>JAAWXA010000004.1:15389291-15989291 GCA_038090715.1 Florisuga fusca | reverse complement strand
CCAGACAAGCAAAACTACACAGAAATCAGAGGGTGTGAGAATGATGGCTGAGTGTGCCCTGATAAAGAAGTCCCAAAAGTCAAGAAGTTTCCACTTCTAAACTGATTTGCAACAGCTTCTTTCTATCACTTCTGTGATATAGAAAGTTTGTGAACAGAAAACTTTCACTGACATTTACTATGGACAAATTACCACAGCCCAGTTAACATGAAGTAACTCTTTAAATTAAGTAGACCATACAAGTGTACTTTAAGATACCTGATGGGAATCAGTTGGGACTAGTTATTCTATCAAGGAGTTCTGGTCAGAAACAGCTCAGACATTACAAGTCCAGCTCAGTTAAAGAACTGTGCCCTTCTGTGCCCTAATGCAGACCCTCGCTACAGCCCAGCTCTCCTCTGGGGTGAAACCACAGCATGTGCACCAGCACTTTCCTCTCTCAGGAATCCTCTATCTTCCATTCCTCTATCTTCCTCCCAGCTTCACATTATTTTGGTTTTTGTAGGAAGAACATCAGATATATGGGCTGAAAGTAATTTGTGACTCTTTCCAATTAGGTTTTTGAGCTGGGCGACCAGGAAATTGGACCCTGGGGACAATTCATCCTGCTGTACTCTCTAAAGATGTATCGTGGAAGGAGCAGATGACTGCTTTTCTCAGTATTGAACTATATGTGTTTCTGTTATCCATATCACTCAGTTTTGTTACTTCTTTTCAGGATGGGACAACTATTTGCAAGTATTTGCTGCCTTATTTATGGGGCAGATCTGGAGCCTTTGTAAGAGTGAAGCAGTTATTGATAGCACAAAGTAGGCACTGCTTAATTAGTTTTGCCTGGATTCTGAAGAATACAGTATGCGTGGACTTGCTATGCTTTCAGTGTTTCCTTAATACAAGTCATAGAAGGATAATTCAACAAAAAAACCCTTTTTCATCAGTAATTTTATTACAGAACAGTAAAGGTGACAAGAAAAATATATGAAGAGAAGCAGTAAAGCTGAAACAGATTATAAATTATAGATGTATAGTCTGTTCTTGTAAATAGTCATGTGGCTGCATGGGATTTCAAGTGGTCATGTAATCCATCCTCTTGTCCTGACAGAAGTGCATTACATACTGTGTCATGCCTGACAAGAGCTTTTCTAACCTATCTTTAAAAGTTTCAGTGAGGAGCTCTCTAAGACACCCTTATGCAGTCTGTTTCTCTGTCACTACCCTTCAAATGTGGAAGTTGTCTAGGCATCAAAGCTGACCCTTATGCCTTGCTATATAACACCCTGTTTTCTTAATATATTCAGCAACCACACAAATAACCTTTGTGGCAGAAGACCCATGCATATTTGAAGACTATTAATCTTATGTTTTGTGGAAAGCTGATTGAATGGATTCCTTCAACCACCGATGTTTCCTAGACTTCATACCTTCTCTGCGTACCCTTTGGCCAATGTCTTTCCTGAACTGCAGCTATTAGATTTTCTAATGGAAATGGAATGGAAAAAAACAAAACAAAACAAAAAGAAAAAAACTGCTTATGAATTTTATTTGTCTACAATCCATTTACAGTGTTTTGTCATAATGTTTTACAGAATCACAGAACTGTCAGAGCTGGAAGGGACCCCTAGAGATATCTAGTCCAACTCTCCCACTAAAGCAGAATCACCTATAACCTGTATCCAGGTGGGGTTTGAATATCTCCAGAGAAGTGGACTTCAAAACCCCCTTGGGCAGCCTGTGAGCAAAGTTAATCCTTTATAGAAATGTTTTATACATATTTCTTTTGGAGTTTCAGAGAGAGATTAAGGCATGCTTTCCAGCTGCAGTTCGAAACATTCCACATAGGTATAAATTGCATTTTGGCAAATCAGAACATTTTTCTAACCTCACACTTAAAGTATTTGATGTTAAATGCAGATACCTCTGAAATATCTCTTCAATTTTCTTTTTTCAAGATGGTCTTGACACTTGTGAAATTTAAAAACTAGTCTGGTCAAAACACTTCAAAGTACCCTGGAGGGACTGTTCTTAAACTGTCAATGTGGGTGGGTAAACTCGGTGGATGGGTAATTTGAAGTGCCTTAAGTCTGAAATGCAGTGCATTAACATCAATTACAATATCATCATGTGCCTCTGTCTCCATGACCATTATTATGTTTTCCTGAGAGACACAGGTTCCACTTAACAGTGGATTTTAATTTACTTCTTCAAATTGTCTTAAATAATAGAAGGGAAAGAAAAAAGGTGAAGGAACCAAGTGCTTGTGTAACATAGCAGATTTGCTGGCATTAGTATGCAGAGAACATGAAAGGAAAAGAGATAATCTTGTTTGCAACATTCCCAAAGAAGAATGCTTTACATCAAAAGTTAAATACTATCATTACTGCAGACCTTTTACTTCACAAATAACACAAGCTTTTATACCTCAGAAATTTTGCTAGAGAAAAAGGAAAAGGAAACAAAATAGAAAGAAAGCAGAAAGATTAGAGGAGCATATGACAGCTGTTACAGAGCCTGGCAAAATCTGCCATACAGCAGGTCTTTCTATGTCTGCTATGCCACATTCTGTCAAAATCAACTCCAGATTGTGGTGAAGGAAATGTTAACATTTCTCATCTTGGAAACATTCAATGGTGCCATCTCAGCTTCATCAAAAGCCTGTAACAGAAAGCATCCGGAACACTTTCTCTCGTGAGACCTCAGTGAAACACAGATGTTGCTGCTCTGTATTTGCCTGGAGACCCTCACTGATTCCTTTTACAGAGAGACAGGGTTCCCATAACCCCATCACTGCCTCTAAAAGCAGCCTGCCATTTCCAGCAAGATTTTGCCCTGCAGGATTGCTGACATTGTGTAACACTGTGCTTTTCTGCACATTAAATTGCTTAAAACTAAGGCGATAGCAGCACGCCATTGCTATTGCTGGGGAAGAAAGCTGATACTGTTCACATGCATCCTAAGAAATCAGAAGAAAAAAAACAACTGAAGCCTGTTTCAGAAGTGCTCACAGAAATGTAAGAAAAGCACAGCCCAGAAGGCAAAGGGAATTACACTAATCGATATTCACTTTATGCCCATGAAAGAGCGATTGGGATCCATGCTGACATTATCAAAAGCTTTCTTGCTCATGGACTTTTCAATATCAGCCTTATTTTCCCTCTCTTTTGAGACTGGAATAGCCAGTTAAAGTTTTAAAACATCTATGGATTTTTCCAGTAATCTGCACAAGGAATATTAATCATCTTCTAGATCTTACAGTCCTGTTTCATGAAAGTCAGCATTTTAAACTATTATGTTCTGTGACAGCCTTCTGTTTTTCTTGTAAGCTGATTCTTTTTTTTTTTACTCTCCGCTAAGAACTATATTTGTCTTTAAATAATTTTCCCTCTCTAAATATAAATATTGAATATAAATATTGCTCTAATATGAGGATTCCTGCTAAAAAAACACTTTTTGATACTATTATATGCACATGCAATCGCAAATTTTGTGTATCTCAGGAGGTCCCTAGTAATGTGAGTAGTTACTTGTTTAGGAGAGCAGCCATGGCTTCCACATAGAGTTTTGAAAGTGAGACATACAAGGCAGTCTTAATACCTTGAAGAACCTTCCATTTGTAACTGAGCTCTGACTGACCTTTCATAATCTAACACTTAAATGGCAGTATGTATTAAGAGATACTATTGTGTTTGAGTAGTTTTAATGGCAAATTTAAAATCTCCACATTATGCTTGCTGCCCCTGATTGAGGGTCTCATGGTTATCATGGTGACTGCTGTGTTCTTGAGGCAGATATTACTTTGGAAAAGTGAAATAAATCTGTCCTGTCAAAGGAAAGGACTGCATTCAGGAAGCTAAGCAGCAGACTAGCTCAGACTTTTTAAAAGCTGCCGTTCATTCTGTAAGAGGAATTTGGAACTGGAAATTCTAAGCACGTCATGGTAAAACACATTATGCTAGATCTGAAGAGAGGCAAGACTACTGCCACTCTGTGTCCTGTGTCCCCAGGTCCAACCGGCAGTGAGGTTGGAAGAAATTGCCTAAATCCCTCCCTTTTTCTCACCTTTGATTCCTCCCTTAAGCATCAAAAAAATCTTGTGCAATCCTAAAATATTCTTCCCCTGCATCCCATACTGTTTTCCATATCTAGATAGCAACCACCCTTAGGACAAAAGGTGATCCAGAGAGCTACTCCCAGTCACTCATGGTGAGAGGTTTCCTACCTGGACACTGGGGCTGAGGCTCTGCTGGGGCAGCCCTGGGAGAGGCTCAGACAGTGCCTTTCCCTTTGAATCTTCACTTTGGGTTCACTCCTGCCTTCTTCCATACCCCTGTGCTCCTCTGGACAACCATGCACTGATGGCTCCTGGAGTGGGTCTGGAAGTGGCTGGGCAGGGTATTATTTGGGCTCCCTTTCCTCCATTTATCTCTCTGAGCCCCTTTGTGGGTATGTAGAGGAGTTCTCGTCAGATAACCTGACACATTCATTTTGTCTTGGTAACTACAGTGACCAAAAATTCATCTGCAAGAGAATAAGACTCATCATAACCACCTGCCTTCTGAGATAAATTTGATATCACTTGTGCTTCTGTTTTAGTGATATACAGTAGCTATGACCATTCTATTACAGATATTATTTGCATATTAGGCTGCTTTATCTCCTGTCCTTGAGATGCTGCTCCCATCACTATAGAAAAGATTTCTTTTGAAAGAGTGAAATATTTCTTTGAAAGAGTGCCAGATGATAACATCATTTGAATAACTTTTGGTAGATCATAAATAATTTCATCACCAAAACTACATCAGTTATCATCCTGTCTACATTTGTTAGTTTTGGGGGTGAGTTACTGAGATGTGATGACGGTGTGTCAATGCATGCAAAGGCAGCTTTTGATGCCTAAGCACTTCATAAAAGTAGTATTCCCCCATGTAACTTGAAAGTGACATTCTTAACTCCTCCGTCATACTTTGTCCAATGCATTTTACCTGCAAATAACATGAAGCAGAGAAAATTCAATGATCCACTGTAATTTCAAAGCAATGTCAGTAGGTTAGCAGATTCAGCCTAAAGATGAGACCCTTAGTTAGCACTCACTCATGCAACTCTGTGGAGTTTTCTGAAGGGACGACAAGTGACTTGAGCAGAATTTGGCCCACATCACAACCAACCTTTCACATAACCCACACCTCATCCCCAGAAGCATTTCAGCATAGTTTCTGAGCACCAAACTCACCTTCCAGATTCCATGCACAGTTGTGGTATGAGAGGACTCAGTAAAACCCTCCTTGAAGCTTGAAGAGTTTAGCAGTTTCCTAAGTGGCAAATGTGTTAGAAGTAGGTCTGAGAGATGCCTATCCTGGATTGCAAAGTATTATTAAAATCCATGGGAAAGACATGCTGTCAAGCACCTGAAAACCATCCTTTTCCACTCTCCCTCAGAGCAGTCCTTATTAGTTCTTCTTCAGCGTTGTGTCTAGTGGGTGTGCAAATGCTTCATAGAACAGCAAGCTGTAAGTCATGTTATATTTACTACATAACACACTGAAAGTAGGTGCAGCTTCAACTTGTAACTGAGGTATTCTAGCATAAATTAAGTAATATTTCAAAAAATAGAGTTTGACTTGAGCTCTAACTTTGGATAATTTGAATAGGTTATAGAGATTATACTAACAAAGTAGCAGCTCTAAAATTGAGTTAACTTTTGCAGTTCGTAGTGACTAAATACCAAAAAAAACCCCAACCCTTTTCTTTTAATACAGGTATCCTCAACTAATTCTCTGCAAAATGAAGTCATAGCTATTTTTTATTGACAGAAGTTCTAATTTGCTTCTTTTGAAAATAAAATGGGAAAAAGTAGACAGAGTATAACGGAATTGCTTGAGATGGAATCTAGACACCGTATCACAGCTTGTATTGGAGAACATGAAAAAGGATTTGCAACTGATATGGAGCTTGATCTCGTCTCTTATCTTCAAAGGAAATACTTCTAACAAGCTGGCATTTGCTACCATGGTGAAAGGCACAGATGTAAGGAGCAGACCTAAAGGAGGCATAATGCCTTGTGAGTTACCAAATCCTACACATTGCAGCATTTAGATTTTTTTGGAAGCTTCTCACCCAGATACTATCCGGCTCCATCTGTGCTCAGCTTGTAGAGCTCTGCTGCAGCCAGAGTTCGAAGCTGCAGGCCAAATTGGAGATGCATGAACTGATCAAAATTTCCTCTAATCCTACTTCAAGAATAAGTGGCGGAAATTAATTCCATCAACTCTATACATTTGCAGCGTGCCCCTGGAGTATTCAAGCTGATTGGCTTATTGCCATAATGGCTTCAGAAATACACTGCACTATAAATGCATGAGTTCTTCACAGTAGCACATTACAATCAAAATTCCTACACATCCAGACCTGCCATTATTTAAATCTCTCACTGCAACTCCACTGAACGTAGCACTTTATTACAATGGATGCTTAGCAAGAAAATCAAATAGGAGAGGACAAAGGAATAAAATAGCAAGAAAATGAGAGCATATAATGAAAGAAAAAAAAAATACATAACTCTTTGGGATCTCCACTTTTATCCTCTCTATATTAAATCATTTTCTTCTAGTTAGTAGGGGAGAATCTGAATCACTAAGAAGTCTAAATGTGAGTTTGCAATGCTGAAATAGACACTACGGGGTGACAGAAATCATGACTACTTAAAAATCATAATTGAGCCTCCCAGCAATTTCAGCATATCTAGAATTTCATCCCAAGTGACTGAAAATGTCCAAAAAGAATTCCAAGTAAGTTTAATACATTTTCCTACTTGTAACTATTTAAATCAAACCCTGCCTCTAGAGAGGGAGAATAGATTCAAAGATGTGATTTATATGTGCTGTGTCTTTCAGGACTACACAGCGTGAAATATCTCTAGGGGGAGTCATTCAGCAATGCAGCTGCATGAAGTCTTCTGCATATTATAGGTAGCACAGGCCTGTGGCTCAATTTATCCTTTTTTTTTGTTTGTTCATTTTTTTTGTTTTGGTTTGGGTTTTTTGTTTGTTTGGTTGTTTTTTTTGTTAACATATGGGCCCTAGTGGCTACCTTTCTTAAGATGGAACTTCTCACTCGTAATAACTAAATCCTCTGACAATGTGTATTTCTATCAATATTAAAGTTCCAATAGCACTGTGAATTTGACAGTCGTTTTCTTTGAAAATAAATCTATGGGTTTTTTAGTTTTCTTTTTTGACAGTCAATCATCCTCAGTATCAGTGAAATAATAGGTCCATATTTGTTTTAAAACTGCTTGTCTAGTTCTGTCTTTAGCTTTGATTAGTAACTATTCAATCGCAAAAAGTAGGTTTGATTAGCAGTCAGCATTCTTCCCTTCCCCCTTCTGCAGACTGTGTGAAAAAAATGTTTCATTCCAATTCAAAATAAGACAATTTTGAAAATCTCGGTGAAACAGAATTTCTATATTTTTTATGGCTTTATCATTAGACTTCTCCTTCACTAATGACAGGTGAAATGTTTGGACACACTTAGTGAGTATTTCCCACTGGATATTATTTCCTAGCCAACAGTTTTCCAGCTAGCCAATATGTTACCTTGCCTTGGCCTCTCAGGTATCCCAATCCTGTTAGAAACTACTCAAAATCCCACAGCAAGAGACATTATTTTAAACTCCATGATGACAAGGTTTCCAAATATCAAATGTTTAACATCTGAATTGTTTGAACTTTGCCACAAAAAAAAAAGTGATATTATTACTTGAACAAATATACTATGTGAGTTGGCAATAAAAAGGGCTATAACTGGAGTCCTTGAATTGCTAAACATCATTTGAATTACACATGCAAACTTGATGGAACAGCATATGAACAGATCATCTTCCTTTTGTCATTTGATGCATAGTAATTTTATGCTCTACTGCTTCAGCTGCTATTTCATTAGAATGTTTACTGCTGTTTAAGCTATATATTACTTCACAACAGAAATAAAAGTTGTTACATGCACATATTCTTTTCCCCTTCAGCATTGTAACCTGTGTAAAATTTATTTCCTTCAAAATTAAGTACAAGAAGATAATTACTACAGCATGTAACTTTGGTAATTATGCAGGTATATTGTTTTCTTCCAAGTTTTTAAAAATTAGTTTAAAAATGGAAACAATGGGACTTTCTTTTTAGATAATGTTCTGAATGGGTTTTTTAAGATGGGAGATAAGGGGAATGTTGGAAACCATCAGAATTTACTTTAGCTAGGCAACACATAGGAAGATGACATAAATATTTCAGTCCTAGATTTTTTAAGCCTATAGGAGCACTGTGACCCAGATGTGGGAAGGCAGACGGACACATAAATAAAGTCTTTTTTGGAAAATAGGATTGCACTTTGTTATGACTGCTTTTGAGAAAGGGAAGACACTCATTGCCCTTCTGCTTTTTTCCTACTGCTTTCTCAGTGTGTGCAGTAAACTGTCCTTGTGCTTGGTACCTTGAATAATCTTCATGACATCATGGTCTATTTTGCCTTATAAAAAGGCTCAGTCAAAACGCTTGCAACTTTGCTCCTTTTGGTGTAGCTATCATCTCCTAAACTTTGTTATCTCCTTAGCTTGATGGAAGCTTATGCTTTCAACTAACAAACCTACAAGTTCACAAGGAAATGCAATTCCAATGTCTGCATAATGAGGTGACCTCTACGTTTGCATGATTGCCTCTAGAAATTAAAAGAGGTAACTGTCGGCTACAGAAAATACATAAATAATCTATGTACCTGGAAAGCTGAAATGTCTCGGGAAAAGGAGGGAGATTCGCCTCCCAGTTGTCAGTAATCAACTGTGCCAGTTCTGGGGATTACAGAGCAGGTGTGTATGTGAACCAGGTCAGTGGGCACCTGCAAGTCACCTCAGATTGTCAACTGTCCGGGTCACAGTGGTTCTGTCCTCAGGAGGTCCACTGAAGTTCACACAGGTTTCCAGGCCAATAGAAAGTGACTTTTGTACCACACTGAGTCTAAAGGTCCCAGGATAAGCAAAAAAAAGAAAAAAAAAATAAATTGAAAATTGTTTTGTTTTGATAGTTATGCATAAAATTAGCATTTACCTGTATTGCATATACTTCTTTTTGAATATTAGGCATATTCCTGTAACTGTAAGAAGATGTGCTTCTGCCACTAGAAGACACAGGAGAAATGAGGAGTATCTTGCTGAACACAATCATTATTCTCAGAAGGAATCTGTGGTGTTTTACTGTCAGGGTTTAAATCAATAGGAACATGGCTTCTCCTCAAGCAATGTAACTTGTCACCAAAGGAGTTAAACTTTTGTACACACAGTATTTCATGACCGCTGTTTTCCTTACTTCAGTGGAACACTAAATTTCATGGAATTGTGCCTTTTCCTTTCCAGTAGAAATATTAGGCAGTGTGCATCACAGCCTGTTTAAGAAAAATAAGCAAACCAAAGAGCTGTGAATATTTTTAAAAACATATAGCATTTTCCGCTTTTGAAAAATTAAATTATATTTTTAATTTTTGAAGGAATAGAGCACCTGCGTTTTATGTTTTGAGAAAAATAATCTTCTTGGAATGTTCCTCTTTATTCCAACAGTATTAATGCAAATGGGAACCACAAAAGAAATGAAATATATAGTGAATCATGCTGCATACCTTAATTAGTAATACTTTGGTTTTGATTCTGTATCCCATCGTGAATTGCCCATGGTCAAACCTGATGCTAAATCTGCCATGGCTGCTTCTAATACAGGGAAATATCTCAAATATAGTTTAATTGTTAAAGTTAGATGAGTGTTCTATAGAGTATTGTTTTTTAAAGTATGTAGAGTACATATCTCTGTAATCTCAATCAGTTTATTCAAGATGAACATGCGTACTTACACTGTGTCTTACACTTCCATTTTAGCCACAGTGCAAATTTGCCTTTGTTTTCTTACTGGAGTAGCGTATCTATTTAAGTGGGAAACTGGTGCAGAATAATGTTGATGAACATGTATTCTGCAAGTGAAACTAGAAAAAAACTTTTTATCTGTTTTGGAAAAGAATAGCTTTGCATTTTGTATAACCACATCTGAAATTTTGATTCATCTCTTGTCCTGAATAAAGGAACTATTTTCCACAGCCACCTGGGTCCCAC
The DNA here is from genome assembly GCA_038090715.1 of Florisuga fusca. Classification (NCBI taxonomy): domain Eukaryota; kingdom Metazoa; phylum Chordata; class Aves; order Apodiformes; family Trochilidae; genus Florisuga; species Florisuga fusca. The sequence goes on along the minus strand of JAAWXA010000004.1, from coordinate 15,979,153 downwards.
AGAAAGGTAGGAATAAGCTGACTTTATGCAAGTGTTGGCTGTTCAAATTTACCTGAAGAGTAGAATAACATGACTTTATAACTCAATTTTACTACTTAGTTCTGGTAAGAATATGCCAAATAGCACCTTCTTCAGACAGGCTTCTGAGAAGCAGGGTACTTCTTTAAGTGTGTGCATAAGAAGGGATTAGAAGAGCTGGCTGAAAGATGCCTTTGAAATCTATATTGAAATTTTCAGAGGATTCATTCTTGTTTGGCATCCATTTATTATAATTATCAAGACCTCCCTGCTCCTGAGACACCGTACTTTCAAGTTCCCAGATCTAAATTCCATTGTCTTGCCAGAGTTCAGACATTAATATACAACTAAGCCACATTTAAGACACTAATTTTCTTGTAAGCTATCTGTAGCCTACTGAGAAAGTACAATGATCTTTGCTGCACTTGTAATAAAGAAAATAAAAATTCATTAAGTAGGTGGCAGGGGAGAGAGCAGATCACTGCTTCTGGGAAGCACAGTTGAACAGATTTTCTTCTCTCCTGCTTTGGTGCAAAACTTGAAACTAGTAAAAATCAGGTTTCAGACCTTAGGCAGTGTTTTGAAAATTTAGTTGGTGAAAGAATCACTCCGATGCCACTAAAGTATTGGAATATGGGGAGAGTAGTGGGAGAATTTGCAGTATCAACTCTTGACGGTATTTGAAGTCCCTGTAAGTTTGATTTTGAGATAAACAAACAAACAAACAAACACACAAATGCTGAAATATAAAATTTACTAGGGAATGACAAGAAATATTCATTAACATACAGATATAATAAAATTGCAAGCACATGCGAACAACAGCTGCATTAAATGGTATTATTAAATGGATGGCTTATCCATCACCTGATCTCATGTTCACCTGACTCCACATTTTAGATGGCTTACTACAGCAATAAAGAAGAGTTCTGTATGCTCAGAAGGATAAAAAAATATCTCTGGCTTCCTAATCTTAAAAATTAAGGGTGCTATTTGGTATATACAATAGTGTTCAGGTACTATTTGTTAAGCATCAGAATATTTGACTCCTCACAGGCAACTCTCCAGATTTTATGCTCATTACTGGATTTAATCTATTTTTTAGGATAGTCAGTATTAGCTTCCTAAATCTTCAGTATCTTTTTCCAATCAATTAGTTATTATAATAACTTTTTACAGATTTTCTAAGAAACAGTTATTGCAAATTATTAAAAGTTATTTTGCGGTCTTGTGGGGGTTGCTGAACCACCTTTACTATTTTAGCTCCAAGACATCCTTTTTGTATTAATAAGGTCCATACCCTGAGATAATATTGTGCCCATATCTACTTTTCAAGTCAATAATTTATATATATTTATATATTTTTAAATAGAATTTATGCATACCAGGAACATTTTCAAAATGCAGTAAGCAAGCTCTTCAGAGCAGTGAAAGAAAATGTCAAAATGTAATAGAAATTTAAAAATAGCTTACCATTTAGTTGGAAAGAGAAGCAACCTAATCTATAGCAACCACACAAGGCAATCACCTTGCTGGCTCCTAGATTTAAAGACACCAATGAGAAACGCACGGTGGGAAAATCCCTGTCAGAATACAAATCCATACTAAAACATTCAGTGATTGCTGCAGGGGAAAATAATAAAAATGACATTAGCAGGGCAGAGACAATCTAAGTTTGACAAATTGGAAAATTTGTGGTGATTATGTCACTTTGCTTCTAGGTGCTATTATGATTGTGTGATAATGAAATCTAGATTATTTTAAATAAATTTTTAATCCTTAAAATTTAGTAGCATACTAAGTCTCACGTTTTAGTATACAAAACTATCATTCAAATGCAGAACATATTTCTACATATTATTGTAGATTGGAAAATATATAATTTATAGTTCACTAAGCTATTCAGAAAGATAGCAATCACAAATTAACAATGAAGATACATAATTATAAAAGGAAGTGATGCTTCTATGACCCTGTACCTTTTCGATTTCATCTTCAGTTAATTCCTTATGCACATCTCCTTATTGATTCAAGAACTTTTCATGGGTAGCAAGTGTTCACATTACTTTCTGATTCAGTGGCCCAGCCTGTGAACCATGACCAACTTATGAAACCCTTTAACCTCTACATAGTTTTGTCTTTCAAGAGATGTATAGCCACACGCCAGGGAATTATTCTCCACTTCTCAGGTGACATCTAAAAATTACTTTTTGAACAGCCTCCATTCCTGAGCTCAGTTAGTAGGGGGTTGGCTCATGTGAGGCACCGCTGCGTCCATATGAAAAGAAAGGGTGCTAAGGATTGTCACTTAATGTGACAATCTAAGGATGACTTAATGTGTTCCTAAAAGTGTTTGTACTAGTTGCAGATCCTAGCAGTTTGTTACCAGGCTACTTCTAGATGTAGGTAATTACCAATAAATAACCCAGGATGCACAGCATGTCTTGTAAAATACAAGTAGTTCAGTCCTTAGTATCTTTATATTTCCAGTGCAAGTAGGGCAAGATCCTGCTGCTGCTGAAGCCAAAAAGTTATTTTGCTTTTGCTTCAGTAAGGCCGGCACTTAGGATGGCAATTTCCCTTAGGAATGAAGCTTCATTCCTGCTTGGAACCAAAGCACTGATTTTCAGCTTAACTTTGAGATAAAATTTCAAAAAGAACATGCATTCACCCACACAATACACTGCAAACACCCCCACAAAACAAGTGTATATTAAGCATGATGGTGGTGTCATTTATTTCTGGATAATGAACGACATTTTAAAGAGGGAGATTTTCTGCTGCAAAAATGCTATTATAATAATGACAGAGGAAGGGAAATAAAAATTGCTGCCTAGTTAGGAACATATTTGGGTGTGGTGGAAAGATATTCAACTGCCATTTATTTCAAGGTTAAACTATCAAACGTTCAAATATGACTGCAAGTGACTCAATGGCATTGTAGATGAATAGAAACTAGATCAGAATACATTATATCCCTATGGAGGCAGCCCGGGAGGAATGATGCTGATAAACATGCTCAGATAAAGAGGAATGACAGAAGGATTGAAAATAAAGGTCCACAACAATGTAAAAGTGCATTTTCCTAAATATTTTATTGAAAAAAGGCCATATTGGATCTGCCAGCATAAAAGATTGCATAAAATTCATGGGTTTCAGGTTCTGCTTCTTGTTCTGACAAAGCATCTGACTAAATTACAGCACCAAGCAACTATTTCAGGACAGAAATCAATCCTCAAAGCAGCTTAAATTGTACTGCAACACTTGGTGTGATTCTTCTCACTTTTTCCTCACTCTTTCACTTGTTTCCAGGGAGGCTCAAGAGAAGGCTGTGCAAGACTTTTTCAGCTGACTGTAGGCAGCTTCCATAAGCTCGGTTTTTCTTTCAATCAAAGATTCCCTGATTGAGACCTTGTGCTGCAAAGGCCCAAAAGGGGCAGAATCAACTTCAAATTTGTGTTTTCTGAGGTAGATTCAGTAATGTCACTAGTCTGGTAGTAAAAAATAAAATACTTATGGGTAGGGCAGTTTTGGCTAGTGTTGACTTGTCTGAAAAGTGCAGCAGGAGGAATGCAAACTTTGTAACTTTTATATGATTTTTTTCCATTGTCTTCTGCTACAATATAATGCCTCACAATTCACTCATTTTACATAAACCAAAATGGTATTGCAGTACAACTGGTAGAAAAGAAATTTAAATGGACAAAAGGAAAGGTATGAGGCAGATGAGAATTACCAGAGCAAAATGACCAGAACATCAGTAAATTTATAAACTCATTTTGGGATTACATTCTTACTCTTCAGTGTCTGAGCTCTGAGGCTCACACGACAAACACCTTTGCCCCATTCAGGTTTAAATTCAGTTGTGACTGCAACTGTTCTACTTTCAGTTCCAGTAGAAACCTATCAGAACTTTGAAATAGGGTTTGGTTATGCCAAAATGAGAAAAGAAAAAACAAAACCAAACCACAACAAACAACATAACCCTTCTACTGTTTGTTTAACTCCTTGTTACCTATTACTCTAAAATTATCTTTTCAAAACATATACATTCATTGGTGGACTAGCTGTTAGGGCACTTTAATTCTTGTAATAACATTACTTTTGAAATTTGCATCATTGTATTGTGTCTTTCCAAAGAATACTTTGAATGAGAGTTAGCATGTCCCAGCATGGATGAGATGACTAGATAAAAACCTCTGCTATAAAGTAGTTTTTATCATATTTGAAACTGGCTGGCATATTTGCCAACTTGAAGGGGAGATCCATTAACAGTTCCTGTTTATATCTCAGGTTTTTACTCCTGCAGCACACAAAATCACCTCTCTGACTCTTCAATAAAAAGTTGAGATTACACAAATTGTTTACTGGCACTTCTAATTAGGGATTTACCTTTGTGTAAGGTGATGCACTACCTCTGGTGACAGAAATGGTGCTGTGAACATAGAGGGTTCTAAGTAATACTGAAGAAAACCACAGAGATTTACTTTGGTGAAATAGAATTTCACAAAAAATGAAATTACTATTAAGCACCTACTTCTGCCCCTACAGTTTGATTTCTGAATAGCTGATTCTCTTGTTAGATTGCCATAGAGAATGGTTGCTATGCTCTCATCCATAGCATCTAGGGAGAATGTGAACAATAATGACAGCAGTAGGAAATGCAGAAACAGTCCTAAAGAGAATATAAGCAGAACATCTTCCTCAGAAAGCAGCACTAATTTTAAGCAACAAGAAACATGCATCAGGAGTTGAACAAGTCTATATACAGCAAACAATTTGGCACATCATCTTTATCCATTGCCTCTTCCAGATCAGGTATATGGAGTTCACAATAGAAAATACACTTTGCATTGAATTTCAGTTTCTTCCTACAGTCCCTACCAGAGATTAAGGAAAAGTATTTGTACAGACTTTGGAATAAAAGTGGTTATTCAGTACTACTACTGTGTAATCTAATGATAATGTTGAGTCAAACATGAACATTATTAGTGATGATGATGATAATAAGGAAGGAAAACAGGGTGACATCTTACAAAGAGGGTAAAGCTGTAAAATATTTCTACCCTGGAAGAACAAGCTTAGCATAACCCTTGTCCCTAAGTAGTAATCAGTCCTGCTAGTGTCAAACCAAGCTAGGGCAGTAAAATTTGCATTCTTTTGATTAGGAGAACTGAGATTAACATTGGAAGTCTCCTCTGATTATATCTACGAGGGGAAGCCATATGGAAATTCCAGAGGGAATGTGATAGCATTTAAATGAACACATTTTAAAATAGAAGCTATCAGGTCTCTCATTCCTTTGAAGGCAGAAAAAAGAATGGCTTCAGACTGATACCACCTGAATTTCATGAAGCTTATCCGGTGTTCACTAACCACTTCAAGGCTGATGCCACTCTGAAGACCAAAGGAAAATGAGAAAGTAGGAAGAAAAAGAAAGCAGAAAACAGTGTTGGTGGTCAGCACCAGAATATAGAATCAGAATACTGAAGAAACCTGAGTTAAATAAGAGAAAAATATGAAGTCACTTTTATTCTAAGTTGTGCGGATGAATTTTATGAGTAACAATGAGAATTCACTTTTAGGCATAAAATGGAATTAAAGAAAATGGATAAATCCTACACAACAACTTTTAATAAAAGGGAGTATATAAATATCTGTCTCTTGTAAAACCAATCAGTGAGTCCTCACAACTTTAAAGAGCTGAGGTAAATGTAAGAAAACATCTATTTAGGTTGCCCCCAAAAGAGTTTATAGACTTATTGATACAATCACTTTTATCAGTTCCCTTTATTGACATGCTATATAAATTCAGAGTGATAAAATCTCTGTACTTACATTCGGCTGTGGCAGTCTCCTCAGCCTCCAGGCCTGCATACCTATTTTGTTTTGGTTTTTTTTAGGGAAACATCTAACAAGATGAACTCTTTCTTTCTTAATGTTGCAGTGGAGACAGTTCCATGCATAGCCCATTATTTTGCTTAACATTAATTTGTTCACTGGAGCTTTATTGGACTTTTTTTATTTCTTTGCATTCAAGATTTCAGTTCTGTACCAGGAGTAGTTCCTGCAAGCATGCTTGGCTTTTTATACAAATCTAGGTGTAGCTGCTGCACAGAGTCAGGTAAAAGTCAGCTGTACGTGGTTATATTGTCCCTACTATCAGCAAATATGGATTTCTACAGAAAGAATGCGAGCAGTAGTGCACAAGAATTCACAAGCCAGCTGAAATTTAGGGATTTCCTTGAAATGGTATCCAGACTACTCTTTTTTAAATAGTGATTTAGGACCACCACTATTTAGTGATAGAAGGACCAGCTGCTCCCATCTTTGCAGAGGTCTAATTCCTTTTTGAACACATATAACCCTGGCTCCACAGTTTTCTATGGCACTAAGTTCCACAAACCAGTTGTGCTTTTTTGTTTATTTGAGTATTCTTCATAATCATTGCTTTGGTGCCTACAATGTGCATTTTTTCTCCTGGTACTAAATCACAGATGCACGTTACTGTTTTGATATCTCCTCGCACCTGAAGATATTTCTTTTCTTCTTAATTTGTGCTATGGAAAGAATTGTTTTCCTTTCAACACTGAAAACTCTTGCTCTCAGAGTACTGTTCAGCCTTTCAGAGATGTCAATCGTCCTCCTTCAGACCAAATCTCAGACTGTTGGGTATGCTAGAACAAGCCCATAGATCACAGAAATAATGGAAAAGGAAAAATTTATACTGTGCACACCCATCCAGTTTTCAGATATGTTCTGCAGACTACTAAGATACATTGTTTTAGTTATACATGTCTGTACCTGAAGAACCATGATGCCTATCCCTGTTCAGGGATGCAGGACCAGAGCCTGCAGATGGCACTGCTCCCTCACTATTTCTCTTTCGAAGAGAGCCCACTCTCTGTACTGGCAACATTATTTTTTCTCCTAGGGACATGTTTACTCTGTTCATCCCCAACCACAAACTGAAGAATGAGCTCTCCCTCTATGTGATATTGGAAATAAAAATCCCATTAAATCTTTAAAGATTGGTATGGGCCATATCTACTTAGTTTTTGCATCAGACTGCTCATAGAGTTTTAATAAAATTGCTCTTCCTGGTTCAATGGACTAAAGCTCTTGCTTTCAGTCCAATTTAGTGTGGAAATCCTTTGTTTCTTAAAAAAGGAAAAAAAGGTTTTCAGGAGCCCATTTGAAAAACTTAGACTGTGAATTAACATGAAGATCTGAGTGCTTCTTTAAGAAAAATAAAAATAATCTTTCAATTGATGAGCAAACAGATGAATTAATGAGGGAATAAATTTACACACATATAAAAAATGAAGGAAAAGTAAACAAATGTGTCCTACTTCAAGCAACAGCTTATGTTTGATCAGGCTTTCACTGGAGATACAAAGCTAGCAGTAAGTAAATTGGGCAGGGAAGATTTTTCTTCTCTATTCTCTGTAGTGTGGCATCTCAGTAAACAAATCTGGGTAAAATTTAACACCAGCCTGTGAAAAAGGAAGCAGCACACTGTAGTAATTTGGTGTTTACGTGCTCTTCTTTTATTTGCCATAAAAAGAGAGAGAAAAGAATGCTTGCAGTTAATGTTTCATAATGTTTTCAAGCCTAAAGTTAGGAAAGAGATGGTTTGTCTAAGTTACAGCTTCTCTAGTTGTTACTTCAAATAGCCCTATCGTTGCTTCTTTTTTAGACAGCGGATTTCAATTTTTGCAAGGACTAATCTTGAGCCCATAAAGGCAGCAATTACTTCTGCTTGGTTATTTACACTGATTTGACCATCTTATAAAGCCTTTCAAAAACTGTTCTTACATGCTTACCAGATTTCTTTAGATGCTTTCTTTAAAAATCGCACAGCATCCAATTTGCACTAGACATGCATTCAACTGTACAGCAGGCTCTGCAAGGTTATCTGTCTTGAGCATAGCTTAAAAAGCACAGCTGAGACTTGCTGCTGCAAGTACAGCTCCTAATGCTGCAGAGAGAACTGCAGACACTGCCTGCCTTAAGTGAACATGCAGGATAACAGCAAGGGATTTCTATTCTATGTCCAGATCTCAAGGGGCGTATATGAATAGTCACACTTAAGTGCTCCTAATAAAGCAATGACAGGTGACATATTTTATAAGGAGACATAACTGGACAGACGTATACCCTTTTTGGTCCCCACATGCGCAGTTCTCAGTACCGAGGCTGTAGCCGCTTTCCCACGCTGCTTATCACAAGGACCTTGCCATGTCCAGGCAAAACCATTGCTGCTTCTGCAGCTGTTCAGGTACCCAAAAGAAGAAGGGAGAGAGCCCAGATTCTTGACTGGTCACATTTCTTTTATGTCCGGTAAACCACTGGCAAATGATGGGGGCTGTCTCCTGTTGAAGACAGAAACCCTAATGTTTAGTTTGCCCAGACCTTAGCCACCCACAACTAGTATTGAAGTTAACCAGTAGACTAAACCTGAAAGCAGATTGAATCCAGGGTATTCCTGAGGAGTTGCTGAATTCTTTGCCTTTTCTCCTCAAGCTTCTGCTACTCTTTTTTTGTTCTCTGCTTGATTTTCTTTTTCTTTGTGTTTGCTTAATGATGGTTGCTATTTCCCCCTCCCTGATCCTCACTGGGAAGAAGCTTACCATTTTCTTTAATGTTGCTATTTGAATTATCTCTGTAAACTCACCAGGATGATAGAAGTGTTATTTTGCTATCTACCCAAACTGTGAGTCTTGCTGATTTAAACTCAAATATTTTAAAATGAGTTTTAGATGATGATTCTTTCTTCTGTTGTCTCTACAGGATTCACTGCTCTAAATGTGCTACTTTGGGGAGAAAAAAAAATTAAATATTCAGTGCTTGAGGCACTGCTGGAAAAAGCCAGTGCCCCATACTTACAACAGAGAGATACTAGTCTTAACAAAAATATGTCTGTGAGACATATGAAGACATTCTCTGTGCATTCTCCTTTGAAAAGCTGTCTTAGTCTTCTCCACCTCACCTCATTTCCCTCTGGCTCATTCTATTCTGACTTGTATAAAGTTTCCTTGACCCTTCCTTACTACTCTCTCTTGACTCTCCCATTTCATATCTTTATATATGGTAGATGAACAGTTTTCTTTGTATCTCTGACAGCTTTTTTTATAGCCACCCTTGTGGTTTTGAACAGCATTCATCTCTGGGCATACCGGCTTTTAACTGGATTATTTAAAAACAGAAAACACAACAAACCAATCTATATTGTGTTCCAAATTGAGCTCTTTAAGCAAGAAGGAAAAGGAAAATATTTAGCAGGGCTGAAAGGAAAGCACTTCAGATAATGAAAGCTGATTGACAGCTACCGTTGTCTTTTAAAGGCAACAGATCAACTGAAGTATGAGGAGCAACTGTTGTTTCAGATAATATAAGAGAAAAGCTTGACTATCTGATGCACTATTAAAAGTAAGTTCTCATAGCCTTTTGAAACAACTACATTTTCATACAGAGCAAAATCAAGTTGATAGAGGACTTCACCAACTATGAGGCACATAGAGCTGCTATATACATTGTTTTATCAATGGTGCATCTAGGGTTGGCTTCAAGCACAGAGAAAAAAGGCAGCAGAGTGGGTCAGCAGAGAAGGAGCAGGGAAAATAGAGAATTCCTCCTCACCTTCACAGCTCTTCCTCTGGCTTTTTCTGTTCCTGTAGCAAAGGAACTCCTTCTTGGCTCCACCACCTTGCAGAAGCAAACTACCAGCTCAGCTTGACTCTGGATTTATATCTTTGCAACTGCTGCAAATACATTGAACACTATATAGAAATAGATTGTCGAAACTAGCAAGTCAAAGGTTGTCAAATGACACAATGCAAACTACTGTCAATTTTTTTACATCAGTCATTCTATCTTAAAATACAGAGCTTTCTGTAGAATGGGGTTTGGTTCCTTCTCACCTGAGCCACCACTGCGGTGATGTGAACACAACTGTCAAGCACTGAGATACTTTGATGCAGATAGCTACATAACTCAGGGAGGAGATTAATAGTGTTTTATTTTCATAGTGGGTATTAAATAACTTGCAGTAAGGAAAACACAAAGACACCATTACACAGCAAAGATAAACATATAAAATATAAATACATACAAATTCACACAGAGTACTTTTAAATAAATACATAAATACATCTATAAAATAATTGATTCAGTTAAAGAATCATCTATTGCTGTTAGAGAAGTTGGGTTCCTGAGCAAAATCAGAAATAGTTTGCAATACATAGAGAAAGATAACTGTATTTGCAACATCCACAAATAGCAGAAGGCAAATTAAAATAATACAGTTCCTACCTAATCATTAACAATGATCTTTTGAAATTTTTGTCTTTTTAAAATGAAAGTATAGTTTTATAAAAACAAACAAAACCAGAACGATCTGGATATTGTGATCTGAATGCCTCTTCTAGAGACCTAGGAATTGTGAACAGAAGTTATGTCCTCAGCAGAGCAACACTCGTCTAGGGGCAAGATGCTTTACAATGGGTTTCACACAAATCAGCTGATAGCAAAGAAATCTAAAACTGGAACCCTATTTTCTGTTCCAAGTTCTGGGCATATGTTGTGCTTTGTTCCTCCACTGGTTTTTCTTTAGTATCCTCATCTCTCCCCTACCTTCTCCAAAATTTCCTTCCCCCAGTCTTGCCTCCTGGGATGCCTCAGCCTCCTTCTCCAAGCAGTGCTCACCTACCTTCTCCTGCCATTGGGTCCCCACATCCTCCCATCCTGTGGGACTCTTCCTGACACCAGCCTCTGACTGCTCCCTCCTTCCTGCATGGGACCATTCTGCATTTAACTTTGTCGTAGCACTTACCAGACAAGAGAATGTTTAGGGCAAGAAAGCGCTGGGGTTAAAATCACGAAGCCTGCAAGAGAGACAAGAAGGTAAGTTTTCCACATTTAATTTTGTTGCCTGATTTTCCTCCAGCTTACCTGAGAACAGTCCCTGCAGGAAAGATGTCCTTAAATCCTTTGCTGCAAGCTGCTTCCCTTACACAGAGATGGTGCTCTCACTATTTTTTCAGCTGTGTGGGTTGAGAGGGGATGACGTTATTTCCAGCTGAACAACCTAAGTAATTCTTCATATTTTCAAATGCTTATGTTAGTCTGGGTGTCAGCATATTTTCAGGAGAAGTTTCATACAAATCACAAAAGCCACTTTTGATATTGCCAAATAAGAAACCACAGCATAGCGACTCAAATAAAATATTTCCAAAATATTTCCTTAGTTTTTAACATTTGCTAAATGATGTGTTTGCCCTAGCTAGGAATAGATCAAATTTAGAAAGAATATTACAAACACCTCAAAAAGGACCACCTTATAGGAAACACTGGACATGTTTAACAGTTGAAGTTTCCACCTCATCTGTATTTGTCAGTTAAGTGATGGTATACTGATTATCTTTACCTGCATATCCTTCATAATTTTCTTTGGATTTGGAAGATAGACTTCAAAGCACAACTATAAAGCTGCTGGTCCTGTCCCAGGGAAAGAAGAGGATAGCTTTGTTAGTAAAGAAGTGGAAAGAAGAACAGGAAATTAAGTTTTTGGAGCTTCCACAAATATGAACCTAACAATGTCCTTTAATCTTTCTAATCTTTGTTTGCCAAAATACAGTCTGCTATTTACATCTAATGTTTTTCTTCTGAAATAAATGCCCCTACGGACAAAAGAAAGAAAATAAAAGTCATTAGAAACTGAGCTTATCAGCCACAGTAAGATGTTAGGCACCTTGTTCCTTTAGGGTCCTTTTGAACTTACAGGTCTCATTTGCAAGTTTTTAACAGGACTTATTTGTTGTGTTTATTTGTTTGCATTTATTGTCTGCTACTTTTTGCATTCACAGTAGTAGAGGACTGTTAAACTAAGATTACACTGACACCTAGTAAATATACAATATGCAGATTTTAAGAAAAAATGTTTATTTTGATGTCTATATAAAATCTGCCTAAAAATGAAAACATGTATTTTTGCACAAGAGCATATATATGTTTAAAACACTGTCACAATACTAGAAATTCTGCTTGTAGTTATGTCCTCAGTATCTTAGGTCTTTCAGTCTTCCCTGTTTCAAAATATCTCACTTTCTTATATTCAATTATGGCATGAAAGCCAACTGTACAGCATATCAACTGAGAGGGCAAATTTGCAAAATTATTACAAATTAAATTACAGTCTGGCAAGGCTGTGGGATTTAAACTACTTGATTTCTGTGTTCATCTATGTGCCATGGAAAAGCAAGACATTTCTGTCATCTGTTCAGTCAGTTATACAAAGCTAAATATTATGATATTGTTCTTCGTAGCTTTATTTCTGTACTATCTGCAAATGAATTTCTTTTCTGTACCTTTAAGAAAACCAGTACAAATAATGATGCATAGTGTTTCTCTGAGACAGGCTGAGGCTGAGAAACTCAGAGCATGATTAATTAGCCAAGTGAAAGAAATTGCCCACCTGACAAAAGTAATCATTGGCCCAAATGACCTTTGATGTCTCAGTGCTTTTGGATGGAGGGTTTGGCAACTGCATGAGGGGGAATGCTAAAATAATTGACAACTAACACACATATTAACATTCTGAAGACATACTATCACCACAGAAACTGTGTTTTAAGAGAAGCCAGTTCAATTGTTATGAAGCCTGATAGATTTAGTATTCTGGTAGAAGAAAGAACTGCTACCTTAGTTTTTAATAATACATTCTCCATTTCTATACTATAAAAGTAATACCTAGCTTTTTAATACAGTCAACATATTTTCAGGCTCTGGCACAGTATTAAGCCTATGTGATATTAAATACCACCTTGTGGCAGTCAGCTATGAGAGTGATATTTTTTTCATAATATAAACCAGCTTTCACTGAACATACTTCTAGAAACAAGAAAATTAAAAGGCAGAAGTTTTGAAAACTTCTATAGTAAAGTAGGTGATCCTTAGTCTCTACAGTTAATGAAAGAAAAAAGCATTTGTTCAGGGTGTTTCAATATGCCTGTCTTAGACAAACATTTAGGGACATACTGAACAGATTTCTGGTGGAGCTTCTTTTCTTCTCCACTGCTATAGAGAGACCAGATGGCTCACCAAAACTCATTACCTGATTTTGTTAAGAGTTAAGTTTGGGGAGACAAATCCAGCCACGAATACTTTGTTGCAGTGATCTGCAATGTGTACTTGTATATATACACATATCATATATAATTACAGTATTGAATTAGTATTGTGCAAACCTCATCTTCAATGAGGTCATCACTTGATTGGATCTCTTGCCTCTATAATAAAAGGAATAGAAAAAATGTACAGTATGTAGAGGCACTGCTGTTTTGCCAGAATGTCTTAGAGGAGTTTCCAATGGGAAGCTGTTGAAGAATCCCCCTGGTTGGTATTACCACTACAGGCATCTCAAACCCTGTATTAACCTGGGTGCCAACTGTGTATTCCAGTAGTGGGTGTTTCTTACTGGACTTAAATTTTGTTTTGGGAATTTGCTTTTGACTTGAATCATCATGACTTAACTATCTTCACCCAGTGTGCCTTTGTTTGCTTCACAGAGGTGTCTCATGACATGAGCTGTGTTCTTTTGAGGTAAAATTGAACAGGAAGATGTGGGGCAGGACTGCATCTAGTGTGCTCCAGTGGTTACAGGGTGTATATTCCACATGGCTGGAGCAGAGCTAAGCTGAAATAAAACTGCAAAGCACATCCCATGGAGACTCCATCCAAATGTTTTGCTCTTTTCCTCGATAGATTTGCTGATCTATAATAATAGGGGTGAGGAAGGTGATAATATTTCTTCATGCCCATCCACAAAGATACACTCTGCACTGCATGTGCCACTCAAGCTTGTTTTATTGCAGAAAGCACGGTGAGTGGGAAGGTTGTCATTCCAGGGACCACAAAAGAGCCAGTTTGTACAGCTTAATCAGTCACTTGGATGCAAAAGTCCTAATGGCCTATAGAAGTGTACAGTATAATTTCAGTTTAATACTGACACACTTTTATTGCTTGGCTACCACCTCCTCTCAAGTGTTGCTCATGTATTTCTTAATAAAGTATTTGACTCATTAATTTACTTAGTGTGCAGTCCAACTAACATCATGTGATTTGTCATGACTGTGCCATGTTGCTCTGAATGACACACCTCCCTGTGCTGAAAAAAGGCATTAAACATATGGCTACAGGATTAGTACAAGCTCAACAGTTTGCTGTGGTCAGTGCCTTCCCCATTCTGTCACTCAGCTGCAAGCAGTTAACCACATACATGACTTCAATCCTTTTCCACCCAATGCGTAATTCTCATCTCCTTTCTGCCAGCTCAGTTAAATCACAGTTTTAAGAGTAAAGTGCCCTGGGCTGATTTGAGACTGCATAGCTCACCCACAGTATTAAATGAGAGTTACAGCTTTTATGTTGCTACTGGCCTTTGCCTTCTAGCCCGCATGGTGTAATGGAGCGACATCCTGATCTGTAAGTACTGCAAGATGGGAAAATGGTAATGTTTGTGATAAGGGACATGAGTGCATCTAACTGAGGTTTGGACTAGGACAAACATGTGGCCACTATTAGCATACTCCAGCACTTCTTCCTGTATAAAATTAATCCAGGAATGCACGTACCAGACATGGAAAGTGCAGCTCAGACTCGCCCTTCTCAGCCACAGCTTAGGAACTTTTCTCCTAAAATAAAATTTAGCCCAAGCAGCTAAATGGAACCTTACTGAGGCACATGGCAGACTTTGAGAGAAAAGAGCCAAGTGTATTTCTACTTTAAAGGTTATAACAGGTGTCAGCTTTAATCTTTGCATAATATACTGGGGGAGTATATCACTGCAATGCCTCCATCTGAGAGTCCACTGCTACAGTTATATGGCCTGTGTCACCCTTGTTTTATCTCCCATGAGGATATGGATCTAATTTTGGGGCCAGCAGGACATGAATGCATGAAATGGTGTCTGTTAGCATGTAGCAAAGAGCAACAACTCTTACTTGCTTTGCTGATATTTGACGTAATGATCACTTTAGTATTTAGAATAAGGAAAAGCATTTATGTTTTATATGAGGTGGTCTTCTCAAACTATAATTTTTCATTAATACCTTTGGAACTTGTGGCATAGCTGACAAATCAATGCTGTTAAGTTAGCAAAGCTATTTTCTTCTCCCAACTTATGTTGGCTAGAAACACATCCCTTTTATGCTGTCCAGTTGGTCTAGCTCCTTTTTTCCTTTCTAGAAAATACCTGAAAAATTTTAAAGATTGAGGGTCAGAGAAAGATCATTATTTCACTTACCTTAATTGTGTCTCTGAATGTCTATTATTAAGTCTTTCCCTAAGCAAACTGACCTACTCCAGCCTACTGGTCAGATGGTTTTGGTTTGTTTGGTTTTTTTATTATTATTTTTTTTTATTGTGAGAAGGCTCTGTGGAACATTTGACATTCTGATGGTTAACTAGAGCAATACCTCAGACATTTTTCCTAATACACCTACAAAGTATCTACCCTGTGAAGCAAGTGAAAGAGCAGAAGGATAATTAGGATATAAAGAATTCCACTATGCCAGTGTTATTCCAGACAGCAATGTCTAATGAATGAGAACACAAAGGCATGCAGCAGCTGTCAGTTGAATGCATGCCACAGTGCAGAGCAGCTCTATAAATGCTTCTGAAAGATTTATAGACTTCTATTTCTATTCTGGTATTCTGTGAGCGTATTTTATTTGGAGGATAACGTAGGGGGAGATGGGATAAGGGCGGAAGAAAATGAGATCCCAAATTAGATCACAGATTAAGATGAGGGGTAGAACTGCTCATGAATTATCATGGTCTCATAATAGAGCTACTGCAAATTCCACAGCCTAGAAAAGAACTTACCGTGTTCTGCTTAGTGCCAGGGTTATTTTGGCTTAAAAAAAAAAAAAAAAAAAAAATTACATTAAACCACAGCTTGCCTTAGTTAAGTACATATTCAGCAATTAATGCATATTTGGAAGTGTTGCTCAGGGCTTTGTAACTCTTGTGAAGATGTTGGGCTGTCATTCTGGAAACCTATGTACTGGGATACACATATGTGTTGCACTGTGTCCTCTCAAAGACGAGAACAGTCGTCCGTGAATGAAGCTGTGTCTGCAGGATGATTAAGGCAGTGCCTTAGTGACTGGAGCACATGATTATAGAAGATATATTTGCTTCTTCTGAATTTCGTTTCTCCTCATTTCTGTCTGGCATTTTCTGTCAGGTTTCCATGCTTAGCATTGTCAGTCTTCTTTTCCTTATTACGACTTGATAGAGGAACTCAGCTCTGAAAATTTCATGGAAATTTGCTAAATCAAAACTCAACTAAACCAATTTTAACTGTGGCTCATCTTTGTGATGACAGTCACTGAAATACTAGTTTAGGAAAAGTTACTAGGACTTACCTAGTTTACCACTGAACTTGGGCAGGATTAGCTCTCAGTATGAAACCTGTGTGTGTTTTATCTAGTCTACTCTGGAGTATTCCTAATGGTGGTCCCCTAATTTCTCCTCTTGGCAACTCTTTCCATTGTCTAATTGTCTTTGCTTTTAGCATTTTTATTCCTTATGTCTAATCTAAATTAATTTTCTATCTTCAAGTTTCAGCCCATTACTCCTTATTACATTGCTCTTAATCACTTGAAGTAATTCCTCCCCATATTTTATGTTGATTCCCCTGAAGTAGTCAAATACAGTTATCATATCTGTTCTTTGCCATTTTTCTCTCAGCTGTACAGATTACATTCCTTTCCTGCCACTTAGTAGATGATGCCTGCTAAACTGTTTATTGTTTTTTGCTACCTCTCTTGCCATTTTCTCTAATTTATTCCTATATTTTTATAGTCAGGAAGCCCACCATGTAGACCCAAAAGAAAACCCATTATGTAAAGGAAAAGTGTACATGGAATCTCATTTTGCACCAGCCATTTTAAGAAAGTGTTTTTCAAGATATTACATACCTAATTAGCCACTTTTATGACTGCTGAACTTTGTGACAGCCTTCTTACAATCAAATATATAATTTTATGAAAAGTTTTGTTTTGGTATCCTGGCAGAATCTCATGAACACTGCTGTATTTGCAATTAGTCTGAATTTCACAAGCAGTCTTGGAAAGAACAGAAATTTCTGAATTAAGAAGGCTGAAGATTATATTGAACAGAAAGAGAGCAAATTTACAGGTGACAGAAGTTAACTGATGCCAGTAGAGATAACTGCAATTACAGAAGTGAAAAAGCAGCTCTCACTTAAGCTGAGAGTGTATCTCCTACTTCTTCAATTTAAGAAAGATTTGTCTGTCAGAGAAGTCTTTATTAAAAGAAAAATAAAGGTTATATAAAAGTAAAGCACTGATAATTTTTTTTTTTTTTTTTGTGACTTTATTTTGTCCTTGGGCAGGCAATTTCAGAAAGCCACTTTATATTACAAAAGTGGTACTTGTGTTTCAGAGCCATGCCAGAACTCAAGCCTGTTGGCTAGAGTATGTGATCAGCAGCAGCCTAGATGAGGCCCTTAGCAGCGTAGAAAGGCTCCAAAGACCAGGTGATTGTCCCTAATGCTTCTTGAGCAGAAGCTGTGAGTGAACTTCGGAAAGTTTCATCAAGAATGATGCAGCAATTGGAAGCCTTTTTGTTTTATTGCTGCACAGTAACATCAGGATGTTCTCTTCACTGAAGAGTTTATGAACTAAATATAAGACAAGGGATGATGTTCAGGAGAGATGGAGAGAGACTGCTGACTACATCTACCTTGTGTTCCCATGTTCTGATGCATGCTGGATAATTTCTTTATGATAGAGAGGAAAGAGGTGTGGGGACATCTCTTCCATTTATAATCATGGTTCAAGAGAGGGACCATGGTATATTCACAATATCCTGGTGCTGGAGCATGACAGAGCATAGCCAGAGCAGAAAACTGTCCAGGAGAAAATTGTCTCTTGTCTAGGAGAGTTGAGAACTGCCACTGTACCAAAAGAGCACTTGCTAAATTCTTCTTCAATTTGTGTAAATTGCAGTGAACTTTGTAAAAGAGCCTTCAGGTATTTCTTTTTTTTCTATTCCAAGAACAATAATGGTAAGAAGAATGAGTCACAGCTTTACCCCAACTTTTTTTTCTAGTGACAGCTTCCAGGATGCACCATTGCATGGTTTTGATCAGAAGAATTACTTTGTATACTGCAATTAAAAAACCAAAACACATCAAGACAGTAAAATCCTTTGCATTTTGATAGAAATAGGCTGTGTTTCCAAAAGATCTTTGCCACGGAACTGGAGTTTGTTTGGGGAGAGGGGGGGTTTTAATTTTTTTTCTTTTTTAACTAATGCACAGGGAGACTACCTGTCTTTTTTTTCAGTCAAATCATATCCTAAACACTATCACTTCAATAGGCATCTCTTACACAATGGTGCAATTACATAGTCAGTCTTGCAGCTCAAAGAATTTGTATAACTTCATTAGAAAATAAATTGTAGCTTTGATCTCAGGACCATTTAATACTGCATGAGTTACACAACTCAACCTTCAGAAGGCACCAACTGTATGTGACAATATGTGATTTCTTAATTGAAATCTAGGCTACAGTATTTCCAAAGGCTGTGCACGGTGTTATGACACATTAACCATTTCATTCCTCTTAAAGCAATTAATTCAAAAGACACATTCCTGTTTGGCTGCCCTCTGGAGCCAGCCTGACCTGAAGCATATGCTATGTGAATGAGGGAAACTGGATGAGAATGAGTAGGTAGGAGACCAGACTGACATTTTTCCAGATTCAGATCCTTAGAAAAGCAGGGAGACCATTTAATCTGATTTAATAGCAGTGTACCATGCTGGCAGCTTGCAGTCATTTCGAAAAACACAGTTGAGAGAAATAAAAAATCAACAAATATTATTGTCCATTTGAAAGCAACTATAATTCAGGCAGAGCTTAGCAAATGAATTGCTGTATTTAAGATCTGGGAAGAGCTGCTCTTAATGCAGAGCTAAACTCTACAGGATGTGATTCCACAAGAGCTGATGCATTTTCATACCTGATCAGGTCCAGATTTACCTTAAAGAACAGATAATTCTATTTTTAACTATCAGTCTTACTCTCCTTGAATGTATGCCATAAAAAAAAAAAAAAGGTATTTCATCATCCTCACTGGAAAACCTTCTGAATTGATTTAGAAATTTAAGTCACAATAAAGCTGTCAGAGTACACCTTTTGCCAGAGAGTCAAAATAAGCATTCTCAGTTAGTCTGAAAGAGGAAAGCTTAAAAAGAAGAAGAATTCCAATATTCAGCAAATAGAATAACTGAAATTTTAATCCAAACTAAAGTCATGTTTCAGTAGAGCTACTGAAAAAAAAAGGTATTGCTAGAACACAATCTATGGCATCACACTCCTTTGAAAAAAATAAATCTAGCTGCACATCTATAAGTCTAAGATAACATTAGTCATAGAAGAGTCTGAAGGAAAAATCCATCCTTGTGAGGCTCTGAACATGGTGCATGCTTCACCAAGAAATGCTGACAATATTTGGCCTCCACTCAGTTAAAATTAATTCGTTTGGATAACCACTTCATAAACTCAATGTGTGAAAAGTTTTAAATTAAGTTTTTTTGGTAATGATATGTAAATTTACATGATGAATGTAAATAATTTTACATGAGAGAACACATAGTACTTTCTGGATTCAGAAAAAGAAAGCACAAAGGTCTTGCTGGATAATTATTACTATAAATTCTTTCTGTCATTGTGATCTGGCAACATATTTAACAGTGTGGTTTTTTGTTTATTTCAATAGCATTGGCCCATGGGTATTTCAAACATATCAAGTGCATTTCCAAAATTTTTTATTTGGCAGTGAATTTAAAATAAATTTACTAATGATCATTGCACAATTTTCCCAATATTAACTCTATTTGGAAATACAACCTCAACTTATTTGGTGTTTGGTCATTTGAAAATTTGGGATGGTTCTGTCTTTTCAGTACTAACAGTAAATCCACACTGGAATTGGTTTCTTCCAAATTTTTATGTGTAAATTTATTTACCCTTGTAGTAAGCTGCTATAGTTCCAATAGGTGACTCAATTTGAGTTTAAAATAATCCTTGCTGAAGGCTTTAGGTTGGCAATTGCTTCTTAGACAAATAGCAACTGCTTCAAATTAGATTTTCGTAGATTTTCGTTATTTCTGATGGAAAATAAGTAGTAATACACTGGGACAGTGATAATGCAAATTGAACAGATGGAATTGGCAGAACATTGTATAAAATTCTCTTTAATTTTATTTATTCTTTTTTTTTTTTTTTAAACATGGAAAGAGCTTACTTGTTTGTCCTTTAAATGAACACAGTGAGGAGGATTTTGTAGGTGATAACAAAAAAATGATATTTATTATGAAATAAAGAACTGCAAAGTAACTCAGTTGTCATTGAGAATCACTTTTGTAGGGAAGTCCTCCAATGTACTATCCCTTGAGAATACAGATAAGTTACAAAAGAAGCAGTCTGTATTTTTGCAAAGTTTGTTGATATTTCCACTATACATGCTAACGTGTTAAGCAGCCTCAGAATGAAATATCTTTTGTTTTCCTTTTCATGTTACACAAACTTGAAAACAGCCATAAACAAAATCATATTTAGGTAGCAAATTCTTTCAGAATGATTAAGGCATGATTGTGCTCTCATTTGCACCTTTAAAACAGCAAATGTATAAATCCAGATATTCCAGTGTGCATTATTCCCATCTTACATTACAGAAGAAAAATTATAAGGTTCATTTACAGGTTTTCTTTTTCATACTTTATTAAATAGAAACCTTAATGATCTATTCCACTGTAACATCTGGAATTCTTGGTTAGGTAAAATGATTTTGTTGTCCCCTACAAACATAACAATTGGAAGAAGTCCAACTCCAAAGGAGCTCTTACCCTCAGAAATGCTTGAGGAAGGAAAAACAATGATTCACTTTTTGTAGCTGAAGACGCAAATAACAGAAAGGTGATGTGACTTGCCCAGGGATATACATGCAACCTCTGTCAGAGCTGGGATTTATGCTTTCATCTCACTACTCAGTGCCTTAATAAGAAAACCTTCATTCTTCTTTTATCCTGAAAGTGCCCCAGATTTGCTGCAAAACATTTATGTTTTTGAGGGAACAGTATTGCCCAGCTTTTCTGAGTCCTAGTGTTCTTTGCAACGGATTGCCAGTCTTGGAAACTCCCCAGCTGAATTGGTCAGAATTTAAATTTAATTTGGGGGTCAATTTGCAGGTTCACAATACACACTAATAGAGACTGAGGTGCTTTAGCACAATGGTGAGATTGTATTTACAGCTGCCATCCCATATACTACCTGTGGGCTCTGAGTTCTCTGAATTGTTAAATTAGGAAAAGTGACCAAGATTGTTGTAAAAACGTTTCTTTGTTTATACTCTCTTGTATAGCTCTTACCCGGAGTTCCTGGAAAGCTATTCTGTTCTTTTTGTAATTAGAAAATTTGTATTCTCCATAATATAACAACTGGGTTGCTATACAATGCCATACAATGATGTTTGATATCATAAGGGGATGAAGGGGATGAATTTCTCTGTGACTGACATGCTGACCACAAGGTCTGAAAAGGCAGATTTTTAAAAGTGTGCAAAATGATTAACATGAGGCTGAAGGGCAAAGTGATAAAACTTTAAAAGCACTAACTAAGCCTGGAGGCCATGTAAGAACATTGTAGTAGAGGCACAGATGGTCTGCATACCGATGAGCAAGAAAACATAAAAGAGAGCAAAACTGTATGGCTAAATGGAGAACTATATAACTTTTACAGGACAACAGATGCATTTTCTAACAGATGCAAAACCCCACTCTAGACAGCAAAGTAAAACTCAGACAGAAAGCTGTAGTAGATTCACTACCAAAAATATCTGGAAGTGAAGTTGTGGAACAAAAAACAAAAAGTGGAAATTAGTGAAGTGGCAACAGGAGATTTTGAGACACAAAAAGGAGTTAGGCACCTGGTTAGTACTTCTAGGAGCCTGTCACTGGGATTTCAGAATCTCTACTGATGGTGTTGAATCTGCCTACAATCACCACCTTTTTGGGGTGTTTTGGCTGACTGATGAAGTATTACAGCCTATACTGACAGACATCAGCCTATAACCTGTTTTCATCTCCTGAAGCTAATGAGATGCTTGTCTTCTAACTTTGGCTCTGAACTGTGTGTGTTGGTCAAACTAATGATGCACAGAGTAATCAGTCTGGAGGGAAGTTTCTAAAGATCTCCTTTTTTTTCAGCCCAACTGATGAATGGGTGACTACATCCATGTTACAACACGTAGCAGAAGTCTCTACCCTCTCACTCTTCTGTTAGTGGTATTGTCTCTATTTTGAGTCTCTACATCTCTACAGAGATGAAGCTAAGTACAGAAGATAAAGATGCATTTTTTTCTGTCATTGGCTTGGAATAATTGTCATCGAACCTAAATTTTCATTCTAAATATAATGGATATGCACAACATTTACCATCATCGGTGCTCCCAGATGACTATTAAATGCTTCCAGAAATTCCTGAGAGACACATTATTATGCAGCACCCATTTCTACCTGAAAGGCTCAGCTGTGGATGGGAATACATCCATGAGAATGTGAGCAGAAGAATATGGGAAATGAGAAGCAGAAGAATGGGCATTTCCCTTGTTTGCAACAGATCTTCTGAAGCACCTTAAAAGCCTCTACTCATTGGTTAAACTCTAAAATGGATACTGTCTTGAGGGAGCACCATCAGCAGATGCTAATTACAGCTCTTGGGTTACTGCTACATAATCTGGCCTATCAAATGCACTGCTCCACAGCAATAGAAAAATACTTTCCATAGAAACTGAGAAAATACTCCTAGTCCTTCTGTACAACTTTTTAGATGCAGTGTGGTTTGCTTCACAGTCTTTCTTTGAGGTATCTCATTTTGGTCACCAGCTGTGTTCAGATTCTCAAAATAAGTTCCCAAATTTCCTTGATTTTTAAGTTTGTTGCTATTCTGCCAAAATTTAATCAGTTCTTTTATCACTCTCTTCACTGTTCAGTGTCTACACATGTGGAGTTCTTTTTGCATCTCCAATTTAGAAAACATTAAACAGTAGCAGTACCACCCCTTCTGTTCTCAAGCTGACACAGATAGAACTCATTGGTCCTCGGGTATTTTCAGAGCTTCTCAGCTCTGCATCTGAACTCAGCATGAGGAACTGCCATGCACAATGGGAGAAGCAAGGAAAGGTGAAAATAATTCCATTTCACATTTGTCTAATACTAGTAGTATTAGACTGTATAGCTAGTAGTCGAGCTGTGTGCTTGTGGATACTGCCCTTTGGATCTGCAACGGTATTGTTACCTTATAAAGATGACTCCCATTTCATTATCCCTTAACCATTTATAATTGCAAAATAAATTGTCCAAATATATGTATTTCATAAATAGTATGATTGAAATCATGCAAAACTTTTAGAGATGTCATTGCAGTCTGTGTTAATGGACACGTTTTCAGTAGAATTTTAGTTTTATGTGTGGCTTCAAATTTCAGAGCATTTTAAAATCATTGACAATGTTAAAAACATCAGTGGAATATACTTAATAAGGCTAATCTGTGCTATAACTAAATTTCTCCCCTTAATCCCATGGCTGTAATTTCTGCATCCATTCCACATTTTAAGCAGAAGGGATGAGATTAGTGCCACAACTTGGCCAGTGACTTTTATTGACCTTTCAGATACTGTAAAGCAATGTACTAATGTCTGAGGTCTGAACACCCTCAATCCCTGTGTTGAAAAAATCTAGTTATTTATAGTCCCCTACCTTCCACTTACAGTGGAGACACACAGCTCACCAGACTGTAGTATCAGTACCTCTCTGGACATTGTGGTTTTCAGCCAAAACAGAGCATGTTACCAGAAGCTTGCTATGAGGTTTGGTAGACAGCAGTATGAGCTGGGAGGAAGAAGCTGAGATATTTGTTAAAATTATAAACATAACTATATAACTTTCTTGGTCCTTCCACTGACACTTCTGAATTGACTAAACTATACTCATTGAGTGCTTTTTAATAGGCAGCAGATTTCTATTCATAAGCACTTTGTTCTAATAGAAAATACAAAAAAACTTTCTTAGGGGTTACAAACATCCACATCATTCATCTGACTGAATACTAGGTGAGCCACTCCTCCACCATAATACTGGCAGCTGTCTATTCATATATTTCTCCACATTGCAACAGGCTCTTTATAACAGGCTTTCCCTGTTCCATTTATAAATGACCACAAACAAGCCTATCTCAGAGGTCTGTCATCCCAGCACCCAGCAATACATTTGGGCAATCCTGCTCTGGCAGAGCTCTCTTGGTTTTGTTGTTGCAGCATGCAGCTTAGCATGACAGCCTCCTCCCCACCATCCTCCAGCAGGCTGTCCTCTCCCTGCTGCCAGACCATTAACACAGGGACAGAGCAGTGGGCAGGATGCTCTGCTCTACTCTAGTACTGAGAATGCCTTCCTTGTGGCTTCATTTTTCCTTCTCAAGGCATTTCTGCTCTCTGACCAGTACATGGTCATTTATGTTGACTTCTGAAGTGGTTTTAAGAAATACCGGGTCAAACTCACTCTTGTATGCACTGAGAGGTGGGAGTAGTGCTTGGTGTGCCTCATCACTATCCCTGACCCAGCTCTGCTCCTCACAGAGCAACAAGGCTGCTGAGGGAGGTTCCTGCCCCAGTCTGTCCCCTGCCCCCCCCTGCTACCTGCCTCAGCCACACTGCACCCTGACAGGAGACTCTGTGGGTTGCAGGCAGGAATCCAGAATGTAGGCTGGTACCACTGTGCTGCTCACAGATCATCAGGCTCTGTTCACAGAGGATCAGAAGAGTGCCCCGTGGGACAGCCATATAGATAGGATTTGTCTCAGCTTTCCTTTCAGAATTGCTTCTTGTGGTAACAGGATGATCTAAGTAGGCTACCGATCATAAATAGCACACAGAAACAAGAGAAAAAAGCAGAGAGGGCATGGATGCTGGTGGGTATTTATGGCAAAGGAATGGCATTTTTTAATAGATTCTGCTGCTTAGTTCATCCAGCTCATGACCTTCTTTCCCTGCTTGAGTATCTTTCCCAAGAGCTCTTCAGAACCATCTGCAGGCTTGACAAACTGCTCTGTTGGCAGTGACATCTCACTCTCTGTCTTTAATTTTTCCTGGGGGCCTTGTGAATGCTCTTGATTGTGTGCCAGGCCCAGACAGGTAGTCGTAAAGGATTAAGGAATAAAAGGCTGCTAAATGCTTCATGTTGAATTCCCTAGCTGAAAAGAAACTGCACCCTGAAATGCTTATCTTCCATAAATTACTTCTAATTGTGTTAACTATTTCTCAAGCACTTTTTGTTCCTATGAATAGAATTGTCAGGTTCCTACCAATATGGAGTGTTTCACTCTTATTGTGCAGTGGTGCTTACTTGGTTTTCCTACACTGGTTAAGTGATCCTTACTTGTTATTAATACAGGTTTGTATTTACCATACATAATATTAAATTCAACATAACTACAGCAAATTGTATCTTTCTGGTCTTGCATGTGTATTCAGTACGCCATCTTGTTATCTTACAGAAGGTTATATACTTTATATGCAGATACATTATAGGGGTCTCGTGTTCATGATTTTCTTTTTAAAGAGGAATTAATAAGCCAAATAATAATCTTTCTAAACACACACAGCTAACCAACTCATCACAAGAGTTTTTCATGACTAGACCTGATGAAGGTGAATTGTGGCTTTGGGGAAAAAACAAACAAACACACAACAACCAAATAAGCAAAAAAACCAAAACAAAAACAAAAAAGAAACCCTGGGAATGAAACACTGGGAATGAAAAATATTCCTGGATCAGAAAGAAGGCACAAGGAAACATGCTGATTAAAAAATGAAGCAAAATATTACATGCCACTCAAAACATTCAGCATTAGATGGTATTATCTTCTGCAGAAGACAGCTATTCTATCCAGTTGTTTCATACCAGGATTTCCTAAATATTCAGCTACTCTCACATCCTCATTTCCTCCCTATCTAAGTATGATAAAGTATAATGGATCTATAAAGGTAATATTTAAAATATTTTAATCTAGGCAAACTAATAATCTTTACTCAGTTTGAGTAAGAGTAACTATACGTAAAGGTGTTACTATTGGAAAAAATATGAATACTGGTGCCAGGTGGTATATCTTGTAAAGTATTTTGCTTAAATTGCATAGGTAACATTAATGAATTACTTACTGAATGTTACTGTTAACTAAATACTCTGCAACTGTAAGAGCCTGAGCCTTATCAGTTCTTGCATTCCTTTGAACAGTGTATCTCAAAATATCTTAAGATTTTGAGAAAGCAGAAGAAAATATTCAGTAGAAGAAAATCTTGAAAAATACTAGTTTATGATAACAGCATTAATGATCCCACTACTGAAACATCTTTTTATCTCTTCATAAAGATTTCATAGATGAAAGCAACCTTTCTTATTAGGCAGTAGTGTTTAGTCGTGTCAATGAAAGTACAGCTTGTGCTTTAATGTTTTGCAAAGTGCATGCTGTGTATCCAAAAACTTTGGGTTCTGATTTGAGATGAAAACTCTTCTTTAGTTCAAACAGACTTTCTGCTGACTGGAGGGACATTAGGTGATACTATCAATGTTAGCTGTCACTGAGACATTGCCCCAGTCTGTTTCTGGACCTAGAGAAGAATGTCTGTGATTTTATGCTCATCCTGAGCCCCTTTCACTAAGGATAAAGAAAGGTCCACCTGTGTGGCAAGGCTGTATAGTCCTTTTGGCACTTATTCATGTGAATAAACAATTATTTCTGGGATTTGAGGGGATCTGTCACTCACTCACTCTGAACCCTTACACACAAAATAACCCCTGGATATTGATGATCTGGGTTCAAATTGCCATTCCAAACCAGAAAGAGGAGGTCAGTCCTAACCCCAGTGTTTTACATGAACGAGTGAGAGTCACTTGTCAGCCATACCCAAGCTGCCTGAAGGCTTTTTACAAATGTTCATCACACCTGGAACTTTCTCATGGAAAGATTTGACTTTTAAAATTTCCATGTCAAGATACTCTCAGGGTTCAACATGGCTGGGGCTGGCAGTGTTGGGGTACTGGGTCAGGGACCTCCTGCAGTGGCCCCATACCACTAGCAGTGGTGAGCAGAGCTGGGCTGGGGATTAAATCAATCAATTAAATGAATGAGAGATGCTCTCTTTTAACCCCCTCCGTGATAGAGAGAGAATAAGGGAAACTTACAGGTTGGAAGCTGAACTATGCAGCATTAATGAAACAGTAATGGTGAAAAAGGAAAAATACTGAAATATATACAAATAAAAAGCCATATCATGTTCCTCCCTCTTCCTCCCAGTAATGCTCATGTTACTAGCCAGGTTTCAGGATAGACCTGGAAAAGTCCCAGGCTGGGCTCATGGAGTCAGCAGCAGTCAGGATCTGGAGGCAGGAACACAAGGATTCAGGAGGGCAGGGTTTGGGACCGCAGGCAGATAAATGGATGGAATTTTCCTGGGCTGCCTGCCATGACTGAAGAAGCAGAAGAGACTTGAACCTTGTGATCCCTCAAATTTTTACCAAGTATGAGATGTATGAGATGGAATACTCTGTTTGGTCAATCTGCTCCTCCCTAAAGAAGGGTTGCAGATGTGATGCCTTTACACTCTTTTTCTTTCCAGATCATGCTTTTCAGAACTGAGCAGTGGCTTTGGTTCTGCATACCATTCTCCAGCTCTAACTGTAAACATCAAGTGTTATCAGTCCTAGAAGCAGAAGCTGACTGAGATACTTACTGTTAAATTCAGCAAGTGCAGCTACTTAGAAGATACTTGGCTGAAAGAAAAACTGCAAAAAAGAAAATCTGTTCCATCCTGGACCAAACCAGGACATTAAGCTCCTTATTCCATACCATTTGTGTCATGATCCTGTCACTATTACCTCTTTTTCCCAAATACACATATATACAAATCAATATAATCTTCCCATACCAAAACCCCACTGAGTTTACTTAGTCCATGATTGCATTTTCCTACCTATTTTACCAGTCTATCAGGGCAAGGAGTGATTGTCACAGTTCATGCTCATAGGTTACAGATGTCAGCTTTGTGGAAGTTACTGGATTCTACCTGGTGAAACTAGTTCCAGTTTGCCCACCATGAAATTATCCTGAAAAACACTTTTTGAGCACTGTCAGTATTATGCAAAAAGCAGGCTGGGTACCGGGCTGGCAGGGACATAGCTGATACCTGGATGAGGAAAAGTCCTGATCTTAGAGGCAGCTCCTGGGCAAACAGGATGAGGGCCTATGAGATGAGGACACTGATGAGGCTGGAGAGGGTCTTCAAGACCAATTAATGCTCTCAGATAAACTTTGTTCAGAAGTATTCATTAAAGTCAAAACCAGAGTAAACATTTTTTTGTCTCCTGCCAAAGGATGATGGTGGAAGGCAGAATGCAGAAGAGACATTGAAACTTCTTGACACAAATGCAAATTAAAATATATTCAAAGCAAAACATGTGCACTAATAAAACATATCCTACTGAGATAATTCAGCATATGAGATTATCTGTACAAGAATGCAGCTAACAAACTGTCGTCTTCATTTTAATATAAAATGAAATAAAATCTTTTCAGACTGGTATATAAATCAAAACCTCGATAAAATTACACAATTATTGAGCACTTTTTTGGGGAGCATGTTTTTGATCATGACAAGCTATTTAATGATGCTGCCCAAGCTAACCATGCCTATGAATTAGGGAAGTCATGTGCCTTGCAAAAATACTCTCGTATACATTTTTTCCTAAATACCTTTGAAATTGTTGTTAGACACTGGAATTATCCAAAGCAGAAAGCAATTAGAGCTGGCCAAGAGCTCAGTTCTTAGAGCAGAATGCCAAGCTTGGTCAGAGCTGTTTCAAGCTCTGCCAATGACTGTTGACGGATATTTCTCAAAAGGCAACATTTTAAGTAATATAATGTACCTAGTCATGGCTTATAAATTCTTACTTGAATCCAGTGTTATTTACTTTATCCTATGTCACAAAAGTCTGATTATTCATCTTATTTGCATAACTGTAAACATTACTCCTAAGATTATCCACTTCTTTTTAAACTCAGCTGTAGCATGTGAAGACTTGAGCTTCTCTAGCAGCAGATTGTGAGAAAACTAGCTAAAAAACTTAAGTTATATTCACTTTAAATACATACTCATGTTATTAGATGTATAGTATGGCTTACATGATTGCAACAGAAACTGAGTAAGAGATTTTGGGTTTTCATTTCTGGACACAACACAGAAGAAGGTGGTATTACTGACAACACATGGTGGCAGCTAAGGGAGCCTTAGGCTTAGAGTCCATTACTCGCTGGAAAAAAGAGGAATGTTGACCCTGCATAGCAGCATTTCTGTGGATAGCAGATGGGATGAAATTTTACAGATTTATCTCAAGTCTTCCCAGGATCCTTGGGTTAGTACCTGTAAAAGTCAGATTAGTAGGTTTTATGAAAGGGATAGTTCAGACACCATGTAACTAGCAAAGAGGAAATGAAAAAAAAAAAAAAAAAGGAGCCAGCAAAACTCATCTCCAAAAGGCTTCTGGGGCTCTCACCATCTCATGCACACTGCAGTCAAGCCTTTCTATAGTTAATTATTTGCCTGACTTGCTGTAGAGTTGAACAAAATGTTCTGAGTAATAATCCATACGATGTGAAATATCCTTGTTTCTTTGGCTTCATTGCAAATGAAATCATTACAGTGGTTTTGTTGAGATTAACAAAAACCTTTTGAGTGAAAATGGGTCTTTGTGGAGAAGAGAGGAATTTGTATTTATAGCAAAGGCATTGAAGAAGTGCTAGTTTTTGCCATTTTGATGTGAAAGACAGTAAAACTTGCCTAAGTTTTATTTTATATTTTCTGATCATTAAGGTGAACCTCAGGAGTTATAAACATAGGAGGGAAAATAAAATATGAAACTCTAAATGATAACATACCACATTTCACCTTGTTTTATTCCTACTACTTTTAGCTAAATTAGTAAGAGAAGAGAATTAACTCATTAAAGAGGGTAGAGATGGTGCCTTACAGAACCTGAAAATTTCATTTCTTGCATACAAGAGTGGGTCTAATTTGCATTTATGCAAATCCACTGGAAGAAATGCAATTATGCTAGCATAACTTAATGTGAAAACGAATAAAATTTTATGCCGTTTTTCATAGCTGTGAGAAAAAAAAAGCTTGCTTTCACAAAGACCCTTTAAGGTGAAACTTAGGATTTCTAGCTGATGGGTTATTTCAAATCTTCTGCCCTGAGAAATTTTTTTTTTTTTTTTTTTTTTTAATTTTTATTTTTATTTTTATTTTTTTCCCAAAGGTAAAGTGGGGGATTTTCTGTGAGTTACTTTTAGGTTATGAACATACTGGTCACGTATACTTTGTAACTGTGCTAGCTGGTCAGCAGAGCTCATGTTTGGTTGGACTACCCTTTGCATCAGGCTCTTTTATCAGGAACTCAGAGGTGTCAGGCCTGCCTGATACCCACCAAATGGTGTCACCTCGAAGTCCAATCAGAGACTGCACAGTGATGAGACTCATCCGTGCCACACACATGTAAAGCACTTCCTCTCAAGTACTACCTATGGCTTAACAGGACCAAACATCACCTCTGAAGGGAAACAACCCAGACCTGAGTCCACCCTTGGGTTGCTGCATTCCAGCAGTAGAACTGCCCCTTTTTGTAGGGATGATACTGCCTGAAAATATGATGACACTGCCAGTGTCATGCCAGTGCAGGGACCCTAAGCCAAGGCTCTTGGCTGCCAGCTGGGTGCTGCAGAGACTTCTTGTGCTGATCAGCTGTGATCACAGCAGATCCCACACAGCTCCCACAGGAGATAACAAAAGCAAAGGAGACTGTAGGAGAAAGAAGGACTAGCTAGTATGCTGTCAGTGGGTAGATACATGTCCTCACTCAATTCTAGAGTCCCTGTTTGACAATGTTTTGTGTCAGTACAGTGGTGTTTCGGAAGCAGGGCGGCCACAGGGGTGGCTCCTGTGAGAAGCTGACGGAAACTTCCCCGGTCCCAGTGCTGGCTCCACCTCTGGCCAAGGCCGAGCAGATACGGGAAGGTGGATGTGCCTCTGGGAGTAACATATTCACGAAGGGGAAAATGAAACCGTTAAAATATTAAACAAACACCTGCAGAGAAGAGGAGAGAAGGAGATGAGGGAGCAACGCCAGAGCAAAGACACCAAGGTCAGTGAAAGAGGGGGAGAAGGTGCCCGAGCAGAGATTTCCCCGCAGCCCGTGGTGAGATGGCGGCTGTGCCCCTGCAGCCCATGGAGGAGCGCGGTGGGGCAGTCCCTGAAGGACCACGGTGGGGTAAACGTGGACTTGTAGCCCCTGAAGTGCCACGGGGGGGCAGACAGACATAGAGCCACAGCCCGTACAGGCTCACGGGGAGGGTCAGATGTAGATCTGCAGCCGTGTAGGAGCCCGTGTGAGAGGAGGTGACTGCTCCCGCAGCAGCCGTGACTCTGTGTGCAGCCCAGGCGGGAGCAGTCTGTGCCTGAGGGACTGCACCTGTGGGAGGGACTCATGTCCCAGGGGTTCCTGAAGGACTCTCCCGGGAGAGGGACCCCGCCTTGGAGCGGGGGAAGAATGTGAGGAGTCCTCCCCCTGAGGAGGAAGGAGCGGCAGAAACAGCGTGTGGGGAACTGGCCCTAAACCCCCCCTGCCCCTCCCTGTGCCCTGAGGGGGAGGCAGCAGGGAAGGGATCCGGGACCGGGGAGAAGGGAGGGGTGGGGGGGAAGGTATTCAGATCTGGTTGTATTTTCTCTTTCTCCTTGTAGATTAAATGAATTTCTTTTTCTTCCAAAGTTGAGTCTCTCTGTTTTTTGCCTGTTACTGTACTTGGGGAATGCAAACCTCTCTGTTGCCCTTGTCTGGATGAAGGAGCCTTTGGGTGGGTTTTCTCCTCCCTGTCTCACAGTGCGGGTGGGGGGTGAGTGAGCAGAGGCCCGGCTGGTACCGTCTGGGCCTAATCTGTTGCAGACCGACTGACTCATTAGGAGCGGGTAAGTATGGACAGATGCTCTGTGCTACCTCAAATGCCCTTGACCCCTCACACAGCACTCCCTCCCTCATTACGGGCCTGTTTGTGACCCTGCTCAGAGGACCTTCCCCATTGGACTCTCTAAGCATCCTCGCTGAAACCTTTTGTGTCCAGAGACAGCATAACTGTTTTTTTCTTTCATTCTGTTCATCTGATCCTTGCTTATCCCACCCCTCTGCACTCACAGGGTTTTCTGGATGTCTCCAATTCAGTGTCTCATCCACACATGCCACTTTAGAGGATAAACCCTTCTATCCTGGACCAGATTATAAAAGTCAGAATTACAGGTATTTATGCAAAGCCTTCACAAATGAGGCAAGAAAAAAAAGACCTTTCCCTCACCATCATCAGTGATTGTATCATTGCATGAGTGAACAATCATCAATGCAATTTTTTTGCACAATTAAGAACCCATGTTTTATATGCTTACAATAAAATCTTTCAGGAACAGGTGTTTGAAAACAGTAATCCAGGGAGATGCCTCTCTCTTCACTGAATTGTCATTACCAGGGAACAAAACCCTGGAAACCTTGGTCCCTGTTTACTGGTCTGAATCTCATAGAAGACTGTTGGGGGTTTTTTTGTTGGCTTTTTTTTTAAAGGAGCTCTTCAGGACATTCCTCCTTTTTTTTTTTTTTGTTTGTTTGTTTGTTTACTGTAGTTATATGATGTTCTTAGTTACAACGAGTTCTCTGTGGAATTTTTGAGATAAGAGCAGAATCAAAACACCTGTCACTCGTTGAAATGACTCTTTAGAGTCAGCAGGGAAGTAGCTATCTGGAGCTATGTTATTTTCTGCATTTCAGAGCAGACTTCTGAACCATCATTTTGCAGAACAACTAACTTATCTTTCTATGTCAGAAGCAAACATTGCAATAAGTAAATTTGGCATACTTTATTCTAAAAATAAGGGTCAGGAAAAGGATGTATTGTCTCTAAAAGATCTGACCTGAATTGACACTAATATGTATCTGGCTGCTTTTTTGTATATTTATTTCTGTATAAATTTATTATACATAAATTAATGAAATAATATTTATATAAAATATACATATTTTATATAAAATATATAAACAGAAATATCACAATATATATAACTATCAAATATATAAACTTTTCTATATATGTGCCTACATCAATATATCACCAGAGGTACGGTAGTATAAGTGAGAATAGAACCACCTTCTTGGAGCTGATTATTTTATCCAAATGGCAATTCTAATGCTTGTGATGATGTTTTCCCCACCTGCCTCCCACCTACACCAGTGAAGGATGTAATGGATGCACTTGATTGTTATGGCTGCCTCTGATTCAAAGTGTATTTGGGGGAGCCGGATAACAACACGGTAGCCAAAAGCTAATTTGAGCAATGCTCCCACCTAGCTACAGTGCTGATGAATGTCTGACTCCAGACAAATTTGGAAGAAATTAACATGTCTGGTCAATATGCCAAATGTGGCTAGGAGTCAATCATCTTACCTCTATAAACAGAGAACACCCCGAGAGCCCTTGGAGCTTTCCTGCATGGTATCAGGCTGCACAGTACGATCTCCTCCTGCATAGGGCTGCTTCTGAAGACTACTTCTCAAAGTTGAGAGATTCCTTGCCAGGAAGGATTTTCCATAAATTATTAATAGCATGCTAAACTTTTAAAATCTCAGCTAAGTGATATAAAGGAGGGATTACCTAGACTCCTCTCTGAGGAGGGGTTTAGAAAGCAAGGAGGCCCATTCTGAACCTCATGACTCAATGGAAAGGTGGCCCTGATAGTTTTCTGACCTATCCTCCATGCACTGAATAATCAAGTGTACATTGTCATCTAATCTGGTGAAACCACTCTTGTGTTAACTATCAAACTTGGTCGAATCACTGTTTTATATCAATGAACATATTGCTACTTCTCTCCATCCATCACTCCACCCCCAATGATGTTTTATTGACCTTAAGACCAGAAAGAAAGGTCATTAAATAATCTCCCATATAACACCAGAACATCTGGAAGCCACCTGTGAAGCCCAGAAAGCATGAATACAAGAACTAAGAAGCTCTGTCGATGTTTCAGTGCAGTCAGTTTGATATTAGTTTAGCTCAGGCACCAGCAACAATCTTGTAAGACACTTGGGATTTCCTTAGGGTGTGTATTGCTGAAGATACACTGTCTTACAAATTATCCTGGTATGTTTATAACTAGCTTAGCTCTCTCTTGGTGAGGATGAGGCATACATGGGTTCCAATTTTTATTATGCTTGATTTAATACATTAATCCAAGAATAAGAAAACCTAATGAGCACTCACCCCCAGTTTGCACAACATTGCAGCAGCATTCTTGAAGGTACTGGAGAATCCAATTGAAGGTTTCTTGCCTTGGCTCATGTTTTTTGGAAGGAAAACTTCAACAGGTATGTAAGCCTGTACATGATAGGTACACAATGTGTACAAACACATCCAGAAGAGTACTGCAGTTTGTTGCAGTCTGAGAACTAAATGGGGATTAATTTAAGTGAAAGCACAAAAATCAACCATAAGAAAGTACAAGTCACTGGACCATAAATTGATTTTCTTACTACATTTCTCCTCATCATAATCCCATGCACAAAATGCCAGATTTACTCAAGTTACACTACTTTAAAACTTCTATCAGTTTTATATGTCCTGTAAAACTACTTTAAAACTCAAAGATAGCAAACATGATTATGAGATTTTAAGACTCCTATGTACTGCATTATGCAAGTACACACTGTCTCGTTGCTTTGACTTGTGAAATAAGAAAATGCAATGCAGAAGTCATGGTGGTAGTATCCTGCAATGCCATTTTTACTATCACTTTCTATTACTGAGCTTTAAATATCCCCTGGTTTTTGTCTATGCTAGAATAATTGTTTTAAAAACAAAATGTCTTTCCCCAAAGAGATTATTTGTTTTAGGCAATTCTGCTCTAGCTACCATGCTGGCCATCTACATGTGATTAAGGTAACCTGGGAAACCAGTATTAGCAGATGTGAAGGTCTAACATTTCTCATTTTTTCCCATTTCTTAACTCAAAAATGTTAACATAATACATAAGACAGTTCTTTTTATTGAACCAACAAATATAAAGATGTTGTAATACTCAAGCTCCTGTGGCAGAAAAGTTCCTTTTCCAGGTGTGCAGAGAAGATACAAAATGCATCAGGGATTCAGAACACATGTATGTAGAGCTGTCTCAGAAATGAATAGGGAAGATGTTCTTAGATAGCTGCAATCAATGTCAGTTCCAGCTGCAACTAAAATGCTGAAAGGAGGGAACAGAAAATGACTTTATGTAGTTATACTACAAGAGACTAGGTAGAGGCTGATTAGTCTGATCATTGCACACTAAACCTGTGTGTGGGTGAAAATACCTTCCTGTGGACACAAAGACAAGCCTGCAGCACATGAGTTAAGAGATATCCTGAATATTGGTTGAAATACAACTGCTTTTCTAAATAAAATAGATCCACTAAGCTGATGTGGTCAGAGAAACAACCTAGAAGTTTGGTTGAGGGACCTCTTGCTTTTGAGGGGAGCTGGAGGGAAAGGAAGCTGACAAATCTACTGTTGCAGAATGAGTTGTTCAAGACTATATACTGCTACTTAGCATAATGATTTCTCTACAATCAGGCATTGACAACTTTCAGCTCAGTCTCCAGAGCACACTGGACAACTGGCTTTACAAATAAATATTTTTAGTGAAATTACTGGTTAAATAGGCCTGTTCAGTCTTCAGTTTGAACCAGTGATAAGTAGGGGGTCTATAGCACATTAGTAAGCTGTTAACCAATATTGGCTCCAAGACTTAACACAAAATTGAGGTAACTATAACAAAGAAGGAAAGAAAGTGAAATTTTCCAGAAGTAAATAAAATTTTCTAAGTATATCTTAAATCTGTGGCATTATGTTACATTTTTCCTGTTATAGTTGTTTGTAAATTTGAGTCTTTTTGGGTGGGTATACAAGAGTTGTATAGAGTTTCATTGAATTACCCAGGTTTATTGAAATGTAGTTTTTGCTGCGTGTAATGTCCAGTGACAAAGAATTAGAGGAAAAGGTTCATATAGCCTATTTATGCCCATGATTCTTGTGTGGATTTGCTCTCTCAAGAATCCCTACAGCCCTGTTGACATCTTAGAATCAAGAACCACTGAGACTTAAATTTGTTATGAAGTACGTGCATGTCAGTAGTAACTTTGATCTGAGATCTGTCATACCAAATACTGTACTAACACAATTTGAAACAATTCATGGAAGAGGTAAAATTAAAATATAACTGTGGAGTGTGAACTGCATGTCAACATGGTGGGTGTGAAGGCTTCCCCTTCTATGTAGTCTGTCTTTCACATACATGCCTCTGACGACTGGGGTTTCCCGGAGCTCTATCACTAGCTCAGCTATGACCCTTTTCTAAACACAGTGCCAGTTGTAGGTGTTTATTCCATTTTATATGTCTCCTCTCACTCACCCATTGTCTGTATGATTTAAAGACCTAGTTTTCCCTTGCTAACTTTTCTATTTCTCCTACTGCCACCTAATCGACTCGAGCACAGACCCTATGAGGAGAGGCTGAGAGAGCTGGGCTGTTCAGCCTGGAGAAGAGGAGGCTCAGGGGAGACCTCATCACTCTCTACAACTCCCTGAAAGGAGGCTGTAGCCAAGGGGGGGGTTGGTCTCTTTTCCCAGACGACTTTCAACAAGACAAAAGGACACAGTCTTAAGTTGTGCCAGGGGAGATTTAGGTTAGATATTAGAAAGAATGTCTTTACAGAGAGGGTGATCAGGCAATGGAATGGGCTGCCTGGTGAGGTGGTAGATTCTCCGTCCCTGGAGATATTTAAAAGGAGACTGGATGTGGCACTCAGTGCCATGGTCTGGTAACCACAGCGGTAGTGGGTCAAGGGTTGGACTTGATGATCTCTGAGGTCCCTTCCAACCCGGCTAATTCTATGATTCTATGATTCTAATCTCATCAGCTCCTCATCTCTCCTGCAACTTTAGCTTTCCTAGAAATCTGAATTCATTTATAGCTGATGAAAACAGAAAAGGAAAACTGAGGTGGAAAACAGGAATTTAGTATCATCTTCTGTCAACTTCGTCCTTTAAGAAAGTCATCATGGAAAATCATATTGCTTAGGCAGAGTTTAAAATAATTTTTAAACTATTCTAGCAAAAGTGAGCTGCGTATTCTAGTATCTCTAGAGCTAGAAAAGATCAAGAAAGTATAAAGGCCCATATGGAGATCATGGCTTGGCCTCAAGCAGACTGTGGATTGAAATGTGGAAATTTACAGATTTTGGATCTTTTCTTCAGACTGAAACTTGAGAGGAAGGCTACCCACCAGCATACTGTTCTTGTCCCAGAAAAGATCTGAACTTTCCTTGCATCCCACCAGGAAGTTGCTCTGCTCCAGAGGAAAAAAAAAAAAAAAAATTCCCAAGGTTTTCAGTTCACCTTAGGAGAATGTGCTAGTCAAACGCAGAGGGAAAACTGAGTTCATATAACAGCACAGCACAAACCCTTGATGCCTCCAAGGTAAAAATCTGGCCACAAACATCTTCCACTCCATACTGACAGAGCTGCCCAGAAAGATTTGTTAGATGAATGACAGCACAAGCAGAACACTACAGAACTCCTAGAACTTCTTTGCAGGAATGAAAATGGCCAGTACTGGGGCCTATTGCTGCAAAGGAGGCTGATAATCCCATTTTTATTCCTTCAGAAATCAAATGCAGATGATACATGTTCAACAGAACAGCAGAGAGTTTTCTCTTTTTTGGTAAGCAAAACAGCTGAACCAAGCAATTAAGTGTGGAGTAGTTTAGTAGACAAGGCAAAAAAAGTCCAACAATCCTTGGAACTTGGGAAACCTTATAGTACCATGCCATAAAACAAGCGGGAACTAGCTTCAGAATAACTTTATTTGCCCTCTATTTCAAATAACTGCACCCTACAACCCAGTAGGAGACCATGGGAGAAAAGAAAGGTCTGACTCACAGCAGAAACAAAAAAGTAATGCATAAAGAGCAGCTTCCATATGCCAGAGCAAAGACACCTCATATGTCTTTAGTTAGTTTGTTGCAGAACATTGTAAAGAAGACAGAGGAACCCAGCATGGAATTATGTTAATGTGATTAAAAAACAAAGTAGGGAGAAAACAAGTTGGTTATGATACAAGTTGTGCTGTTAGTGTGTCCTTCCAAGCAGACAGGGAAAAAAAGGGATTTGTAGAGGGTGGAGATGAAGAAGGATGAAATGGAATAATAAAGTCTGGACATAATCTTAAGTACTTGAAGTGTCCATAGGAAATGAATGGGGACATTATATTACTGACACCATCATTTTTTATACGTGTCTGTGTTTCCGAAGAGGACTTCTCTTTTCATATCCATGTTCACTTTCAGCTCCCCTAACACTATAATATTTGAGGTTAAAGAAATGTTAAAAATGATGTGGTGAAGCATGTGTCAAAATGTAGACGTCAACTGTAACATTAACCTGACATTTAAAGATAAATTACATTAATTTCACGCTATATCTACCTAGCCTCTGCTGTTATATGATCTGCAATGCTGTAGCAAATGAAAGGAGATGAGCACTTGAGGTACTGTCAGTGTTCTGGCTGCAGTACATCATCACCATAAGTTATACTTTTCAACTCTATTGTCACAGAAATTACCTGTTAGATGTTTTGATGCATGCATGCTTTGTGCTACTTTATATGCCTTCAAGTTATCAAAACAAGCAAGAAAGCAAACAAGCTTTAGACACCATGTCATAAAACATTAAAAAGGGTTCAGCAGCTTTTGGAAAGACACAGTACTTTTTCCAAAACCTTCTGTACAGTACTTTCTGTGTTCTTCATTAGGAATCAGAGTAGCTGAAATTATCAGTAACACTGAAAAAAAAATATCTAAAAGGAAGAATATGTAAGCCTCTAGTTTAAGGTGAGGGACAGCAGAGGGAAAATTGGAATTCTCTTTCTCTTTTGGTAGCATAGCACTGAGTGCAGCAAATCAAGAGGAATGATTCAGTGCTAATCTATCCTTGGTGTACTCTTTACTTGCTAAACTATAAAGCTGGTTTTACTTGAAGGAAACACAGAGCTTGCCACTCATTTTGGCTGTGCACTGAATAAATAAACAAATAAATAAATGCTTGGAATATTAATACCTCAGAGACTGTCTTGTGAAGGCCATCTCCAACCTCTCAGCACTTTTGATCCTGTCCCTGTGATGCATCCCATCTTGCAGAGGGACAGTACCTAGTTAGTTATTGAGAGAGTGAGCTACATGTGAACATGGTGGTTTCTTATGAACATGTGTTACCCATATCAGTATTTCAGGGACCTGCTATACAGTTTAGGCTAAACCACACAGAACTGCAAATATGTAACCACCTATAACCTCATGTGGATCTCCAAGTATCCTGCGGGCTAACACTTCACTTTTGCTCTCTGCTGACAGGGGATGGATAACGAATAGGCAGTAGCTGATGAATAATGCACTCAGTGTTATGTCTGCATAAATAAATTAAATCCTCCATGGGCCTCATGGAGCATTTAGACCACCCTGACATCTGCAGGAGGGACAGAACAGCAAGGTCCCAGGCCTGCAGCATGATCAATAAACAGAAGGAGCTAGAAGCTATTGTGCAACAGGGAAGCCAGGATATAATTTCCATTATGGATGGGATGATTCACATATCTAGAGTGCTGCAGTTTAAGGTTACAATCTCTTTAGAAGGGATAGGCAAGGAAGAAGAGGTGGTGGGGTACAGTTATATGTTAGGGAGTGCATTGACTACGTAGAACTCTATGTTAGAAACACCAGAATGGAATGTTTATGGATAAGAATAAAGGGAAATGCCACTGTCAAGATCCACAACTACTATTATTTTATGTTTTGTTTGTGAGGAAATATTAGCCACCGCACAAGTACATACTACAGATTTGAAAACTAACCAGGTTTATGATTTAAACAAACCATAAATGTTTATTTCAGGGAAAATAATACCACACTGAAATGAGTCTTAGGAAGGAGTTAATAGTGGGAGAGAAACGTAGGGAAAACAGATTTTTAAACAAATTAATCACCCCAGGGAAAGGGCTATTAAGAAGAGAAAATGGGAGAAAGGAAGCAGTTTATTGCTTTTTCAGCCTCCGGAAAAATCACCGCCTCGCACCACCTCCCCGCTGGGGTGGCTGTTCCTTCTCTCTGGTCCCTCTGCTGCTCACGGCTTTCTGCTTCTTTTCACTTCTGCTTTTTGCTGCTGACTCACTTCTGGTGTGCTGCTGATTTGCTTGTGATTTTCACTTTTTTCCTCTGAATTTTTATAGTGAAAACTTCCTTCCTTCTTCTCGTCAGTTATTGCCAGAGATTGCACATTGGGTCTTCCCTTTGTATTTGTGTTTTCTGTAAATTCTTAGTTCTTGTATTTGATACCAATTTGTCTGGCAGATTTGTCAGGAACCATTATGATTAGCATTTTATCTTTTTAGTCCTGACAAAGGAGGGGGGTCTGTTGACGAGATTAGTTTATCTTTAGACAGAGAAAACTATGCCGGCTCTGCCTTATGCTATCTTGGATGTAATTTTGCTGATTTGAGAGGCAATTTTTTTTTAAATTTTTAATATATCCACATTACATTTCACCCTGTAGCTCTTGAATCAGCATTCATATTCATATTCCATTTTGTCTGGGTATTTTGTAGCTGCATTGTATGGCTCTTTTTTGGAATTTGTTCTCTTTTGGTACGTCAGCCCATCTCCAAGGTTTTCCCACTCAGGAGGCTTAACCAGAGCCATTCCTGCCTGGCAACATTATTGGCCCAAAGAGGCAGAGTGTTCCTCATCCCTGGAAGTTTCCAAGGTCTGGCTGGAAGGGGCTTTGACAACCTGATCTAGTGGGAGGTATTCCTGCCCACGCAGGGTGATTGGAACTTGCTGATTTTTAAGGTCCTTTCCAACCAAAATTCTTCTACTATTCTGCAGTTCTATGAAAGGAAACAATGCAGAAGAGAACAAGATCTTAAAATCCAGTCAATACTTGTGAGTCCTTTGCAATTCTCTAAACACAATGTATCTACTTCTGTAAAGAGGTGAAGCACCACTTAAGTCTTAGCTTCAGTTCTATTTTGATATTTCTTTTTCCACATTCTCTAGTCTCATTAGGCAATTTACTGAGCTTTAAAAAGGCCCAAAAGAGGCAAATTAACCCAACATAAAAACTATACAAAGTTCACATAGCACATAAAGCATTAGTTTACATTGCATGTGCAGCAAAATAATATAAAATCAACTCTAGTTGTGAATTCAAAGCATTGCAGTTAAAACCAGCAGGGGTATTATATTTCAGAATTAAAATATCAAAAATTTGATTTTCACTAATTTACTAAAATTTTACATCACTGTATTTTGAGTACTGAAATGGAAAGCTTCTGCAACTTAAAACTCCTACCTTTGTTTATTCAGATAAATTTTTCTGATACTGCCTGGATAAGTCTGGATTTTTATTAATTCATTGCAGAAGCAATTTAATTTAGCTTTTAAATAAACTAGTTACACATGCTTCATTACTCTCAAGAGAGAAGAAACTCATCAAACAGGAAAACATAATTTGTGGAGCTGCCTATGAATACGACTTTGTTTGCTCCCTTCTTTTTCTCCACTCTTGTGTCTGTCAGAAAATGGAGACAAATAGGACTCTTTCTGTTTGTTCTGTCACTGGGAACTAGTGTTGAACAGGTCCAGCTGTGGCTGAGAGTTTCTGGTATTTCCACATCTAATTACTGTATAGGTTTATCACCACTCAGCTTCCTCCATTCATCTTAATGGAGTCAAACCCACCAACCCTTCTTTTACACAACATTATAAATCATTACTGCTGTTGCTCTGTTAGACATGGGGTTATTTACTTATACAGTTCAGTTCCTACAATAAGGACTCAGCTCTGCTGGGTGAGCCAGCAACATTTCTAGACCCCATTCCTACATATCTGATTGGTGCTAACTTGCATCCTCTTCATCAGCAGCCTGATTAAAGCTAGATTGAAAGTGTCTACAAATGCCTTTTGGGAAGCATCTTGCCATGTCTCAACTTCTAAAAGATCTCTTCTTTAAAATGTGCATTTTCTTGGGGAAATGCTAGGAACATATAATGTTTTTTCAAGCCATGGAACACAGTTATTCTATTTAACTACCTGTGACATTCAGAATAGCAATATGGAAAATGTGAGA
The DNA here is from genome assembly GCA_038090715.1 of Florisuga fusca. Lineage (NCBI taxonomy): Eukaryota > Metazoa > Chordata > Aves > Apodiformes > Trochilidae > Florisuga > Florisuga fusca. The sequence goes on along the minus strand of JAAWXA010000004.1, from coordinate 15,936,688 downwards.
TAAATATCAAGGGCTTGATCCTGCCCTTTAGTACAGCAGTTGAGCATCACTTCCAGTTGTTTAAAATCAGCTTCTGACTGTGTATACCCTCAAAATGTGGGAGGCAAAACAGGAAAAAATCCTTTGGCTGTGTCTATCTCAGTACAAAAAATGATGACATTTTATTTGAGAATTACTGCGAGTGATTTTACCTTATTTTGTTTTGTGGGAAATGTGCTCAGTTTAAATTTACACTGCCAACAGAGTGCTATAGTGCTACCAAGCAAAAAAATGTAAGAACAGGCTTTGTAAATAAAACAAATCCAACCAACCAAATGAACACTGTCCACTCAACACAGTATCTCTCAAAATGAATGACACTGTGCCTATATTCTCCCCATCATTTTTCAAAAAGATTTTTTTTTTTTTTTTAACATTATGCTCTTTCCTGGCAACACCAAGAGTCACACAGGTTTGTTTTTTCAGAAAAATAGTTTTAAAGTAATTCATGAGGATAGTTTTGAGGCAAAACAGATTTATTTATATGCCTGAAGACACCTTCTGTATGTGACTCTACTCACCTAAAATACTGAAGAAAATTACTCTTTTCCTACATATGGCTGAGGATCTATAATATCTGCTGTAATGGAAGAAGTATAGAGGAAGGGAAGAAAAAGGAATGAGGAAAAAGGAGAAGTGAGACACGACAGATTCAGACAAGTTACACTAGTAAAATATGTAAACAGAACAAAGGGGAGTGGGATGAACAGAATAGAGAATAGAAAAAACAATGTACTGAAACAAGCTAAACAAAGGAGTTAAAAATCTGATCAGGGATCAGAGATGACAGAAATGCAAAAGAAAAAGAATGAATTAAGTAAAAAAGATCCCAGAGGAGAAGGAGAAATCCAAGTGTCTGTTTCTTCATTTGTGACACAAGCACTATTTTTTCATTTATTTTGATGGGAAGGAGACAAGACTTAATGAAAAGTAGAGAAATGAAAGTTTTTTTGAAGATGAAGGAAAGGTAAGAAGAAAATTCTTCTAGAGAAAAATAAGAATTTATTCAACATTTTGGAGATGAAAAGTACTCTGAAGCTGATGTATATTAATACTGGGAATTGTAAAACTCGCAGAATAGGGAAGCAGAATTTCATTCTATTTCAGCAGCTTCCTCTTTCTGTCATAGAACAGGTCTCTGAAGGAGTGCTGAAGCCAAAGAATTAAAGCTTTGCTAAAGTTCTGCTTTTTTGCCTCTTCTTTGCTCTCCTTCTCCCCAGTAAATGAAACTGTAAATGAGTTCACTCTATGAAATTCATAGGTTGATCAACGCATATATCGGCATTTTTATGCTCTTAAACTATTCTCAGAAGGCACAGGAGAAACACCTGCTAGTCAAAGCTGTTTCTCTGTATCAAATCTGTTAAAAAGAAAAACAAACCAGTCCCTGACATGGCTCTGGAGCTGGAACTATTATTTTTATTATTACCCTCCTATACAGCAGTATGACTTGTAAATATGATGAGGAAAAGGCATTTTGTTGTTGTCATTGTACAGGGGCTCCAAGCCTCAGCTGCCCAAACAGAAGGGAGAGTGTAAGGGTGGAGGAGGGAGGGAGTAAAGGGATTCACCCAGTTCAGTGGTGGAATTCAAAATGCACACCAGCACAAGACTCCCACCGACTCATGGATGCATCTGTATATGTATTTATATTTATAATATTTGTATTTATTTATATAAGTATACTGTTATTTGTATATGAAGCTTCTGTCCTGCCCTTTCAATTGCCTTTGTATCTCCACAATTGTGCTTTCCTCTTTATTTCCTCCTTTCTAACTAATTTAATTAACTAATTTTAATTTCTCTCTAAAGGGTGGTAGACCCCCAAAAGTAATGGGAGATATAGGTAACTAACCACACTTGGGAAAACAGGAAACTGAAAACCAGAGTAGCCCTGCTTTATTTCCTTGGGAGGGGAGGAAAGCAATGGATATCAGCTGAAAAGGCAGAAGCATGGAAAGCAGTATCTGAAGGATGCAGAAGAGACAGAGAAGGAGAAGGAGAAGGAGAAGGAGAAGGAGAAGGAGAAGGAGAAGGAGAAGGAGAAGGAGAAGGAGAAGGAGAAGGAGAAGGAGAAGGAGAGAGAGAGAGAGAGAGAGAGAGAGAGAGAGAGAGAGAGAGAGAGAGAGAGAGAAAAAGCATTTCTGCAGCTTCCAGTCATGACTCTTCCTGCCACCTATAATAATGCCTGTGTGTTTCTCTGTTTCTCAGAGCTGATTAAATNGGAGAAGGAGAAGGAGAAGGAGAAGGAGAAGGAGAAGGAGAAGGAGAAGGAGAAGGAGAAGGAGAAGGAGAAGGAGAAGGAGAAGGAGAAGGAGGAGAAGACAAAGAGGAGTGGAACAAATTTCTTTTCAGAGAGGAATGAATATGAGCTGAATTTAATGACAGCACTATTAAGTGAAGTGTTTCTGCTGCAGCAAAGAAGTAAAATGTTGTGGGAACACATTTTTTGCTGTAGGGACAGAGATGAATTACTGGATTTTTCATATATATAGGGAACAGCAGCAGGATTTAATGGCAATACTGAGGGGTAAAGAAATACCGAGGCAAGTTAAAAAAAAAAATCACCAACTTGGTGACACTGATGGCTACAGAAAATTAAACACTTGCCAGTGGTGATAAACAAAGCAGAGGATTTATGTGAAAAATGTGTAATTTGACCTCCAGAAAAATGTGAAATATCAGCAAAATCTGGGAAGGGAGGTCCTTATTGGATGATTTATCTTACCAAGGGTCATCTAAATGTTGTGGTAATTAACTTTGAAGTCCTCAGCTTCACATTTTAGACACCTGCATTACTGGCTTTTGCATTATTCCCCGATTAACTGACAAAACTATAAATTGACTAATTTTTATATTGTGTGACTTCCTGGGAGCTGAGTGAATTGATGGAAGGAAAACAACATCACAGAATGGTGAACTTGAGAAAGTTCAGTCTTGTAGTGAAAGCAATCACTTTAAAATAACTCCCACTGTTTTCAGTACATTTAAATCTAACTTCTGGCTAGAAATCCGCCTCTCCTCAGTGGCTCAGTTTTCCTCTGTTTGAAGTGCTCTTTGTTGGCTTCCAGCTGCCATTATTCCTGTATGAACTGCTGCCTTGTGATAGGAGAGGAAAGCAGTTATATCAGAATGTCTAAACATGGATTTCACCTTTCTCAAGATACATTTGTGAGAGGGACTTTGTGTTGGATTTGGGTAACTGGAACCTCATGTAGTGAAAAGACCTCAGATGTGATCAGTGCTTTGGACTGTGATTGCTTTCGTTGTTTGCAGTGGTGGTGAGGAAGGAAAGCAGTCTAAAATATTATAATACTTCCCAGGGAAGTTTCCCTAAGGGAAGAAAATGTCAAAATATTCAGCAGCTCTGTGAAATCAGAAGTTTTAATGACTCTTTCTGCCTCAGTTTGCCATTAAAAAAAAAAAAGAAAGCTAATTTACAGAAATACTGTGGGAGGCAACCTACTTAAAGTTTGCAAAACATTTTTCCTCTACTTTTTTTTTAAACAGTGTTATTTAGCTAGAATGAGAGCACTCGTAAGTAATTTTAACCATGGACTTGAATTCATAATTGTAAAGCATCTTTATTTAATAAATTCAGACTGATAGCGTTTGTGTCATCTTCACTGCTTTTGAGTGTTGTAGTGAAGGCTTCAAACCAAATATATGCCCCCATATTAGTGAAAGACTCTTCTTTCATTTACATTATACTCAACATAACAGTAATAGTAGTAATAGTAAGGCCACTAGTAGTGGTCTTGCTTATGGTAATACTCATAATAATGAATTATTATTATGGTTTAGGCTGACTAAAAATCTTCCCATTGATTTCAATGGATACTAGCAATAAGATCAAGACATCTAAAATTTACCTCCTTGACTGGATCTTTGTATAAAACTTTGTGTAGAATAGAACTGTTGATATCACTGTTGAGGCAAGAATTCACAAAATGTAGCTTTCAAGGTCTAATGACCTCCAAAAATACTAAAAGCCATAGAGTTAGATGAGTTTTGTGCAGTTTTCCCCAAGCCTTTTCCTGATAACTCAGTGTCCCATAGGTGATAATTACTAATTTCTCTTTTCATCCTATAGGAGCCAATGACCTTATCATCTCTTTCTTGTCTAGCATCCCATTTTTCCTGACAGATGCCATATATATTTTTTCTCTCAGACTGTGTAATTGAGTAGCATAATTAAATTAAACTCAGAGCAGTTATTACCAGTCTAGAAGTGCTTTGAAATGCCTACTTCTATTTCAGACCTAAAAAAGGTCTTAGTTTCCTCTGGATTCCTTTTTTCCCTAAAAATTATGCATGTGGTAGTTCAAAAGCAGTTATCACCTTTCTTAAAAGACTTGCTGAAGTCATTACCACAAAAGAAGAGAAAAAAACCCAGTTTGAACAGTCTTGAGTGTTTAAGAGATGGATGGAAAGGCCTCTTCTGTAAGTAGTCAGGCTTTATATAATGTTGACAAAAAACAAAGATGAAGATGCCTACAGGTAATCATCCAGGGAATCAGGTTTCTGCTGAAATCTTTTAAACTCGGTATCTGTACTGAGGTGTTTTTTTTTTCTTGCCTATAGATAAGTACAGTTGTGGAAAGAAAGAAAAATTAAAAGATTCATCTAGTTCAAAAATATAATCACACCCAATTTAAATCCAATGAGCACTTCTGATAGAAGTCTACATGAATAAATGTGTCATCTCATCTATTACATTACTTGTTGTGACCTGAAATTAAACCTTTGTAAAATTGTACTCTGGTTCAAGGACAGGACCAAAAATGAGGAAGTAGGGAAGTGTAAGCCTTGTAAAATAAAACCATGCTTTGACCAGCAACAGTTTGCCTGTTTATTTTAAGCTGGAAAAGGGTACATTTAGATTAGACATGAGGGAGAAATTCTTCACTGTGAGTGTGGTGAGACACTATAACAGGTTGCCCAGGAAAGTTGTGGCTGCCCCTGCCCTGTAAATGTTGAAGACCAGTATGGACAAGACTTTGACCTGGTCTAGTGGGAGGTGTCTCTGCCCATTGCAAAGAGGTTGGAACTGGATTATCTTTAATGTCTCTTCCAACCCAAACAATTTTATAATGCTAGGATTCTAGGATTCTCTGAAGTTAAAGAGCAGCAAAAAAGAAAAGCTCCAGTTAGTCTTCCTTACACCATATCTCACCCCCACTGCTGGTGCAAGGAGCCTGGCTTGAAGGAAATCACTGAAACAACTCTGGATCCCAGGCAAGGAATTGCCCAGACCCTGTTTATGGCTTGGGCTTGGTGGTGGCTCACAGCAGCTTGGCAGTGATGCTCTCCTGGCAGTTTCTGCCATCAGTAGATCTCTCAGGACTAAAATACAGCCCTGTGATTGCTCTCATTATATGTATTATCCCAGATTCAGCCAGCTCAACGCAGCAATAGAAAAAAATTATGCTAATTACTTCCTAGTTTTGACTGTTTGGGGGTAATAAATTCTTTCGTATAAGAAGCTGTATCAGGAAAGCTGGTGAAAATTTAAGTTAATTTAAAGTGCTGATTCCCTAGCAAATAATTGTTTCTCATTCAGCTTTTTGAAGAGCACAAATTAGCAAGAGCAGAGAACCTTGCCTGTGTGTCTGCATGCCAGTGTCATCTGTTTATATTTCTGGCTTGAATGAATATCCACTAACCCTGTTTCTGTAAGATGTCTGATTCTGGGACCAGGCTCTAGATCACAGACCTCCTAATAATTTTTCCAGTGTACCACGAATGACAAGTATGGGCTTGGTATGCTAACAGGTAATTCAGATATTGGTAAACCCACACAGGTCATCTAGGTAATGATTCCCTCTCCCTTTTAATTTTATGATATCTATATAAGAAAGAAATCATAATGCAGAGGCATGGAAATGTGCAAAACATGCTATGGTGCATAAATATACAAACAGTTAATTTATAGTAGCTGCCCTGGGCTTCCACAAAGCATATTGGGGTAGAAAATACTGCTTTCACTCAAAGACAGGAAACTGAACATGAAGCTGCATTTACTGATGGATAATTGTGCAAATGACTCTGTCGGTTCACTCTCTAGCTTGCTTTCTGGTAGGTTGCTTATAATTTCATACACTAAAGTCTAACTACAAATGAACCTCCAGAGCTTCTTCTCTTAGCAACTCAATAAGTTGCTTATGTTGGGAAAGTTTGTACTAGAAAGCAAGGAAGATATATCAGTAGGAAGCACTGGTACACTGGTATAACTGCATTTACACGGGAATTGTAGCACTATAGTGCTATTAGCCCCTTTCATGTTGCAATCAATGCAGGCTAATGCAACACTTGTGCATAGATTGGATCTAATATATATGCTAATTTACAACAGCAAACAGCCCCTCCTCTGCTTAAAATGACGGAAAAATATGCACACAGATCACTTCTCTAAGCAAAAACCTCAGCATTTGGGTGTTGAGTGTCCTCATGATTACTAGTACAAAGATGGATTAACGTTAATTTGTACCTTGTCACCTCCATAGAATTGACTGTATTTTGCATGTGCCAAATTCTTTTCTAGATTGAAATACATACTGATTTCCTAAAAATTGATCCACAAGATATGACAGTGAATGAATAAAAAGTTAATGAGCTGGTCATTTTTTCTCCCTGGAAAGCAAAAAATACAAAAGAATTTTTTTTCTTATTATCTGAAAGGTGAATAAAGATCCAGTTCATTCAGATTATCATAAAGATTCAGTTCATACAAATATTTTTATTGTACATGCTCCAAGTGCCAGCAATTTACTGGTAGATGTAGTCCTAATTTCAGCCTTGGTGTTTGTGTCAGTCTAGCACAATGTTCTCAAACGGAGGATTATAACCTTTTCAAGCATTCCCCCCCAAGAAAAATAAAATGCAAAGAGCTGCAAAATGCAGCTGTTTCTATTTGCTGAATGCCTGCTTACACCAAGAAGAGGAGATGCTGATGTCATTACTAGCTACCAATATTTACTTGAAGATATGTCAAGGGTAAAGCAAAGTGCCTTGGAGTGCTCCCCATAGTATAGTTGCCACAGGGCAGAGGATGAATACACCTACACTGAATTACTGTAGAGAGTTTCCGCTTTCCTACCCTGGAAAAGCTGCTCTCTAGCTGTTCCAGAGATTAACTGAGAAGGAGCTGCTCTTCTGAGAAGTCTGAGATGCTCTAATACCTCTAGTGTAAGATGATCCTCAAAAAAGCCAGGCTCACCTAGCATCAAAAGTTCAACAGCAATGGCAGATACCTAAGAGCTTGGGCAATCAGGCCAGAAGGCTTCTCTTGACCTTTCCACATGTGGATCAAGTGGGAGAGAGGCCATGAATAGTTCAAAGCTCTTTAAAGAAAAAGATGTACTTGGCCATTTTTTCAGTTCTGTACTCTCTCTCACCTTCCATTTCTGATGTATTTTCTAACCAAAACAGCAAGAGAAACTGCTTGCCTTACTGATGGCCTCTAGTTTAATTAAAGGCTTCATTTTCATGCAGATTGTGTGTGCTTACTGGCAGCAGTTTTAGCAAATACGAATACTGCCTTAAGTCCCATCAGTCATCTCCAGGTCAGCACCAGAGGGATGGTCCATTGGAGGAACAAGGACAATTGAGATTACTTCCCAGCTCCAGTCACTCACATACTTTTGTTTCATCTTCTTTGTTTCACTTCTTCCTTCTCCCTTTGTGGAGAGAGTAACATCTTTTGCTCTACACTTTTTAACCCATGTGTAGTGCTTTTTATAATAAATAAACACTCATTTCCCATGTCATTGCCCAACAACTGGATCCTCTTAGTGTGAAAATGATGCAGAGGTTTAATAGAATTCTCCTAATTCTCCAAAGGGGCCTGTAGTGGCTACAGTCCTTGATGACTCTAGAGCTATTTCCTACTCACCACAATTCTATCAAGCAAAAGTGCCTTTTATTCTCCTCCATCTCTGTAGGTTCAAAAACATATTTACCAGGAGGAAAAAAAAAAAAAAAAAAAAAGCTCCATTGTCTTAGCATTCTAAATTCTAGTCAAACCTTATGGAATCTAATTGGCATGATACGATGCCCACATGGGCAGCTTTTATTAAGAATATCTGAAATATTTGCAGCAGCAATATCAGAAATGACAAGGACAATTCCACATATCAGTCCCTCACATTCAATCCATTACTTCACTGCAGCTCTGTATTTTTCTGGGCTATGCCAAAGTGCTCATTTTGCCATTCCCAAAGCAGGATGTCAAGTATCATGGATTAGATTTCTGCTTTAATTTGACATTTTCTCTCTCATAAGCACTCAATGTTCACTGCTATCTTTGAATGATAAACTCAGTATGAAATGATAACTTCTTTTGTCCCAAATCTGATTACTTTCTTAATTTTAACAATGCAATTTTTGCCTCAATCCCACATATTAGCCTGAATGGCATTTTTCTTCAGACTGAGCTTCCAATATGCAGAAAACTTCAGCATTTTACAACACTTGATTGATTTTACAACAGGTTCAATTAGATTAAAAATAAATATTATTTTCTACAGTGGAAATAAAGCTATTGATATGTTAGTTATGCAAGTCTTGGTGTTTTTTAATCCATTCAAAATCTAGACTTTGTCTTGGGCAATCTGCTCTACATAGCCCTGCTTGAATAGGGGGGTTGGACCAGATGACCTCCAGAGGTCACTTCCAAGCTCAACTGTCCTGTGATTCTATCATTTTTAAGGACTAAAAGGTAACACAATAAATGAAGAGAACATTTCTGAATTCTGAAGATTTTATAAAAGAAATTGTCAAGGTCACAATGATATTTGGTTGGTGCAACAGTTTTTGTTGGTGAGGCAGAGTTATTTTTGGATTTGGGAAGAAGAATGATGTTTAAACCAGCAGGATTAGGCCACTTCTTTGTATTCAGTGAGTGTTTTTAACATCAAGACTGTTTCTGTTCTTATCTAAAAAAAGAAAAATCTTTTAAAGATTTTCTCTCAGACAACCAGAAAGAGAGAGACAAAGTAAAGATCCAACTGTTTAAATTTTTCAGCCAATATACAAGCATGTTGAAGATCTATGCTATATTAGGACTTCCCATCTTCCTTATAGATTGATATATTTAGGGCTTCTTTTGGGTTAGCCATTTCTTTTGCATATGGCTGCAGAAGCTTTCTGCTTAAGCAGCAGCTTTCTTGTGATGCAAGGTTAACTGCATGTTATGGCTCACCCTGTTTTGTTTTCTGATGTACAAACAGTTCCAGCCAAGAAAGTTTTTGATTTTTGTCTCCTAAAAAGGTGGAGGGGGTTTCTCATGAGTAAAATAGTATCTTGCCCCTGATGATGTTGGGGATATGGGTCACTTGATCATATAAGACCAAGAACTAAAGTCTGCTCCTGTATTTGCCTAAGTTAAACAGGCATGGCTGGAGGACACATTGGTTCAAGACCCTGCCCTGAATGACAGAATTAATTTGGAATATCAAACTGTAGGTTTCCTTTTTTAACACTAAAATACTGACTACTTGAAGGTATCTATACCAGTGGGTGGTTTTGTGGAGAAGAATTCCAGGATTCAGACACTAAATATGGAATCTTTTCCAGGAACCTTGAAAAGAGCTAAGTTGTTTTAGACACATCAGAAATTTTAAAATAAGGATTTATTCAATCTTTTCTATTTGCTTCTAAAGCTAAACAGTTTTTACTTACAGTATAATCATATTAGAAGATTTTTATGGTATTTATCAGTGTTAATTAGTATTGTAAAAATTAATTGTATACAACTACAGTACAAAACTAAGACAAATAGGGAATTTCCTACCATTTCATGATATTTATTTAATTTATTTAATTTATTTATTGCTGCCAAAACAGGATACAAACACAAAGATGCCATATAATGGGTTGCATCCTAACAGCTTCTTTTTCAGTAGAACTGCTATGGCTGAAAGCCCTGTGTGCAACAGCTCAGTAATCTCATACATTTAGACCTACTGACAATAGCTGAAAAAAACCCATGGTGAATACCTCAAAAAAGAACATCTCTTGTGCCTTTGATGAACTGGTTTATACAAATCTTACCTACACTGAATAATAATTAATGTTAGCTATGTCAGGGGAAACCCTGCTGACCACTCAAACAGTGTTGCTAAATGTAGTAGAAAATGGATGTGTCAATTTGTGCAGCTCCTTTTAGAGCATAGGGACTGTAATGACAGTCTCTGCCTTCACTAAAAACTTTTGTAATTTTTTTTTACAATTACATTACAAAAAGGTAATGGCTACAGCTTCATGTGAAAAACAGACAAGTTTCTTAGTTAGAAGAATGAAGAGCAAAGCACTATAAAATGATATTTGTGACTGGAATTGTACCTAAACTCAACTAATCTAGTCACAGGTGCATTCACAGGTGGTTCAGAGAAGTCAGGAATCTGAAATCTGACAGTACAGATTCTCCTGTCTCCCAGTCACCAGTCTGTCATCAATCCTTGTTTCTGCTGAAGCCTTGTTGTCAGGCCTCAATTTGTCACCTGAGCTGTTTCAATTCTACATCCAAGACAGCATTATTTCTTCAATTTCAATACCTCCAGGTGAATAAATCTGTTTCCTATTTTCATCTGTCCATAACATAGAGTAGAATAGAAGGGAAGGGAATGGAATGGCTAGGGTTGGAAAGTGCCATAAGGATTATCTAGTTCCAACCCCCTGCATGGGCAGGGACACCTCCCACCAGACCAGGTTGCTCAAGGCCCCATCCAGCCTGGCCTTGAACACTGCCAGGGAGGGGACAGCCACAGCTTCCTTGGGCAACCTGTGCCAGTGTCTCACCACCCTCACAGGAAATAATTTATTCCTAATGTCTAACCTGAATCTCCCCTCTTCAAGTTTTAAACCATTTCCCCTTGTCCTCTCACTACACAGCTGTGTAAAAAGCCCTACCCCAGCTTGCTTGTAGGCTCCGGTCAGATATTGGAAGGTTGCTATAAGGTCATCTCAGAGCCTTCTTTTCTCCAGGCTGAACAATCCCAACTTCCTTAGCCTGTTTCATAAGGGAGGTGCTCCAGCCCTCTGATCAGTTTTGTAGCTCTTCTCTGCACATATTCAGGGAGCCCTGTGTCCTTCTTATTTTGAGGGTTCCAGAACTGGACATAGTTTCCAGATAGGATTTCACAAGAGCAGAATAGAGGGGGAGAATCACTTCCCTTGTCCTGCTGTCTCTGCTTCTTTTGATGCAGCCCAGGACCCCGTTGGCATTTTGAGCTCCAAGCACACATTGATGGCTCATGCTGAGCTTCTGGTCCAACACCACACCCAAGTCCTTCTCCTCAGGGCTGGCTGCAATCCTTTTTCCTCCCAACTTGATTTCGTCCATGGGATTGCCTCAGTCCAGGTGCAGAACCTTGCACTTGCCCTCCTTGAACTTCATGCAGCTTGCACAAGTCCACTTCTCAAGCCTGCCAAGGTCCCTCTGGATGGCATCCCTTTCCTCCAGAGTGTTGCCTTCACCACACAATTTGGTGTTGTCAGCAAACTTGCTGAGGGTGCATGCGATTCCACTCTCCATGTTGCCTACAAAGATGTTGAATAGCAGTGGTCCCAGTACTGACCCTTGAGGAACACCACTCCTCACACATCTCCACGGACACTGAGCCATTGATCACAACCCTTCAGGTGTGACCATCCAGCCAGTTCCTTATCCAAGAAGTGTTCCATCCAATAAATCCGTATCATTACAGTTTAGAGATCATAATGTCATGTGGGACAGTATTGAATGCTTTGCACAGGTCCAGGTTGATGATCTCTGTGGCTCTGCCTTTATCCACTGAGGCTGTGACCCCATTGTAAAAGGCCAACAAATCAGTACGACAGGACTTGCCCATAGTGAAGCCATGGTGGCTGTCACAAATCATCCCTTTGTTATCTGCTTGCCTTAGCAGAGCCTTCAGGAGGATCTGTTCCATGTTGTTGCCAGGCACAGAGGTGAGACTGACTGGCCTGTAGTTCCCTAGGTCTTCTTTTTCCATTTTTGAAAATGGGGTTATGTTTCCACTTTTCCAGTCACCAGGAACTGGACTGCCATGACTTTTCAAATGCGATGGACAGTGGCTTTGCAGCTTCATCCACCAGCTTTTCTGGGCTCCTTTCCCATCCAAGGCTTTGTCCCATTCAACCCTTCTAAGCAGTTTATACCCAACCATGCCCGTGCTGCAGTCACAGGAGCCATCCCACCATGTCTCGATGACACCAATAACATCACAGCCCTGCAGGCAGGCAGACGTGTAACTCCTTTATTCCCCATGCTTTGTGCGTTTGCATAGGGGCATTTGAGATGTGCCTTCTTCAAAGCAACCTTACTGGCAGGGCTTATATCTATCTACCTTTACATGCCTTCCTGTTGGCCTGTGATTCTCTTCCAGGCCCAGGGCATCTGTTAGTGGCTGTGTCCTTAGTGAAGTAAAAACTTTTGAACTGAGTTGTCTGCTTCACCCCTTTGAAACTATCTCCATAGCAGTTTTCACCCAGTGCATGGAAAGCAATTTTCTCAGCATACAGGGCTCCTCAGGGCCATGAGAAGAGTAACTGTGAGAACCTTTTATCTCCCGTTGGTTTTTTCCTCCCTAATGAAGTCCCAATAACATTTATATGTTGTCTCGGAGTGTTATACATGTTATATGAGATGGATGATGGTGAAGAAAACCACTGAAGTTCTCTCTTGTTGGTCCCTGCTCTAGCATAATCAGAGGGTTGTGGTGACAAGTTCACTCTCTCTCTCCCTACAGCACACTCGGTCCCAATAGCCCTCTGTTTTCTGGGGGAAGGGTTTTTTAAATGGGAGATCCATTCCTGGAAGAACAGCATGGGGATGGCCCTCAGCTAACCCAGGGAAGCTATCTGGGAAATGAAGGACAGTGGCAAAACCAATGGGTTTGACGCATCATTCCCAGGGAAGTCCATGGGGGGACAGTGATTCTGCAAACACACAGATGCTGACAAATGAAGGCTGCTAATAACTACTATAATTGCATTCAGTACTATTTTGCTCAAGTGCAGTAGCTTTTAACTTCCCAAAACAATTGCAAATGACTCTATTTAATTAAGTGATTAAAAAGAAGCCCCAAAGACCTGCACATAATATGAAGCTGTGTGCAACGTCTGCTGTGTATGGACTGCTGCCTGCAACCACAGCCAGGTTTAGTCCGAGACAAATCATACCAGAAAATCATTCTGACAGCATCTGATACTTCTCACAGTGTTTGGGGAGACAGAAATTACTTTGGACATTGAGGTAAACATTTTTCTCTCCCATAGCAATAGAATTTATTATTCTGAGCACATAATCAATCTAAAAGCTTGTTTGAATACAGGGAGATGTGTCATTACTCTGCACTAGGAAAGATTTCTTACTCCAAAACATTCCCCCTTGCAACCCCCCCCTTGCATGAAGGAAAAAGTGGATAGAGCAGCCTTCTTACTGCTTTATTTCTCTCTCTCCACCCAATTATTTCACATAAACCTTCAGACAAATGTTCTCTTGCTTCCTTTCCTCCATTTTTTTTTCCTCTGGACTGTATTCAGTAACACAATGAGCTCAAAATAGGAGAGGAAACTCAGCCTGCTGTGGAGTACCCTCAGACAAAGTCTTGGATCTACTGTCATCCTGGGTTCAGTCAATCCGCCACATGTGCTCCAGAAGGAAATTGTTTCAGGAATGGAAATGTAGCAGTTGTGTCATTATGGTATTGCACTGGAACTAATGAGCCTTACTGGGGCAGGGCTTCTTTTCTCATGGTTATGATGCTGCTCTGACATCTAGGAACATCTCTGCTTGAGTACCAACAAGGCTGCACTGAAAGAGAATTTCCAATCTAATCTGTGTTGGTATGCAAATGTTCTTAGTGATCATAATTGTGGTTACTGAAAAAAAAAAAAAGTATAAATTCAGATGCATCTATGTGTATTCTTATATGAACATGCATATACATATACATATATATATATATATATATACCCACACATTCATACACACGTGTGCTCATATCCTCCCTGTCAGTTATGATGACAGAGTAAATAAAATTTAAGTTCGGTGAGACAGATCAGTAAGAGTAGAAACATTTGACTGACCAAGTGGAGCAAGGAATAAAGGAAAATTTGCCAGTTCAGGGGGAGCATTTTCCTGCACTTAGTATATTAGATAGGCACTTTGTTCCACCATATCTTCTATAATGCATCTAAGCCCTTCATCAATTTGTACTTGGAAGTGTCAGAGTTCATTTAAATAACGGTATAGAAGGGGGGAAAAACTTCAGAGGTGGAATTTAAAAGCATTTGCAGGATTGAATCAAGGTGGGGTTGTTAGTGAACAGGATCTTAACAGTAATTTCGGTTAAAGCAATACCTCCCATAGTTGTGAAAAGAGAACACTTTATAGAGGTAAAGCTACTCTACAGTCCACAAAATCATTTTTTAATATTACATCTAAGAAGTAAAGTGTCTTGGTCTGGGAAAGTTGCTTGGTAATTTTTGGGGTTTTGCTGACCTTCACTTGCCTAGAGGAAACTAAATGAAATAAGCACCAACTGCTCATTTGTGCATCACCATATATAATGAAATAAAATCATCCTTTTATGCTTTTATTTGCAGTTGTGAATTAAACATTTATGACAAATACACTACTTGATCTGAGGTGTGATTTGTGTTTTGTATCATGAAAGAGACTGCAACTCAATTCATCCTCCATAAAGCTGCCATATTTGCTAATAGAAGCAGCAGATATAAGAACCTGGTACATGCCAGAAGATAATTTTTTACAGTGCCATAGGAATTTGAATGATAAAGCCAAAAGAAATCCTTCTGTCCTGCAGCTTGAGTAGGTATTATAAACAAGTCCCTTAAATGTGAAGACCTGTTTCCCCCAGAAGTAGCAGAATCCCTAGTATTCAACTCGTGCCAGGTTGTGTGGGGTTGGTTTTGTGCACTTTTATAACACACATCATGGTTTTTTAATATTCTGTTGTGCTTTTGAAAACTTTCAGTTATGACAAATATTAATTTCCAACTTCAGACTGAAGTTCAGAGTCCAACGCAGCTGGATGGAGAGGAGGGAAAGGACGGAACTGTGAAACATCAGACACAGTCAATCATCAATCATAATATGACGTGTGACACAGTCCAAAGCAGAGAGAATAACAGGTTAGAACTCTGTGGGCACCTCCACATTTCACAGTAAGTTTGTGCCTGCTTCCAGGTGCACTGGCACAGCTACCTTGTATCAGGCTTGTAAAACCTATGCGACCCATTAATAAGAAACTTTTCATAATTCAAAAGAATTTTTGTATTAATTGTATTGCAATGATACATGATAATCCTCATATAATGTGTAATTTGTGCTTTGGGATTCCCCTGATTCATTGAAAATATGTTAAATGTTTTCTAGAAGTACTGTCAAAATAAAAGTAAAATATCCTTAAAAGAATTTTGATTTTCTAAAATGTAAGGTTGACCATTTTGGATCAAAATGCTTGAGCCAGAAAGGCCTACTTTCTTTTCTGTCTTAAATTTTTGTACTACAATTCTTTCAATTCTTCGCCTTCTGAAGTAAAAGGAAAATAAAAAATAAATTTTAAAAAAAATTTCAAAAAGTTTTGGTAATGAACAAATACATAAAGAAAATAAACCCCAAAAAATTAGTTGGAAAAGTTTGAACTAAACAGTGTTGAAGCATTGTTTTCCATTTGCTTCTTTTCTCCTAGGAAACTGACATAAAATCTTTATGGTTCAGAAGTTATTTTCCAACAAAGGAAACATTGATGGAAAAACTATAAACAATTCTTATTCCACTGAAATCTATACCACTTAGTCTGAACCCCAACATGACTTTTACAGATACCTAAAACAAATTGATTTCCTGATTTCCTTTCAACAAGTTAGATTCTGACACTTTGTACTTGTGTATGTCGGAATAAAGAAGAATTCCAAAATTATTTGTTCTGTTTACTGACTACCAATGTTTTTTATCATGATCAGATAATTTCAACAGTAAACAGTCCTAATCCTCTTTATTACTCTCTTTATGACTTTTTAATGTTTATAATAATTATTGTTTGTCACTGAACAGTATCAGTTTCTGTAACATTATATTTAGTTTGGGTAAAGAGACAAATACAGCATTTAGTGTGTGGTTGTACAGTATTAAATGAAGACTTTATAGTTTCAGCATCATCTCTATGCCACTATTTACGCTCCTTGCAAGTCTGCATGTACATGCATGTGTTTTTACTGCCACAGCCACAACTGGGCTGAGGTTTACTTTGAACATGAAATGGTCCTTTACATTTAGTTAAAGAGGTTAGTTAACTTAGACCCCACCAAATTTACCAAGGTATGTTCACTTACTGTCTTGCA
Organism: Florisuga fusca; assembly: GCA_038090715.1. Taxonomy (NCBI): domain Eukaryota; kingdom Metazoa; phylum Chordata; class Aves; order Apodiformes; family Trochilidae; genus Florisuga; species Florisuga fusca. The sequence continues at coordinate 15,920,275 of JAAWXA010000004.1, read as the reverse complement.
TGTGTCAGTATTAAACTACAGCTGCCTCCATGCTCTGTATGAGATTGAGCCAAGCAATTCAGGGGTGTCTCTTGTCTTGAGGGGGCTGCTTGACCTAGGACTGCTGCTACTTTGCTCCCAGTCCCTTCTCTGAGTTATGACTGCTGCTACTTGTGTGTCTGTGTTCACACCCTTTACCTTTTTGTCCTTATAACTGATTTTTTTTCCTAGTTTGCTTTCTGTCTTTAGCTTTTCCTATTCACTGACAGTACTTTATCTTTCAAGTCATGACAATCTATGTTCCTTTAAAGCTTCTTGTAATGTACTTTTTCAGAAGCTTATGAACAATATCTGATGAATCACAGATCCAAAGTGCTCTCTGAACGTGCAGAGACAAGGAAAAAAAAAGAGAATCAGCAAACAAAAGTAATGTAAAATTGTGTCAGTAAATCCCAAACTGACTAGACTCCTTACTTTAAGAAATACTCTGCCCCCTGCAGAAGAGACATAGGGTCTGAAACACGGAACAGAGTCTGATTTTATTTTGATATGAGCACTAATGCACCAAGTTGTTGATGTCTTTAAAAGCCAATGAAAAAAGGTCACATCTAAATGTCTAAGCTAGGTCTCCGTTTTTAAGGTTACAGACCTAGGTGTGTGTGTCTGATGAGTGGTGCTGGGAAGGGCACAAACACAAGGGAAACTGCAGAACAGAGATTAAGTGTAGTCCTCGTAGTGTCTAAGGATGAATTCCACATATATTGCTGACCAACAACCTTTGACAGGACAAGATTTGTAGAAACACAATGGGAAACATGAATACTGCTAGGAGCAGGCTGTACCCGAATGATCAATTGTTAATATTTATGTTATTGGAGTGCTCGGGTGTGTGTGTGTGTGTCCAGTTAGAGGTCAATTGTGTATTTATTTCACTGTGTGACTGCTTATAGAAAACAAGTGCCTTTAGGAACGTTTCATCCACCTGAGATTTGGAGTCAAATCCATTGCTTCCTTCTCCCCTGGCACAGAAATGGGAGTTATACACACCACTGGGTTCAGTGGAAATCTGAGGGTCGCCAGATATTAGTGACAAATTGGGCTGATTAGTCCTCCCTTTATCAACTTCTCTCGCATATCATAGAAACCAGGGCATTTTGCTAAAAAGCCAAAGGCTTAACAAATTCATTAGGAAAAAAAGTGTATTTTACCATGAGATGATAACCCCACATCAATTAAAAGTTGTAGTTCATGGCCCTGAAAGCCCAGGTGTCCTACAAGGGGGTACTCAAATATTAAGCTATCCTTTCCCAAATCCACTTCAGTTTCCTTACCTTGATGGCCTCTGAGACATTGTCAGCCCCAGGGTCCAGCATGTGTGAAGGAAAGGGAAATGCAACCCAGAACAATTTGTCCTGGGAATAGTCTTGCCTTCTACTTATCCTGCTGGACAATTAAAAATTTCTTTTAATCCTTGAAAATGGTAGTAATCCCTTTTCTTGTTCCTTTTCTTTTTGACTTTAATTCTGTAATGACATCTTTTATTGCTCCAGGTCTTCTCATAAATCTTTCTGCCTGGTTTCCTTAGTATTTATCAATGCAAACTACTAAATGAGAAAAATACAGACATGGCTGACAAAATAACATCTGCAGTAGAGAACAACCTATAGTAGCTGCAGATCACATAGGCATACCCAAAGTAGCTCTAAAATTTGCAAGTTTGGCTGGCAGTAACAACTGCTTCAGCTGCTAAGATTTGCTGAACAGCTTCTATATCACCTGCAGAGTCCTTTGCTGATGCTGTAGACTCAGCCATATCCAGTGCTAAAACCACAGTGAGTATTTAGCTGGCCACTGTGACTGAATTTCTAGGAGGTGCTTTGACTACAGTGTACACATAACAGAGATGACAAATCACCACATGTAGTAAAATTGTCCATAAGATAAGATAAGAATGCAAAGTGAAGATGTTCTCACCTGAAAATTTCTGTTACAAGAATGAGAGCTTTTCTAAAACATATTTTACTTGAAGAATAAAAAGACAGTGGTTCCCATGGTAATGACACAAAGGATTTTGGAATGGAAATGTGGAGGTCTATTGAAATAACTAGCAAACAAATCATCTGGAATGGTGGTGAAATGGTGAGTAAAGAAAGAACTGTGGCAATGTATAGCTGAATCACAAGAAAAGTAGAAGATACAGACTGCTCTGAGGGTCAGGAAACAATGTTTTTTGGTGATTGCATATATATGGTTAATATATGTGGGAAAAATATGTTCACTTTAAAATAAAAAACAGAAACCTAATTTTTATTGCTCGATATGGTTGTGTATTTTTTTTCTTCCCAAGTATATTTATTCTGAATGGTTTTGTCTTTAAAGGGAATTTTTTTTTTCTTTCATTAAAGTAGTTTATATTGTGCTATTAAAGCCCCATTTTAACAACCTTTCACAACTGGCCAGAATTATATTGCCTTTTTGAAGGTCATCAAATATATTGAATCTAAATTTACATATCCAAGAGAGATCATAGTAGTGGAATTAAGTTTAATATCAATCCTGAATTTGTGAATCTACTAAATATAGTAGACTCAAATATTCTTTCAGTATAACACATCCAGACTAAATGCCTATAAGTAGATAGGTTTTATCAGAATATTTCTGTAACATTTCAGTCCATCTCACCCCCCAGAGAGTTAGTACATGTTAGGGATTGTATGTATTTGTACTTTTAAAACCTATGGCTGCAGCATGACAAATCACCAGCTAATTTTCAATTTTCATACATGCTCAAACACCAGATTTGAGGAATAATGAAAGAACAGAAAAGCATTCCTTGATTTTGCCAAGGAAATCACGTTAATCAAATATAGATATAAAGTTATGTGGCAGAGGAAAATACAACTTTAAAAGGAAATGTAAGTTCTCTTTCAGTGAGACTGTGACTAAGAAGAAAACTGTAGGGAGCTAGAAGAGCAACCTTAGATCACTATCCATATCCCTAACTGGTGAAAAAAATATGGTTAATTTGTTTTTTGACAACATGAAAGAGAATTGGTAAAAACTCACATCCCTTCTTTGAGCGTCCAACAACGTGGAGAGAGCACAGCAGAGATTTGGTTTAGCATGGGTGTCTCTTAACTGAAGCTGGGTCAAACAGCAGCCTTTTTAAATGTGAGCAGCTTCCTTGCTTCCTTATTGTTCCTCTTCTATGAAAAATCCACTTGATTTTGTCTCACACTCTGTCAGCTGCTGATGGATTTAACCAGCCAGCTTTATTCACATCTTCCTGCTTGTCTGTTCTCCAGCTTTTAGGATTTCATGCAATTCCTAAGAGAGAGTATTTAGAACTAAATCTATTAAATGACCTCACACAGGAAATAATCCATTTTATTCAATTTCCTTGGCTGTGGATTTAGCTCACATACTTGAAATACAGAATCCTCATTTTGGTCTACTAAGCAAGATCAAAGGTGACTGACTATTCCAAATTCCTTTCAAAAGCTAATCTGAATCGTTATACAACTTCTCTCCAAGGAAGCTTTTTTTTTTTTTTTTTTTTTTTGAATTATTATTCTACATAGCACAGGATCTACTCAACTAAAATAAACACAAACATCCACAATGTAAGAGACGTTGTTAAGCCAAACTATCCAAAACCATGGAGTAGAATATTGTTTGTGAGACATTCATATATATATATATATTCCTGTATTATATTTAGTGGATCAGTCAAGAATATTTTCAGAAATATTTTAAATCCAGATGTAATTGTCTGTTGCCAGTATGCAAAAGCTGAATACTGAACCAAATTCAGTGTCCATGATGACTAAATGCACTTTTGAGTTCATTCTTTGTTCAAGCAGAAGGCAATGTTGTGAAATGACAGGGCCTTATCCAGTTGAACTGAATTAAATAGAACTGAGAACAGAAGTGAATTGAAATCTTTAAGCTCTTTGTCTTTCATCAGGTGCAACTGCATTCTGCAGTTAGTCGTAGCATTAAGATCATCTAATTTCCTCTAAAACATCTCTGGGCCAGCATATCTCTTCAGTACTCCAAACATGGTAGCTCTAGGTACTAAAACATTCAATGTATTGTCATGAAAATATTCATAAGACTGGTGATTGAAAAGACAAGAATCCATTTTTCATAAGAGAGGCTGATTCCATTATCTGTTTCCTTTAAGAAAATATGTGGGTAAGTTTTAATGTTTATTTATAGCTGCTGCTTTCATTATATCTTGCTTTCTTATGTGCCATTTCATGCATTATGCAGAAGCAAAAATGAAGCAAGACCCAGTGCAAATCTGGCTACAGAACAGCCCTGATTTTCACCAATTTAAATCTCCTGAAGTCTTTGAAAAAGGGTAAGCTTTCCACTTATAGTGAGAGAGGCATGGGCTGAGCCAGGGCAGTACCCAGTAGCAGGCTGGGCTGCCCATCAGCCAAGGAGGAGGAGGGACATCATTTTCCTTCTTCTGTGGAGTGTGCTGAAGAGGCACAGCAAACTGATGCTTCTGTGGCAATAAATAGGGAGCCATGTCTCAGCTACAGTCATTTTTATGTACACAAGGGAACAAAGAACAGTAGCTTTCAGTATCTTTATCCAGACAGCCTTCAGACATCACTGCAATTAATCTGATGTATGGAATTTCCAGTTGCAGGTAATTAATGCCTCCTTGGGTAAATAATTGGTATGGTGCCATCAGTAGGATGTCTTTGCAGATTAACACTAGATCCAATTGGCCAAATCATACACATATTTTGTTTTTAAGATCTATTAAAAGGTTCACTTTCTTTTCTGTGTTGGACTTTGAGGAGCTGAAAAAAAAAATCACACACCTTAATTCACATGTTTCTAGTCAGACTGTGCCATGAGAAAGACAATTTTATTCTTTTTAACATTTGGTTTCACCAGTCTTTTCTAACTTTTCTCTTAGCTGAGAAAGCTCTTTAAGGCATTTTATTACAGGTATTAATATGATATCAAATTGATACAGCAGCTATTATAATTATAAAACCCTTGTTCCAAGAAGATAATTACATTTAATTTTCTTTTGATTCAATTATACTCGTATATTATGCTTGTGTTTTAATTTTCCATTTAAAAAAGGTTACATTATCACTGGAAAGTTTGATTTCTTTACGATTTTGAATGTTTTTAAATATATCCATCCAATAATTAGATAATCTGCAGAAAACATACAGCTGTATATAGTTAAACCTGCTGCTACCAAGACTGCTGTAAGTCATATGAGGAGCAGCTGAGAGGGCTGTGATTGTGTAGTTTGGAGGAGGGCAGACCTTAAAGCTCTCTATAACTACCTGAAAAGAGGTTGTAGAGAGGGGGATGCTGGCCTCTAATCTCAAGTAAATGATAATAGGGCTAAATGAAATGGCCTGAAGAGACCACTCGAGAGGTTTAGACTCGATATGAGGAAGAATTTCTTTACTGAGAGAGTAGTCAGGCACTGGATTCAGATCTTACAAGTCTTTTCCAGTCATGAAGGTTCTGTGTTTCTATGGGGTTTTTTTCCTGTAATTTTAACTTCTAGATGTTGGCCAAAATCCATAACAGTAAATGAAGTGCCTAATTAAATGTTAAAAATGAGCCACTTTCTGCAACATGACTGCTTGTAATGGGCTGGTCAAAGGAGTCCATTTAGGACATAGCAACTTGCAGTGCAGATTCTGTGAACTGAATAGGTCCAAGTGTTCATCTGAGTCACTCTCTGTTAGATACAAGAACATTATTATTATTAACATTTTAACCTAACCAAAGTGATAAATTTGCTAAGAGTGATATAATGTCTTATCTTCAGTTGACATATTCTCCCCATAGTTACCTGTCTCAGGCAGAAGATTGATGCTAGTCTTCAAAAGGTATTTGCACACACAAAGAAATATGGGGAGAATCCTTAACATAAATAACTTCCCATAAAAATGTCATACCTTCAAACAGCATTTAAATTTCTCTCTCAAGTCACTTCTGACCGTGGCCAAGCTTTACAAGCCAGGGATCTCATAAGACTTGGATTTCTCTGGGCAGAATTAATGATAAGCTAGCAAAATAGTTAATTGATAAAATCAAGGTTGTAAGCATGTTATTCAAGCTAGAATTTTTTTTTAACTTGAAAGCTTTTCTTTTTTTCCTCTTGCCCACACAATAATTTTGGTTAAAACCCTTCCATCGGGTGATCTGAAAAAACCATCACATTGACATTTTGGACACATCATGGTCTCTGCATGTGCACAGAATAAGGAACAGCACAGCAACCAAAGCACAAATATCAATATACTGCCCCAGAAACAAAGTGTCAATCCGACTGAACATTTATAGATCAAGGAAGTGTGAGAATACTGTGAACTTGGAGTTTTCCCCTCCAGGGTACCCAGAAGCATGCCAATTAGTGCCAGCTGTGCTGACAGCTATTCATTAAGTCTATCAAGAACCTCCTCTGAGATGTAGGAGGCTTCATTAATTCCTGTAAAAGCATCAGACCTCTTGTTTTGTCCATAGTGGGAAATCCAAATGCTTCCTTTTAAGATTGCTCGTGTATACTTCAGGGTAGTCAGTAATAGTTTTAGTGGGGGTTATAAATGGCAGAATGCTCTGCTTGCTTTGCTCTTGGCTGCTGAAATAAAGCAACCAGCACTTACCAGTGGTTCTGGCCCTGGCGACAAGTCTGCAGAGGGTAACAGAATCTCCTTGGGCATGCACCGTTCTTGGGCACGAAATGTCACCTGCAGTTTTCAGAGATAAGTTCAGATCATGCAGTCCAGCAAGAAGAATGACAGGAATGAAATTTCCACTCTCAAGGGTGTTCCTGCTTCAGAGAAAAAACAGCTGGGATTTTCCTCCCTCCCTGCTTTTCAGATGCATGCCCTTAGGACCAGCTGGCTCAGCCCACAGAGGGCCTTCTTTCACGAGGCAGTGGTTATCAGTGCAGACCTTGATTATTTTGTGTTCTGGGACTTATTTGGCTAAATTTTTCCTACCAACAGAAGTGACTTTAGCTTATCACAAGAAAGATGAAAGTTTGATGCTTTATACTTTTTTCTGACTGACACAGTATGGATACTATTATTATCCACATAAAGCTCAAAGTTTCCTATATGCCCATTTTTGGAGTTTGGAGTCCCAGTGATTACATTTTCCTCTAGAAAGCAAGAACTCTGAACACTATAAAAAGTTCTACTTAATAGCTTGGATTTTTCTCACAGTGTACTCTGTTTTATGAAATGTGTAAATTTGAAGTAGCATCTCTTATTTTATACCATTATCTGTGCATTGTATGTATCTCTGTCAAATACTCTTTCTCATAAGCACATTAAACATGTGTGGCCATTGTAGTCCTTCAAGAACAAAGGATTAAGTTTTTAAAATTAATTTTATTTCAGTTCTCCTAGTTAATTCTTTTACTGTGCTATAAGTTAAGGCAAGATGGCAGAACTGAAAATGCCATTGGTACTAGGAAAGCACCAATAATTGATGAGAGGACTGAATGCCACCGAGGGCTAAAGCCACCCCCGTGGGTGCCTTTAGAGTCTGGTTACTGGCATTTCATGCCTTCTGGATTCCCTCCTCAAGAGCGTTACACAAGTGTAAAGTTAGAGACAGCTACTCATAAAATATGTCCATTGTTTGTTTTTCCAGCTTGTTCTGGTTAATTTGGACAATAAGACTGAAGGAGGTGTCATTTTTTGCAATAATACTGATCTTTTCCACTGAAAAGGGGTGAATTTCAGATGAGCTATTTATCTGTGAAATGCTTCCCTATGCCATCAAATACTCTTTTCAAACAATACATGGGTACTGCTGCCAAAATTTCTTTCACCTAAATAGAAAAAAAGTTCACATTTAATGATGAAAGTACTTACATGTGATGAAAGGGCATCTGTAATTCCACTGCCTTTCCGACTACCACTTCCCACCTACTAACTCAACTAACCAAAATTGAATTTTGTTTAACAGCTCTGTGTTGTGACAGAAAATAAGATTTACTGTACTGTAAATCTTTCTTCTTCTCCTAAATGGATGAAATGATTTGAATGTCTAAATTCCTAAAAAATTAATTTCTTAAGTTTAGTTGATAATGGGCACTTGGAAAAAAAAAAAAAAAAAAAAAAAAAAAAAAAAAAAAGAAAGATATTTTATGACAGATCTAGTTTTTTTTTCTTGTAGGAGCCACAGCCTGGAGTTGTCCAAGGCAGAGAGCTTGTGTTCACCCTGTCTTATAATATACAGAGGTGTGTACCTTTTGAGGGAGAGAGAGCAGAAGTGGAGATGGGCAGAAGAATTACAAGCTTAGCAACCCCCACCACAATGGTGCTCTTTACCCAAACAGGGATCCTCTGCCTGCCCCTGCCATGTGTGTGTATATGTTAGTCAACAGCTGAGGTCTTGGCACTTTCATAGCTTGTGGGACTTTATGCACCCATTTTAATGGAAATAGGTTTTCAGTCAGAACTATGGAACTTTCTTCACTAGTACATTTATTGGATTGTAATATAAATTCCTATAGGAAATGTCAAAGAAACAATACCAATTAACTTCAAAGGCTTTTTTGCATTCAGTTGCTGTGATCTTATGAGTATTTTAGTTTCCATTTCACTTAGACTAATGTTTTTTACTCTAGCTTTGAGATTAAGAAATTATGTCCTGTTTTATGTCCTGTTTGGTTGGATAGACTCTTCCTAAATCTCACATGCTTCACCAGGCTAAAAGAAGAAATATTTTGTTTCATAATCATGAAAATGAGAAAATCAGTAGTGTACATGTTTAATGTACACTGACCCAACTGATAGGAGAATGTGACAAAACAGTATTTAAATTCTCATTTTTATAGGGAATCATGGTTACTAAATGACTTATTTAAATTTACACACAAAAAAAAAAATTAAAAAGATATTTCTGTAGAGTAAGTAATGGGTCCAATTTTCCAACTAACACTACTTCAGAAAACTTCAATTATGAAGACCATTAGTCTGACCTCATTTACCAGCACAGAATTCACTTAAAACTGATTATAGTAGCAACTTATCTGTCATGCTCTTTTTACGTACAATGAACAAGAAAAATTTAATCAATGTAGTAATTATACTGATATCTTCACTTTTCATAATTGTTTTTATATAATAACAAGAAAGAACAATGTAACCAACGAAGTAAGTACTTATTTCATCTGATTCACATTTTTGTAAGGAAAAAATATGAAAACCCTGAACTAATTATTTTAAAACTATTTTTTTACCCTGCCTTACTTATACATTCTAGAGACCAAAACCTGATGTGCTCAGTGAAATAATTAACATACATGCTTCTCTTCTCTGCATATATTCATGACAAGTGTATTGAGCAGAGGAAACAGCAAGTAAGTCAATGAAAGGATGACTTTAGAAATTGAAATATTTCTATTTTCTCCTTGTCAGAGTCAGGTGACCCCTCTTTGCCTTTCAAAGTGTATGTGATCTGTTTATGTCTCAGAGACATTGTAGGTCTTTCAGAATTCAATAACAAGCCCCTGTTCAGTGAAAGCTGATGACTTGAGTCATACTTCCATACGTAATGACACATTCCACCTCAAAACCACTTCTTCCTTCAAATATTTAAGGAATTACGGATCTGATACTCATTCGGTTCCTTCAGTTTGAAACTGTACCTGAAACTTAACTTAGATTCAGTCCTAAGTAGAAAATTAACAATGTGAATTCATATACACGTTTATAAACACATATACTATACAGACACATACACACACACACACACACACAAGGAAATGCTCCCACTCATGCAGCATGGTGACCACTGTTAACAGCTGCCCTCACCCAGTCAGGACCAGGAATAGGACCAACTCACTCATTAGTCCCTGCTCTTTCAAAATGAGTCCCTAAAGCTGGATTTACTGCCATTTTACTTGCCGCCACCATGCCCTTCCCTGAAATACCCCTGTTGTCATTAATTCTCATTCTAGCCTTAGAATTTAGAGTATTATTCTATATATGTATGTACTACTTCTGGCTCCAAGCCTGAATCTTATCCACACTACAGTCAAATCAAAACTATAGCAAAAATGGTAATGCACCTTTACAAACCCTTACTCTTTTCCTGGGGTATTTGGGCAAGAAGCATAGCATTTCAAGTTCTGCTGAGTTCTAACTCAGCAGATATAACATCAACATTAGCATGAAACAGAGTTGCTTCTGAAGGTACAGTAAATCCTACCTGCTGTCAGAACAGTACCACAAATTTTTGCACTTTCCTACAATAGGTTTCATGTGAACCCTCGGGTCCTTTCACTTCCTAACAGGATAATGAGGTCTCTTGCCTTGAACCTGAGCCTCACCCATACTGCAATATTAAACATAACTAGCCTACAACTTCCCATGAGTTAGTACCATAATCACTGAGAATCAGAACTGGTTGTAAATTATTTTCTTCTGATTCGCAGCTTGAGAGGATCTGGATATCAATGTAACAGAATAACTGCTGCCTTTAGCCTGAGACCTGATCCAAGTTACCAATCACACCAATACAAGCTGGAATCAGAAATCATAATTTCAACCCCTGCGGACACCCAGACTCTTAACCCTAAAAATTTAGAAGGGTACAGAAACAAGCCTAATTCCTGCATTGTAATCTATCACTGAGCACCAAGTACCATCCTTTGCTTATTTGTACTCAAACAGCTTTACCTTGTTCAGGACTACCCTTCAAGTTGCAACCACACCAGCACAGCTCATCCCAACCCTGAAAGATTTGTGCATTGTTCCTAACAGGAATCAAAAACTTTTTCCTCTACCCTTAGACCAGAGATTAGCATATTCCTCATTTCCAAATGTAAGCCTTTACATGACCATAACAATAATTTTAGCTATTCAGTCTTAGCTGTTCTGAACACTAAGCAGAAGATGAGCCACATGTTCCTCATACAGAAATTATTAGAGTTGCATGAAGACGTTCTTTGTGTTGTCATCATCGTAGCTAAAAGAATATTAGATATTTTAAGCAATAAAACTATTTCTTTATACATTATTTTCTCTAACTCTTACTCTTATATACTTTGCTGACAAGTAGACCCTTCCTGGTCCAGACAACAATACAATATCTATTTCTTCTCATCATCTTGGATAACCCAGTTTATTCATTATTCTTCTTTCTGTCTGGATTGTGTTCAAGACACAAACCTAATTGCGATATTTAACATAGCCCACTGATACAAAACATCCTGAAATTTAACCCTAGCCTAAACCTCACCCAGAAACACTTGCACATCATAAATCATTAATTCATATTTTTACTCACAACTATGAATGTTCTTCCTTCCTGCTCTGGAAAGCAGATGAGTCTGTGGTGAGATCAGATAAGGTCTTATTGGGACTGGCAAGACTTGAATTAAAACTAGTTTTTGCTTTACCTTTTATGAAAACATGAGTTGAGAGGGGATAAAGTTTAGTATAGGAAAGCCTTAACCTTAAAGCTAAACAGCATCAGAGGCTATCTTAGCCAGTGATGGCTTGGAAGGTGAACAGGTATAAGCATGTAATCACATGCAAATTGTAAAGTTGGGTAGATGCTTGGTTTTGTGTGTGTGTGAAATAGAAAAACTTCAGGTTGTTTTTGGTTTTGTTTTTGTTTTTTTGGTGTGTTTTTGTTTGTTTGGTTGGTTGGTTTGGTTTGGGTTTTTTTGGGGGGATTGTGGTTAGAGTGCACTTTTGTTTAACTTTTGCAGGAACCAAGGGGGATCTAGCTGTTTGAGTGGATGAATGGTTCATTGAGCTCTGAGATTATCTGGGAGGCTGTGAATTGACAACCCAGCAACTACTGTTTATTAATTAAATACATTTCACTACTACTTCTATCAAATATTCTTGGTTCTTCACCTTATGGATGCTATCTGTGTCTCTTCTGAAAGTGGAAAACTGAAAGCACATGTTTCTGATTCTGGTAACCTCTCCATAATGCCAGCATGACTGCCGCTGGGCTAGCTGAGGTGTGTTGCCAACACAAAATGTGAGGACTGACAGGGATCTGGAGATATAAACACTGATGCTAGGATTTCATCAGGCACAATTTGTGTAAAAGTTCATAATTAAGACTGGTGCTCATGACTGCTGCCTCTCTTGGGGTCAGGAGCTGGTATTCCCCCTGGAGTCTGTAAGACCTCGGGCAAGAGATTGGTGCTATAAAGATATAATAATTACATCTTGACTCTGTGGGTCTGATATGAGGCTTTAAATCCTGTTACTTCTAGTCTTAACCCTAATGAGATTTCAGTGCCACCACCCATCAAGTCCTAGCAGTGCCTTAAAATATTCACTTGTGAAAAACTCCTAGCCCAGTTTCACAGAGGTAAACCATAAGGTCTCCCCCTGCCTTCTTGCTCTCCTGTCCCCTAACTCTAGTCTTCATCTATTTGTGACAGTATACAGCAAAATCTGTCACTAGCTCAAGAATTAACATTGAGCCAACTATGTTAGTACTGTGGCTGACTTCTCTGGAAATATTGTCAGGCGAGGAGGTGGCGGGAGGTACCTGCTGCTGCTGTTAGAGCTGTAATAAGACTTAGAACAGTGGAGCCAGCTGCATATTTTGATACCGCTACAATCAATAAAGGTTGTTGCTGACATGAGCAAATAGTTTTGCAGAAATCTGGAGGAGGACAAATTAAAGTGGTTTTCGATATGGCTGGGTTTAGGCGAGGAACAATCCCATGCTTCTGACTGCAAATGCTTCACATCTAACTACAATGATCAGTCCTGGAGCATCCAAAACTGATCCTGGGGTGTTTGAGGACTTCCAGATCATCGCTGGAAAGGGAAGGAAGACTGGATTAGATTGTGCAGGATACAGGGAGGGATTTTTAAATTTTTTTAAACCTAGGGTTAGAATCAGGGGCAGAAGAAGGTGAAGGACTCGATTAACTCTTGGAATATTACTGCCAGGCCCAGTTTATAATTGATTCTGAGACCCTTTATTGTGTAAAGGCTTTATTTAGGCTTGTAGTCGGGCTCTGGGGCAGCTGACATAAATTAATTAATGTTAAGTATAAATTCTGCATGGTGCACAGAGCCAGGCCTTTTAGAAATATTTTGTGGTAGGTTCTGGGTTAGACAAAGCTAATAATCTACCTTATTAGAGGTAAATTTGGCACTAGGCTTTAGGACTAAAGGGAAAAAAATTATTGAATTGTATCAGTCTTATGTAGGAGTGAATGCCTACAGAGGTAAATGTGCTGTGCTTTCTGCCAAAGAGGGGATTGCTGGTTGACTATGGTTGACTATGTTGAAGACAGGGACAGGGACCTTTGAGTCAGACTTAATGTGAGTCTTTAGGAAACCAGTCTTAATTTGACTAGGGGGTTAGATTACCTACTTAACTGTATGAGAATAAGCTAGCATTGAGTGAAAAAAAACCCCAACCCTCAAACATTTGATCTGAAGAACAAGACAACTGGAAGAAGAGTATAACTGGGAAGCAGTGAATAAAGGTGAGCTATGTGCTTGTAATTACTGCTTAGGTTAATCAAGATCACCATAGTTTTAAGTTCTTATACTAATGCAGAATTTGTTTTAGGACCAGCACCAAGTCTGGTCATTGTGGTCCACTGACAAACACTGACAACAAAGCCTGCAGAGCTAAGAAGAAGGTCAGTGCCAGCAGTAGCATTTGACTTTTGATTGGTGTTGGGACTCTGGAAGGTCACTGCACTTGTGCGTTAATGGTTGTGTTAGGGCAGACATTTGAAATAGCAGAGCTAGGTATTTTGATTGAATTCACAAGATTACCAGGGCTAGGATGGTATCTTAAATAGGTGATACTTAGTGTAGGGACTGAAAGAAATTGCTGCTCCAGTGTGATAAGCTTGTAATTAGAATTTGCTCTGTCAAGGACTAAAGAGCAGAGGCTAGCAGGCTGGAGAGGCCTAGTGGTCTAGAAGACCCTGGTTCTTTGCTGACTCTGGTATCATCTGAGCATCAGAGAGCATTTCCAAGCAGCTCAGTCACATTATGAAACAACCTTAATAATGATGCTTAGTTAATGAGGTTTGGGCTCGTTGTAGCTGTAGATGACATGGATGAGGCTGGGAGGGAAGAAAAACCAGAGGTTAATGGTGAATATCATTGACCTGAGCACAGAAATCTGACCAAATGCCCATTCAGGTCAATGAGGTGCTATCATATATGCGCTCCTAATAAATTAAAAAGAGGATTTGAAATTAGTACTTGAAAGCAGAAGTTAGCACACAGAGAAGGATTTTTAAGGGAACTTTTTCATCCGGCAAAACCATTTTAAGTAGACACTGAGAATGGGAATTTTCCTACTAAACTACTGTTATCCAATCATTCAGCATATATTACATGTTCCCTTTTCAACTGCAAGAGAGAGAAGGCCACCCTCAGAATAGGATCAGTTCCTCTTTTTTTAGCTGTACCATTATGTCTGGATGGATTACTCTCTGGAGACACCTTAGCCTCCCCTGCTTGTTTGAAGTGGAGTAGGGAAGACAGTGTGCATATTTTTATCTGGAATTATCTGTTTGCTGGAATTGAACCACAATGTCTCAGTTGCACGCACACCACTATTAGCATGATGACAGGCTCAAAGGCATTATAATCCTTTCTCAGATATTTGGTTATTTTCCAAATTAAAAAAAATAATAAATCTGAATAACAGGATATATTGTCTTGATCTTTAATATGCAGAGCCAGCTAGACCTTCTGCAGTATGCTTCATTCCTCTCTCACATTATTAATTCATTCATCATCCTACAAGTGCATGCAAGTACTTTTGAAAATAACATATGAGAGTTGATGGGGTCTGCTGTCTCTATAAAATCATTTTGTCTGACATTTTTATAAGAGCTGCATCAAAAGTGCTCCCATGAGCTGTACTCATTTAGGTGAGGTCAGTATGTTCCTGCTGGATAGTAAACCTACTCATCCTTCTGAGTATGAAACAATTTTCTAAAAAAAGTCAATTGTAAAACAATCTTAGCTGGGGTGATGCAGCCCATGGTAATGATGGCTGTTCTCCAAACAAATCTGTTTTAAATGAAAAGTAACGTGCATATATTGACTATAATACTGATCTTTTGAAAATACCAGTCTAACAGATATTAGCCAATGCCAAGTCGCACCAATTTTATGAACAGACACTTGCATTTCATTACCTGTATACTAGTGCACAGTGATTGACACTAATGTTTTCCAGAGATCATGTTTACAGGCAATGTCACTTCCAGTTCATAACAATTTCATTTTGCAAGCACAAAGAAGAGAAAGCAGGGGTTATGTCTGTTCCACAGCCAGGCATAGCAATGAGAGCAGACCTGGAGAGAAAACCAGCCTGTGCTGAGCATCCCACTACATGCTCCTCACATTTCAAGCAGGGTGAGGAGGAGATTTCAGGCCAGATGTTGTCTGGTTCTGTGGCCTGACCTCCCACTCTTCGGTGGGGGGCATTAAGTGACCTCCTGGAGAGTTCACTGAAGTTCAATTACATCCAAAGGGAATTCAGACAGTGCTCTGAGATACCTTTGTGATGTGCACCAAAGCAGAATAAACAGGGAGCATTGTAACAAAGCTTTGAAAGAGTACTCATGACCCAACTAACACGCTAATGCAGATGCTCAATTAGAATAGACCTCTGGAAAGTAATAATGAGAATAAAACATTGTTTGCTCCCACTTTCAATTTTAGAGACATAAGAATCAATTTACCTCTCACCGTTACCAGCTGGCAAGTGAGATGAAGCGAAGAAATTCCTTTCCTGTTTTCCTATAAACTTTGTATTATCTTAATCATCTTCTTAAATTCCTCTCAGTGGGATTATCATGGGAGATTCTGAGACATAGACTAATGCTTCTAATTGCAGTCATAATACCAAAACATATCCAGAAGTGGAAATACAGTCCCTATTATGTAAACAGCTGTAGAAATAAACCCTTTCTTATTCTTATTCGAATTGCTGAATCAGATTATTCTCTTCTTCTTTATCAGTAGAACTGCTAGAAATAGCAATTTGCTCTGGGACAAAACTGACAGGCAGCCAAGGAAGGTTTTACCTTTTTGAACTACTGAAAAGGTAATGCTACCTATTCTATCTGTTCTCACAAATCTTTGGTAAAATCATCAAACTGGTACCAACTGATGAAATTGGTAATAAGAGGAGCAGAATGACATTCAATTTGGACTTAGAAAAAGTAATTTTTTAGAAAATTAATTAAAAATAAGATAAACAGAATAAGTACAGACAGCAGATGTCAATGTGAAAAAGTCTTTTTCTTATTAAAAATTTAATTTAATTTCCAAATGCTGCTCTCCAATCCAATGCTGAAGAAGCTCTGTTGCAAATTCACTATTTTCTGGATGTTCTCAAGCTGATTGATTACAAGCATGTTATTATTTTGTCACAGGAGACAGTTATTTATGAAAAGAAAAAGAAAGCATTTTTCAGTGTGAACACTACAGATGTTTAGCAAGAAACTTGTTTTTAATATAGTATCTTTCTTTTCTTAATAGGTTAGACATCTGTGATCCGTCAGTCCTGAACACTCGGTGTTCAAAATTCAACATTCAGCAGTCTAGCCTGTAAGTACACTGGGGATATGAGTTTACATGCTCTCATTTAGTTAATAATAACATTATGATGTTATCACTACACAGATAAAGCTGTTTACTGTTTGTAATAGCTAAGGATAAATTCTAATGACTAATGACTTGCATAAAAAGAAGAGTAAAAGCATAAAATTAATTTGAGAGCAAGTCAAGTTTCAGTTTCATAAAACTGCAAACTCTTCATAGAATGAAAATTAAGAAAATTCTAGTACAATCTATACAAATACATAACTAGAAATCAGAGAGTGTGTCTTCAGTACTGAAATAAGTAATATGGAATTATGAAAAGAAAGTGTGTGTTACCCAAAGCCCAAATCAGGTTTTTAAAATGTAACTAAGTCTCACAGAATATTGCTTATAATATGCAACTTTGTTTAATGCAATTTATGCCTCTCAAAGACATTTAAAGGACATTTTGTGACTTACAAGTCATGTAGCCAGATATAGTCCACCATGAAATTTGAAAAACATCTTTAGCAGTTAACATTGGAGACAGAATCATGAGATTTATTGAAAGCACAATCCGGTTTTTTGGTTGTTTTGGTTTTCTCTTTTGGGAAGACATACTGAACAGACCACAGCCTCAAATGAAGAAGCAAATAATACTAAAGTTTTATAGTTACTAAACCATACTTGCATGTTTACTTCCATTTTCCCTTTCACAGCCTTCTGTATTCGTCTGTGAGTTGCTATGAACCTGGTTAACTATCAAAACAAATCAAGGATTATAGTTTATTGCCACTAGTTTGTCATTGTAAATATCAGTAAGAAGTGTGCTATTTTTAATTTTAAAAGGGTAACTCAACAAAAGCCAACTTTATATGCTGCAGAAAAATATGCCCAGAAAAATAGGCAAACAAGCAAATTATTTTCTCTTAAAGAGAAAAAAAAAGGTGCCATTGTGTTTAGTGTTATGATACATACTATATTTGTACTTTTCAGGAACTAATCTATCTGAATCTTCATGTTATTTCAGATTTAAAATTTAGAAGAATAAAATCATAATCAAACATAATCAAACATCCAAGTTAGCAGGATTCTATTTACTTTTTCCTTTATAAAGACATTAACATCTCTTTACAACACGTGCCCCATTGGAATGTCAAGTCAGCTTCCAGTTGGGATAAAAAAGATAATTGGTGACATGGTACCTGGGTGTGTTCTCAGTATCCATTTCATCTAGATGCTGTGCATGTCCTTTGTAATGTGGATGGTCAGAAATGTCAAATTCCATCAGAAGTTGCCTCCCAGGTGAGCTAGGCTGCAGGGGAGGATGGGTGGCTGCTGGCAGGCCTGGCCATGGCTGCCAATCTTGCTGAGATGCACATGAGGCTTTCTTCAGCGTCATCAGCTTTGACAGGGGCTGGAAATAAATACCACTGAAATTCACTGTGTTCTAGGAACTTAAGGCAGGTATCTTTCCTTCTTTCCATATTTGCTCTTTTTTTTTTTTTTTTTACACTCTTTTTTGTCTTCAGTAAGAATGAAGTTGTGAAAAATAAGTAATTAATCACATGACCAGATAATTGTTTTCACCATTACCAGGTTACTCATGTTTTTAGAGACTTGTTGTACCTACAGTGAATGTGACACTAAGCTGAAGAGGACCAGAGGGGAGGGAAGAGCCACACTATCCCCACTGCTCTTCCTGGCAGCTGCCCATGACAAGGAGTGACAGAAACAGGTCTTGTGCCTCTCCAATGGCCTCCAGCAGATGTGCACTGCCTTGGCATCCACAGAGAACATCCAGACTGCAAGACCTTCTTCAGGGCACAATGCAGTCTATGTAGGTTTCTGTGCTTTCATATATGAATGCTTCCACCCTAATTCATAAGGATGAGGACAATGGGATAAACAGATCCTTCCTATAACTGCTCTGAAGTGGAAGCAAATCCTTAGACAAGAATTTGAAATGAAAATGCTTTAACCTTTTTTTTTTCCCAGGTTTTTTTTTTTGTCCAGGCTTTTCTAAAAAATTTGGGAAGGTATTTTTAACCAAGGATTAAAGAGAAATGAGTTTTTGGGACAAAAATCCAGGGGAGACAGGCTGAAAGTGGCAAAGAATATGAAGATTGGTATGGAGATGTGGCTTACATCCTATACAACATTTATTTGTGCTATATCTCATTTTTAGGTTTGTTTGGGTTTTGTTGTTGTTTGTTTGTTTGTTTGTTTTTCCTACTACTAATGTAGATGTTTCTGTGATTCCTGACAAAGACAGAAATATTACCTTGGTTTCAGCTTTGTCCTTATGATTAAGATTTCTTGGGGGATAATTCTCTCTCTGAGATCACCATAGCATTTAATGGCAGGGCACTGCCACTGAATCTGAATTCTATTTTATTTTAAAAAGTCACTTACATTTAATCTGATTATATCTATGATGTACTTGGTTACTTTTATTAATCAGCTATACATACAGGCATTTTCCCAGAGACTAAAGGAAGTACTGTTGTATGCCCACTGTTGCTTGGAATGTTCCCAAAAATACTTGTCACATTAGATCATTTGTTCATGATATTCAGCCTGAGTTCAGCTGAGTTCCAGCTGCTGACAAGCCTAGTATTGATGTAGCCAATACCAGGGGGTTTCTAGGAGAGACAATGAAAGTCTGCTGTATCAGATGCAAGGGCTGCTGGAGGCTTGACAGAGCACCAGGAAAATCCATTTGTTAAGCATGTGCTGGAAAATATCCCAAGGGACACAACACACTAGATATTTTCCAAAGGAGATATTAGCACAGGTTACCCCAGAATGTGGCTCAAGAGCATTTTTTGAGTTATGTAGAAATACTGCAAACCCAGTAGCTAGCCTGCCTCCAAGGCATTCATGGCTTTTCCAAAGTATGACAATGGAAATAACAACAATATTTTATCCACACACACACACAATGGTGAGTGCTCTATTTTAGAGCCCATGATATTCCGATACAACTGATTCACTAGTAATGCCACATGTGGAAACTGAAGGCAAAACATAATAAAAAATTTAATCCATGGAATTATGTATGTATTTTACCTGAACCCAATTGCCTGTTAATTCATCTGCATGTTAGGTTGAACCCTGAACGGCTGCATAAGCAATAGGGCAGTTAAGAACCAGAGCCACTGCCTTTTATACTTACCGTATTTTTTGTTAGTGTTATGTATGGCATGACAGGTGCATCTGATGCTTGACAAATCAACAATTTCCATACTGCTCTTTTAAAAATTGTGTGGAATGAAGGCAATAAAAAGTAAAAATTTCAGAAACTTGGCTGTGGATGCATACTAAACATGGCTTTCCATTTCAGATCCTTTGAGTGCTTCTGGCACGGCTCATAACCAGGCTTCTCATAGCCCTTGCTCTATTTCTCCAAAACTGAGACTGCAGTATTGTAATATAGGCAGTGACGTTGTTTATGGTAAAAGTCTATCACAATATTCGTTGCTTTTCTGAATTTAGACTCTCATGAAAGTTATGCCATTATGTTCTATTGAACATTTATCACATTTCTAAGTAAGCATCGTGAATGGAGAGTGGTATAGTGACTAAAAGGGTTGGGAAAGCATACTCTGTTGCCTCTCTCTGAATGTAAACCATATGGCAATCATAAAATATAGTTCAGTTTTCTACCATTTTTTGAAAGAATAGATAAACATAAATAGAACACTTAATGTCCCTGCCATTTAAGGTAATAATTTTTAGAGATATGGTCTGTTAGTAGTATTTAAGTTCAGGCTTACTTTAGTTCTATTTCCTGCATTGCTCAGCTGAAATCTGAATTCTTTGTTGCTACTGAAAACAGATATAGACTCTGATAGAAATGATTAAGTTATTTGTCTAGGGCAATTTAACACTGAGGAGCTTCAGGAGGTTCAGTTTTTAGATAGCTGTATAAGCTTCAGCTCTTAAAGTTATATACTTTTAGATTTAAATGCTTAAGTTTCAAATTATAAAAGGAATTGTATTATTAATTTAATAAAAGTGACTAAAATATTATATTCCAAAACCAGTTTTCTAAGTAAACTCTAAAAACATGAATTTTGCTGTTCATTTAAGTGGGACTACTGAAAATTGCTTAGATCACTGATGCATTATAATTTGGTAATTGCTGCAAAATTAGTTTGAGAAACTATTAAAGATGCTCCAGAAATGCAGTGTACTGTTCATCCATGGGCACACAGGAATTATTACAGAAAGACTTTCTTTATATTGCTTATGAGGGTTCTGAGTTAGCTAATGCCTTGTGTCAGCCTGAGGACCACTGTCCCTTGATTACAAAAAAGATTTTTCCTTACTGACAAGCATAAGCCATTGTCAGATGGAGAACAGGGAGGGAAGAAACATTGGACAGATCAGTGCTACATAAAAAAATCATCCACCAAAAAAAAACCCCAACAAAAAACCAACAACCCCCCCCCCCCCCAAAAAAAAAGCAATTCTTAATAATACTTTCCTCTGAATTACCATCGAAGTACCTCATCTCCTGTGAAATTTCACTCTGACCATCCTAATTGGTAGACTCCAATGCAGAATGTGTTCCCAGGAAATGTGTTCATATTCATTGCAGCTGGAGCAAGGTCAGACAGAAAAGGGAATGTGGATGCTGAGGCTGAGTGTACATCAAGAATACTAGAAAAAAAAAAAATCATTTAAATACATATGTTCGCATTTTTAGATTTGGTTTTGCTGCTGAATCAATCTAACAAAAAATTATGTGTTCAGACATGTTACTCAGAACTACTTTAGAGTTACTTTTAATATGCACTTGTGACAATTTCATGCTTTCAATACTTCGAGTTAATGCTTCATTTGCTCAAATCAGGGTCTGTTCTTCTTTTCCCTTGGATTTTGCCATTCTTTTTGTGAACCTTTCATATTTATGCTACAATAAGCTACTTCTTTGCAAGATGTGTCATGTACTCTGCACCCAGTAGATCCTAAAGAGCTCCAGCTGAGGAATGCTATTTTTGATGTACGTATTACTGAAATCGCTGTGCCTTAGTTGTTCTAGATAGCTGACAGATCTGAGCTTGCTTGATAGCTTAGAGCTTGGACAGAGTGTGTTTACAAGGCTGTGTACAAAAGATATGAAAAACCTAACATGAGAAATGTAAGTCTTTACTTGACTTTACTTGACTTTCTGGTCTCTATTTGTGGCAGTATACACTAGTCACCATTAATGTCAGCACAGTACTATCCAAGAAAACAAAAAGCTATGGACAGCAATATCAAAGAGTTTTTCTGAAGACAAATATTAAGTCAAAAGCAAGACTTTTTTGTCCTGTTTTTACAGTCTGTACCATTGTCTTCTTTAGTACTTCTGTCATCTGTGTCATGGTAAGTTTTAATAAGTTATGATTGCTGTGTTTCCTCCATGTATCTGAACATAATGACAATGAAAACCCCATTAAAATATGTATCTGACTTGCAAAAAATTGCAAATTATTATGGGGTTATCTTCATATGCTTCAATATGTCACATTTTATGTTTGTTTGCATTCTTATTCCTGTCATATAGTAATAAATTCTGTTGGACCTAACATTTTGCAGTTTAATCTTTCAGAAAATTCAGGAAAGTAAGAAAAACCCCAAAACCACCCTTCTTGCTTCTATGTAAAGGAAAGAGCTAGCAAGAGATTCTGAGGCATTATGAGCAAAAGACAGGTATGTAAGGCAAGGAAAGGACAGGTATGTCAGGCAAGGAGAGAACAGGAAATAAGTTTTTCATTAGTGGATGTGGAACATTCATAAAGGTAATTCGTCTCAATATATTTGTCTTTTTAATGTCTGGACCACTGCAGAATTTTTCTCAACTCTGAGGTCAGTAAATTTATGAATAAATACATACACTAGTTTTTATGGAAACCCTCTACCTGTTCATAATGGCAAATCAATTACATGGACAAATAGTGTGACCAAAGAAAGACTGCAGGGATATTCTAACCCTTAATTAAAGCTGTAAGAAATCCTTCCCTGACAGGTTCTCAGACATGCTTCTCACCAGGCAAAAAGTCCCAGCTATGGGATTTTCTAGATCCTCACCACCCACTAAAATCTTTGCATGTTTAAGTCTCTTTTCTCAGTTATTAATCTTGTAGTTTTTCCCATTCAGACGTATGTTGAATGTATTTACAATGAAGTCATGAAGGACTTCTGGAAACTCAGCAATAATATGGTGTCAAATCATTAGGGAAATTGTGTATAGGTTTCTTAATGTCCAAATAAAAACTAACTGGGAAAAAACCCCAGCAGTATTTATTATCTTGTCTTATAGAGCTAAAATTTACTTTCACTAATTTACTTAACTGTTTTGAAAAAGTGCATGTTTTCCTATGAAAAAATAAGTGACCAAAACAAAGAACATTGTAAAAAAATCCATGCATAAAACAAAACAAAACAAATGTTTAATTCACTGAAAAAACCCCAACATATTCTAGGGTCCAATACTTTTGGATTTCCCACATTGGTTGTAAAAAAATCCTGACATTTAATTCCCTGGAGACGTTGAACCTGCGAACTTTAAGCACAGTGGGACTGGAATGAAAGTGGAATTCATTGGAATGAATTTAGACACCCTCTTCATGAACAAGCTCCTTACCCATAGGCAATGGAGTAATTTTTTCCTATGCTTTCTTTGGACTACTGAATATTTAATTACTCTATCTTAGGTGAAACAGCTTTAATGGAAGGAATTTACCCTGCCTCAAAAACTTTACCTTGATAATTCTTTCACCAGTCCAATTGCCCTAGGCAGAAATGTTGGAGGAAGAGACAGAAGCCTTCACAACCTTTGCATCAGACTGAATTTGAAAAGGGATTTTCATAGGCACTCAGCTCAGCGGCTGAAATTCTGTTGAGGACAGAAAACTGATGTTGGTCTGAAAGGAAATGTCTAACTCTGAGAGAAAAGTACTCTTTATTATGTAGTTTTTCTCATTGTTTGGTATCCTCTGCTTTCGGTGTTTACTACTCTATGTGATTTGCCTTCTTATTTTTCTTCCTGCACAGTGCAAAGGACACAAACCCTTAGGAAGGGCTGTGAATGCTGCTCTGTAGCTGTGTACCCCAAAGGTGGGCACAGCATTATCAGTCTGCACTCAGTTACTCAGAAGAGTTACTTCTTTAGAGATGTCTCCAATTTCCCTATAACCTCTGTGTTTTGACAAGTGGCAGTAACTCTAGCACTGAAAGCTCCAGTGATGGGTAGAGCATGCTAACAAAAGGATACTATTGTTTTTCCTTCTCCATCCAACTTGAGATAACAAAATCAAACTTTTCTGACCTCCTTCTTCATTCTCTATTGTAAATTTTCTCCAGGTCAAATCATACCCCTGCATATACTTTTGCAACCCTGCTGATTTTCATTCCCTTGTTGACAGCTGCATAGTCACATTACCTTAATTTTATGTCAGCTGAGGTATCTAGGTGACCCAAGGACAATAAATTGGATCATTGCTTCAGATTGCCTTAGACTCTAGTTGGCATTACTTAGGTTGGAAACCTCCACTTGTAACCAGCTGTACCTGGCTCTGCAGGACTGATAACAGCAGAAGGAATAAAATCATATGTTTGTTACCACATTTAAGAGCTATTACTCTGAGTAAGTACCAGAAATTTTCTTGCTTAATAGAAAAAATGAAACATTTTTCTATCCTCTATTCTCCACCCCAGTACTTTTCAAGAATTTGATTTAAGTAGACAGAAGATAAGATTTAAAATAATGCCTGACATTTCATCCATAATCCTCACTGTGGTGCCATCTTCTTGCCCTCTTTTAATTTAGTTTAATACAGTGGCAGGTGGCAAGGACATGTTAGGTTCCTTCACTTTAGATTTCCTGATTCTGTTAGACTGCTGTGGTCATTTGCACATCATTGGCACACTTGATAACAAACACCATACTTCCCCCTGTGTGGAAAGACAGTAAGCCATAAAAAAAAAAAAAAAAGAATTCTAAACTGTGAGCACGAGGCTAAGTAAAGTAAGAATTTGGAAAATTGAAAGGTGCTTCACCCAGGTGAACAACCTGTGCACAAATTTTACAAGGGAACTATTAAAGAGTTAATATTCACTTCAAGTTACTGTAATTTGTATCCCTTTTCTTGTGGTTATTTGGTCAATATAAACCCCAGATGATGAGAGTAGGCATATTTTTTGCTTCTGAAAGAACAGCAATCATCTTTCAGCATAATGCTGACATAGTCACTGAACCTCTCTGTAAATTGTCACTGTTTTCCCTGGTAAATGCACACAAGGACAATTTAGAAAAGAAACAGGGAAGCTTCTGTGATAACATGTATAGGAAGGGGAAAATAAACACCTGTGCAATTTCATTTGGAGAGAGGACTGACAATATGTGAGAGAAGCAACCCTGCAGACACCAAGGTCAGTGAAGAAGGAGGGAAGGAGGTGCTCCTGGCACAGGAGCAGAGATTATCCTGCAGCCCATGGTGAAGCCTACAGCGATGCAGGCTGTCCCTCTGCAGCCCATGAAGGTTAACAGTGGAGCACACGTCCAGCTGCAGCCCATGGAAAAGCCCATGCTTGAGCAGGTGGATGCCTGAAGGAGGTTGTGGCCTGTCAGGGCCTTTGAGCTCATGGGGAGAGGAACCCACCCTGGAGAAGGTTTTCAACTAGGACTTTTGAACCTGTGGGTGACCCGCACGGGATCATCCTGTCCCTGAAGGATGCAACCTTGTGGAAGGGACGTGTACTGGAGCAGTTTGTGAAAAACTGCAGCCTGTGAGAAGGACTTGTGTTGGAGAAGTTTGTGGAGGACTGGTTCCTGTTGGAGGGACTCAATGCTGGAGCACGGGAAGAGTGTGAGGAGGAAAAAATGGCAAAGTTATAGACTGGTGTAACCCCCTTTCCCCATGCCCCTGGGTGGCTCATAGGGAGAAGGTAGAGAATTTGGGAATGAAGGTGAGCCTGGGAAGAAGGGAGAGTTGAAAGCAAGGTAGTTTAGATTTGTTATTATTTTTCATTATTCTACTGATTTTGATTGGCACTAAATTTAATTAAGTCTGTTTTGTTTGTTTTTTTGTCTGTATTGTTTGTTGGTAACAGCTGAGTGACCTCCCTGCCCTTATCTTAACCCATGACCCTTTCACTACATTTTCTTCCTGTCTCCTGTTGAGGAGAGTGAGTGAAATATCAGCTTGATGGACACCTGGCATCCTGTCCACATCAACTAACTACATGAAAATAAAGAGAAAATACAAGATTCTAAAGGAACTGCTCCACAATAAACCAACAAACAAAACCCCAGACAAATTCAGTCTCCATAAAAGCATGGATAGAAAGAAGTGAAAAAAGAGAATTATTCAGCCATCCAGCACATTCAGTTAAAATCAGAACAAAATCTCTGCAATGGGAGAAAAGTTATCTCAAAACTGCTCTAAACTTATCTTTGAAAGCTGCTAGCATTGTTAAGAGTTGCACAAAGTAGCATCTCAATAGTTACTCTGCAGAATAATTCATCAGGGAAAATAAATGAAAAAAAAAAAGAAATTAAGAGGTAGTTTAATTTTTTGTGAATTCTTTTTGTGTTAATCCAGATCAGCAACTTTCTTTAAGATACTCTTAAAAAAACCCCAAAACCTGTGAGCAGAAAAAACATGGCGAGTAATGGGAAGCAGCGAGGCCTAAATCATGTCTTGGAAAAGATTGTTGCATAGAACAAAAGAAAAATCAAACAAAAAACCCCCCAAACCCACTGTCTGTTAATCCAAATACAAAGTAAAAGATTTACTAACATGTACCAGCTTTTTCTCTCTTTTTTTTTTTTTTTTTTTTTCATATTAAACTACTACTACATATCTTTGTTTCAATCTGCATACTATTGGAATCTTATTTTTAGATGGTGCACAAAAAATCTCATGGTTTGCTTTCTATTTTTTTTTTAGTTGCCATTGACTATTCTTTCAAGCATATGAAAAGCATGTTTCCAAATATCACTTGTGGTGTTTTATGCTTTCGGTTGATCCATAACCTGCCACAGTTTGGTAGCTCACCTCAGAAAATGATGCAGAAGATACACATCATATATGTTGATTCATGTTTCAGTTCATTCTTCAATGGAAAATGTGGAAGATTACAGTTAAATTTGTTCATTAGTTGGATTGAAAATGGAGAAGAAATTACTGAATACACCTCTCTTATTTCTTCTCTCCTGATTATATGTAATGGTAAAGAAATGAGAAGAAAATAACTGATTTCAGAATACCATTTATGGAAAGTTTTGTGTGTATGTAGCAAGGGGTATTTTTTTCTTTCTTCATCTGTAAGTTAAAAAAAAAACACTATGAAATGATATCATACTATTGAGCTGAAGGTTGCTACTTTCTACATACTTTTGAATATAATAACATAAATTCTTTCCACCAAATAAAAATATATTGAAATTTTATTGCTCCTACAAACAAAGAGAGTGCCAAGGGTTCTCTGGGTTGTTCCAAATTCCTTGTTACCTATTTGATTACAGAAGATTTTATGGCCTTCATACTTGACCCTATATAAGAGAAGTAGGTTGAAGCAGAAGACGGACTGAGAACTCATCTTAAATCTGCTTGGTTGCAAGATGATGCTTAGCAATGTTGGAGTTGTATGAAATCTGTAGTTTCAAGTGGTCTACAGTCTCAAGTCTTCAAAGTTGTAAATCAGACCACCCATCAAATTCAGAAGACATTTGCCATTAAATAGATAAATATTTCATGTCTCTAAACCCATAGTATGTTCTTTTCCAGACATGATTTGGAATCATGAAGTTTGAGTATATTTTTCTAAAAACGATGCTAAAATTATCCAAAAATATTTCTTTCTGAGTGCTTAATTTTTAAGATTTACTCCAAAATATGTGAAGCCCATCACAAGATTTTGAGAATTAACAACTTTCTGCCCTTGTTTGCATTGAATGTGAAGGAAGAGCTGAGGAAGGCAGTGACTCATCTATGTGAGTTAATTAAACATTGCCTGTGGTGCTCCATTATCTCACTCTCACATTTGTTAAAAGGGTCTCTGGCATCGTTTTGCTCTAGGCCACCAAGGACTCTCCTAGTCAGTGCCTGAGCAAGTCTGCATGACTGTTCCTAATAGACAGTTTGGATAAGGCACCTCTTTTGGAAGCCAAAAGAGTTTTATAGTATCGATGCACCAGCTGACCCCAGGGCCAAAGAATAAGCCCAGTCACTGTTTAGCTTGCTAGTTTCAAGGTGATCAAAGTGATGAAGATTTGGGAAAAAATATGTGGAAAAAGTGTCCGGAAGGGCAGTAAAATCATTATGAAATCCTTTCCTCAAAAGAATGAATAAAATCCTCACTAAGGATGCAAAAAAAGAGAGATATATGCTTGGAAAGTGAACTTAGAGGTCTCTGCGGTCAGATAAAATCTAATGTGACAAAAGTCAAACTGAGTTAGGACTTGCAAATAAATGTTTACCATAAAAATGGCTATAACAATAAAAAACAAGAAGAAAAGACATCTCACCGCCATCTCCAGCCCTGCTACACAATAAGAATTAAGTAAAGATCAAAGGCAGTGTTGATATGAATCCAAATGCAAATCAAAGCTCTGCCTTTATTTTTTCTGGTAGGATTGATGGTGACTAGTCAGCTATCCCAAAAGATAATGGGAATGACAGTAGACAAATGGAATTAGTAAATGGAATTATAAAAATTCAATGTAAAATGTAAAATTCAGTGAAGTAAAATTCAATTGGGAGATATCCATTCCAGAGGTCTAAAACCCCTGCACATTAAATCTAGGTTAAAAAGTTAGAATTATTAATATATTTATGCAGGTGATAATTGCATCTCTTGGCTAAAGAATAGAAATTGTAATACCTACATTTAAGAAATGAAGGAAAAGTGACAGCTGAGTACAGACATCCTTATATGACTTCATCATTAGTCAGGATTTTGGAGTATTTGGGGAGAGACTACTGAAACTTACAAAGGCAAATAAATAGGAAGTTGAAGTTACTATTCAGGTAAGGTTTCTGGTTTTCTAGAAACTGGAAATAAAATGGATCAATCAATCCAGATTTCAGAAAAACATTTAGGATGATGCTACATGAGAGTAATCAATAGGGATAAATTGATTAAAGAACAGGGAAAGGAGACTCTGTTGGATTAGTTGAAAAGCAAATCTTTCAGTCTGGAGGGGCTGGTAATGGAGCTCTTCTTAGATCAGTCTTGTGGACAGTCTTATCAGCAGTGTCTTTGCTCTTAGCTGTGCTAAGAAAATGTTCTTCACAACTGTGGTATGCACTGTGAAGTGCATAAGTCTGAGAATAACATCCATTAACAATAGAAGACCTTAAGTGGACCTCAAATCTTAACTCAAGGCTGGAAATTAATGAGGGATTGTAACAATTGTATAGAAAACAAACAAACAAACAAACAATGTCCAAAATTTACCCCAAACCATTAGGTAGAGTTCATAGTTCATCATGAGACAATTCTGAGTCATTGCTCCATGCATACATTAAATAAAAAAAGATTACTGTTGTCAGGAAATCTATGTTCAAAATAGAGACATCAGGGACATTTTACTAAGCTCAGTCGAAAATATCTTGCAGATCACTAATAGGCACAGCAGCCTCAACCATATTCAAGAAAGATGTTTTCAAACCAGAACCATTGTGCAGAAAGCTTTGCTTTGCTGAGGGGAAAGGAGTATTATGGGAAAACTAGACTAACTTTTGTTTCTATGAATAAGAAAAAAGACTGAGAAGAACATGGATGACACCTAATAGCCTATTACTTTCTGTGTAAACCCAAAGAATGAGATTTTTTTTTTTTGAGCATAGGAACAATATGATAACAGAAACATTTAATTATCTTTATTTCAGAGAAATGTTTAATGACTGTGGAACAGCGAAGTGATGGTCTGGAACCACACATCTAAGAGAGAAATAAGAACAAAATTATTTGGATTTAATCTTGATAAAAGTATCACATTGGGTACTTATACTAAGGACTGGACTTGACAGTTGGTAATGTTTTTCTTATTGTTACATTTATAGGATTGTTCTTTATTTCTGCTAAGTGGTGCCTTCTAAGAGCTACCTGAAGAATGTATCAAGACTTTTTAAACTTGTCTCAGATTCTTCTGTGGTATGTCTTTCTCATAACTAATAGAGAAGATTTACACATCTACTGCACAATTTTGCAACTTTTCTACAGTTGCCACCTCCTACAGAGTGTTTAAGACAACAAGGATATCAAGATAGAAAATATTTCCACAGAAGTAATTTCTCAATTGAAAGAAGGAAAAATTGCTTCTCAACCACTGTAAATTCGTTTGTAGATCTGTGAAGAAGGGTGAAGGTATCTCTTAACTAGGGCTCGCTTATCTGTAAGTAGGACTCAGGAGGAAAACAATTCTTTTCTCCTGTTTCTAATTGGATTTTTTGTTAATCAAGACTAATATAAGGATGAAAAAACACATGAATTCTGATATGTGAGTGTAATCTCTCCAACAACAGAGCTATCTGTTTCCACATTGAAATAAAAGCTCCATATGTGGATGTCACAGTAGATGGCAAATCTTAAAAAGTATCTACTTAAAATTAATTCAGCTCAAAACCACAATAGATTTTTTAAATTGATCTATGTAAATTTGAAGGCCAGACCTCGTGTCTCAGCCTCACAGGACCAGCTCTGAAGGGAACCTCCAGCAACTGGCATTTTATTTTAGCAAGAAAACAGAAATCAAAGATGGAATATCCTTCTGCTTTTTTAGGTCTTACAGCTTTTGTCACTTCTGATGCAAATCCTTGATGGCCTTTAAGTATTTGTTTAAAAGAATTTCCAGTTCTCCCATTTTTAATTAAAAGTTATAAAATATACTATTTACCCAAGAGATTAGATCAGAGCCAGTCTGTCCTATTTGCAACAAAGAGAGCCTGTAATAAGTCCTTGAAACCCCTTCTAATCCATTATATAAATATTTATTTAGTCAGTTTAAAAATTATAATTATTTACCAGAGAGACCAAGGCAACTGCTACAAAGTTACTATGGATGAAAGTGTAGGTTTTTAAAGTTTTTGGAAATACATATGTTTAACAGTTTGGAATGGTTACTTTACAAGATGCTCAAATCTTTTTGATAAATGCCTATTTAGGTTGGTATGTTTTTATTCTGTTTTATTTGGCTATAATCTAAAGAGATTGTTTACCACGTAATTATTGATTATATTAATTGGTAATTAACTATTAACTTAGAAGAGTATGTTTTATGATTTCAGTCGTTAGAAGAAATGCTGCTCTTCACTGTTACTTACTATATCAAACTAATCTCTGCTTTCACATCACCTGTATGAGTTTACGGGGCAATGTTTTTTTATCGAGGGAGCTACAAGGGTTTCTTCTGTGAGACCAGAAGTTGTGCCCATGTCCAACAGAGTCGATTCCAGTCACCTCCAAGAGAGACCCACTGCAGGCCAAGGCTTGAGCCCATCAGCGATGGTGGTTGCACCTCTGTGATGACAGATTCAAGAAGGTGAGAAAAAAAAAACTGAACAAGGCAGCTGGAGAGAGCAGTGACAACATGTCAGGGAAAAAACTGTGGCCAAGAAGGTCAGTGAAGAAGGAGGGAGGAGAGGTCCTTCAGGCACAGGTTCCCCTGCAACCTGTAGTGAAGACTGTGCTGAGGAAGGCTGTCCCCCTGCAGCCCATGGAGGTTAACAGGGGACCAGATATCCACCTGTGGCCCATGGAGTAACCCTACTGGAGCAGGTGGATGCCTGAGGGAGGCTGTGACCCTCTGGGAAGCCAGTGATGAAGAAGGCTTCTGGCAGGACCTGTAGCCCTGTGGGTGACTCAGTCTGAAGCAGCCTTTACTTAAAGGACACCACCTCATCGAAGGGACCTATGCTAAAGCAGTTTGTGAAGAACTGAAGCCTGTGGGAAGGATCCATAGTGGAGAAAATTATAGAGGACTGTGTCCCATCACAAGGACCCAGTTCTAGACTGTGGGAAGAATTTGAGGAATCTCCCTTAGAGAAGGAAGGAGTGATAGAGACAAAGTGTGTTCAACTGACTGTAAAGCCCATTCCCCTGTGCCACCAGAGAGGAGAAAGCGGAGAAATCATAAGTGAATTTGAGCTTTGGAAAAAGGGCAGATTGGGTGGAGGTTTTTTTAAGATTTGGCTTTATTTCTCATTACCCTATTCTGATTGATAATAAACTCTACTAATTTCCCCAAGCTGAACCTGTTTTGCCTGTGATAGTAATTGCTGAGTCAGCTCCCTCTCCTTTCATTACATTTCCTCTCCCCTGTGCAGCTGAGGAGGGGAGTGATAAAGCAGGACTGATGGTTACCTGGCATTCAGCCAGGGTCAACGCCACCATATGACCACATCTCCAATTTGTATACCCAAACCAATATGTACTCCTGAATTTTACAACCAATTTTCCATAATGAAAACGTCCTCTAAGATGTATTTATATAAGCAGAATATGAAACGCAAAAATTAGCTTCCCAGAAGACAGTAAAATAATGTAGTGTATTGGAAGTACACTAAATGCTATGTCCAAATAAAGCGTATCATTAGTAGTTACATCCAGATGAGTTTTGCAAGTTAACTTGGAGAAAGTCACCTCTTGCAGTAGGGAGTGGAAAGGCAGCTGAGCTAGCACTGCATGAACCATTTCAAACAGTGTGGCTCAGCACTGTCTGTCTGTCTGAGGGCAGAATCTGGGCCCAAGCAGGGCCTGCTGGAGTATTCAAAGAATTTAGCATGTGGGATGAGTTGTTAATCATCATAGGACAAATATCTGGTTTTCTTGTATCCTCTTTTGTAGTATATTCCTCCTTTTGTGCTTTTATATTATTTCCATTCTCTCCAGTACATGTGGTACTGCTATGGGGCATAGGATGACTCTTGCTGGAGAACAAAATCTTGCAGTTCTTGTTGGCAGTGTATCCAGAGCTGGTGACATAAAAGCCACAGTATATTCCCATATCAAGTGTTTGGGCTATATTGCTTGTGACAACTGCCTCCACCACAGCCAAAACTAAATCTGGTGGTAGTCAACATCTAATTTCTCAAGACAGAGATGGGAATTCCTTATGAAGTAATCATAAAGGGCAAAGGATTTCCCCTAGCTTTACCTTGCTCAGTACATATTCCTCTGTAAAGAAAGCATGAAGAACATCCTAAATGGGTTAAGCTTCATCAGCGTTCATCATGTAGAATAAGAGTTACTTGATTTTGTGGCATACATACTGATTTAAAGAAATTAGACTATTTTGAATGTAACTTGAAAATAAAGCAGTTTAAATATCTCTGGCTAATTTTCTGGAGAATATTTTACAACCTGTAGACAATGCATTTAGACATCTCTTCTAAGTTACTGTTTTATCTCCTCTGATAGCATTATTCTTAGTATTTTAGTTCCTATTCTGCTGAAAAACATGATTACTCTTCATTTTAGCTTTGACATTCAGTGCCACTGAGTTTTGAGGCTATCCTGTATGTAATCCATAAGTCTCCTTCAGCTGAGGATGTGTTTCCCAGGCCTTTTGGAGAGATTTTGAAAACTTAATCTGCAATTACAGTTCTTCTTTGCATTGTAATGTCTCTTTTTCTTATTCTCAGCATCATGTTATATATAATAATGACTTCAGAGTATCTTCAATGGTTCTTAGCAGGTTGTTTAACAGAATATCTTGTACATGGTCCTCCAGTTAAAATAAAACAGCTCTTTACTTACAAACAACAGCTTTATTTGCACTTCAGTGGATACTATAGATACCTGAGCATTTCACTTTCAGTTACGTAAGACAAACTAATCTCCCTGATGCAGTAGTCAATACATAGGCTCACTATAATATGAATAGTTGCAATTCACAGCTCTGTTCAAGAACCTGTTTCAATTACAGATATCACACTGAATCCCTAAGAAGGTAAACCAAGTACTAAAAAGGTGCATATTTTTTCAATAATTAAAAATTCAATTATCTATGAAAAAAAGGTTAATAGAAAAAAAAGGATGAATAAAAAAAAACAAATTGGGAAAAATATAAAGGGAAAATAAGTACTCATACAGGCAAAGGAAAATCTATAACATGATGAATAAACAAAACTGGCTATAATAGTAATTTGGTGATCCAAAAGACCCTCAAAAAAAGAGGTTATTTCTCATGGTCAGGAACTTTGATTCCACTACTTGAGTTACAGCATACTGAAAAAGAGGGCCATGTGAGTGTGAGAGACTGGAATGATTCCACACTTTTGTCAGGAAAAAGGCATCATGAAATGTTGAATTCCAGATAACCACTCTACCTGGTGCAGGACTCTACAAGAAAGCTTTCAGGATGTACTCTAAGTACGCTGAACAATAGGAGAGCTTCTTGGTGTTTTTCCCAGTCTTTCTGTTTGTTTGTCTCTGTTTCTTGATTTATCTGTTGGAACTAGGACCTGAGTGCTCATCCAAGCAATCTTCTTGTTTAGTTCCTTTTTCCTGCAATTGTCTCTCCTCAATATGCAGCCCTATGTGGCTTTCTGGTCTGTTTGCATGATTTTGTGAAGGATTACTAGCAATTAATAAAGTCTCTGCATTTGTAGTTGCCTCAGTCATGAGTATAAGAATCCCAAGGACTGCAGAGAAATTCAGCACAGAATAGAACATTATGTTCTTGAATTTTTTTATTAATGTTTGTTTAATGGCAATATTTAAAAAAAATAAATAAATATACTTTTTTTTTTTTTAATTTACATTGGATACTATATTTCTGTGCACTTGACATACTGGTAGTTGAGTAATCACAACTCCTGTGTTGTCTAACAGAATGCTAAATGCTGTTGTTGATATTGGTGAAGCTATATTCTTTTAATCAGATCATCTTACTGATAATTTGTATAGCAAAGGTAAAAATCTCATGAGAAGTAGATGTTGAAGATAGTTTCAAAGTTCAAAAAAGTGACTGTAGAAACAAGATTTTTTAATATAGGTCAACTGGACTCCAGGCTCCAGACTGCAGGTGCAAAGTACTGTGATTATATTAAAAATGCAATTAAATATGAATTGGTGTAGATAAACTGGCTCAGTCAGGTCTTAAAAAACTTGTGATACTTGTGAGCTACAAAGACACAGGGTGGTCTATGGCCTAGGCCTCTGAAGCAAAAAGTTTGCTAGATATTTTGCCAACTTAAGCTCTGGTTAATGAATATTATCAACCTTTGTAAGAACTGCTGTGGCTTGCTGCCTGTCTCTCATTGCAAAGCCTCACATTCTTGTGTCACAGAGGTTCAAATCTGGAGAAATTCCCGTGGATCCTGAGGGGATACACACCTTTACAAAAAAATAATGAGAGTGGAAACAAGTTCAGTGTTTCTTGTGTCTTTCAAAGACTTGAGAAGATGAGGGTCTTGACAGGAAAGCCAAAAAGATGATTGCAGCTCATGTGACTAATATAATGGAGCTGTAAACCCATTACCTTGGATAATGACACTCCTGATTTATGCTGTCACTGAGAACCACAGATCTTCCAGTCTGCTTAAAAAACCAAGGATGGAATTTGTCCTGACCCAGACACGATGATTCAACATTAAAAAAGAAAGCATTCATACAGGTTTTCAATAATGCCTTTTTGAACATTTTCTTGCTATCTTTTTTTGATATATTGACAACTTTGCTGTGATTTGAGCTACTTCTGTTTCAGTAGAGTTCCTGTATCAACCAGGGTCTACCCACTCTGCTCACATGCACACCACAAACACACTGCTAAAAAAAAGATAATTATTCGCTACCCCCCCATCACCCTGTGATTCCAGTGGAGCTAATCAGTCAGAAAATGTTAGCAATGCAGAAGTAAATTAAATACATATGTGTGCACACACCCACCCACCAACTCCTACCTTCAGAGAATTATGAGTCTGCACTCTTTGGTTTACTATGAGCAAATCTACAACCCTTCATGTGTTTAAGAAAAAATGATTATGCCTAGAATGTATTAATATAGAATATATATATATAATATATATATATTATATATATCCTAGAGAAATATCCTTAGAAATAAATCAGCAGAACAAGAGAAAACAACAAGATAAAATATTAATCTAGTGATATTAACTGCTAAAAGGAAAAGAACCTTCTCAGAGGGTAAGCTGGAGCAGTTTCATTGCCTCTAGTGGAGATTTGCCTGTTTAACCAGTGCATATGCTCTGGCCCAGTATGTCCTGCAAGGCAAATTACTGATCTGGAATTTTTAAAGACTTTTCTAATATGCTATTAAATTTGTATTGCTGTTAGCAACAATTTCTTTTAAAAAAAATTTGCATACGTAAATTATTCACATTGCTTTATTTTTTTTTTTGTCAGTTCACAAAAAAGTATTTCAAGTTGTCATAACCTTGCATTTATCCAGTGAAAGAGTAGTCTTGAAAGGAGAACATTTTTTTACAAACTGGACACATACCCTGTTTATTTTTCTCTAAAATTTGCACACCATAAAGCAAGTAGGGTTTTTTGTTTTGTTTTAAAACTTTTTCTCATATATTATTATTATTATACAAAAATATTCATATGCAAGTAATAAAGATTTTCTTTTAAACATCCAACTTTTTTTTTAAACCTAAAGCAAAGTCACACCAAAAGTTTTTTTGTTTGTTTTTGTGATGTTTTTTAGTCTAGACAAAGTACACCTTGTGCTTTAAGAAGCCTACGGCATCATGTGCTCTTTACAAGGATTCTAGTGAATATGCTCACGTGTCATTATTCGTAAATAATGCAAAACTTGCCTAGTTTTGTGGATTTTATTTCCCTTAATCCTCTTTTTTTTTTCCCTCTGTGTGTTATTTGTGTTTGTATATATGTGTGGAAAATTTAAGGCAAGTGCAATCAAAGTTACAAAAATCAATATTTCTATTGCTAACATGTGCAGCATTCATATTTCGTGAGTGATGTCTTTTCTCCTGTAACAATAAAAATTGATGAAAATACAAAAATGTTTAATACGTTCTAGCTGTTACAATAAGCTGTTCCATTTTATATACCAGAAAAACTGAAGAATTTTCCAAGAGTTAGGATAACATAAAACATGTTCGTTTTAAAGTAACACAGACTGAAACTAGGTAACACTTTGATCATGATTCTCTTGCTTCTAAGCAATGTGTATAGTATGACTACAAAAATGCAGTTGATTTTAGCTGTGACCCATGTGGTTTTTTTAAAAAATAAATATATGGTAATCTCCTTAGGTACAATATTTATTATAAAGTAGCAGTAAATATAGGTTTGTGTCCTTCAATTTTAACTTCAGTGAGTTTGAACAAAATGTATAAAGAAAGAGGCATATTTCCCAGTTTTTAGTCGCCTTAAAGAAAGCTGTGGTAAGAATGCATATGTTAATCTATGGTTTATATGTCAATAGTAATAAAAATTTGGAAAAGACAACGATGCTGAATATTCCATTGAAATCCAGAATAACCATAAACCCATGTTCACAAATTCTGGGCCTGATTCTGCTCTTTTTTTGCACCAGTTACACACAGCATTAATTCTGCTGACTTGAGTAGAATTAGTTTTGACTTTTACCACCCATCAAGCAAATTAAAAAGAATGTCCCCAAAACAAAGTGTGGCACTTGCTCGTTCCATTCCATCAGTGCAAAATTTTTAAAGTTGTTAAGTATACGCTTCTGTCTTCAATGCAAGTGCATGAATACCATAGGAGCTACAAAGTAGTCCAATTATGATTGTTCCTAGGGTTAGAGAATGCCAGATGAGAGCCTGTGGAACAGAGTGCTTCATCAAGATGCTTATTCATCTATTCACTTTGAGTAGTGTGCTCCCGAGAAGGGACTGTGAAACTCCTTGAATCATGTTGTGCGCTCAGCTTAGGGACAGCCAAGTCAAGAGATGGAATAAAATCAAATCACCCAGACAGATTGTGGCTGGTTAAAGGATGCTGCAGTTGTCATTAGAATCAAAGAATACTCTACAGATTTTTGTTTCTGTATTTATAATAATTTTGCAGTTTTGGGGGGTTTGGATTTTTGATTTTTTATTTTTTTTCCAAAAGCGAAAGTGGTGAAATTTTCATAAAAATTCTTTCTTAGAAAGGTCTTTCTGGTAATTTTGTTTTCTTATCTTCTGAAGAAAGTGAATTTATGCACAACATATTAATAAAACTATGAAATATGCCTAAGTATATATATTAAGGATAGTCACACAACATTTATAACCGCACAGACTTAACAATTAAGTCTTTTTTTTTTTTTAAGTGCTTTTCTTGCAAAATCTGACTCAAACTTGCTGTGAGTGACAGCAGTGGATATTCAGATGCAATGTTGGGAATACAATTTAATTCCACCTTAAGAATAAGAGATAAAATTAATATTTTGTCATTTAGCATACTCAATTCAGTCACTGTATTGGTTGCTTCATCACTGCCCAACACTGAGCAGCTGCTTACAGTAACTTTGTTGGCTGCTGAACAACTACGAAGTACAGATTAATTAATCTGCAGATCCATATTATGAAACCCAAGGTGTTAAACTATTTCTGAGTTTGATGACTAATATAATAATAAAAAACCCCAAACCTAGATCATATTTTTATAGGACATCTTAAATAAGTTACAGCTAGTGACTACCTAAAGCAGAAGGAAAGGAAGAGATATGGGAAGGAGCAAATATCTGCATTCCGGTCAGCTATCTGAAACAACTGATGATGGCATTACACATTTCCATTGCTTCACTATGACTTTGAAATATCTGATTTTGTCTGTTTGTTTGTTTTTTGTTTGTTGTTTGTTTGTTTGTTTTTTTGTTTTAAGAGAAGATGTAAACCAGAAGATAGCAATCAGGAGGTCAAAATAAGAACAAAACTTCAGGTTTCTCATGGAAACCTCCCAGTAAGCAGGTGGCTTTAGATTCACTGCGTCTATGACCCCATGCATTATGGCACCTGAAAGCACTATTTGCCCTTTTGAAACCTCTTTGTTGGAAAGCCTATGAAGTGGAGAACTGACTGAAGTGGGAGTTAATGATATCCAGCAAGTCTTTGAACAGTTGCAATGTATGCAAGAAGTAGAATCTCAGCCCAGTTTATGACTACTTTATTCCAGTTCTCTGGTGATCCACTCCATTCTTCCTTACGTGGCTATGCCATGACTTAACTAATGTAGTGCAATGGTATCTCAGTCCTGATGTCTCTTTTCTTATGAAAAAGAAAAATTAAAAAAAACAAAACAAAACAAAATAAAATGAATAAAAGAACAACAGGAGCTACAAGGAATTAAAATCTTCCTGAAAATTTTATGCATGTACGGATCAAATCCTTTATGCTCTAGATTGATCTTTTCCAGGATCTTGAAAAAAGTATAGCAGGTAAGGTGCCCCAGACGACTGAACAGGGAAGTTTTCTTCAGCATTCCCTAAAGAATAACTTGGCACAGGGTGCTGGAAAGAACAACCATGGCAGAGGGGTTGGAACTAGATGATCTTCAAGGTTTAAGGTCCCTTCCAACCTATACCATTTTATGAGTCTATGAATTAGGTAAGTGTCATTTCAAGCAGATGGTGTCTTTGCCATTATTTCTCACTCTTTAAATATCTCATGGAAGGAAAAAAAAATAAAATAAGTGTGTAGGACTGTCATTTGCTATATGGCACTGAGAGCTTCTGTTCAGAAGAGCAAAAAGGTAGGAAAAGAAATTGAGAAACGAAACATACTGACACTATTATTTACAGTGGTAAGAACTCTGGAACTCTGGTAGATATTGCTAGTGCCCTACCTCTACCAAGGTGATTGATATAAAGCACTTCAGATAGCATCAAGGAGATGACCAAAGTACCTGGTAAATGTAGGTATCTAGTAGGTAGTGTACTATAGGCAAAGGATGTCTGTAATCTCCCACGGCAGCAAGCTTAGATGAGTGTCAGTCAAGTTCCACCTACCTGGTCGTGACATGACCAGGAAACACCTTCACTCTACTCCTCCTGACACCACAAGGTATCTGTATCACACTGCCAGCTAGCAATGGCATGACTACAGTTTTTTCAGCTTCGTGCAGCACATGGAAAACGTGTTCCTGTGAGCAAACCCATGTTTTTGGGAGTTCCTTGAATTTTTATGAATGCCACTTTTTTTCTTTTATGTTCTATAACTAGATGACTACAAGTTAAAATACATATGTGTAGGCATAAAACTATATAAAGTGCTTTTTGAGATGTAACTAAGATTTGAGAGTGATTATCGCAACAGTTTTACCCAGGTATCTGAACATTTTGCCAGTGTTTTGCTGATGTAGGCAGAGGTCAGTGATCTTAAAGGAGACTGATGTCACTGAACTATTTTGCATGATAGATGGAGACAGTTGTGTCACTGTTTTCCTCTCTGCTTCGTAGTTACATAATTGTTCCATTTGAAGTTGCCTGGGCTTTAGGAAGACAAATGTATTACATTCTAATGTGATGTACTGAAGGTACATGTATAACATTAAGTGTTTAAATTTTCTTCTGAAATGTTCCTAAGAACTTAATTAGGGCTTCAGCAAGCCCTAATTGTTCAGAGACAATTAGCTGGCAATTTCTTCTAAGTCAGTAAATTCATAATCACTTGTGTGTTAAACTTAAAACTTTTTAAAAAATAAATAAAATCTCAGTGTGATTTAACTGTCATGCAAAGAATGGAAGTACAATTATAAACAGTTAAAAATTAGACAATTAAGCAATTTAAAACCATCTCCCTGGAAAAAATAAAAACAAGCCTTAAAATACGGTTCATATGATTTTTTTTCTTTTTTGTTTGTTAGTTTGTTTTTTGAGTGAGTGCAGACCCTGCAGCATAATGGCAAACACAGGGGCAAATATATTTTGAGCCCGTGGCTGAGATTCTTAAGACTTAATTAATTCACAAAAGCTTCAGGACAGCATCAGGATGTTGCTTCACATGAATGCTTTACAGGAATGTGAAAAATGGTGTGTGAACTGAGGAAAAAAAAATTTTACAAATCAAAGCTTTGCTCCTGTAAGTCTCTTCTTAGGAGTGAAGCCACCTACTCACCCTAATTATATTTGAAAAGAGGTCCACCACAACCTGAGAGCTCAGAGGAATCTTTGTGTGTTTGCACCTTTAATATAGCCTGCAAGGCAATTGGTGGGGAAGGGAAGGGACACAATACAGTCAAGGTGTGTTCAGGTGTGTTTGACCTTTCTCCTCCACTGACCTTAATCCTATTTTTGAGCTTACTTTACTGCAATGACTGTTTTTTTCTTCTTTGGATTTTAATTAAACTCTCCTTAGGCTTGCTAACTTGCTTGGGGGTTTTTTTTGGTTTGGTTTGGTTTGTTTTTTTAGAGTTTAAAAATGAAGGAAGACAGTTTTCCCCAAATCTTGCTGCTTTATCTATAATTTAAATGTGTCATTAAAGCACAATATCCAAGTAAAACTTTGTGAATTTTAATCAGGCGGGTATAACAAGCTTTCCAATTATTTTGAGGATGATTATCACCCATTATGTAACAAACATGTTTTTCACAGCTGTGCAGTAGGAGAAAAATCTTAGTTTGCATCCCAGTCTAACAGTATTTAGCTTTTAACCAGATTATACAGAACAGGTTTGATGTTGGCTGCCAGGTGAGAAATGGGTCCCTGCTAAAATGCAGAAGACATTTTGCTGCTGCTTTCTTTGAGGCCAAAATTTCAGTTTGTCACATTCTGCAGATATGAATTCCTTTTCTCTTTGCTTTTCTAGTATTCTTCTCCCACATAAATCAATCTTACACTCATTTTTAATAGATTTACTCTCAAATCTTACTGCTGCAACTGAGAACTGAATCAGACCCAGCAATGCACTTTGCCTTCAAAATAATTAGCTGCATACTGTACAGTCCCCCATTTCTTTACAGCTATATGTCTGGAGAACCTATATACTGAATTTCCACAGGCTGTGCAACAGAGTCCTTTAGTTTTATACCAAGGATGATTAGAGAGATTAGAGAGAGCCTTATAAAGAAAAAGCACCACACTTGGATAATTTATGTGCATAGAATCCACATACAGACCCAAAGTTATTGACCAGGCAGAGTAAGCATTTGTGACCATCACGCTGAGCAGTTTTTAAAATAAAGTGCTATTTGCTTATGGCTAAATCTTTTATGTGACTATTGCATGCACACTTCAGGCTGCATTGTCAAAAACTGGAGCACTTTCATCAGAAAAGATGGAGCCTAAGCACTAGGGCAATGACAGGTTTGGTTGATGTTTTTGGTTTTTTTTAATTTTATTTTGAGTTCCAACAGAACTTTTGTCAAACATAGAGCACGTGAACATATAACAGTTTCCCATTTTGCTTCACTGTTCCCCACACATAGCTGTTCATAGAGAAGGAATACTAAGGAGGAATGTTGCTATAGCCGTAGACAGCTTCTCCGTTTTTTGTTTGTTTGTTTGTTTTGTGGGATTTTTTTGTGTTTTGTTTTTTTTTTCCCGTTTGTTTTAGTTTGTTTAATATTATGACAAAAGTTTATAAGAAAAACTTTTTATAAGTAGTGTGAATATCAAATAGTATCCATCAGTCCCTGAATCATGCAATTCAAAGTGCTTAAATCTACACTAAAAATAGAACAGAGAAGTGTTCCCCATGTGGGTAAGGAAACACCTACCAGTCGTTTAAATGTGACTGCAGTCAGATAGATACATCCTATATTTATTCCACATCCCAATCCTTATCCCAGGGCATGTAAAGGAGAGGGAAAAGGGAAAAACTGCTTTCAGAGGATACTGGGGTATTTGTTATTTAGATGAATGAAAGAAAATACCATCAGCATCTGACAGGTGTCTGTAAGAGTAAATAAATAATAGCTTTCTTACTCTACGAAAATAACAGCTAAAAAAAAAAAAGTGCAAAGCTCTCTTAAAATTTTATCTGGCCTGGCAGCTTCATTTCCACTTTATGGATGTTTGGCACATTTCCAAAGGGAGACAACCATGATAAAGAACAGATTGTAGAAAAAGACTTCAGCAAATTGTCAGAGAAATAAACTTTTTTACACAAATAAAAATCAGTCCTCGTCCCAAAGGACTACTAACTTGTTAGGCAGATACTGAGGTTTCTTGGCTTTTATCACAGGAGCATAACAATTTCCTTCCCACAGTGTCAGTTCTGGATAACTCTCACAAACATCTCCTAAACTGCAGTTTACCCACAGTCTACCCATCACTTCTCATTAAGAAGACCAAAATATTACCAGCTGCACTTTTCTCATTGTCAGGATTAACAAACTCCACACATCTGTTAT
This sequence comes from Florisuga fusca, assembly GCA_038090715.1. Taxonomy (NCBI): domain Eukaryota; kingdom Metazoa; phylum Chordata; class Aves; order Apodiformes; family Trochilidae; genus Florisuga; species Florisuga fusca. The sequence goes on along the minus strand of JAAWXA010000004.1, from coordinate 15,877,435 downwards.
ATTGCCCAATAGCATTCAGATACCATTAAAAAAATCTAAAGGTAATCAATTACATAAATAGACTACAAGGTCTCTTTGCCAGGATACCAGTTATATTTCCTCCAGGGAAAATCAAACCCATGACTACAAAACAGTGTGTTGCAAACAGTACGTCTGTCCCAGCTCCTCTGCTTCTGCTAGCAGAAACTAGCAGAGAGCTTGGCCTGAGTATGGTGTAGAAGTACAAACCACCTCCTCTCTTCTTCTAAAACCAGGAAGGACTTTTCCAATGTTTAAAACACAAGTATGAGTAAGATGCTTATTTTGTTTGTCTTAAGGATGTCCAGATGTAAACATAGTGGGTTATTTTTTAATTCCCTGGCAGCCATGGAACACACATTATTTGCAACTACTCAAAGATGGAATCATACATAAAAAATAAAACTAATTTATTTATTCATTAATGTGAATAAATTGTTTTTAATACTTCCAGGTCTGATTTAAATATTAATTTTGTATAAATAAAATTTATTCTGAAAACAATTATATTTGTTGATATTCATATCAGTTTTTTCTGCCTGAGTTCTTACTGAAATCATGTTGAAATTAATAGTTTTACTTATAGTAACAAGCTAAAATCAAATGAAAGAAGATTTCTTAATCCTGAATATACCATCTTAAAGCACATACAGTTTTTTGAACATTAAAATACAAGGGGACTCTGTAACCCACAGCAAAATAATGCTTTGCTCTTACTTTTTTAGAAAATAACACTTTCTACAATACAAACTGACAAACCATCTACAATACTGTCTTTTTATTCCCCTTTGGTTTGGAAGTCATCACTGTAAATATCAGCAGGACTCTCAGCATTTCAGTGCCTATTGCTTCACTTGTCTTACTTGCCTGATAACTGCGAATGATCTTATTTGTAGGTTTTTGAGAGGGGAAAAAGAAAAACTTAAATGTTTAAAAATAAAGTCCACAACCACATTTATAGTTTTTCAGGACATGTTAAAAATAGGGTTTGAGTTTATATTTATAAAAGGGATACAATCAACTCATTTTTAAAATGATAATTTAAAAAAAAAAAAATCAAAAGACCCCAAACAAACCCAAAGAAACAAAAACCAAACAATCTCTAGTTTCTACATACTCTGTAGTGACTACTGTGAAGCAACCGATACAGGTTGGGTATATTCTGCTGTTTGACAGGTATCTATAAAGTTACATGTTAGATGATCAAACTGTAGTGCTGCCCCCACAAGGGGTTATTGTAAGGACAGGGAAGGAGCAGTGCACATTACAGGAGTAGAAATGAAACCGGAGGTCTCAGTGAGGGATGGGGTCCTTCTAAGAACAAATATTTTCCAAAAGAGGTGAACTGCAGCAGGCATGGCCTTTGGGAATCAGGCTAGGCAGGCCAACAAAATGGATGGTGCTTCTGATATCGACATAGCTTTGTCCAAGCATTCCCAAGAGAAGTTAAAAACAAACAAACAGAAAGTCTAAAACTATGCTAATGGAGCAAAAAAGTTTCCTATCTATACAGCAGTCTCTTCATTTAAAAAAATGTAAATATACAAATTCCAGTGACATAGAAAACAAAGTCGAAAATGTGAATGGGAAGAGACATGGGTAAAACAGGAAGACCGATGCTACAAAGAAATTGCAAAAACATATGTACAAGACCCTGTTTTTCCTCGCGTGTTATCGATTGTAACGCATGTTTAACAGCAGCAGTCGAGGATGTAGTTCCAGGCACCGGACTGCAGACTCAGCTCCTGCTCAAGGGGGGTCGAGGGCCCCTTGCATTTTGGTCACCAGATGACACTGGATATACTGGTCTCCCGCGGCAGGAGGGGCAGTACCGCACTGTTTGTGTGAGCCTCTTCCGGATTCTGCTCCCTGCTGGTTTTTGTCTGCGGCCGCTGCCCGTTTATAAGTGTCATAGGGATGTTGCAGTAGGTGTGCTGGTTACCTATGGAGGTGAGGGGCAGGGTGCCAGCAGGAGGTACATCGTACTCGTAGCTTCGGTAATAGTGTTTCTGGCGCATCTGCGAGTGATATGTGTTATGGAAGGTGGAGCGCAAATCCGGGTGGGCAGTGGCGAGAGCGGTGGAGGTGGCAGCAGCCATGGAAATTGCGGAGACTGTCTGCAGTTCCCCGAAGGGCCCCTGCTCACTGACATCTAAAACCTGCTCGTTTGTGATGGGTTCAATCCTCTTAAAAGGCATTTCGTACTGTAAACGTTTCCAGAACTTGGAATTCAACTTGTTGCATTTTGGTCCGTGCCATTTAATGACGGTGAGGAGCTTGATGGTATGTTTCAGGGCCTCAACCTCCTGGTAGTTCATAACTCCTCGTAGTTCACTGCATTCAATCAGTATCACTTTGATTTCACCCGTGATTAACATGTTTCGAAGCCTTGTTTCCAGTTCAAAGATGCTCCAGCCTCTTCTTACCACATAATTTGGAGTCATGACAATGATCAGTCGCTTGCTTTGGTCTACACATCTTGCCACATCTTCAATGTAGGCTACAAAATAAGACATTGTTCAAAAATCAATCTAAGAAAACACTCTGCTCTGTTCTCCCGTGGGGAGAAACAACTGAGGTAAACCCCTGCTTCCTGTGTCAGGTTTGCTGCAGAACCTGTTTGAGGTGTCCCTGGGCTAGCAGGGGAGTTCAACAAGATCACAGAATCAGGATTGCTATAGTTAGGAAAGACCTCTAAGATCTCCAATTCAAACTGCTAATATCCCCTCCTCCTCCAAATACAGTAAAAAAAATACAGAAGTGTCTCACCTACACATCTTGTAAATACCTCCAGGTATGGTGACTCCATTCCCTCCTGGGCAGCCCGCTCCACTGACTGACCTCTCGCTCACTAAAGAAATCCTTCCTGATATCTAGACTAAACCTCCCCTGCTGCAACTTCAGGCCATTTCTTTTAGTCCTGTCACTACTTACTTGAGAGAAGAGGCCAACAGCCATCTCACTACGGCCTCCTTTAAGGTAGTTGTAGAGAGCAATAAGGTTTCCTCTCATCCTCCTTTTCAACAAACTAAACACTCCCAGTTCCCTCAGCCTCTCCTCTTAGGACTTGTTCTTCAGACCTCCAGAGGTTACTTCCAACTGCTGACATCGTTTGATCCTGGAAAACTTCTGTTCCCCCATGCACTATGGATTGTGAGTGTTTGTTTACAAGTTGTGATTTTGTATCAATATCTGTATCTTTATTGGAACAAGTGTGCCCATCATAATTTTTTTCTTTAATGAGGCTAAGTCACACAGGAAGGCAACAGAGCAGCAAATATGTGCTTTATGGGCCCAGTCTCAAACCCAAATGGTACTCTGTGGTGTACTGTGGGGTTAGAATCTTTTCCTTTCATGCCACTACCACATGCATTTACAAAACCAGTGTTGTATCTGCTTAGTTTGCTGTAGATTTTAAAAATATCCATGTGATTGTTTTATATTATGCTTTGCCTATATCAACTATCCATTCTTATCTTCAGTGAAAGACACTCATCTTAGTAATTGTCTATATAGTTCCACTGATGTTACGAAGAAGACTACAGCAACTTACAAAAAATTATTGTAATTATTGTACTTATGTGAAAGAAACATGAAAATGATATACTTGTATCAGCTGGGATCAATTCTAATTTTCAGTCTCTGGGAATGATCTAGTACCTCCATTGCACATTTGTCTGTAGTGGAAATGAACAGAATTTATTACTTTGCTCTGTTGTAGATGGTAGTAATTAACCATTGCCATAGTCCACACACAACTTTTGCTTTCCTGTCTGCATTTCTGTTATAAATGCCAAGAATCGTGGCTGTCTTTACATGCAAACTGTAAGGAGCAGAAAATGAAGAAATCTGTACTCATTTCTAGATATGCAAGCTCTCAAAAAATCTGTGAAAAAACATTTGTCTCATTCATTTCCTTTACTTATGCACACCCTTTCTGCACTGCCTCACCTTTAATAAATACGATTACTAAAAAAATAATCTTCCTATCTAGGAAATCTACATTAAGAATGTTTGATAGCTTATCTTCATGACTCTCTGAGGCATTCTGAAGGAGTAGCACAGAAATCATACTAATGCAATCACTGCATTTGCTGTTTAGGAAATATACAAGCATGAAGACATGACTTACTTCCAGTGGGGATCAAATCTCTGTCTGGTATGAACAACTTGTATCCATAATGCTTTTCAAGCATATCTGGTAGAATCTCAAGAGCAAATCTTTCTTCTTCTCCAGTTTCTTGGTTCCACTGGTCAGGATCCACTTTGGTATAAGATAGATATGCATCATAGTCTTTGTTGTCTATGGAAAGAGAAATAAAGTACATTTATTAATTATCCTTGCTGATTGTCTAGATTATTCCCTAGGAATTATTTCTGGGAGAATATTCCAGGAATAGGAAATTCTTTAGATAAAAAGACAAACTTTCATCTAATCTCCATTTTAACCCATACACCTTTCCTGTTTCACCTAATACAGGTAATCCTTATTTACACAGATATAAAGGAGAAAAATCCATACCCATAGCCTGAAGTCAGTTTGTTCATGACCATTTGTGTAAGGCTCCATATGGGGAAAATCCACTCAGCTGCAGGATGACAGCTGGTGAGCACAGAAGATAAAAAGCACTGAAAATAATTTGATTTCTTCTCCAGCTTTAACAGGGGAAAGAAAAGTGTGGAAATACCTAGGCTAATGTGCAATTCTCTCTGTTGAATATTAAAAACATTTCAGTCTTGTCAGATTTTTACAATAAATTTAGAGCCTGGGGCTTAAATGCTCTAGGAAAATGGGCAGATTTACTTGTAAAACCCATTGGCTTTCCAGGTCTGAAACGATTGTTTGAAGTTTAAATCTTTACAACGTCAGCTCCTAATAATGCAGCTCAGATCTCTTGAATTCAGTGTGCTTACATTTGCAAATTTAACATTGCATTAATGTATATTTCATTACTTAACATTGTGTTACTTCAGTTCAGTATGAGTAATATATGTACCTGTTTCTTCTGGTGTGCCTACTTGAAAGACTGAATCAAAAGAGTCATCATTAATTTTCATTAGGAGGTCAATAGTGCCAAGTGCTCTGGAACTAACTCAGTGGAATAAGAGGTCATGTTTAGACTTTTGTTGTGAGGAAAGCAGAAAAAAATCAATGGCAAGAGTAGTGAAATGTTAACATCCTTCTAACTCTCCTGACAACACTAAGCACAGGCTATCGAGAATATCAATTGCTTCTAAAGGAAACCTGATTGAATACTCAACTGTGTGTCATAAGTAATGCTATATTCAGTCAATACTGTCTTCTGTTATTTACTGTGCAACTCCTTTCCCCATTTTAAACCTTTTTATATTCTGGTGGCATTATTTGGAAAAGCCTACTGAACACAGGATGGGTACAAAAGTATAAAGAAAAGTAATCTTTAACAGTCCAATCTTCCTTCCAGGAAACGATGCATACTGTGCTCATTAGCAGATGACAAAATTAAAGCTGTAAAACTCTAAGTACTTTCACACTTTCTAAACCTGCAAAATGACCATGTTCTCATTCTCTCCCTTGAACACTTTTTGTGATTATCATCTGTTGGACTGTTGTACCCAGAGTAAAAAAGAAAGGGAAGGGGAAAGAAAAAAGAAAAAGAAAATAAAAAGGAAAGAGAAAAAAGAAAAGACAAAGAGAAGGAAGAGGAAGAGGAAGAGGAAGAGGAAGAGGAAGAGGAAGAGGAAGAGGAAGAGGAAGAGGAAGAGGAAGAGGAAGAGGAAGAGGAAGAGGAAGAGGAAGAGGAAGAGGAAGAGGAAGAGGAAGAGAGGAAGAAAAAAAAAAGGGAAAAGAAAAAGGAAAATAAAAACCACATTGTTTGAGAGCCCTATTGAAAGTCTTGGAATAAAGGTGAGAATGCATTGTTTCTCAAAGGGATGAATATTAAGTAATTAAGCAGTATTCAAACTGTTTTAAAGGCTCCAGTTATTTTTGTTAAGATGGCTTGCACATTCTTACTTAGAGGGAAAATTATTTATGCTGTGCCACTGTTTTCTTGCACATGAAAGTATCACACCAATACATTTATTTGAAATATGCATTTTTCATGCCATGGATGCTCCAGCTTTTTCACTGACTACAGCTGCATTACTCTGTCATATCCTGTATTGCAGGAACACTTTAGTTTTAACAGCATTTGAAGGGAGAAAACGACTACACAGATGGATTCAGGCAATGACGGATTTATTCAAACTCCAATCTAGCAAGATGGGTTAGGTTTGGGAAACTGTTAGATGCATTAGCATGGTGGTTTCCCTGAGCTATTATACTCTCCATCTGTCAGATTTTTTAACTTTGATGAAAAGTAAAAAGTTCCGTTTACAGTAGTATGACCTTATGGAGTAATTTTGTTATCTGATGGGTTAACATACTGGCATGAGCAGACAATTTAGAAAATATGACATGCCTGGATACACAGGGGATGATCACATATGTCTTTGTTTTATTTCTGTGATATTTATCTATTAGCCTGCTTTTAATTAATTAAAATTATATAGGGTACATTGTCACCTCTGTGAAACATTCAAAGGTCTACAGCAGGCAGATAGCTACACAGCCACCAGAAGCTATCTTTTCTGTGTTACAATCAAAGAGCAATGGCATTATTTACTCTTTTCTCCTATTTTCATGGACAGTCAAAAAGGTAAAATTTCAGTTGTAATGAAAAATTGGAGACCTTATAAAATTATAAAACTGTTGGAATATTTCAGGAAAGTATCTAAACGCACAATAGATAATGTCTCTGCATTTGGCTAAATAGTCCCACCAGCTCCTGCTTGTAACAGGTGGAACTGAAGCCTACGTTCTAAACAACATTTCTGATCTTACTTCATGTTTTTTAACACGATGTCCCAATGGATTCAGAGGGTGTGATGGGAGATTGCAGAAATCCAGGTCTTATAGCTCGATTTTCAAATTCTGGAGCTGAGGCTCATATATTCCAACCCTCTGGGACACAACACATGAAAGCAGAAAGAGCTCAGCTTTGCACTAAAACCCTTTGCTCTAGGGCTGTTTTGCACGTAAGCCTTACTTCTAGCCACAGACCCAGGAGTCCCCAGACTCCCAGCAAGCATGCAGGCTGTCCATCACAGCTTCGTGTTTTCTTGACCATTCACCAGAACAGGTATTTTTCTGGGGAAAATATTTAGTGTCAGCATATCTGCCTTTTCCAAGAAAGAAAACACTTCTTCAGAAAATTCTTGATCTGCTCCTAACCACAAATCAAGTCATGAAGGACTTGCTACTACCACTTATATTAATATAAATTCAATAAATTCAGGCAAAAATCCAAGTTCAAAATAAAAAAAGCTGGTGGCAACTAAGCTTTTCTTTAAAATGAGAATTTCCTTATTTCCCTTCATCAGCAAACAATTAAGCCTTCTATCCAAGCATTCTCAAAGTGAAAATGTGATTGATTGGTTGATTGTCACTTGCACTTTGGCTTTAGATAGAGATTATGTCATTTCAAAGATTTGTTTTTGTTGGCTTCCTGTGCATTAGCAATAAACTGGAATATCTCACTCACTGCATGCTTCCTCCCACGTTTAGAAATAAAAATACCTGCTAACAAACAAGGGTAGCTTGTTGATCATTTAATCTGAAATTATTTTCTTTCCCACGGAGACTGAAAGCAATACATAAACGTTTGTGGTCAATCCACACTTCAGTGCATCCTGAAATCCTCCAAAGTCACTAGCAGTGCCTTCAAAACCATTCAGTGTACTGACCACACACAGGCTGCTCTGTGGCTGAGTGTAGCTGGCAAAAAATCTGGCTTTGCCAGATCTTCTATTTCTAGATCAATAGAGAGCTGGTTCCCTGAGCACGTGTCAGCCTAGTAGACTCAGATGCTCATTACTGGTCTGGGAGCAAGGAACTGATTTAACTCAGAGTTTTAGGATTCAGGAAAGGCTTCAAGTTTTTTTCCAGAGACTGCTATTGCTTCAAAATTATAGTGACTGGCATTTCATAATCTGTATTTGTTTCATTATTTGAGGGGCCACGTTTAATTTACAATTGCAATAGTGTTCAACACCCCCAATATAATGAAAAATGTAATTCAAATGCTTAGTTGAGTAAATTGTCCAAATCCTAAATCTTTCAAAATGCTTCAGCTTTTCTTCACACTGTTTACTGTTGCTTACAAAGCTCACCTTAACATTTTGTTTTATTTTTACGTGCCAAGCCCTTTTATTGTTCACAAAAATTAAGTAAGACCAACACTAGCTTTTTCCATGGCAAAGTGTACGCCATGCTATGCTATGCTATGCTATGCTATGCTATGCTATGCTATGCTATGCTATGCTATGTTATGTGTAGCATTCCTAATGATAGTTTATATCCTTTTCCAGTGTGGTTAATGGTGAATTGGAGAGATGTTTTGTAAATGGAATAGTGGGAAGAGGTTAAAGAAATGTAAAAAATTATATATCCCGTCTGGAGTACTCTCAGCACATCAGAGACCAGAAAAAAATATTCCTTCATTGATAGCAGACACATTTATGAAAATATTAAAGCAATGGATATGTGTTCTCCCCTGCCCCCCTTTTTAGCTTTTCCCCTCTTAAGCTATGTTGAATTTTGGAAGTCTAAAGAACATATGAAAATAAAAGAAATAACAATTTAAAATTGATTTTATAAGAACATTTACAAAAACATCAAGATATTGATGTTGTATTTGACATTTCTAGAAAACTAAGAGTGATTACTGGCAGATAAAAATTCGGGCAAAATACAATTATATGTTTTCAAGTGTGAACTAAACTCTCTCTGTAAGCTATATTTACCCTGGTTTTCTATAACTACAGTTAAAAATTGTCATTCATAGATACATAACATAGATTATTACTTACTTAAATGTAATAGACTATTTTTAAGGTTATTTTTTTTTCTCTTATATTTAGTCTAATTTTATATTCCTAACTAAATGAAGAGTAAATCCCAAACATTTCTGTCATTCCCTTTAACATAGAAGTTTAAATTTGTTACTTTTGATGAAGACATTCTACTTTCAAAATAAAAATGCATCAAAAATTAATCTTAGGAGTTGCTCTTGACAAATATGAACGCAGTTCACACATAGTTTCAGAATATTAAAACATAAAAATGTTAAATGATGATAGAAAGGTGGTAGAAAAAAATGAATGTAGGAAGAGGCACTAATAAAGAGTGTCAAGTGTAAACTTTGAAAATGGAAGAATATAATTTTTTTCTGATCTAAAAAAGATTCTTAAATAAAAAGTGTCAAGAAGTAATGCTCTTATTATGGCCCTAATTCAACAAAACCACTAGTCAGCTGCCTAAAATAGGGTTTAATTTTATGTATATTCCTTGGTTCTGTTCACTTAGTGACAGTATTTGTATCTTACCATTGGGTTAAGTATTTTAAAAACTGGACCTAAGACAGCCTTGATCTAGGCAAAAGCATTGAAAATTTAGGTAAAATCATTATATAAACAAAACTCAAGGGAGAAATGGCTTGCAAACAGACTTTCAGTCTCACATTCTCAAACTCAGATGCCAATATCCTGTGTTATCTCACTTACCTTTGAAATCTGCAATGTCATTTAGCTTTTGATAAACAATCTTTGATAAATAACAGGACATATCTCTATCTACATTGATTTATATATGATATTCACCCCCCTTTTTTTTCTGTACTTTACATCTGGACTCTTAAACCTATAAAAATCTTTTAGTTTGGAATCTAAAGATGTTATTAGTGATATGGTTATTTTTAAATATATATATATTACACATCTACTTTAGATGCTATAAAATAGGCAGAGAGAGGAAGAGCAGGGGTTTTCCTTTGAATTTGTATGTTTCAATGACAGAAGATAGAAAGTCCCATTTGCTATGAAGACATAAATAGAGATTTTATCATTTGAATTGCATTTCAGATGTAAATAAGCAGCATTAAAAAAAAAAAAAAAAAAAAAAAAAAAGAGTTAACAGAAGTAGCTCTCCAGCAATAAAATTGTAATTAAATAAGAGAAAAATCTCGTTCTGTAAATGGCAATATTTAGGAAGATGAAAGCTGCATCTTTCTAAATGCAATTTTAATAGAATTCCAAATTGATCTTCATAGTGTGGGATTTCTTATAGCCATGATTTGCCAATAGGCAATAAGAATACATATGCAGCGGTGAGGATGCTATTGAAATCTTGTACTATGTGACCCCAGGGGAGATTCTGTAATTGCAAAGTCACTAACTTCAGCAGTAATTTCAGTCTAGCTATACCTGCGTAGCATAATCATTAACACAAGTGCTTTGGCAGTGCCTAAACCATTGGTAAAAGTTAAGATTTAAAGTTAATGACTAAATCATACCAAAACCTTAAGAATCTCAAAGCACTGAGTTTTCTTTCTGTTTAAGAGGTTTACTGGGTTTCATCCCACTAAACCACTAAGAAATACATCTTACCTTCCCTTGCCTTGAACAGTTATTAATTTACTATCTAGGCAATCCCATAGGTCTATCCCTGAACCCTGCTAGTCTTTTGCAGATAGATAAATAGTAAGAACAAAAATCATTATTACCTAAGGACTCCCAGGTGCAACAGAGACTCCAAAGTAGAAACTGTTTCATCAGTCTCCTTAATTTGAGCATTGATTTGCTTCCCCTCAGCACTCAGTAGAAATTTGTCTTTTTAGAAAGTGTAACCAGCACAGCCAGGAAACAGCCACTATAGATGTCACGTACTCGGTCCAAACAAGATTTCCTGAATTTAGCAATCTCGGCTCAGATTTTAATCAAGTTAGGAGCACTTTGTTTTATTTCAGCAGTGGAAAGGGGGGAAGCAGCAGCCCACAGAACTGAAAGTGAAACCCAAAAGAACTACCCAGCAGTGGCTCCCAGGTGCCTTCCTTGCCTGCACTCTAAGTGCAGAGAGAATGAGTTTTCCCTCAATTCACCAAGGTTTCCTTGGCAAGGAAAGGTGAGAATGAGATCAGGACACCACTGAGAACTCCTGTCCAACGTTGTAGAAATGGCTAATGGGACCTAAAGGCACCAAGGGTCATTGTGAAAGTCACCATATTAGCTGCTAAGCAATGCTCTCTCTTTCTAGTTATCATATGCCTACAGGTTTTTTTAGTTCTTGAGCCTAAAGCTTGAATTTGTAGCAGCCCAGCTGTGAGAAAAAAGATTAATATAAATTCATTAGAAATTATTTACAGTACATTCACTTAGATTTTTTATTTAACTGTTATTTTTTTATTCTTATCAGTTTTAATGCCAGCCTCTTAATGTAAAATTTCTTTTTCTTTATGATAATGTTCACCTTTGGTTTTTTAATTCCTTCACACAAAAAATTCCACTCATTTAAATGGCTATTAATGTACACAGCTAATGGTAGAAGCTGGTGCCTGCAGACTGTTTCTACTGCTAACTGCACCACATGCTCTTTCCTCTGAAAGTGGAATTTGGAATGTAAGTGTATGCATAAGTCCATGATTTTGAGTAATTCTGTCTACTTGACCATTTCCAGTAGTTTTCAGCCTGTCATGCATAGACCAGGATTTATTTTTAGTATAACTTAAAACTGGCATACAAACACTGTAAAGTCCCAGGTCTTGAAATTGCAAGAAAAAATTGAAAAGAACTGTTTTGGTGACTTTGAGCCTCCTGACCCCTTTAAGGAAGCATCATAAATGGTACTGTTGAGAGAAGTGGTGTGATTCCCCTTTCCAACCTCCCTGGGTCTGTTGTGGCTGTCACGCCTTGGGACTGATCCTTGCATAATTTGATGAGCAGGAGCAGTCTCAGAAGGGAGAAAGTTGTCCCTGGAAAATTTCCATAGATTTTAGGGGGCCTGGAAGTTAGTTTGGCTGCAGGCAAAGAGCAGATTTAGTAGGAAAGGCAGGGAATTAACCATGAAAAAAAAAAAAAAGGAGCTTCAATGCTCATTCTGGGAAGAGAATAAGGTAAGACTGAGCTTTAGTGTTTGCAGGAGAAAGAAGAAAACAGAAGTAGAGTCTAGTTGCCAGTATGAGAGAGAAGATGGGAAATTAAAAGCTGCAAGTTAGTGAAAGAAGGAATCAGCAGCTGTGATCACTTGCTTAATCTGCAGTAACCCTACAGAAAATAATAAATTAAATTGGTTAACTGGAAGGGTTAAATACTTTGTTTTCAAATATATTTCACAATTTACCCATGCCTCCCACAGAAATGAGTATATTAGCCTGTGAAAAAGTTATGTGCCTAAGGCCTGGAAAGGAAAGATGAATTGTGATAAGATTTGACATCCTGAAAGGGTTCTCTGATCAGGGAAGACATGAAGAGTTGCATTTTAAAAGAGATTTTCAACTGAAATTTTTAATTGATCCTCACTTTTAAAGTGTTTCAAATCCTCTCTGGGTACATTGTAGTGCATACACAAAGAAAAACCTGTGTTATTTTTGTATTTGCTTATCTTCCCGCTGTCCCAATGTATGACAGAATATGGTGTAAATTATAAATAGCACATGGATGCTCTGCGCTTGCACTGCAGGAGATGCAGTTAAAAAAAGGTTTTAGAGTTCAGCATTTTGTGCCTATCATAAAAAACTAATCTAAAGGAAACCATCTGAATATATGTCTGCAGTTTACTTCTACATAAGCTGTGGCCTGGTCTTCTGTGGGGCATTTGCTCTCTGTCACCTTGCCTTTGCAGGAGTGTGAGAGACAAAGTCCAGCTGCAGTATTTTCATTGGCACAGTGGGTTTTATCCATGTTTCTAGTGTATTGGATACAGGAAGAGTCACAGGTTTCCATTAGGAATCTGCACATACTAATTTTCTTCTTATATTACTGCAGTTAAGCACACAAGCTATCAGTGTTTGCATTAATCATCCAAGCAGAATCCATGCTTTGTCTTATTTAATAATGAACTTTGTTCAGAACAATAAACTGAATAGATATTGGTTTTTCTCTTCTTGAGTCCTGGAACAGTATCCTTTAGACATCACTCTTTTTTGTCACTTAAAATGTGTGGTTAAAATACTGTGGTTCCCAGGTGACCAGTGTTTGGGATGTGAGGAGGGAGATTAAGTGTATAGCACCTGGTAGAGTAAGTTGGCAAATTAAATGGAATTATAGCTGTGACAGCTGTGAAAGAGTTACAGATGGTGAGAGAGGAAACATTAAATTGCATCTATTTAAATGATTATCAATGAAACTATTTCAGCATAATATGATATGACTATTATTAAATTCACACAATTCAGGAAAGTAATCATGCCCATTTATACTAGGGGCTGCTTTGTGAAGGACTGTACCTCCTGAAAAAAGGGTGTCTGCCAAAATCCTCAATGAGGCACAGTCCCTCTGGGATCTAATTTCCTCCTCTGTAAAATAAGTAGAATAACCTGATTTTTTCCCCACACTGAGCTGCTGTATTAATGCATCCTCTTTGGATACGAAGTGTTCTGATGTTCTTGGGCTTGTTGTTCTGAGCACTTCCTATTTTGGATCCTTACGCATTTTTAGATGGAAGGTAAAAGTGGGTCATTCCCTGGGGATCTTATTATGGCATTCTTTCCCTTATATAGGGACCTCTAATTCTTCTGCTTCTCTTCTCCCTTACTGCTGACAGATTCGGCCAGCACTTGTTTATCTGTACATATTTACTTTAATATGTCACAGTGGCTTCTGCCCACGGGCTGTTACCTTGAACTTTAAAATAACTGTTATTAGTATTTCAGTGAAAAAAAAGGTCCTGTCACCTAAGACGTAGTAGTAGCACAAGACATCAAAAACTCTGACCCAAAAAACCAAACCTTATTTATCAGAGCCTAGTCAGTTCAGCCTAGTTTACAGTTCAACAGCAGTTTTGATTAGTAGAGCTAGAGGCAAAGAAGACATTTTTCTTCAGTGTTTCAGAAGAGAAGGAAGTAAAATGCATGCATACATTTGACATAAGCCAGCACATACAGAGCAGATTACTTTTGTTTAGGCTGGGTGTCCTTGTATCACAGAAAAATCCTCATGACCATTAGCCACTCTTAGTGGTTAAGTAAATGAACTCAAGAAAATGAACTGCTGGGTACATTCCTAACACCTGGTATGGTTTATTGAGACTGAGCAGTTTAAACAAGCAATAAATTGAGACTCATGTCAACCTCTACCTAGAGGTCTAGACAGAAAGTGAAAAACCTTAATACATCAATGCTGGGAATCTATGTTCAGTGCCAGACATGAAAATTAAAGACATGGGTGTTTTCTGAAGCTCCAGAGAGAAGCATGTACTGCAATCACTGCTGCTTATGTGCTGTATGAGAAATGCATATTAAAGTCAGTCCCTAACGCAGTGAGAAATAAAAATTGCAGTTGTTAATACATCTTGAACTGAACTGAAATTTTGTCCTTGGTGGAGAGAAATGAAAGACAAGCACTCTTAGAAAGCAGGAAATGTACCAAAAATTGGCCTTACCTCCATCTAGTTCCTCAGCTCCAAAATGATTCCTGTAGAAGAGCATAATCTCTATCTTGTAACACTTGTAGATAGTCACTAAACAAACAAGCAGCAGGAGAATAGCACCAAGCCCACCAGCAAGCTCAACTGTGTACATCAGCTCTGCAAAGAATTACAAAATGCAGTAACAACCACATTCCAAACTACAGAAAGATTAGTATCAGACCTCACACTTACATTAAACATTAAATAAAATAATGAATTATGATTTACTTATGTGTTTATTTTTTTATAGGGCCATCCAAGAAATATCTAATTATTTTTTTTTCTTTAATAAAATAGCTTTCCTATGGTATATCTGCATTGCTCATTTAAAAACAATAATTGTTGAGGTTGTGTGTGTGTGTGTGTGTGTGTGCATATATAAAAAAGATATTTGATAACTCCTTTTTTCTCTGTAGGTAGATCACAGTTTGCTTTACACTGATAAATGCTGACATTCCACTTACAATGAAAACAGAGGTGACTGTTTCTTTTTTGGGGACTATAATGCAAACACAACTCATCCCTCAGTCCACAGACAAATAAGATGAGTTTCAGTCTACTGGAAAAGATTACAGTGAAGATTTGATTATTTTCAAAAATAAATAAATATAAAACAACCTGAAAACTGAGAAATAGGAAGACAAATTATCCAAGGAACGCCACAGCCTCACATCTCAGTTATGTATTAATATCTTGGACATAGTTTCCCAATGATTTGCCATTTATGTTTATTCTCCCCTTTCCCCTAGCAGGGTTAGCTTATGTGTAGTCACAGCAAACCACTGCCATTTGTCTGTCCTGACATTGCCATTCAGACTGTGACCCCCTGCTGTCTTTGCTGCCACTGGAGACTGTCAAAATGGATTGAGATCCTTGCCATGTAATGCTGTTTTTGAGGACGGGGACATTTGCCCTCAACTTTCTACCACCAGCAGTACCCTCAGTGGGCCACTTATCAGTGCGTAAGCCTTATGCCATCATGGACTTTCACCCTCTGACTCTTAAATGTTGCACCACCAAGGAAATTCACGAAAAAAAAAAAAAAAAAAAAAAAAAAAAAAAAAAAAAAAAAAAAAAAAAAAAAAAAAAAAAAAAAAAAAAAAAAAAAAAAGATGGAAGGGAGAAGAGTGTTACTAGTGTTACTAGTAGTTTTGCCATTTGCAAAAATGGCATATCTTGAGACCACCCATACTGTTCTAATATCATTCAAGGAATGCCAAGAAATCAGATCTTGTAAGCCCAAGATATACAATCTGCTTCATAAAAATCTGTGCTGGAGAAAGCTCAGTTCTGTGCTCTTTTGACAGTATCCTCTTCCAGTGGGCAGCTTTTGTCTGACTGAAACAGGGTAGTCCTCAAGTAAACTTTTTGTGTGTCTCTGGGGTTATGCGGATACGTTACTCCAACGCAATACAATTCAATTAGAGAAATAAAAGGTTAGAGGAAAAAGTGAAAATTCCAATTATTTTGACTGTGTCTATTGAGAATCGCATACTTTTTTATTATTTTGAGGCAACTATAAGAAGATTTCATTGCTCTCCAGAAGACACTGAAAGTGTAATAAAATAAAATAAAAAGGCATTTATATTCCATGTCATTCTCTCCAAAACTGTGCTGGAAACTCTTTTTTGCTAGCAATTTTTAAGATCGGCATGGGTTATTTCAGACTTTTAATAATTTTCTGGTCCAGAGAGAGGAATATTATTAAAAACATCTAACAAAAAATTTTGTTCATAGACAAGCAATCAAGTATTTTAGAATACAAATGAAAATTTATATTACTGTGCATTGGTTTACTGTATCCTTTTTATTATGTTATACTACAGGTGATGCGGCTGTTAAGTGGTAACTAGAAGAAAACTTTACAATTTCGAGTTCTAGGCACAAAATATTTATTTTCTTGCTTTTAGGACTCATTAAAGGCAAGGAAAACCTTTACAACTGGAAAACAAAAGTTTTTTTCTAAATTAATGATTTTGAAATTAAATGGAAAAAAATAACTGCAAGTTAGTCTGCAGGTAGTCATCTGTTCTCTGCTACAGTCATGAAATCCAACCAATGGACTGCATCAGCATTGTCATCAAAGAGTCCCTCTTACTTATCCTTTTCCCCATAAAATAATTAAAGATTATGCCTATATTTTTACTGCAATAAAATCTATCTGAAACTATTCTAAATTAGGTAACCGAAGCAAATAAAATTCTCTAAGTCAGCCTGACATATACTAGAAAGTGCCCTTTTATGTGCTGCTGCTGAGCCCATCACAATCATCTATAAGTACAAGGATAAGGTGGCACTTTCTGAGACAGACCGGTTTGCAAAGTTATGTACTCTACCCATCTAGAAATAGCAGCTTTGTGTTTTCCTCCCTGATGGACAAGGTCTATCTGCACGTGTTTGCTCTCTGTCTTGGGTGCTATTTGAAAGGGTCCAGAGGCAGAGGGGAGCAGTCCCTGCAGATTGATGCATCCTTACACCCAGCCCCAAAAATGCCTGATCTAAACCCTGAAGCGCTGGAAGTGGGACAGCCGCATCTGTGAAGCTCCGAGGAAGTCGGGACAGATTGGCCTGGGCACAGAGCCACAACAACTGATTGCTTCCAGGCCTTGAGTTCGTGTTTCTGCAGGATGCTAAACCCTGTTCCACAAGAGCACTGGCTGGCTCCGAGCTGCCACGGGGATTTTGTGAACAATGCTACCCTGCACTGAACTGAGCTGAGGGTGTGAGGAGCAGAAGGCTTGGTCCTGCCTCTGCTGTCAGCCCTTGAAGTGGCTGAAGCCATTTCACATTTCTCTGCCTGTCTCCACAGTGTGAATTGGGGAGGGTGTGTCTGTCTCCTTTGGAGGAGGATTTACTTCTGAAAAGGTGTTCTGCGTAGTGACTCTTCAAGTGCAACAGCGAGGTTAGAGTGTAAAGCTACATTGGCAAAAAGGGGTTTTTTTCTGCTGCTTTATTCTGCCTTTTGCATTGCGATTTGAAAGCAATTGCTGCAGCAGGCATTCCACTCCCTTTGAAGTGAGATCTGTTGTTCCTGCTGAAATTCAGGTTTCCTGGAGTGGCTCCATGCTAAAAAGATTCAGCTTCGGCACAATTCCACATCAGAGAGGAAAGACAAAAACTGCAACCTTTTAAAATGTATTTAGCTTCTGTGTTAACGGTGCTCATGTTACAGACCTGGGCCTCCTCAAGGAGCTGAGTCTGAATGTAGGAAATAGTAAAGGAAAATTGCTCAACTACTCCTCTGGGGGACAGGCATTCTGTTAAACACAACAAACGAGCCAGTGCCAGGGAGTTACATCCAGAAGCACAGCAATCATTTAGTTACAGACAATTAACAATAGTCCGTCAGTAGCAGAGAAACAGTTCTACTTCAAGGGAAAATGCATTGATTACTACTGCAGTAGTAGATTGGTTTCTGAATAAATAGCTTCAATTTAAAACAAGATTTGTTACAAGCATTTCAACCAATGGTTACATTTTTTTTTTCCTTATTGGGAGGCTTTGGCCAAGAATTGCAGAGAAAGAGATGGCTAATTAAAACAAGGTATGTGTCCTCTCCAAATATCCAGCAAGATATGGCTGGTAATAAAGGCACTCACTTTATACTGATTCTATCCTAATTATTAGGCATATTTGTAGGATATATCTTTCATCTTCACCTGGCTTTAATATTTGATAAACCTCCTTTCACTGTGTCATACAGGTAATTCACATAGATGGCAATGTAACAAGAAAGTAAATAAAAGAGTGCTTTCAAAGATTCATGTATTTTGACTTTTATGACATGCTTCAGGAACTTTACATTTAATGATCTGTGATAACTTAAAATTAAGCTTACTCTACTCATTAGTGCACATATAGCTGAGCTACTAAGAAAAATAATTATATTTCAAAGATTCTTGTTTTGTGTGTGTGTGATTTATAACTCTTTGAGGACATGATCTATAACTGTTTATTCAATTTCTGAGCCTTTTCCAAAATCCAGTTACAGTCTGTCTAGGGTTTCAGTTTTGCAGTCACACTGATTGATTAACTTCATGGACTAGAAGTAATTCCTCTGAAGTCAACAGGTCTATTCACAGAGCTTCAGTTTAGCACATACATAAATCTTTACAACTTTGTGGACTAAACTAATTTCCGCTCTCTGCTTGTCTTGGTTAGTTTAACTCACAAAGCTACAAGGTTTGGTTAGAGACAGTTCTCAGTTTGTCTACGTACACTTTTATAGACTTCAGTTATTTAATGAAACGTAATGGTAATGAATATAATTTGGAAGGGGACCAGCCGAAGGCAATATTGAGGTCTTGTGATGATATCTGAGATAAGATAAAGAAGGCAGATACTGACAACCAGTGCAAGACTGATGTGTTGAAATGTGCAGCTTTGATTATAAGCAGGTGTGCTTCTTCCAAAGGAAGGAGGCTGCCTAACACATAAATACTTGAGTGTCATTTCAGACATCAGCAGTAACCAGCAGGCACAGTTTAGGTTAGGAAAAAAAGAAACCCATACCCACAGTTTAAAAAATGGAGAAATAAGTGTGTTTTTTGGCTCCCTCTCACCTCGTGCCCCCCCATCCCCTCCTCCCCCAGCTTAATACATTATTCATTACGGCATGGATGTAGAACAATTAAAACCTTCCAAAGTATAGCATATGAAACCACAGCTTTGTACAGCATAAGCACATTCAATATGCATATATATATAATCTATTCTCTCCTTTTTAAGAATTTTTGTTTGTTTCAACATTCCATACAAAAGTAGTTTGTATTTAAGGCACATAAATGGCTTTATGGATACTGTTGCGAATAATGACTAATGTATATTTTAGAACAATAATACCTCTGATACCAGTAGAAACAGATTTGGTATGTTCATTAGTTTGATTATGAAATATTTTTTTAGCACAAGTTGAATGCTTTCTACCAGTATAGGCCATTCCTGTAGATGTCTGCAGAGTTGACTTAAGGTGGCTAAATTTAGTTGCAGTTTTCAATATGGATGTCAATGCAGTAGTTTCATTTTATTTTTTAGAACTATTGAGAACTAGTTATCTCACTTGATTTTTTAGGTGTATCTCTGGTATATATTCCCAATTTACCAATGAAAAAGAACTAGCCTGATTTGGTACATATGTACTTATGTGTGCAAGTACAAGACAGGAATCTTGTTAACTTACTATTATGTCAGGCAGCATATCTGAGCCTTTGTGTTGTTGGATTTCTCAGTATTATTAGAATAGACACAGCAAATTATTAAAATAGAAATATATATTTTTATCCATAGTATTTTTATAATTTCTGAGGCATGAAGGATACCTGTTCCCAGCAGGAGAATAGTTACATTATCTCCAACAGTATTTTAGCTCAAAAGAGGATAAGGTTGAAAAAAATATAGATTCTGCAATGTTACTGGAGTTTGCTACATTAAAATACAGAACACTGAATTTTAAAAACAGTTTTTACTTCAGGATGTAGGAAGAAACTCATTATCATGAGGAACTGCGTTGATATATTTTCCCCAAATAAATTAATTGTGTATGGCTTAAAACTTTACTGATAGGAGAGCTTCTATTTGCTTATTGCACTGCAGAAGTCAGACCACCCACACAATTCCTTCTTTTGGATCTTCTGAAAGAAATGAATGTAAGAAGTACTGGGAGGTGCTAAAATGTGGGGGGAAATGGAGTACCAAGTTCCAAGGATGTAAGACCATAAAACATACTGTTTACATTTTTTCTTAGGATAGCATTAATGAATAATTTAGCTCTGCATGGATTATGGGAACAATATGTGACATTTTATTAAAAAAAAAATTCACCCTTGCCAATCAAGGTTAGAATTTCACTTAAACATTACGTAAAGAGGAGAACTATGATAAAAGTGATATAAAACCTGTTTTAGAGAGAAATCTGTTAAGCTAACCAACCCTTTTGACACGCTCTCAGAGGAAAGTTAGGTTTAAGAACATGCTAAGTAATCTGACCTTTTTAACTGGAAATATCTTAATCCAATTTTCTAAAGGATGAGGAAACCTATAATGATGAAGAAAATTGTCTCATGAAGAATAACTGCCAGGAAGTAGTCTTTGTATTCTACTAATTTACTGATTTTAGAGGAGATTGAATGTAAGAAAAAACAAACCAGAGCAAAACAAAAAAACCCAGTCATTTTTGGTTAGGTTTTGGACAGCAAGGAAGACAATATTTCACTTTTGACCCTATGTCATAAATACCTTGGAGGACTGAACCTTTGCACTGCTCAACACAGTGACAACCTGAAGGCTTCCTCAAGGGCCATAGGGAGATGAAAATTCAAACCCACAAAATCAGTTTTCATTCCAATTCAAAAACCTCATGAGGAACAAGGAAAATCTTTTCCTGTGGGGCAGGATGAAAACTGAGTGCATTATACACTTTAAGGTCTTAACTGACCAAGTGAGTCACAGTTTTATAGCAGTGTTCCTTCTACCATGACTCAGTGATTTCCTGGGGTGTTCAGGTAATTTGGACCAATTACCAGAAGCTGAAATATAAAATTCATTGCTCTCATATCTCACATGACAAGTGAAGCTTTATGGCAAAGGGAGCTGTAACACCACAATTTCTTTGCAGAGGTTAGAAAAAAACTTTTTTTTTTTTCCCTTTTTGTTAGGACCTTAATTGTCACTACTAAAATATCACTACTACTGTGTGAAATTGCGTCCTAGTGACTGCAAATGCTCATGAGATAGAAAACCTATTCAGGATCTCAAGTAATAAAAGAGTTTTACATTATAATGTGAGTGACACTGTAATTTAAGGTGCTCATCAGCAATTCGTTTATTGATAATAACTTTATGAAGAATTACTTGGTATTCAAAATTTGCTATTAAATTGTACAGGAAATATTAATATGGTGTTTATGTATTAATAAATTATGAGTTTAAAGTATGGCTACTTATTTGTAGGTTTCCTCAAGATTCATTTCCTATAGGAAATATTAACTTGTTTCTTTTTCAAACATATATTCTTTCCTCTAAAAGATTTATTTTAGTGAAAGTCTTTTTATTTGTTCCAACAGAAAAAAAAATATATTTTAATGATCCCTTGTGAGGTTATAGTCAACAAGACCGATATATGCCCATAGAGAACACCTATAACAGAGGAAAAGAAACCTAAACCACAAAAGAGGAACAGGACAGGAAGTTACACAGCACGAGAAAATGGGAAGAAAAGGAAGGCAATACTTTGAAAAAAAACCCGCATAAAATATGTTACCTGCTCTTAGTTCTCGTCTCTGTCCCATGAAAAATACAAGTATACTATTAAGCTTTTAAAATAATATCATAAACATTTAAAAAAATAATGCCAAGATAGAATTTGGGGTTATATTTCCTTTAGATAGTTACTTACAGACATGCAGACAAGACTTTCCAGAAAAGTAATCACATCATTAGATAATCTTTATTTCCAACATAGTCTATGATTAAATGAGACTACAAAGGATTTGAGTGAGCATAGAAATCATACTTTTCATAACATTGTGGAAGAGGATACTTACTACTTATGCATTACATTTTTTAGCTACTACTTTGATGGCCTATGGGCTTGAGTTAATTACCTGTAGAAAAAAACCCCAAAATTCCAGCATATGATCCACCCCTTATATCATCTGCAATATTTGGTCTGCCACTAACAAATTCGTGCTTAGTTGCTGTCACTAACACTCTCAAAATTAATTTATAAAAGGTTCCTCTGCCTGGCTGAAGTTTAACCTGGGACTGCTACAGATGATAGATAATAGCATTTGCTAATGAGTAACAAAATCACCTTTAGATTATAATGAGTAGATTTCTTTTTTGCTTCACAATGGTAAAAGTGGTAGAAAGAGATTTGGTCAACAGCAGGAGGAAAAAATGAAAGTTAAATCTCCTGTGTTCTGATCTCTCTCTTTTTCTCATTATTTTTGGATAAATTTTGTAGGAATGGACCAGAAAAGGAAACAGCATCAGTGTTGTCACATTAAAAATGCTTTACCACCTTTATCCCTGAGTTAAATGCTCCCTGTGCACGATGTCTGAGGAAAGATAGGATTCTAAAAATGGTTAGCTGGATGAACAAGTACATAGATCATAGGCTTTCTCCACTGGAACAAAGAAAGTAAAACAAACTCAGGAGTAAATCTGGGCTCAGCTCTCTGAGATACAGAGTGCTGGCAACTAAGTCACAGGGTGGTGCCAGGGGTTCCAGCTTTCTCCTAGTCCTGGATTTCCAAACCAAGGTTGCTTTTCCTGCACAAGTGGTGCTGGACTCCAGGGAGGCTGTGTTCTACTCCCCTCCTAAAATTCCTCTCAGGAGAGTGTAGGACCCAGGTTTCTCTTCCAGTGCTATGTCAGGGAAGGAGCAGGAGCCCTCTTTGCCCTGCTGAATGTGCCAGGCATGGGTTTGTTGTGGGGACCACTGCTGGGTAGACCCTTCCTGTGTTTTCTTTGGGATGAGTGTGTGTGCCTGCTGGACTGAACAGTGATAAGAGCATGGAAGATACATCCAGCTTTTTGCTGGTGATTTTTAGGCTCTGAATTACTTGCCTTTTCACAGCCTGTGTAATGGCAGGCACATCCAAAACCTCACCCCATCAGTTTAAATGTATGGAGCATATGTTGACCAGGGCAAAGCAGAAGTTTTAAGATTGTTTGAAGGGCTTAAATTTTGTACCTGAATTTCCACTGCAATGTTTAGCCCTAAATATCTCTTTTCCTAACTAAGCTTTTTGCTTTCGTGTCCCTTCTGATCCTGGTGATAATGTACCACATATGAAGTTAAAGAAGGATTTTAATTTCTTTTTCAGGTATCTTGTGAACATTCTATATTCAGCATTTTTGTTGGCTTATAATGCTGGAAAAAAAGTAAAAAGATGACTAACTAGAAAACCAGTAAAAACTAATACCTCTGCAAATGGCTTGGTTCAGGAAGTAAATTCACACAATTTTTAGGTCCCAATTGTTCTAAGTGAGCCAATAATCAGATATTAATATAAACCTATCTCTTTCTTAGCAGAGTAAATTTAGATCTAAACAAGGAAACCTAAAATGAAATGTTGTCATGGTGACACACAGAAGACTAAGCAAGCAGTGCAAAGCTCCTCTTCCTAGGAGACCTAAGAGACTAGCTCAAAATTTTATCTGTCATGGTTAATTTATCATTTCACTGAAACAGTTGTCAACATGCAAAGTATGTAGACTTCTAACAGGTACCTTTTGTTTTTTGAGGGCACAACAGATTTTGTTTCCAAATTACAATTTCATATTCAACCTTACTTGAAGAGAAAAAAAAGAAGCAATTAAATATTGAGATTACTTCTTCTTAAGCAAGTCATCATGAGGCTACATACTGTGGAGTGTTTGACATACTGACTTCTCCAAGAAAGGAAGCAAGGAAACTAGACCTTTGCAAAATTTATGCAGGGTGGTCACAGAACAAAAAAGATTTCTGTGTTTTCAGTCTTAGTGTTACTGCTTGCATGGAAGAGAAAATAGGGACTCAACATCAACATGTGACTGAATACATATCAGTCCATTAATTATTGGTTTAAAAGTAATTTAAGCCTTAGGATTTCATTTTCAATGTGTTCCATACACTAACTTAATTACTAAACACATAAAGCCATAAGATTTCAGTGGTGGTTTTTTTTGTTAAGTTCTTGCTTGATTTCAAAAATTTCTGAATTGGGATTGTGACTACCTGCTAGTAAATTGCTGAGGTTCAATTACTCAAGAAGTCAATTTCTTCTCTCAGTAAATTCAACAAAATAGGGCAAATATCGGGCATCTGGTTATCTACATCTGCATCTCTTGAGAAGCAATGACAAGAGTTCAGAAAAAATGGCTGCAAACTAGTTCTATTCAATTAACTGGGGGTACACAAAAATGCATTTTAATAAATGAGTCACACTATCTTGATTTATGGCTTCCTTTGAAATTTAGACAGGTTTTGCATGCTACAAAATTAAACTAGGGAAGACATAGCTGCTTTGATATGAACTGAGATACCACAAGCAGTTCAGCACCACCGTAAGAACCTGGCTTGTTCACCTTTACAAACAGTCTTTAAAAAAGCACAGTAATAACAGCAAAGTGCAGACACTGCTTCTGATTATTCTTTGCTCTCTTAAACCAGCAGGATGCTGCAGGAAAATGGGGAGTTTCAGGCCCAGGCATGTGGAGCACTCTCTGGGAGGTAAAGTGAACAAAGTGGATCTGGGAACCTTGCGTTGCCAGAGATTCTCTACTTTTCCATAATTATCTCTGTGGGATATGGCTGTGGCCATTAGACAGGATGGCATTATGGGATGTGAGTGGTGGGTAGAAATAGGAAGGTCCCTAGAAGTTTCAATCATGACATTTCACTTCAGAAATGTTGGTATTAAACAAATTCGGAGGAAAATATCCACAGTCAGGCTATGCAGGAACTATAGTGGCATGTGGTTTAGGTGGTACTTATGATAGAAATGGAATGTATTTTTGTTAGCTTTTTTGTATTTTGTAATTTTTTTTGTAGTATTTATTTTTTCTTACAGAAAATTATTACAGTTTTATTAATTGTGGCTTCCTATTATTTTTCTTTCAATTGGGCATTTATTAAAGCTCATTAACTAATAAATCCGACTTTTATATAAATAAACTTAAAAGGTGTTACTGTATTTTCCCAGTGATAGCCACAGATAAAACCAACATTTTTCTTCTATTCTGAAAGTTGAACAAATTCCTGGGGAAAAGTAATCATTGCTTACTAATATCTCAGGAACCCAAAATTCATCATTGTATCAGAAAGATGCTCTACAAACTGACTGCCATATACCATTCCATGGAGAAAAGCTTCATATTTACCCCTTTTATGCAGAAGAATACTGGCATGTCGGCGTCCATTTCCATTCTCAACATAACATGAGTAATTCCCCAGGTCTGCCTCTTCCACAGAGTCAAGAATCAATGAGATGGAAACCTCCTGTTCCCCAAGATGTTCTTTGAGAACCCTGAGGAAAAAGCAACCATTGCTGCTATTCTGCTTGTATCATTGTGGAGCGTTAGATAATAATGACATAATAATACTACTTACAATTCACAACTCTCTGGCTTCAAATTTGGCTATGGCTTGATGAAATCTTAATTAAATTATATCACTCCCTTTTCTTCTGCACTTCTAATGAGGAGGTTTGGCTTTGTAAACGTTAATGAAAGCTTCAGATAATTGTCTTCTTTAAGCAGTATGATGTGCAGACTGATAATACAGTATTGCATGTTCTGAGGGAGACCCTGATCAGTAGCATGTGAAATCTTGAGATGTTAGAAGTGAGAAAACTGAAGAGTTATTTTGGGGTATAGGGTCACACTAAGAGTCTGGGACAAACACACTATTTGTGCACTTTCTGAAGCTCTTCAACATGCTGCTCAGAAACAGTGTATTCATGCCAGGGTCTGAAAAATTCTTTCTTTAATATACTATAAAATTTGACTGTATTATAAATCAGTAGAAAGAACTGGCATACCAGATGCCACCTGTCACACAGATGATAAATAAAAGACCTCCTCTATAAGAACCCACCTGCCTTTGAATTGCTTTCTTTACCTCTTAGTCTTAGAAACCCAGCAAAGAAAAGTGACAAATGGGTCTAGGATGTT
Organism: Florisuga fusca; assembly: GCA_038090715.1. Taxonomy (NCBI): domain Eukaryota; kingdom Metazoa; phylum Chordata; class Aves; order Apodiformes; family Trochilidae; genus Florisuga; species Florisuga fusca. Next base: position 15,851,277 of record JAAWXA010000004.1, on the reverse strand, counting down.
CCCTTATGTCACACCTGACAAAAGAAATGGAAGCCAGGTTTCCTGTTCATCTTTTTGCTAATCAGAGGAGTTGTAATGAGATTCTTGTCACCTGTTTATCAGCCTTCAGAATCCCAAGAGCTAACGATCTAGGAAGCCCTTGGCAGAAGCCAATGTTTGGCTGAAGGGTTTAGGAAGAGCTTGAGATGTGAAGAACAGTTGATCTGGTTGTCATGTGCCAGTTAGTGTACTGGTCTTGAGCTTTATCAAATAAACCTGAAGTACACTGAGGAGAAATATGCTTCCATTTTGCCTGTACCTGGGATATAGAGATGACCTTCAACATCTATATGACCTTCTTGATTTTGGTAAAGAGACTGCCTCTGTTACTTTGGTTACACTAAGGAAATCCAAGGTCAAACTAAAAATGGGTGTGACTTCATGTCTTTTTATGAGATAATAAACTCCCATGGAATAGGTGAAGTGCAAACAAGCTTACTTTGTTCTATTATAGACAATCACTGTAAACAACACATCTGTGATTATTTAGCTGCATTTGTAACATGCATTTAGCTCTGCCTTTACTTCTGGGTTTACCCATGATATATTGGCACAGTGATATACACAATACAGAACTATAAAAGAAGAAGGAACCTCTTCAGATCCAAGTGGATACTTCATATTGGGTTGAAGTTAATACACTATGTCAAGCATATAATTCTCAATACAAAATCACTTTTTTCTTAATTTCAAAGTGAAGCAGCACTTTTAGGAGCAGTAAAAGTACATGACATGAATTGCCAGATCCACTCTAAAACAAGCAATTCAGCAGATATAAGCAGCCCACGTAACAGGATGCTTGGCTCTCACAGACCAGATAACATTCCAGGAAAATATTTTTTTTTCCTCGAAGAGAAGAAATCAAAATATTCCAAAAGAGAAGCCATACTTCAGCAGTTATTTAAGGCTCCGTGTTCTAAAATACATCTCCTAAGCTATTTTCTTTGATTTATTTACTTTTCCTTAGCTCATCTTTGTAGCTATCTTAATATTTCTAACTGTAGCTTGACACAGTTTGAAAAAGTCACTATGCAAATTCAAGTCAGTCATGCTACGGTACTTGTCAGGCAGCTATTCTGCTTTTTCAGCTCTCTAACATTAGACCTGGCTGAGGTGAGCATTTTCCTGTACGGTACCAGTAGAGTTGAAAAGGTAAAGAGTAAATGTTGCAAAAACAGGGATCAGAATCAGAGTGTTCCTGAGTTAGTCTGTGATAACAAGTATTCCACTTACTTTCAAAAAAAGATAGTGACTGAAAAAAAACAATTTTTTTTTTACCTGATGTCACTTTCCCAGACTCGACTATCATCCAAATCTTCAATGAACTTTTCCCCTTTCATCCAGTAGATTAAGGGACTGACATCACCACTATAGCCAAAGAAAGCTCGGCAGGTTAGATTAGCGGAACCACCTGTTAGAAAGAATATAAGAAAATGTTATTTCAAAATTTGCAAAACGTTGTTTAATTAATTGCTTTTGATTATTTTAAAATAAATTATATCTGTAGAGACCCACAACTTCTGGTGAAAGTTGTCCAATGGATGGTGAAAATGTCCAAAAGTATCTGCTTGTTTTACAACTTTTGTTCAATGTATCTTCTAAAAGTTGATGTAATAAAATGTAATTAAACGTTACATAAGAACAGGATTCAATTTTGCATTGCTTCACCACATTTTTTATGTTTGGTAGGAAAATGAAAGGCTGTTTTTTCCAAAAATCACAAACTTTAACCAAAGATGTCTGTGTTTTCTTCGAAGACAGATAAAAGTTAGGTAAAACAGACATGCAATCACATCTGTGCTAGTTCAGCTTTGCAATGGTTTCTACAAAGAGACAGGTAGATTGCTGTAGGGTATCATTTCCAAGGGACAGCTGGTAGAAAGATGGTTGCTCATTGCTATGTTATCTTTGCAGGAAAGTATTAAACACTGAAACTGAAAAAAAGGAAGATGTGAACTCATTCTGTATGTTGTACACACAACAGGGAGCAGAAATGCTGTACATGTGCAGAGTTCCTTATTTAATCATTATAATGGAAGTAAAAAAAATAGTAATATACTTTCACTTTGATTTATTTTCATTGTGTAGTCTTACATTGTGTTAGTACCTCTTGGCTTTGGAGTTTCAGCTAGTGTATTTACAGGAATTCAAACAGGTTGAAACACTTGGCACGTTTTTAGTGTGTTGGTAAGACTGGATAAAGCTGGCTGTACTGTGGATAACCACATAGTTAAAGATCTCCCACTCACTGCTGTGAAGATGTTTGTCTCAACATGCAGCAACCCTTCTAAACTGATATGTGCATTTCTTTAGTGGATAATTACACTATGATTAAAGAAGTTTTGTGATTTAAGAAATGTTTTTCCCCCCCCAGTGAGAGTGTTTTCATGGAATATATATTACTGCTGAGAACAAATTCATATTTTATTTACACTTTCAATTTTTGATCTTAGGATTTTAAAGCTGACTGACCACAGCTCCTGGGGAAAAAATAATTAAAAGCAAAACAAACAATCAAAAAAATTGCATTCAGAGCCAGTACGATGAAGATCTTCAATGAGAGGGCAAGAACCCTCTTTCTAAAGACAATCACAGCTCCTGTTTTCACCCCCCCAGGGAGCAATTGTCTGGATAACCCCATGGAAACATACCCCTTCAACCTCTAGACAGCTCAAGAACTGACATTTGAAGCACTGGAGATAAAAATTTTTGCAACCTCAAAGCCATTTGTGGGGAATAAGTTGAGGACTGGGACACCACGTAATGTGGGTCAAGTATATGAAAATCTGTACTGGAACAGGATAACATTCCTGGTTGTGCCCAGAACACTTTAACAGGTTCAAGCCTAGCTTTTATCACAGTTACAAAGCAGATATAAACTAGATGCTTTGTTTTGTGTTTGCTTCGCATCACAATTATGATACACAAGCATGTGAAAATGAAAATACAAAGCCTTAAAGGATTATGAAAATTGGCCACAGAGGTCAATCCAGCACATGTTGAGGGATGTGAAAAGGCTAAGAACTACAGCAATGGTGGGCTCTTATCATTCTCGAAACAGGAGAAGGTACCTGGTACTACTAAAGCAAAAAAATGCTTCTGTGATAATTGGATAACCTCTGTGGCACTGCCTACCTGTCTGAGAGGGCAGAGTGCTGCCTAATGCATCACTGCCACTTCTTGGGCTTTTTCTGCTGCTTTGTCACCAAGGCAAGGCCCAGTTGAAACATTTTAGCTTTTAAGAGCTCCGAAGATCACAGCCGGAGGTACTGTAGCTTCTGGCCAATTTATCCATGATTCACTAAGATTAGTCACCATGGGTTCTTAACCACCAAAGCTTTCCAGGTTCCTGCAGCACCCACTGAGAGCTGATTTTTGCACTATGCAGGCCTCTAAGCCTTTCATATGTGAATGTTAGCACATATAGGTGTGTGCTTTTTTTTAAAAAAAAACAAAACAAACTCAACATATTTTGTTAAGGACAAAAAATTTTGGAAAATAAGTCTGTAAGATTAAGACATGTTTTCCTCATTAAATTCTTAAAGAAGTATCCCCCTTATATATGACCTTTTAAAACATGTTTTTAAACACAGAATCCAAAGCTTCCATACAACATGGAATATTTACACCCTAAAAAGAAATTAGGAAGGATTTAATGCCTCAGTAATTCTGTGTTGATTACGGTCACCAGGCCAGACATTGATGAACTACCTGTACTGTCTATACTATCTGCCTTGACCAGTCTTCACAAAAAAGTCAGTGGGAAGTTCATTGGGAGGTCATCAAGAAAGATTCAGTGACCAGCCAATGACCACCTGTGACCATTAATGAGGAGGTCTGTGGCTCCAGAGCTCAAAGCCCTTTCTTTGATAAGGGCAGTGGAGCTCGCTTGGTGGAGCAGAGATTCTCGCAGCTGCAGCACGTGAAAATAGTGGTCAAAGCCCTGCTGAAGGGCTGAAGGGCAATATTGTGAGTGGACAGAGTGCTTTAAAAGCACATCTTGAGCTCTGCTCCAGATCTGCCCTGATGTGACGAGTGCATGCTGTAGGATGGGCTGCCATTTTCTCTCTTAGGGCACCTTTGAAGTGAGCGGTCAGAGGATGCTGAGTTTGGCACAGAGCAGCTGCTCTGCATGGACAGTCTCTTCTTATGAAGTCTGTATAGGTTCAGAAAGTGTGCAAAATTTAAGCAGATAAATAAATAAGCTGCTTTTGCTTTGTATTTAAGCTAATGTACAAAACAACCTGTCAGCCAGTTAATACCTATCACTCAGGGTTAACCCTAAACACTAAATCTCTCTCTGTGTTTTCTGTGCTGGGAAAAACTACAGAAGTATTTGAAAACTGTGAAAGTTTACTGAATGGATATGTAACATATTTTATCAACAACTCTTTGATTCTACTATTCCATTATTTGCAGGAAAAATTAGATTAATGACATGGAATATGTTACATTCAGTAAAACTTTTACAGTTTTCAAATATGAATGCTTGACTATGAGAGCTCTATCTTTGAGGGAATTGAAAGCTAGGTTTTAAATTAACTACCAGAGAAATCCATCTCTCTGTGCAATCTTTTCTGTGAGTTCTCAAGAATGTTCTGCCTCAAGTTAGTCCTGTATAAACTGCTCTTTTTTTTTTTATGGACCCTGGAAAAGTCCAAAAGCATGATGGTAGAATTATTAAGTGAAAAAGATAGTGTTGGAGTTTTTATTAACATCCCCTCAAAAAAACCAGCCAGCCCCATAGAATAAAATTAAACAAACAAAAAAAATCTCAAGAGGGATAAAGACAAAAATTAAACTATCGACTTCTCAGTCTAAATACAATTTTTCACTGTGAACTAATAGACAGGAAAGAGAAACATTTAAAAAGTAAGAATCAAACACTTATTTCTCTATCAGCTCTATTTATGAAGATGAATATGGTCTTATTATATCGAACTGATTTTATAAAAACTATATAATATACAGCAATATATAATACTACATGTTCCTGCTGCTTGCTGTGTTAAAGTTGCACTTTAAATTCTAGCCAATTGGGCTCAAGCTGAATTAATCAAAAGCTCTTTGCCATCTACACTAAGAACAATTCTTGTTATGCTTTCAAGTAGAGCAGAATGTAAGGAAAGTGTCTTTTCTTGAAACCAGCAAATCCTTTCAGCAGAGCAGCACACTGGTTTTTTGTCCGTTTTATCTAATTGGCAACATTTGGGGCACCCTGCAAACTACTGCTATGGGAGCTTATTTCCAGGAGAGGGCACTGTCTGACTTCGAAACGTGAGGGGAAAAAAAAAAAATAAAAAAAATCAAACTAAATTCCTAGTGTATTAGCTCTAATTAAAAATATCAGGCTGCTAATAACCTGCTCGTTGTAATTAGCAAATAGTGAATGTTTTGTGGTTAGTGAAATGTCATCTTGTATGGGCAGTTTAAATTACACTTGCACCATTAGTCATTTGAGTTAGCATACACCATTTTGTCACCTGCTAAAAAAAAAAAAAAAAAAAAAAAAAAAAAAAAAAAAAAAAAAAAAAAAAAAAAAATTAATGGAAGCAATTTTAATAGTCAGATATCTTCTGCACCCTTTTTTTAGAAGAGTCATCAAAGATGTTTTAGGGGAGGGAAGTGTCTGAGATCCATAATCAACATCTACTAATATGGAGGCACAAGAGAGTGAATTCTTTAAGTGTACTAAAATATGGGACTTTCTTCTACTGTACAATGTAAAACACTTATGAAACTTATGCACAAAAAATACTTGCACACTTATAAGTATGCTATTTATTTGTACTGTTAATGCCTCAAGATGAAATTATAAAAGGCCAAGGCAGATGCAATCAAAACTTCTAATTCATGAACTAAATACAATTCTTTCCATTTACATCAGAAAACAAAATACTGACAGAATACCCATTTTCCAAGCAGTAAGATGTAAAAGCTATTCAGTTCCTAGGTGTGATGGATAAGTGAAAATTCCTCACAAACCCACTTGTTTTACCAGTCATCTGCTGAGCCCAGCAGGCATGAGATTTGATCATATGATTAGATTCTAGGAATCTAGGATTCTAGGAATCTGTAAATCTTCTCTTAGAGTAGGGTGAATTGCAGACATTCCTCTTGATTCCTTCCTTGCAACCACAAAGCATCACCCTGCTGCTATGTTGCCCCACAGTTTACATACATATTTTCACATCTTGTATCTTGTACTCTCTTACCAAATCACAACTGTCTTGCTTTGTGTTTTTATAGATTGTTAGGCCAAATTAAACAACAAAAATAAAAAGCTGTTTTCTTAAACATAGCGGCAAGCTGGGATCTGCTAAATTCTAGTCTCGGCACTGAGCGGTATGTTGTGAAGTCTTTGGCAAGCCATCAGGTCTTTCATCCATACAATTGTGAAGTCACAATGTGCAGATTCTCTCTGGTTGGAGTTAAGTGGCTGTAGACTTGAAAGGTCTGGGCATTACCATTCCAGTAGGTATTATAATGCAAACATCATACAAAGTGGCTGAATGTGATTACACAGCTATACCTCTTCATTAATAGACCTGTCCATATGCTGTGGAGAGGAATGTTGATTGCACAGGACTGAATTACATATTGAGTAAGTTCCCTAGGCGATCAGTGTGTAAATTTAGAGTACATACAACCACTTTTCCACATAAAAAACCCACATCATTTGCAAGCAGATCAGAGAGAGATTGTAGCTTTGAACTTTGACCAAATTTGTAGATTGACATCTACAGGAGTGGCTAAAGTACCTTCCTTTAATTTTTGTTGTTTTGGTGGTGTTTTTTAATTGTGAAAAAAGCTTACTTCTTACTCATTATATTTTTCTCTGTTGTACCTTTTAAAATCTATCCCTGTCCAGCATAGTGCTGAAGTAATTTGCCCCCACATAGTCATTAACAGCCACATGAAAAGCCCTTTACCCCACCAGACTTCCAAGCTGCTGATTTATAGTTCAACTGCAAGATACAAAAGGGAGATAACTGTATGTTGCTCCTTACATATTACCTGCCATCATCCCAGAGGTTTGACTGCAACACTTAATAAAGTGCTATACTGAAACATACATGGTAGAATCTAAGATTAACCTAAAAGTATTAAAAGAAGTAGACTGCTTCATAGGCTGGGAAGGAAAAGAAACCCAAATTGTTTCTGCTTTGGATGGGCTCTTCAGCAGCAGGACTGTCAGAGATAGAGTCAATGAAGACAGCACCCACCACAGCAAATTGCAGAAAAAGAACTTATAGATGGGACTTAGGGCTAAAAACACCTAGAACCTCTTTCAGGTATGTGTATTTTTAATCTAACCTCCATTTAAAAAAAATCCCTGGACTAATAATCTTGATTTTCCTAACAGTAGGTCTCTCCTTTTGATAGATGGTAATGTCAGGATGATAAATTAGTTGTTCAGCAAGTATTTTTCATTCCTTCTTCAGAAGATGAGACTTCAGTTGGAGACATCAACTATCACAGGTATAAGCCAACAGTTGTTAAAGAGGAAAGTGTTTAGCCAGGACAATTTATTCCAGAAGCTCATATTGAACAGGCTGCCCAGAGAACCTGTGGAGTCCCCTTCTCTGGAGATATTCAAAACCTGCTTGGGTGCATCCCTGCGTATTGTGTCCTAGGCAATCCTGCTTTAGTGGGAGTTTTGGACTAGGCGATCTCTAGATGTTCCTTCCAACTCTGATAATTCTGATTCTGTGATTTTCTCATGTTTTTGTTTAAGAAAAATGCATTTGAGAAACACTTTTTCCCTGTGCTCTCTCTTTCAGATAAAAAAAAAATAATATTTTTACAAACCTTTGCTGTTTTTAGATATAAGTCACAAGGAAATATCATAGGTAACACAATATCTCCGGTGGAGGAGATGTTTCTGTATTCTTTCTCAACCATACCACCTTTGACTATAGTGCTCTGGCTTTTACATTTTAATGATGCTACATGGTAAGAAAACAAGCTTAGCTAGCAGCCTGAAGTTCCCTTTGCATAAAGGAGTTCCATAAGAGCTCCCATATGAAGTCCCATTTGGGAGACCATAATACTCTCTTTGTGCTTCAAATATGATAGAGGTAGGTCACAAACCAGAGATGCTACTGCCTCTCAGAAGTCTCTGACTTCCAGAATTGCCTCTTATGACTTTAGCTTTGTGATGTCCTATTTGGGTCACGTTTTGAGGAACTCCTAGGGAAGCAGGAAGGGTTTCGTGTTTATCTTTTCACATTTAAGGGAATTTAGATTAGCAAAAAAAAAAAGAAAAGAAAGCCATTAAATCTCTCATAGCATTTTCCTCATTCTCATACAAAGCTCAGGAGTAAAGCAGCAGCAGACTGAAAGTGGGACTTAAGTGGCTTCTCTGAGTTAGAATGCAGTTGTTGCTAAGCTCATTTTGCTAAGGACTTAGTTGAATGTAATGGCCTAAGATGCCATTCCATCCATGCCTAAGATGACAGTAATTTCCTAGTATCACATGCTTGCAATGGAACAATTACTTTTTCAGTTTGTTTTCTATTATTTTTAAATTTTTTTTTAACTTTTCAGAGTGATGGTTCAACAGATGGAAACATTTAAATTTCTTGCCATTAAGATTTTTTTATAAATCCTGTTTACTTGTTCTTTCTGAACAGAACATAGTGGGTTTGCTTTGGCCTCTTGCAGGTGCTAGGTCCAAAACATTTAAAAAAATTGCACACAGATTTTGACAACCAGCTGCAGCACCAGGACCTTCTCTCAGCTTCCATCTCAGGTGCACTGCACAACACTTTCTGTACAAGGGAAATGCAGACTATGTCCTGGATTCTAGATAATGATAAATAAAACCCCTTTTTTCCAAAAGAGGTGAACTCTGGGGAGCCATAGCAAACAACTTACTGGGTTAGTTTACACTTAAACACAAACATCAATAAATTTAAGAAACAGATTTGGCAATTCAGTTAACAAGCAAATCATCAGCTATTCAACCTCTTGCAGTTATTACAGCCCCTGACTGTTCAGCTAGTTGATTTCTTCAGACATAACACTTAATGAACAGTATTAGAAACTGTGTTTTACTATAATGTCTCATAATACCTGCTCTTTAACTGCTTTAGAAAGAGGAATTGTAGTTGTTGTGCAATCATTAGATAATTTTAATTCTCAGCTTTGAAGTCACAAATATACATTAAATAATAAGTAGAGGTTTTATTTTCCAATGGTGGGTCTGACTGCTCTTTTTCTTTGCTCTTCATGAGTAAGCCTACCACAGATTGAGTTGTTTGCAAGGAATTGTTTGTGCAAGGATTCTGAAAAACACTGTAGAGATGGGATGCAAATGGAATGTGCAGACAGAAGTAAAGCTTGCAGAAAGCAGCCAGCACAGTGTCACCCACACCTGCTAGGTGTATGTTAAGGGAATCAAGATTCCAAATAACAAATGGTAAACAATTAAATACTATATTTACTCTTCATCACGCACTGGAAACTAGCAGTTTTAAGATTCTCATGAACTAAGCAGTTCTGTCAGATCACACCATATGATGGGAAACAACATTTGGAAAAGACCCAGGCTAGTTTAAAAAATATGTGGATGAGGAAAAGCACTCTTTCCATGAAACAATATTTAAATAAAACACATCTATTATGTGAATAAAAATATTTCAGTTTGTTTAAAATGAAGTGAAACCACTTCTCTGTGAAAATTTTCACCAGGAAAGCTATTAAGCACCACTGAAAATTGGAGCCCTGGTAGCCTGTTTACCACTAACAGATGAGTAAAATCAACATCAACTTTCCCTTTTACTGAAATAACGTGTCTGAAAGTAGGAAGGTATTTCATGCTTATTGGGTTCTTCTATGTAAATAAGAGAATGAAAAAGGATGCTTATATGTATAGTTTAGATGTGCTTCTGCTTCAGACTGCAGTATCCCCAACTTATGTCACAAGGATATGGCAACAGGCAGAGAAAATACAATTTCTTAGTATATCCTCAGAAATAGATGATGTTTGCCATTTAAGCATCACATGGACTGATATCTGTTTGTGACAAATATGCTATACTCTTGGACCATACTAATGCTGGAATGGGTATTGACAAGCTTCCTTTCCACACACATGGTAGACAAGCTTTTTCTACATATACCTCTGTGTAATTGCATATTTACATAAAACACTGAGAGGGGAAAGCTGCACAAATGACAGCAATGAAATAAACAGAATCCAGCATGGTAAACATACTACCTGAGTTTAAAGGAAAAAAGTATAGAAACAGGGGCAAACTTGAATTCTTGATGCTTTCTGACCTTCAGTTTTACGAATGGATGCATGAGAGCTTCTGCCCCATGGCAGGACCTGCCCATTGCTCCCAGCACCAGAAATCTACCTTCTCTCACTTTGATTTTTGGAATGGGTGAAGACGTGTGATCTGCAACCCCTCCACATATAACAGCTGTTCTTTTACCACATGGGCAAGAGTGGAAGAGTTGTTCTTGAGCTCCTATATTATATCTGCTCAAGGGCTGGCTTTACATTATCTATCACTTTTTAACAGGAAAATGGCCTGTCTGGACTTGAGGGCCCATCTGGGTCTGATGTAGATGCAGTTCCAGGTACCATAAAATGTAATTCTTCCAAAACAACTTCCTTCTCAAAAACAATTAATCATCAAATTTTTTTTGTTCCTTGCTCCTTTTTGTCAAGAGGACATGATCTTGGGTACTGGAAAATCTGGACAACAGCAAGGTTTAAATCATAGAATGACAGAATGATTTGGGTTGGGACATTCAAGATCCTCTATTTCCTACCCCTCCCTCATTGGACAGAAACACCTTGGAGTAGACCAAGTTTCTCGAAGCCCCATCCAACCTAGCCTTGAACACTTCCAGGGATCCACGACTTTCCTGGTCAACCTGTGCCAGTTCCTCACCCCTCTCATATTCTCACCACTCTCAAATATCTGATGTCACTCCTCATTGCTAGCATAATTGTGAATTTACTGATCAATAACCAAAACCTACCCTTCTGCTGCACGACCACCAATACTGTATCTTTTGTTTAAATTTTCGAAGTGCTCTGAGCAATACAGGAGTTGGGACAGTTGTTAAAAGGAATGAACTTGTGGAAACATTTCTCCTTGCTCCATTCAAGCCCTAGGAATGCAGGACATTGTCTGCAATCTTGTTTGTGTTTCTAAACAGTTTTTTTCAGGTCTCAAAGCAAGGACTAAAAGGAGAGTTTGAATGACAAAAGAAATATAAGGTACGACAGCTGCTGGTTACAGGAACAGAAACAAATATTAATTATGCAATATTTATGACACAAGCTGTGTAATGCAGCAGGCTGGTGTCTCTGACCACACAGCTCTCTGCAGAGGTGTGAGGTGTAACCCTGAGCAGCAGCTCCACTGCTCACCCAGTCCTCTGCCCCTCCGGAGTAGAGGCTGCCAGTCAAAGAAAGCTGCGTGATGGCTTTTTAATGTGGACATCTGTTCACCAGGGACCAGGGTAAATTTGGAAAATTTCTTTTCACTTGTGACTTGCAGCTAATGTTCTAGTCCAGGCCTGGGGAGGAAGAGGCTGTGTTAACTCTTGCACTGCTTAGGCCACTGTCAGGTCTAAGGAATACCTTTGCAGCTACAGGCATTGATTTTTATTGGTGCAAATATTTGTAGATGCTGTTACAAACTACGGTGTAATAAAACAATGAGAGATTTTTAGAAAGTGCTTGGTACAGTGCTTGCTTTCATTCCTCTGGCATCTCAGTGGCATCTCTTTAAAACTGTGTTATGATTGCAGATATGTGAAAATTAGTGTTAATTATACAACTATCCAAAATTAACAGCCTTAGGAATTAAGTGTTGCATGATTATATAGCCAGTTTCCTAAATATGTAGTGTACTTTCTCAATAGAGTCTAGAGCTAAAGGGCTGTTTTCAGAAACAGCCCTAATTTTATGATGCAAATGTTGAGACTTTGAACTACCACAAGGTCATATGGCTGTCCTTTGCAGGCAGTTAATATGTCCATTCTAACAAGATGTACATATAAAACAGTACCCATAATCAGCTTCATTAACACTAGTGGCTGAGAAAAAAATAGCATGCTGATAGAAATTAAGCAACAGGCTTTTTAACAAAAGCATCTGCATTTATTAGAGAACTTAAAAGATGGAAATTTATTGTTATGATAAGAAGCAGTTAGGTGAGCTTACCCAGCTTAATGCTTTGCCCACAAGTTTCTTTTATTTTCTTCAGATTTCATGATAAAGTTTAAGTGTTAAGTAATTAGCGAATTTGAGAGATAGAAAGAGGGGAAAACAATAAAAGGCAGAGGGAAAATAGCAAAGATGTTTCTATTCTATGTAGATGATGAAGTGAGGATTTCTTTCAGGACTGTGGTGGCAGGGGAGTGTTTCCTTGGTGTCCAAGGCAGGTAACAGGATGATATGGGGTGACTGGTCTTGTAACTTTTCTGTGCTTATGGGAAGATAAACAATGCTAATGAGCAGATATCCTCTTACGGTTGGCCTGCTGGTTCCTGCCTGGTAACACTTCAATAGTTGAAAAGCAGGTTGAAATAAAAGGCTGACCTGAAAGGGCCTATCAAAGCCCATAACAGCAACAGGAATCTTGCTTTTGCTCCTCAAAACAAAAAGCCCATGATACTCCTGTTGCTCCATGTTCTCATAGTCACCCTCACATCCCATCCCCTTTTCCCAGTCCTGAGAGATCTTCTGCAATTGCCAGCACCTCCGAACCTGAAGAAAACTCCAGAACTAGACCTTCAACACCCAGATGAGATGATAGGAAGCCTGTTAACACAAACATGCATGAACCTTGCACCTCTGTCTTTGCACATAGCTGGAATCTGCCAGAACCCTAAGATAAGAGATCATCACATGTTACAAAATTGCATTGTTGAAGGAGCAATCAGGAAGAAAAATATATAACAAAAAAAAAGGCAAGCACTGCAAAAGATGTGCTGGAAGATGGGCCTACAGCAGTTACTTCAATCATGAGAAAGGTTTTTCTTTTGTAGGTTTATGAGTGGCATTATGAATAAGAACTAGCTAAGAGAAGCAGTTTGCTATCCTGGACAAAATGAATCATTCCTAATATGATTAGCAGTTGCTACATATTAGAACACTGAACTGTGTTTGAAAAGAGCATTTGTTGAAAAGGCAGAAGAAAAAGGTTGACATGACATTTTCTGTATAAATGATGACTTTGAATGCAAAAAAATTCTGCTTTTTATATTAATTTTAGAGATATTTCTATTAAAAATCTAACTAATGTTACTCAGATGTCACTTACATGAATAAAAACTTATCTTGGTGATATGGGAGGTATTGCAGATGAACTGTTGCTTTTGTAAAAGGCTGCAAAACCCTAGATTTTTACTACGAAAGACAAATAATTCAGAATTCCTACCTCACCCTTTCTCTCAGTGAAAACATGAAAAGCTCCAATAGATTATTAAAATTACCAAGGTAAATTGTTGCTTATTGTTTAGACAGGAACAAAAAAATTCCTCTCACAGAATAGAATTGACCATAAATGATCATAGTGTGTTCATAGATTGGACACACTGAATTCAATAGAATTAAGTTCCCACAGTGACAGTGGGATGGAAAAGCAAAGGTTTCCACAAGACAGGATATCTGATAAAAAAACTTACCATTCCATTTTCTTGTTTGGTTGTTTTTTTTCTGTCTGTTACCTTATTTAATTTTAATAGATTAACATGTTAGAGCTGTTAGCCCAGTATAGTCCCAAGAGCAAGTCTGGCCTGTCAAGCCAAGATGATGTGATCTCTCCCAGGACTTTCAGACTCTGAATTGCAGTGCTGCAGGAGGAGTGCTGGAAACCCTGATGATGTTAGCCAGCCTGTGTTCTGAGAATTTCAAAAGTCTCTATTAAGGATAGCAACTTAGTTGGAACCGAGGATCCTAAGATTTTACTGATTGCTAACTTCAGATCAATGATTTTTGGGCTCTTCCATGGCTTTCGTCATGGAAACATGAACCTTGGAAATCCAGCTCAAGCTTCTTGAGGCTGTAGCTTCCAGACTGCCTCCCATGTCAGGTGTCTCCAGACCAAGGATGCATACCAGTCATGTTGGTAGCTCATGGGAATTTCAGATTTCCAGCTTTACTGCAGCAGGTGTGAAAGGCCTCACACTATTGCCAATGTTCCAGATCGAACAGTGTAAGCTTAGGGATCTCCACTGACTTGCCATAAACCTCAGATGTTTGATTTACCAAGATGCTATGAAGTCCATTTGTTCTGTGTGAGATCATGTTTAAAAAAAAATAAAATAATCTGACCTTGGTATTTAGATGCAGTTCCACCTGCATGTGTTCTGTATTACTTTGGGATACTTTCTGGCATTTTTTTTCAAATTTACCTTCCATCAGGGCTCATATAAATTTATCTTCTCATCCTCTGTTTTGTTTAATTAAACTCCAAGTCAGTGAGATTCCACAATAAAGAATCCTCAGCATCATTTGAATGAATGAGTAGGCCTGGGTACATTACAAAATAAAACAATATACAGACATAATAGCTAAAGTCCTGAAAGCATTATAGCTGCAAAAAGCTGTATGAGATCATCCACGCTGCTTCTGTACCGGAGCTTACTCATTCTGAACCACAACAGTGATATAAGTGTAGGATGTGTTGCATACTGTAGGTCTATCATTACTGTTTCTTCCCTACAAAACAGATTGAAATTGCAGTGGATCCTCCTTCTGGTGGAGGCCAATAAATGTCATGATAACAAGAACTGCTAGTTACATTTGTGATTGTTCATTTCTCCATTCACTATTTCTTCGTCTGTTCCTCAAAGAGGTTACTCATTTTGGCAGGCTATGTAAAGTGTGAAGAAAGAGGAAGATTTATTAATGCATTTATATAAAGGGTGTCAAGTTTAATTCGGTATAATCTGTAGGGCAATATTACTTTTAATTTATTAGGAAAAGAATAAATAAAGCCTGAAGGGCTAGACTCTAAAGAAATTGCTAGTGAAACCTTAGCAAAAAGCACCCTTGTTATCACCCTGGCCTAGGCTACTTCTGGTATGAGGAAACTACTTAACACTCTGCAAGCTACAAGATGATTCATATGTTTCAAATTAAGCATTTACATAACTGTTTATAGGTTGGGGGCGTTGGATCATAAGCTTCATGAGGAAAAAGGGTAATTTCTCTTATGCTTGACACACACCTAAAACTTCATTCCTTTTCCAGAAATCTTCCTGCTTATACTAGGTATATCTTTGCTATGTCTGTTATAACATCTCAGGTATCTTTTTACTTCATATTCTTTTCACCAAGCACAGGGTTATCTGGATGTTTTTGTTGTAGAAAGAAAGGCAATCAAGGAAAACATTTCGTAATTTAATTTGTTGCATTAGAGAAGGAATTATAAGTGGAATAAAAATGTGTGATGGTAGCTACCTTTTTAACCTTATGTTGATACTCCATGTCATGAACATACAACCCAGATAGTCTAAGTGCAAGTGGTATAAAAATAGAAGTACATTCTTAGAGAAGTACTATCTACTACTTCATTATTTCAATGGATTCCATGTTTCTTCATTCAATATGTGTATAAGTCTTTTAAAATTGACCCTGAAAGCATAATTACTGTTTTGAGTGTTAATATAATAGGGATTAATTTGGCCCCTATCAACATAGTCCCATGGTTTTTATTGGTTAGACATGACATCTGCTAGAAGATGCAGATGTGAAGAAATTGAAGCATTCATCGCCAAGTTAGAACAAAACTTCACCCTGTACCACCTCTGCATAAAATCCTTCCTACTCCCATGTTACATAAACAGTTTGTGCCACTTTTTTCCTTTTTCTGCAATCCAGTAGGAAAACTTGGGACTCCAAGCAGCATAAACTTTGATCTGCTTCCTTTCACAAAATGATCCATTTCAGCTCTACTTTTATGGATCGTGTTTTGTATTCTGCCTTCATATTGACCATTTAAGGTATTCTACAGTGCTGACAAAGCGCAAATTTTCTGATACAAATAGCTGGCCTTATGTATTCTGCCAAGCAGAACATAATTAATACACTTCTATGATTGCTAGCATGATGAGAAGCCAATTGCTGCAGTATTTTCCATGCTGACAGCAAAACTCCCTTCCTAGTTTGGGAGTTCACCCACTGCCTTCACAGCACCGCAGCATTTTGCACAGTAACATGCCATCTGTTGATGGCTGGCAAAATAACCCTCATCATTACCACTGCCCAGCTCAACAGCTGTAGTAGTGTAATGAAATATAAAACCATTTAAGGCTCCTATTGCTGTGAGATAAATATATGATTGCAGTCCTTACTCCTTCAATGCAAAGGTATATGGCCTGGGATCCTTTTCTTCTGAGGGAGAAGTAGGTAAATAGAACCTGGGCATTTATGCGGACTAAAAAGACAGGGATTAGTCAATCCTTCATCCATGGGTCACTGAACAATTTTCCGTGCTCACAGCACTTACTGACGCATTTCTGGCTCATGTCATCAGGTACAGCCTGTCAAATATTACCTGTCTTCTACTCCCAAATATGTTTGTGATCACCACACAAAGAAAAAGTGTGGTGAATTGGGAAGAGGACTATCAGAGCAGCTCCTTGGGGAGCCAAGATGAAAGGTTAAGCCTTAGTCATCTGGAGATAGTGGCTAATTGTGAGGAAAGAAAATCAACTCCTACCTTGAAAGAAAGGATTTTTTTTCTGGTATTAAGGGATAACACTTACTGTTAATAGGAAAGGTAGTCATGGAAACACGGTGGCTGCAGCAGAGACCTTTCAGATCGCTGAGTCCACGTCCTTAGCACAGGGTATAGTTTTCATGCTTCTAACCTACATAGTGGATATTAAACTGATGTTTTACTGGAGTTTAGCCAAAAGACCAGCAAGAAAGTTGCATAATTATGTGAGAAATTTGGAGAGAAGCCAAGACAAATGCTTTTGGATTACATACTGTGTAATTAGTTTTTATTCACTATATGCTTTAAAATTCTCTGGAATGTATCCCCTTTATGGTAGATTGAAATACATTCCCTTTGGGAGAATATTGGACGGAATATTTGCCCTTATGAAGTTAATAGTTATTCTCTTCTCAGCGGTCTGATAGCAGAGTTGTGGTAATGGTTCCTTTGCCAGCTTTGCCAATAAATTGCATGGTTTGTTTGGATTCAAGCTTTATCTTCTTGGGAGGATATGGGTAATAATTCAATTTAAATATTAATTTTTTCTTTCTCTCCTGAATTTGCAGAGAACATAAGGTTTCTTTAAAGATGTGGCAAAAAAATCCTTTGACTTTTTTAAGAATATGAAGGAGGACTATCCAGAGACTGTAACATCATGGGAATTAACCATTTAGTAATGCTTTGTAATGAATTCATATCCTCTTAAGAAAGGCATCTTAAGTGAATTAAAAGGTTCATGTATATAAAATGCCTGGAATATTCAAGTATGATGATAAAAACAGATAAAAATTTTAATTGTGTTGGTACAGAGATTACTTCATTACAGATGGGAGAAATGGAGTTGTTAGAAGGAAAAAGTACCTACTAGTCACATAAGGTAAAACTACAGACTCACTTGCAAACACAGACAGGCAAGATCTGTCTAGATGCTAAGCAGGGTGCATTAGTTCTCATTCAGACTTATGGCGGTTCCAGCTACACAGAAGACCTCAGAGAACAAAATTCACAGTAAAAAAATATATATAGACTATGACTATGTCATTTTCTCCAGACATAAAAAATGTTTCTATACAATTTACTTTGCTTTGTCCAAAGCAATTCTTTTTCCAGTTGATATGTAATTTTAGAAAACAAGAGGAGGAAAGATGCAAAATCACTTGTGAATTCAAATGAATTTTGGCTGGCAGACTAGAGAAAGGAAGAAAATATCAATAGAGTTCTACTGACATTTTCAAATACACTTTGTCAATATTTCTAATCTAATTTATTTTATTTTGAGAAATAACCTACCCTGACAAAGGAGAGGTTTTTCAAAGGGTATTATAACACCAGAAAGGAAATGCAACTGACTGCTTTGTGTTGCAAGGGGTGAGATATGTAAACACAACCTAACACAGCATAGTTCATGCCTTAGACTTGTAGAGAAACATGCAGAAAACACTCAGAATTTCATTAAAATCTATGCGAAAGTTTTTTTCTGCCAGCTTTTGTATCTCCAGATGTGACAGAATGCAAGTGCTATGTAACTTAATATTGCTCAGAATACACTTACTGGAAAGACCCCAGTCCAACAGCTACTGAGAAATCCACAGAACAAGAATCTTATGTGAGTTCAAGTTTCCTTTAGAATATTCCATGAGAATGACTCTTAGTGGATTGCATTTTTGTATGGTCACTGTCATGCTGCTGGGATGAAGAACAGCATGTGAAAGTTAATTTGCACAGAATCTAAGAATACATCATGGAATATTCACAGATTTTACTTGACTGCTCAGTATTCTGAAAACAACAGACTGAAATAAAAGACTTGGAAAGATCATATGGAAAGTTCTTTTCTGTAGGACCTGATTTTTGACTGGACAACATAAAAAAACTCCAAGCAAACAAAAAACAAAGAAAATCCTGAAAAAAAGGGGGTTTGATGGTGGGCCAAAACTGAAATGGGCTATCACTCCTTACACCTGGCACAAAGTGTATCATCATATTAATTTTCTGTACAGGTTACAGTGCACTAAATACCTCAGGTTGAGGTAATTTTGATCTTTGTAAATCACAGCATCACAGAATGTTTAGGTTGGAAGAGACCTCCAAGATCATCCAGTCTAGAAGGATTATTTTGAGAATGAACAAAAAATAGCTGTTAAAATTTCCCAGACCACTAGGACAGTGATTTGTATTTGAAGATTGACTGGCATTTCCAATTAAAAATATAATTTCTGCTCTACCTTGTGCACCTCTGTCATTCAGATCAAGGCATCTCAGAGAGTCTTAACTAGCCTGAATGACTAGTGCTCACTTTGTGGATCACGCTCTCTATGTACCCACAGTTTATGATCTAGATATTATATATATTTAAGCTTATTATCCCTTAAGGTTTTAAGGGATTTTTGTTGTTGTTGTTGTTGATGAAATGATTTTGGATTCTTATTGTAGAAGCTGGGTTGAAGAACTGTCCCAGGCATTTAGAGGACAACACTGGGATTTCTGCCCTGTGATTCAGCACAAAAGTCTCCACCGTAAAATAAGATTACAAAGAACTTATCAATGTAACTGTAGAACTTAACAAGGTCATATCAAAATTCTCACATAACGGTATAAAAAAGATAATTTCCTAAACCAAATGTGCAGTTAGCTTTTCCTGATTCTAAGGTGCCATGAGGATAACCCTCTGATCTGGTGAAACATACACACAGCAGCACACAACCTAAGCAGACAAGCCTAAATACTCAGGAGATGTCTTCTTGTTTTATATCTGTTCAGTTTTGATCTAGCAGCATGGTAAGGAATGTGCCGTACTTTAAAAGTCTCTGTTCTTAAAACAAATCTGCTGCATTCACACAAATGAAATCGATTAGGCAAAATTCACAGTCTATAAAGGAAAGTACATAATTGGGAGCTAAATTGAACTGCCATCAAGCTATCTTTTTCTAAGGGGAAAGGATCATTTGTATCCACCTGTTTCATTATCGGTGTAATAAACATTGTAACAACACTACAGAATTATTAAAAATGCATTTCACATTTTCATTGTTACTTACAAGAGTTTTTATTACAGATGTTAAACTAATCAAATCTGTTCACAGATGTACATGTTTGCTTAAACTCAAGTACCCAGATACCCCTCAGCCTCATTCAGATTCTTTAGGGAAGAAAAACTAAAAGCAGCAGCCCAGAGAAAGATGCAGGAAAAATATGACTGCTGTCTTTCAGCCAGTTCTGGAGTATGAAATGAGTATTATTAACTACAGTGGTGAGATATTGCATGGCTCATGGAAAGAAATAATAATAAAAATACCCTATTATTGTGGAATGGAATATTATTCAAAGTAAATTCTGCATGGTCACAGCTTTAACAATATTCATTAAAAGCCATGCTACCTGAAAACAGCCAACACATGGACATAAAAAAACATAGAGCACAGTAACTCTTTTCCATAGATGTTTATGCAATCATGGCCAGCCAAAGAGGGACTTCATAAGAATTTGAAATCCACTTACATTGCAAGAGATAATGGACATCCCTGTCTCACCATT
The DNA here is from genome assembly GCA_038090715.1 of Florisuga fusca. Taxonomy (NCBI): domain Eukaryota; kingdom Metazoa; phylum Chordata; class Aves; order Apodiformes; family Trochilidae; genus Florisuga; species Florisuga fusca. The sequence continues at coordinate 15,831,004 of JAAWXA010000004.1, read as the reverse complement.
TGTCACTAAATGAGGAGATTTAATATTCAGCCTTAGCAGGTGCTCTCTTCCAATTACTGAACATAAATTTTAAATCCTTTCCTAGCCTGAGACCTCGTTTGAAGTGTGATTTAGGAAGAACACTGATCTCTACTACCTTGGGATCTGATCTCTTTGAATTAAAATTCTGTAAACATAAGAATAAAAAAAAAAAAAAAAAAAAAAAAAGACTCTGCAAAGGGTAGACAGTAAAGAGGGGAAATTACATTAAAGGAGTCAAAAGGAAACAGCTTAACACCTTCAAAGATTTGGATGTTTAGACATTTTTAAATACTGCAAAGTCAGAAGTGGAAGATATGGGTGAAAATACCGCTTGCTTCTTGCTTTCTCTGAAGAGAAAAGCAAGCATAATATGTCCTTAGACTGATGGCAATTGCTTTTGTGTGACAGAAGGAAAGCAATTGTGATCAGATGCAGCTCTTGCTCTTTCTCATGCCATAAATGTAGAATGTGTCTAAATATTTATATTTTTTTCCACTGCTTTTGTGATGTCTACCCTTTTCTAAAATCCCTAACCTCTGAAGATCCACAACATCTCATATAATTTCTACAACAGCCTTGTCTTTATCCATCCTATAAAATGTTCTCTACCATTGCCATAAAAAACAGACTAGTAAGATCAGCCTCTTTGAAAGCAACTTTGACTATCAAAATCCTTTATGTTCCACCTGCATGAACATTTTTTCCTTCCACATTGATATTTGGTTTTTTTTTAAACAATCTAAACAGCTTGGACTCCTTGCTTACTCCAAATAATAAAGTTAAGCACAATCTTTTAGTAAGTTAAACTTATTGATGGAAAAAGAAATGTTTTTTAAAAATGTTAACAAAATTTTGAAAGGATTAAATAAAAAACTATGCTGAGGAGCTTTGACCAGTGTGATTTACTTTGAGGATTTACATTTTAAAATCTTTTGTGATTTTTGTTTTTTTAATTTAAATTTAATAATTTGGTGTAAAAAAAGATCATTGTAGGACATGAAAACTGCCTCTTATGCAGTTATGCCTCCTTATATAGATAATTGTTTTTAAGTGGATATGTATACTGCTGCTTGACAGAAAGTGATTTTACTTCTTTTCATCTTAATCCCTTCTGTTAACCAAGTTAGGAGATGTTATACTGGGAGAACAGATGTGATTGGTTTATTACCATGGTTTAACTAGATTCAGAGTAAAAGTATAAATATCTAATTCATAGCTTTAACTCCTTCGCTCTTGTCTGATGTTGCTGGTCAAGTTGATGTAATAATATCAAATCACTTGTGTTTCTTGTTAGAAATTCCCTCAGACATAGTTTAGCTGTGACAAGTAAAGCCTTAAAAAGTTCAAATTTTCAGTAAGGAAAAGGCTCCACTAGGCAAAAGAAAAAATAATTTTGAAGTTTATTTCTTCATTGCCTACTACTGGGCTTTAATCTTCGTTAGCAAACGGATGAATGCATGCAATCTATTCATTTATCTATCCAGAAGAAGAATTTGAGGACATCTTTATTACCTGTGAAATTTGGGATGTTTACAACTAAAATAATAATTTCTGCAAAGATGCACACAATGAGATGTACTGTGGGCAGAGCTGGCACCGTGGAGGGATGGGAGCAGAGGGAAGAGCACTGTATTGCTCAGAGCAGAGATGCAAAAGAGGTGGGATATTTAGCACAGCACACTGAAAGGTAACCAAAACAAGTTGTTCAGCTGCATCTTGGATTATCAGTAACTGGTTGCTCAGCTGCTGTATTCAGGGGAGGATTTGCAATCATTAGATCAGCACCTGTCTGCTTGCAGATCCTGCTTTCCCATCTCTAGGTCTCTAGGGCATTTTAAAGTAAAAAGAGGGGTTTTTTAGCTAAATTCCCAATCTTTCCAATGCACAGTGGCATCCACTACACCACTTATACATGCTCACTGTTCAAAGTTGAATAATGTTTTTGAAGGTTGTCTCTTGAACTGAAAGTTTGACATCAGGAAAACTTCAGCATAAGCCCCAGCTGGATGATATTTATTCCTGTCACCCTAAATAAGTGCTGTCTCTAGTATTCAGCTTCATGCCATCATTCCTTCATTCACTGTAGCCCCCGTAAATTAAAATTCACATTTTAACTACTTTAGGTCAAAATACTACTTGTATTGGTCCTTGGGTGGAAATAGATGATATTTTCATTTTTTCCTGCAAAGGGTAGCTGTATTGGCTCACTATGGAGTTTCACCAAAATATTGTTTCCCATTACTGAAGAGAAGTGGTGGGCCTAAGGGCCTCATGCATTACAAATCTCATGTGCTTTAAATTGCTAGTAAATCACTGGCGGTTTTGCCTTTAGTAGTTTCTGCCAAGCTCAGCGTTTATTTCTTAGAGCTGAATAGAGCCACCTAAATCATCCGTCACATTTTTATAGCCTACTGTAGCTTTCCATTTCATACACCAAGGAACCAGCACATCTTCAGAATGGGAATGGGTATGCACTGAGTAGTACTATACAGGCAGCTCAACTTTTTTAATAGCACAGTGGAAAATACCCTGGAGTTTCACCGTCAGCAGCTGTGGGTGTTTGCGCTCACCGCAGGGACAGAGATCCAACTCCTGACTCTCCAGCACAGATCCTTCTTCACGGCTTGAAACACCTCTAATGCCTGCTGGCACCAGGTTGCTTGTCTGTATATGAACAGTTCTCTCCCTCAATGGTCATACACAAGAAATAAAATAAAACTTCACCCAGTCACCATAGAGGAGACAACAATGAAATGAAATCCTGAGCAAACATGCTTTGGCCTGGTTTGCATGATGGGCTAAGATTTTGAAGTGTTTAAATTTCATATTCCCTTGCTAGTACTCATATATGAACCAAAGTGTCTCAAGTTTCTTGTAGCTGGAGGTAGCAAAATATTTTCTTAGTGGGTTTTTCTGTTTGCTTTTTGTTTGTTTGTTTTGTTTTGTTAGTATTTAAATCCCAAAGGAGGTAGTACCTTTGAAAGCAGGGACTGAATAAAGGGTAAAATTCAGTACTGAGCAAGAGACTGGCACCTTTGTTCATCCATGAGTACTGTCCAAATTGTGATTTACATGGGAGTTGAGAGGTGAAGTCTCTGGGTTTCTGGAGCCTGGTATATAACAAAAATTCATAAGTTTCAGTGGAACTGGTGTTTTAACAGGCCCACATTTGATGCCACTATGTACTGTTTAAAGACATAATCTAGCTTCACCTCTTACTGTTGAAGGCTACCTTATCTTGGGACACCCCTCTTTTGCTTTACCATCTATTTTGTTGGAATCCAGACACAGTAACTCAAACCCTCTAAATTATGGGCTTATTTCAAAAGGGTCATATCTATCACACTTTTTAAGAGCTGTCTTTTCATGCTATGCTGAACTACCCTTTTAAATTTGAATGGAAAACTAAATGCATGCATTAATAGACCTTTCCACACTTTTTTTCTCCAAACAGATTTTTTCATCCAAATGGATATTGCAGTCGAACCAAAGGCTTTATCCACTTACCTAGCAATTGAAAAGTCATTTAGGCACTTTCTTAAAGTGAATGGGAGATTTATTTCCCAGTAATTTCATTAATCTGTCCTTCAGATGCTATTGGGATAGATGATTACTGGAAGGGGATAAATATTTTTACTGCAGATACAATATAAGTGGAATTTATGTTTATCATAAATAATAAATAATTGCTATTAATCATTAGCCAGCTACTAGTCACTGTCAACTAAACATTATTTATCAATTAATCACATATACATAATTATTAACTATTAATTAATTGATCAATATTAACTAACAGTTCACAATAAATTATGATTAACTACATAAAAACAATAAACTCTTCCTTCACAAAGGGAAACTTTTCTTGTTCCTTAAAAATGCTTTCAGATTTTTTTTTCCTTATTCTTTTAAGGGTGGAAACAATGCTCCTGGTGATACATCCTCTGATTCGCTGGGTGAAGAATCCATGTTTAGGTCAGTACCAGCTCTCATGTCCTTAATTTGTCCTTGTGATAGGACAATAGGCAGTGATGCATTAAAAAAAAAAAAAAAAATCAGGAGGTATTATTATTTAAACAAGGAAAACTAGTACTGATATTTTGTTGAAGAAAAAAGATATTAATTTCCTATTTTTAGTTCAAGCTGCTTCAACTCACTAAATTTATATAAAGCAGGATGAAAAAAAGACCAGCAAAAAAGTAATAAAACTTGGAATTTTATGATTACAGAAGCCAGAATACTAGACTGTGTTCATAAATGCATGTGATTCACATTTTAATATGAAAAATACAACTTACTGCTCCTGCAAACTTTGTTTTAAAAACCAACACAGAAATGCAGACTGGTACTTGATTTAGGGGGAAAAAAACCAAATCAAAACAAAACAATGAAAACCAAACACACAAGAACTAAGTTTGCTGAGAAGAAATTCTTATTTTTAATTGGTTTTCTACAAATAAAATGAGTGTTTAAATTATCCTAAACTGCTTATATGATAGTTGGTTAAACTCATGTAACATGCAAAATCACTGTATGTCCAGTTAACTGACTTCCAGTAGTAGAGTCTTGTTCTTTGCAAGTGCTAAAGCTACTCTGGATCTGTTTCAAGCTATGTTTATTCATCTGCTTTTTATTTATATGAAATTATATTTCATATATTGGGAAAAAGATAGAATAGACGTGCCTGGTTCACAGCTGGTATATATGAGTGCATCTTCTCTGTCTTCAGTGGAATGGCACCAATTTATAGCAGCTGAGGATTTGGCTCTTGAAGCCAAATTATGAGCCAGATGAGCACAATAGGATGTGAAAAGAAGGCACAATGTGGCCATAAATTTGCTCAAAGGCTCTTCTTATTTCAATGACAGTCTCTTTGTAGAATTCAATTAGCATTGGTGTTTCTACTCATAAAATATATGCCCTTCCTGAATCATTTTTTCTTGTTCTTTTACACTATCCAGAGGCCAAATCTTACAGCTGCAACTGAGGCTTAATTCTATTGATTTTCAAAAGATGCCTTCAGTACACAGGCTGGACTATTAGAATACCTAGTTTAACAATATGAACATGGAAAGCAATATGGAAAGCTTCTTTGGACTGCACAATCTAATGTTTGTCAGTCTCAGCTCCTTACAAGTTCATCCCACAATATTGCCTTCCTGAAGTAATTTTATTTCTGCGATTTAACAATTACATTTTGTGTTGTCTTAGATTTTATGTGGGGTTTTTTTCCTGGTGTTGTATTAAGAAAGTGTATGTGTGTGTGTGCGTGAAGTGTATGCTATAAATCAATAAATAACATAAAAAAGAGTCAGAACCAAGTACCTTATTTACTCTGTGGCAATATTGTAAAAAATGAGATAAAATTCCAGGAACAGCTATTAAATCGTGTTTGCTGTACAGCAAGTGAGAAAGTCATTAAAAACAATTTTCTGCTAGTATGCTATTTGCAAACACCACTGCATGTAAAGGTTTATTAGAGTTTTCAATATATGTAATGTTACAGACTAAGATAAACAGACACAAAACCTAGAGATACATCATTATTGTTTCAATGTATTTTCCTACATTTTAGTTTAATAGCTAATTGAGCCCTTGACTTAGTTGACAGCCTCGGAGGAGCAGTAATTGTGACCAAATCACAGTCCCTTCCATGTCCTCCCTGTGCTGAAAAATCATAGCAGTTTCCAAGGTCAGATAGCTATCCTTCATACGTGCTGCCATTAGCTGCATTATTTAAGTCTGATTTTGAATTAAGACTCCGCTTCCTTTCTACCAGAGAGTGATATCTGCATCCCAAGAATGTCTGACTTTCTCCATCCTATTTTATGTACCATGCAGAAAGTTTTGTGAAAACATACTGTAGGAAGGACAGAAAATCACTGTTTCTTTTGCCAACCTGGTATTCCATTTAGGACATAATGTATGTTTGGTCTTTTTCCATTATAATCTCAAATTTTGTTTTTTCGCTTTGCCCATCCAACTTTCTTTTTCAGTCCATTTTCTCACACAGTTGCTAATGCAATGTGTGCCTGGCCTTTCCCCTCTGCCTTCCAATTCTTCCTCAATGACCCGTCTTAGAGACCATCCACAAACTGGAGACAGCAGTTTTAATGGTATTACTAAGGAATTGACATGAAGGATAAAAATACTTGACTAGGACAGTCTTTTGGATATGAACCTTTTTAAGAGCATTAGAAAAATGATTAGCAGCATTTTTGTGTCTAGCACATATACTAAGTCATATGTATATGTATATATATATATATGTGCTTTATATATGCACACTCGTTGCTCATTGACTTGGTAAATTTTTCGAGCAACAGTATTTTACGTTCTACAGGATGTGGCACCAATTGTGAGTGCTTCTTAAATAAGAATAATGACAATAACTGACAATCAGTGCACAGACTAACCAGTCCTGTGGCTTAAAACATTTAAGACTGCTCTAGAAGTCACTGCAAGAGCTGGAGGATGTGACTACACTATAACACAGACCATTTAACTGTTGAGAGAGAACAGATCACCATGTATAACATTTAGGGAAAATACATTTTTTAAATAAAAATTTAATGCATACTGAAAAATACTTGCCCGACAGAAAGCTTCTAAAAGCTAATTTTACATTAAAAAAAAAAAAAAATTAAAAAAATGGGAACAAACCCAAGTATTAAATCCTGATAGAACTGTCATATTGTAACAGTAAAAATAACAAAATTAATAGCACAATAATTCTTCATCAAAGCCATAGTGAATTTTAAGATGAAATCTAAAAGGTTTGCTGTTTCAGTTTTCTGAGCAACAAAACCTTCCCACACACGTTTTAATGTAATATAAACTTTCCTTTAAAAAACAACATCTGATTGGAAGGAGTAAAGCTGCGATCCTCTTCTGTGATTTATAACTTTTCATGTCTGATTTTTTTTTCCCACATCCAATCATATAATTCTGCAAAGAAAAACTTGGTGTATTAATTGATGCTAAACCAGTATTTGAAGTGAACCAGTGTTCTAATTTGAGGCTACTGACTTTGGAAGTAGCCAGGCTGCTCAGAACAAATTGCAACAAGTTTTGAATGCTTTTGTTACATCAGATAAATTTCTGTATGCTTCTTTAGCCATATATCAGAAATAGCATTGTATTTTTGTTCTATTCTCTGGCAATGGTTGTTGCATACATGAGTGAATAGCTACTTTCTCAAACAAAATTGGTATGTACATGTGGTATTACTCTGGCCTTCACTTTTCATTGCCTATGGCTATTTAAGTTTGTATAAAATGAGAACAATGAAACTCTTTTGTTCTGGCAGTATTTTATTCCCTTACTTCTAGGCAGGCACTCTGTAAGCAACGAAGATCCAAGCACATTTTTTCACCCTCCTTGCACATCTAGGGTGCTAGTCTCTGGATTTTTCTTCTTCAAAAAAATAAAGACAATGCCTTAAAAAAAAAACAACAAACTGTGAGAAAGGGGCAAAATTTTAGTTTCTATTTCTTTTTGTTATCAATGATAACTGTTAGGATCAGAAAATCCAAAGAGAAAAGCCTTTACTTCAATTTCCCATACTTAGAACTTTAATTCTGCACCAGATTCTAGATTAATTTATTCTACTGGCACTGCCTATGTGGCTGTAAAGAAACCACGGGAGAACCTAAGTATTTTCTTATCACCTGGCAGAAAAAGAAATATATTGGACTCCCAAAACTGTAATGTTTGCCAAAAGAATGTCCTCCAATCTTGTTTGACTTTTAAATCTGCTATTACTAATCAGCTAAATTAACAAAATAGGTTAAAGAGAATGAAACTGAAAAAAAAGATTATTTACCAAAAGTATCTAAGTGAGGTGAAGGTTGATCTGTACTTTAGTGGAGATTACAAAGGCTCTAAATATCATATGGTTTTTAAATATCCAAATGAGCATAGTAAATAATTGGGATTCACCAATAAGATGCTGTTATTATGCCAGTTTTTTGTGGGTCTGGATTTTGATCACTTGGCAATTTTTAAATAGGAATTTCTCTGGCTAAAAATTTCCTTCCCATTACAAAGTTACAAATGAGAGGAAATCCTGATTGTGAAGCTGTAAATTTTGACATCCAAATTATTAATGTTTGATTAAGAGGAAATGTTGTTACATAGTTGTTACTATTTTTAGTTAGGCTACTAATAGCTATATCCTACAGTCCAAAAACTGATTATAAAAAATTAAAATTATGATATTTGAAGGAATCTGCCACATAAATAAAAATCTCCTTTTTTTTTTTTTTTTTTTTAGAAAAGACATTAGAGATTTTTTTAAAATGAATCAGATTATGAAGGTTTTTTTTAAAATACTTTTCAACTAGAAGTATATATATATATGCGTATATATATATATAAAGCACTGTCAATGTCAAATTACATCATTACATGATATTTTTTAAGAATTTAAGTATGGACTACTATGCAATTATGACCATCTCCCAGACTTAAGAAAGAAATAAATAAAAAGCAAAAATTGAAAGCATTTGAGTAACAGTTGCCACTTGATCATTTTTATCTGCTCCTTACCACCTCAGTATCTTAACCTCTGGCCTGAAGGTAATGCTTTACATACATTCTTAAGGTTTTCCCAAGAAGCCAGTATTTGGAAAAAAATAGGAAACCATCTTCTAAATCTTGCCTGGGTGTTTTGATTCCTCTGGAAGGCTCAGAAACAAAATTATCCCCCGGATGTGAGAAAATCTCCCTGGAACCACTGAAACTGGGGCACCATTGGCCCCCAGGTCCATGAAAAGTTGCCCTGTGAGAATCAGTTGCCTGCAGAGAATCAGTGCCCTCCTACACTGGCACTAACAAGATTTGGACCTGTGTTCCTGCAGAGCTGTTTATGCATCCAGAGCTGCTTGTTTCTAAGGTGTTTTAATAAGTCAAGGTTGACCTTAATAATTTTTGGTCTTGGTTCATTTTGTGTTGTTTGAACGGTAGTATTTCATGATGATTCAAAACAGCTGTATGTCTAATGTAATTAGTTGCTTCATATAGAAACCCTTATTGTCAACAGGTTTGTTTCAACAGGAAGATCCTTTTTCCTGTGGGATATACATAATTTTGTATTGTGTGAGATGTGAAAGGAAAACCCTGTAGGTCATGTGCATTCTTTAAAACTGAGGTGTTCTGCTAGATGATATCTCAAACTCCTGTGGCTACTGTAACATGGCATTAACATATAAGAAAGGATAACAAAACAGCATTAGCAAATGTTTTGCCTCTTAAACAGTTTCCAGTTTTCAAAAACAAAGAAGGAATGAAATACTGAATTTGCACAATGACATTTGAGATCCTTACAAGATCATTAAAAGTAACGACTTAATGTAAATATAATTATTAATTAGGCAATAGTTAACTAAACTGTGAGTTAAATGAGCATACTAGAGTAATAATTGCTTTAGGAGGTTTTCTAATTATTTTTTTTTTACTTCACTTTCTTATGCACTTGCAAATTTCTTATCCAGTTCCAAAAACCAGTATTACTGCCAGTGGTAGTGCAACCACTCATACTTAGGCTAAGTATATGCCTAAGTGTTTTGTGTCATCAAAGCACTTCGCATATTACCACAGTCACACATGCCTGTACTTTCATTGCTTTTTTTGTACCTTTTTTTTTGCTTTGTTTGTTTGTTTGTTTGTTTGTTTGTTTTTGTTTGGTTGGTTGGTTTGGTTTGGGTTTTTTTAATGTTTTCACTCGTAGATCTGTGATATATTGAGATTTACAGTTGGAAAGAGACAGCTCAGTGACCAAGCTACCTCTATCTGCTTGTTGTCTTATAAACAACAGTCAAAAGTCAAAAGTCTTATAAACAAATGCCATTCTAAACTTTCCTAGGGAATGGTAATTTCTCTGTATTGTACTTGCTTCTTTTCTAGTATAAGAGCTCCAGGGCACTAACACAATGCAAATAAATACATAAGTAAATGAAGAACAAATACAATATTGCAAGTCAGTTCAGACTTTTTTGACATGCAGTATTTTTCCTAGTCTTGTAGATAACTGAAATTGATAATCTCTTTTTAATGTTTTGGTTCAGAAATTCAGAAAATATTCTTGTGCACTGAATTATTTAGATATATCTAATTCGTTATTCTTGGTTTTGGGTCTTGTTGCTTATGTCATCTGTTTTCGTTTGTCAGACAGCTCACCAGGAGGAGAAAACTTCTCTTCAGTCCAGGCATCTGTATGATTATTTCCAGTCACCAAGTGCAGCATAAACTGTGTCATCTTGGTACACTGTACTCAACAAATCTTTATGACTGCTGCATTAAAAATCTGTCCCAGAACAGTTGGATTCTATCCACGCAGGCCATCAATTTTGAACAAGTTTCAGATAAACTCTGATTCTTCCTCTTTCTCATTGTATGACACTTACCTGCAGAAACCCTAGAGACTCTACCTATTCAACACCTACTTTGTCTCCTTTAAGGATAAGTGAATTTCTGACACTATTTTTAACTATAAACATGAAACTTTTCTCTGATTATTCGAACTTCTAGGAGATAATTTAAAGTAAAAGGATATTCCTCAGATGCTTAAGAAGAGCCTTGAAATTGCCTTTTTTTTTTTCATTACGCTGTTAAAATTTCTAGTTTCAGGAACCTGACCACTGAAACCATGCTATTCTTGATGTGTCAGTGCTGGGTAAACTTCTGTCTTTAGTAAACCAGGATGTTCTTAAGCAGATATGACTACATAAATCTATGGATGGATACTCAAGTGATGCAAGCTGTTGCATCTTTATAGGAGGAATCACGCGGTGAGAATAAAACAAGACTGAGCAACTAGAAATATGTCTTCCTGATATATTCTCATTCATAATACTTTTTTTTTTTTTTTGTGTGTCACTGTTAGCTCAGATAACCTAGTAAGAGACATTGCTTCTTACCACCAACGTTGTTTAGCGTTTGGCTAGGGCACTGTGAACAGTGGCACATGAGACACTGTACTCTGAAATATTCTGCATGCTGGCAATGCTTGAATTAAAGTAGTAAAAATGCTCCTTTGGGGCTGGAGAGGTGGGCTTGTGAAGAAGGATGGTATTGTGAAAGTATCAGACTTCTGCCTGGGTTTTCCTGGATGGCAGGAAAGTTGTGGGACTCCACTTGCTGTATGTAGGTAGAACTGCCACAAGTAAGAAACACACCCATGACCCAGAACAAATTAATCCAAATCATTGTTGCTCTTTGTTCAAGACAAAGATCTGTAGTTTTCAGCATGGCTACTTCTCCTGTCTGTTCTGGGATGTGCTATGATAGTGTGCTTGTTTGTCTGGAAATAGGCTGTGGAACATCTCTCTGTTTTCCAGCCGCCATGTCATAAAAAGCTTCATCTTGAATTATCTTTTAAGGCCATTCTAATAATAGCAAGCAAACAACCAAAGATAATACTTAAAGATATAGTTTTACAACCTTCCTGCAGGGGGAAGGAAATAACAGATTGGTATTTTACCCCAACAATGTTGGAATTGTTAGTTCTCTTTTGGAAGATGTCGTTACCTTGCTCCATAAAATCTCTGGTTTTGGTAAGAGAGGTTTTAAATTCAGCTCTCACTGTGGGTGACTGATAACTAGAATGAATATGAAGAACAGAAGGATTATGGAGAAAAATACTGAAATGTGTAAGAGATCTGAAGGGACTGACATACAAGAATAGATTAAAATTTTAATATGTGCAGAGTAGCTAAACAAAAACTGAGAAGGGATTGACAGTCACACAGGGAGTAAACACAATAACTTGAGGCAACTGAAGGAAATTAATCAAAAGAGAAATTAGTCAGAAAAAAATCAGGAAAAGTAGAATCGATTAATTTTACAGAATAAAATAGGAATTCCCAACACTTCAAGTCTTAAATCCAATACAGAGGAAGAACAAAATAGTATATTCTCTTGGGAGAATTCCTGCGCTGCAAAGGGATATTACTTTCTGAGCTAGTAGATCCTTTTTATCACTAATTTGTCTGCATATGTAATTAACTTTTGGAAGAATGACAGAGAAAATGCTGCAGAAAATCCTGTAGAATACTGTCGCCTTATTTTCATGTGGGAAATGGTGATAAACACTAACTGTGACATACTCTGTGAAACGTACTGATTCTGTGATATTTAAGAAAAAGACAGTAGACTGCAAGCCAGGCTTGAAACTTCATGAATATTCAAATTAAATTATCATTTTTTCTTATCTTGTCTACTTTGCAACTTGTACATTGTAATGTCTGTTGCTCAAGAGGTTACCCAGAAACAAGCTTTGGGAATATATTGTCTCTTGAGAAATGTAATTAATTACTATTGTTTCCCCCAAAGGATTTCACTTTCAGATCATTTATTTTCTAGAGTCACTGATGAGCTGACTTGGAAAATGAAACACTTGAGGTTAATTACTAGTTAAATTTACAGTTTCCTAAACAGGTACTTAATCTCATACCCTTTTTATAATTGTGTCTTCTTATGATATAATATGCAGTTATATCTTCTGTCTTTCATACTGTTAACAATGTCTTACTATGGCTTTCAAGGCAAAATGAATATGAGACGATTGTAAGATGACTTAAGTGAGGCTTTAGGGTGCTCTAAGCATAGCAGAGCTTAATCTCTCACTCATGCTTACATATTTTCCCAAGACTGGTGCACAAAAGAAAGGAAATAATCAAATGTATTATCTGAAACTATATACTGACATTAAAACTTCAAGGTATTTTCAAATTTTAGCTTATGAAGTGTAATGCAGATGAGACAATGGATATTAACTGTTACTAATTTTGGTGATACACTTCAGTGACCACTGAATGCACCACTTGAAGCCACATTCCCAGGGGAGAGACCATACCCTCAGGACCTGAGCTTTGCTTTGCAGAGTGAGCAAATTCAAGGTAGGATCATTTATAATAAAACACAGATCAACAATATTAGCTGCAAAAAGACTGAAAATGTCAAGAAGTAATATTGTATTCACCACAGCTTTTATGAGATCTGAATTTTGTTACTAAAAAAAAAAAAAGGCTTTTGTCTTGCTCACTGGATTGCTCACTTGTTTATAGACATGGTATTCTTTACATTGCTTATGATGGATGATTAAATGGCACTGCATCTGATTAATTAGCTGAACTAATAATTCTCCAGTCTTTTGACCTCTGTCTTCTTATGCTGCCACTCTCATATTCTCTTGCATGGTCTTTTTCTTTCTCCTAGCAGACGGGAGAGAAGACTTCTGCATATACGAAACTGTGAAAATCGAATTTAGGAATAAAGCACATGAGAAGCCCAGCTCAAAATGCAACATCTAGTCTACTCTGAGAAAGAAAATGTTCATTGCTATGACCTGTGCATTATAAAACATCATTAATTCCATTATGTATCTAAACTTACTTCAGGAATTTTAGCCAGCAATTTTATTTTATTCTCAGTTATAGTTATGAGTTGGAATTACTGGAGCTAAGCAAGCTGCTGATGGAGTTATGTTCAAGCTAATAACTTCCTATATTTGAAGATAATAAAGATTTTTCTTTTTCAAGCATGGATAAAATTCTTATTAATTGCAGATGTGACCTAATGAGACAAATATTGTGATTTGAAAATATGTCTTTTTTCATTTATGTGTTACCTAGAGAAGGTGAAATCTAAAAAAAAAAAAAAAGACTGAAGATCTCCAATACATTACTGTTTAACTAACTGGCTTCACAAAACTCTCACTTCATCCTTCCACAAATGCTAATAATAAAAACAACAATAATAATAAAAAACCCTGCAATGCTTAGTTGTTTTTCTTATGTATGACTGAATACAAATCTCTTTACTTCTGTCTCTGACAAGAAAATTATATATGCTTTAATTCCTCCAGAACTCTGTCTACTCCACTGAGAATAGCCCAACATAGATGCAGTGAAGAGACAAATGTCTCTCCAACATCCTGTCTATAAATTGCTGCACATTTCTTACTATTCAATTCTTCTGTCTAATCCCCATGCCTGTCTCAGTTATCTCTAGAGCTTAACTTCTACTGGTTTTGGCATAATAGGCAAAAAAACAACAAATCCACAACCCTTGAAAAGATGCAAAATGCTGAAATCAACTACAGAGGCCACTCAGGAAAAAAGTAACACACAAACACATTCTCTACACCTTCTCTCCTTGGTCCTAGGATGCTTATTCCTTTTATTTTGATGGTGTTAAGTTACCAGGTTTTAATTCAGTGGGGTTTTTTTGGGGGGGTTGTTTGATGTGGTTTGAGGATTTTTCTTGTTGTTTCTCACAGAAAGAATATTTCTTAAAGATTTTCACATATAAAGTTTTTGTTTGTCACAGTTTTCATTGGAGTTCCTAGAGCTGAGACATATTATAGGTGTTTCAAGTAAGAAGATGAACAGAATAAATAATTTCTCACGATCGGTAAGGAATGTTCTGGGTAGTTCTGTTTGTCATCCCTTCCTGCCTCCCCTTTAGTCTTACATTATGCTTTCAAATTTCTGGAGTTTTTATATGACGTGACTATTAGTGTTTTAGAAGGCTAAAGTTACTTTTTCATTAGCATTTATATTGTTTTACTTTCAGAAGACAAGAGAGAGAACATTATCCTAGCCATCCAGAAGGATAATGAAATCTTAAAAATACAAGGAACTGAATTAAGATGACAAGAAGCAGTACAATACATGTGAATGTATTAAATTAAATATAATCCTCTGAAACATAAGGTCATAGCATATGATCAATTTTATAGAATATTTTGCAAAAAGGATGGGTTATGTGTCTATCATTCAAGTTTTTTATAGACTCCAGCTAGATCAGAGATGACTTTAGGAGTGAAAGTATTCAAGAGAAATCTCCACTTAAGATTTCTATCAATCAGGAGTAATTTGTGAACAGAAGAAATTTCTTAGGACACCAAATCTGATTCTCTCATCTTGCTGGCAAATAAAAGTAATAACCAAAATGCAGCACTATTTCCTTAGAATGTGCAGCACCTATACCTTCAGGTTTAGATTAACAACATCACAATGCAACAGAGACTCAAAGATTCACAGTAGATTTTAACTAAGAGACAGAAAAAAAAAAAAACAGCAAATGCACTTGCTGTTTCCAGTTATTAAAAAAAAAAATTGGTTTTGTCTCAGAGGAACATTACTGACCCTTGCAAAATGGAATATCCCTCCTTCAGATAAGATTTCTACAAGACATTTAGAAAGCCTAATTTCTAAAGTAGTTTCTCCCTTTTTCCCACTTCCATTACACCTGCAGTAGGTGTGTAGTTATCTTAAGAACACTTAAAAAAATTTTAAAACTGCCAGTCACTGCAGACACATCAAGCTGGGAAATCCATTTTTATATGAAGAACCATCAACGTCACCTGTTATGCTGAGTTAGAATTCTATACTTCACATTAACTAAATGAGGAATTCCTAACTCTGAGGATTTTGGTCTGCCTCAGGCGTTTTCCAGTGTTTGCTGAAAATTCTAAATCTGTTTAGGTTTTTTTGTTTTGTTTTATTTCTTTTTGTTGCACTGTTTTTGTTTTGTCTTGTTTTCCCTTGTCATAAAATGTGCCAGGCAGAAATGCAGCTGTTTACATAAGAAAAATATGTTTTTTTCCTCTTTTCCCACTATTGCAATGGAAAACAGGGTAAGATCAATTTTATAATTATTACTTTTACTGTGGTAGCTAAGTAGGCTGACTGCCACATTTCTGTTGGCAGTGCATAAGGACAGGGACAAGCATATTCCCTACCCTTCAATGTCTAAAGCCACAAGCCATCAGTGGCAATCAGATCCAGCAGCTTCCCATTTTAACATCATAGGAATTTAAAATCTTAGGTAGGGATCTTTTGGCAAAATTTGGATCTAACAAAGCTTTCTGTTGAATCCTTTCAGAAAAGCAAAGTCTCACCCACTGCAATATATTTTTTGCCTGACTTGGCTCCTGCATGGCTCACAGAGAGCTGTATTTTCCTTGCTCCAGCCTCTCTCATTTGAATGTGCTTTTGGCACAATAGTACACCATTGTCATTAACTATTAATTGAGTTGCAGTGAGTCAGAGACCTTTCTGTATTGTTTGTCACCTCATATATTGCCCTGTAGAGGCAGCTAGTGAGACGTCAAAGGCAGCAAGATGTTATGAGACCCGTAATGCCACAAAACTTTGATATGCAGCTCTCCCTGACACCTCCTTTAGGCAATAAATATTTTAGAAGGGAAGCAGATGGATAAATGAATAAGTGAATTACTTCATAGATTCTTATGTATAAAATTCTTGCTCCCAGATTTGTTAAACAATTACTTATTAGTGAAAGGGAAATTTGTTTCCACGAAGTGACCACTGGCCTCTCCCCATTGCAAATCTGGTGATGCAAATGGCACACAGGCTAAGCTACTGTATCCTTTGGAAGGTGGAATGCTTGCCCTGCCACACATAACAAAAGCCCTGACTAAATTGTTCCAGTCTCAACACCATTTGTGTTAGCATAAATGCTTATCACTTAAGAAAGAAAAAAAAAAAGGAATATTTTATTTATGGCTCATTCTCCTTGGACTTTAATTAACTTATAGAGGCTCAGAAATCCTGTTTATGCTTCAAATAAAGATTCTTTACTCCTTTGAGATAGTTGGTCTCTTTCAACTTGTTCCCTGATAAACATATGGTTGGGCTCAGGCCACCCTTACATGAAATACTCTTTATTCTTTTTCTTCCTAGCTGAAACTTCTCTCCTTTGAAATACACTTTTTTCTGAAAAATATTTATCAATAATTTTGTTGCTGGTTTTGATCTGTCATGGAAACCAAATATATTTGCATTTTTCAAAAAAATTACAAATGAAATCTAATAAAAGATCCTTATTAGAAGACAAGGTTAATGTAAATTAGACCATTCTGTTATATGAACTGAGTAGGACAGACTGTCTGAGGGAAGTCTTCCCCTACTCATAGAATCACAGATTAGTTTGGGTTGGAAGGGACCTTAAAGATCACCTAGTTCCAACCCCCCTGCCATGGGCAGGGACATCCTGCCCCCAAAGCAACAGGTATCCCTGTACCATGAAATGCAGCAATATACAAAAACAATAGGATTTATCTGTATGACACAGTTACTTAGAGGTGGCAGCCCTTGTCCTAAACATGTTTGTAAGCATGCTAGCAGTTTGTATATGGAACATTCTACCCTTAATGCAGCTGCTAATACTACTAATTCTTGGATTAGTTTAAGTCTGTTCATGGAGATGTTTTAAGACATGGTGCAGATTAGCTCAGAGAAATGCTTTTCCTTCCAGCCAAGGCTATTTGCCTGAGTGATAAGTCACAGCAGTACAAGCAACATACCTGAACCCTTTGACTGTTTGGTTTATTTTTGCTTTTTTTATTGTCCTCACTCGACTTTGGATGCTTTTTTATTCTTTCCAATTGATATTTCTCACTCCTGCTTCCCATTTCTGTACCATGACTCACAGAGTCAGCTTCAGTCTGTACCTCATAACATCCTTCTGTCCCACAGTCTGCCTCTTCCACTGGCATTTTTTCCCACCTTCTGTTGTCCTTGGGAAACTAGCATCTCCCTTGTCTCCCATCACCTCTCCACAACTCGCAATAAATGGACAACACATGAAACACGTTAAGTAGTTTTGGAAACCACAGCTATCAATTAGGATTTCTCACACTGAGGTCAGTACTCCCCTCAGAGGCCAAAAAAAACATGGTATTTCATTTGCCCTCTTTCTGTCCCAGTAAATATTTCATTATTTATTGGAATGGGCACATGGTTCCCAGAAGCTTGCAGCTAACTTCCCTCCAACTTTTGGAGATAAAGGTAGGTTTGTGACTTCAAAATCTAACGATGCCTGGAGTCCAGCCCTACTCCTTGCAATGCGCAATGGCAGAGGCAAGAGCAGAAATGGTCCCACCAGCATCTTCCAGAAGAAAGGATTGATCCTCCACTCAGAACTTTAGTTTCAAACTCTGTGACAGAGTTAAGATGCATGAATCCCAATCTGACAGGAACACATCTCCGCAGACCTAAGTTAGGTACCAAAGTTTCTGAGAAGAGTGACATTTAAGTTAAATCCTGCTCTTCAGTATTCATATGAGGTACTTGAGGTGGCTCTCTACCGCTATGAAGCTTAGTCAAGTATCTTGCTCTTCCTCAGACAGGCAGTTCACAGGACTGTTTTCCACTTTGGATTCCAGTAACTCAGAAATAAGATGTGGTAATGGCTAATTCTACAGTGCTTGAGGCACTTTGAATATTTTTCACACTCTTTAATCTTCATATTACACAGTCAACAAAAAAATAATTCAGTCAAGCTGCACTGAATTCTTCAAATCAAAATATAAACCACTGTAACCATATTAATCAATACAGATAATTAACCAAAAGATATATTCATAAACCTCTCATTATCCTAATAATTAGGATCATATACTCTAAAAAGAAGAATGAAAGATGGGGGGCTAACAGGCAGATAATAAACTTTAATTTTTTTTAGTTTAATTACAGTTTATTTATCTTTGTGTGAATGTGAAAATAATAAATTGATTTTGTATTGACTTTTAACATTTTTCAGCACAATGTTGTTAAAATAGGTACACAAGAATCTTTGGAAAAAGCTCTTCTTCCTTTTTCTGGTAATACTACAATGGAAAATAATCAAGACACAGTACAGTGCCAAAAAGGAAAATGCCACCAAAAGCATATTAAAGGCAACAAATGCATTATCATATTTCATTTCAACCACTCTCCCACTCTTGAGTGGTACAAATGAGCCATTGTTGAAAAGCTATGCAATTTGTGAGTGTGGTGAAGTGAGAGTTTGATGCCAGAAACATAGAATGGTTAGGGTTGGATGGAACCTTAAAGATCACCTAGTTCAAATCCCCCTGCATGGCAGGGAGTGAATCTGTAAACACATTTTGATTCTATTTCAGTAATTACTGAAATGAGCATAAAAGACAATTTTTAAATATTTAAGTTTTGTTTCAGGTTTTTTGTTTGTTTTTGTTTTGTTTTGGTTTGGTTTTTACCTGTTTCTTAAATCTACACTTCAGCAAGTCACAAAAATCCTTACGTTTCATCCTCACATGGTACTCCTCACAAATGACATCCCTTTTCCGGGGAGCATTAAACTGACAAGTTGCAACTAAAGCTCCCCCAGAATAAGCATATTGCAATTTATTCAGGGATACAAGAATGTCTCACCTTGTCAGCTTTCAGACTGTTGAGCTGAGAAAAATAGTTACAACTTTCCACTAAAGGTCTGTTTTAAGCCTGGTAGTTAAGAACATAAGAATGGTACCTAAAGATGGTTTCTAAAGTCTATCTATGACCTGCTTAGAGCATTGATTTTCTAAAGTGCTGAGCACATTGCTGTTCCCTTTAAAGTCATGGATTAGTCAGGGCACGATAAACACCTAGTAATTTCTGTGTGTCCAGGTTTAGATGCCCATATAGGTGGGTTCTTTTGATGTTTAGGCTATATGTATAGATGCTTAAATAAAGACATTCCTTCCTTTTTACTGAAGTTGTTCTGCAGGGATTTGTAGGCTACAACCTGGCTTTCCCTACATTTCAAGGTGTCAGACAGTGTGTTGAGCTAAAAAAAATCCTGTTAAAAATGTTCAGATGCGAATTCTGGGGATATAATCAAGATGCAAACATGCAATAGAAGCATAATGGAGAATGACTGCAATTTCTTTCTCTTCTCAAGGCTGATAAGCCTTGAGCCTACTGATATTTAGAGCAGATCTAGATGTTTATGTGGGCTTCTTCTGAGTAAATTGTAATGGCTATATAACATGTTTGGTGTTCACATAACATTTTACTTATATATTGCAAGATATTTTTGTAAAGAGCTTGCAGAAACAGTCAGCTCCAGACACTAGACAATACTGGATGGGATGGTAACTTATGACAACAAGACATGAATTGGCTGAATGAAGTCTCTGAATACCAGGAAAGAGCAGCTGGAAGAGGAGGACTGCTTTAGGAGAGGGATGAGATAGGAAGTTACATCAAGAAGAAGAAGAAACTGAGGGAGAAAAAGTAATAAGGAACATGCAAATAGAAAGCAACAAGATATATTGGTGAGATTGCTAAGGATTTTGTCATCAAGAATTAATAGCTTTACCATGATACAAAGGAGAATAACAGTAAGTGAGGGGATTCAGAGAGTGACATGAGCAGAGCAAGACATAGGAAAAGAAAGATTTCTATGACAATGGCAATTAAACCACATTAAAATGTGAGAGTGGCAGGCAGTGGGTGTTGATAATTTTGGGGAATCAAAGCCATCCATGCTGAGCTGATAAACATACATGGCTTTCAGGAATGCCATACTGTGGATCAAATGGGCCCTATAGATATTAAAGCAGAAGAAATCACATATTTTAAGTGTCTGAGCATTGCTGTGTTTTAAAAACACAATCAAAACATACCATCAGTGGGTCTGTACTTCAATGAAAGATAGATTTATCTTCCAATATTCACTTTCTTCTCAAAACCCTGAATCCAGGACAGACTGCAGTCTGCCATTCTGAACTCTAGCCCTCATTACTTTAATAGGTTTAAGTCAGACCCTTAGTAGCATATAACACTGCCCATTGCTGTAATGAGATTCCTCAGTCACAGAAGGAAGATGTACGGTTGGCAGCGTGCTAACAGTACTGTTACCCACAGAAGGATGTTCTGGCTGGTGATATCTTCCTCTGCTGTGATGTCAGAGGACACACAGCCCCTCCCCTCTCAAGTGCTGCTGTTCAGCGAAGATGATAACAAGGAAGATACATTCTGGTGTCCTGCTATGTCTTTTTTCTATTTGCTGATTCTTTAAGATTGGCTTAGGGGAGCTCTGGGAGAGCTGTAGCTTGTATCTGCAGGAGGTAATGCTGCTGCTGTTAAAGCTTCTTGCTCCTGTTTGCCACCTGAGTGAGCCCCAGGTCACCACTGTTGGTCTTTACGTTCCAGATGCCTGCAGACATGTATTGCCACTATGATGGGATTCTCCACAAAGACAAAAAGCATCAAGGGAAAGAGGTCAATTACTCATGGAAGATAGTACCAGGGATCATGACTCCTGTTCCTAAACAGTGAAGCAAGTGCCATAATGAAATTTAATGTAGTGAGGCAAGTAGGATGGACTTTGACACAGTTAGGTGGGTAAATTTAGGTGGGTAAAATTAACTTGCTTTCCTTGACACATAATAAAATGTAATTTCAACTAAAAGAAGTGTTAGTGCAATGGAAGCTCTCAAAAAATTAGATAAAAAGTTGCTCCTTTCCCTTTTTATTGAATTTAATTAATTTATTTATTTATTTTTATTAAATTTTTAAACATTCTCTCCTGTGCTCTGAGGATATGGTCCACAGGTAAAAAGGAAAATTGCAATTTATTCACATCACCTGGTGAAAGACTTAGCTTTCAATACTGGGGTCCACCTGGTGTTGTGTATAGTTATATTGTAGCAAAGAGTTTATTTTTGGAAAATCTTAAGTAATTGAAACCATTTTGCTCAAGGGAGTTGGCTCTTTTATCTCTGCTAATATCTACAGAAGATCACTCTTATAGAAGATTACTCTTATATTACATATAACTTAGGAGTATAGTTTAAATTCAGAGAATCTTTTCCACATCCAAAATATCTGTTACCCCATCAGTGCATATTATTGATTATTCTAGTATTTTAAGAAAATTCAGTGAATTATGTAAGTATATTTTTATTTATCTTGTTAAAAAAGACTCTAGTTTTTAAAAGCAAAATTAGGAAAGCACAACAGCAAGATAATAAAGCAGCAAAATCTCATCCCCATTAAAAAAAGAAAGGCGGAATAATTCTACTGTATTAGTAAAGAGGGGAGCAAAAAAATATCTGAAAAATCTGAAGTAACTGGAAGAAATACTGACTACAAAAAAGCATAATACAAGTTTCAGAAGAATCTGGTCTTTGGTTGCCATCTCAGTCAATTCAAGGCATCAAAGCACTGGTATGACGTGACAGGTTCTGCTGTATCTGAAACCCAGTCAGGTTTCAAGGTTAAAGCCTTATTTGTGTTTTCAGAGTTTTTCTTCATAATTGGTAAGTCATATCCATAAATATTATACTATATAATCTAAAAATTTCTAAGAGGTTAAAAAGCAATCTATCATAATCTTTAAAATGTGATAGTAACACTTTTATAGTTAAATTAGGCCATGAAAAATGGGTGAAGGTTGTCTATGAAAAAAGTTCTTTTTTATGACGAAGATAATTGAAGCCACAAGAGGAAAGCATAAGCTGAAAATGATTTAGAAAATTAATCACAAAAGACTGTCATTATATTACTTTAGAGACAAAATAAAACAAATTAACTTTTTTTTTTTATTTACCTACCTCTAATGAATTCATCTTTCTCTGTACCGACAGGCTGAGAAAATGTCAAAATGTTAATGATGAATATATCAAAAGTTAGACTTTAACACTGTCATATTCTGCAAAAGGCTGAGAATTTAAAAACTGTGGTTTTGATGTGCCTGTAATGCAAGCATAATAATTCAACATGAGTTAAATCTTTGTGGGTCTTTTTTTTTTTTTTTTTTTTTTTTTTTTTTTTCCTTTTTTTTAAAGAAAGACGTTTGGCAAAAACTGAATTCAATCTGTTTGCTTTTTTTATTTCCTTATATCAAAGTATTATTTGGTGAAAGATTGTTCCAAGAGCACTGAGAATTTCACTACAGCCTGAATATAAAATGGCTTAAATTATTCTCTAAATGTGGTTCTTTACCACCACAAAACAATGAAGATGATGAAACAGAATAAGAAGGGCATTTCAAGTCCTTTTACTGATTTTAGCTCTGAATATTAGTTGTTATGTACATTGACTCAAATTTTTTCCATTTTATTGGTGTTTGTCATGTAGTTTAAAGTCACCAGTATTAATTGTCCAGAAATGGAACCTATGAGCATACACTAAGAGAAAACAATAATGAAGCAGAAGACCCAAACCACTATGTGGTGAGATGTGCCAGACCCTCAAACATGTAGCATCTTTTTAAAATGAGTGTTCAAATATCATTTAACTATTACCTTAGGTATTTTTAGGTATTTTTCATAGTGAACCTTCATTTTAGTTCTTCATTTTGTTTGTGCTCAAAGATAAAAAATATTTTATCATCTCTGTATAGTATTAGAACTTCACAGGCATTTTCTTTACATGACAAATGAGGGGGTTTAACAATGAGTATTGATGGGTTTTGAACAATGAGTATTGGCAATATTTCATTTGTTAAAAAAAAAAAAAAAAAAAAAAAAAAGAGTCGAAGGAAGAAGAAAACCTAAGAGTTTAAGTGAACTTACTGGATATTTTAGTCAAGTTCACCAGTGATTAAATAAAGATTCTGCTATTATTTTCATTTTACTGAAGTACTGATTCATCCAGGGAAGAAATTCTCCTCCTGAAAATGGAGTTGAAAAGTCTTCTCTTTGGACAGGTCTTGTAAAAGAAGAGAGGCGCGTATCTGAGGGTATTTTTAAGTTGAACATGTATATCAAAAGCATACATTGCAATGCATTAAGATGAATTCATGATCCTTAACAGTAGAAAATTCAGGCTGTTTCTGTTTGCATTTATATTGGCTTGATAATGATAAATTCTGTTTACTTCTTTTAAATCCATTTTAATTTAAATAAGTGCGTGTGAATGTAAGGGGTCAATTTGTCTTACATATTCCCTATTACGTGCATATTTCTATACATTTCATAACAACCAAATCACAGCTAAGAAGATGCAAACAGTTCGGGCTGTTATGCCTCTGCCCTCTTCTCCCTCAGTTTGCTAAATAAAACAGACAAAAAAAATATCTGTTCAGAAAGGGACAGGAAAGCAAAATGTTTTTCTGCTTATTCTTCTGTGCCCATAGGTGAATGCAGTGCAAAGGAATTACTGTGATAACCCTGTAACATTTTAGTGTTCCTCCACAGAGAGAAAATCAATAGCTCGATCAAACGGCTATTAGGAAAGCAGAGAACAAGTTTCCAAGATCTTCCTGCTGGAAGATGAACTGGTCTGCAAAAATGGCTACAGTTATGCATTGCAACATTTTTGGTGTGGATGGACTTGTGTATATAGGGACATAAATAGGAATGTGTATGTCTTCAGTGCACAGTGGGTTTATATATGTTTGTTACTGGGGTACCTAACTAAAAATACATTTTTTTAACCAAGTTAAAATTCATACAGAGGGAAATCTATAGAACAGCACACAAAAAAGCTGTCAATTCCCTATATGTGAGAATAAAAAAAAGTATGATCTTGCTTACTTGAAAGAAGAAATAGGTCAATAAAATATTTTAATTCATTACCTGTTTTCATAGGTAGTAAAATTTTGCCACAGACAGGGAGGTCAAATCAGTAAAAGATATTATCACAAGTATAATTTGTGAACAGTTTTTATCTATTACTATAATAAAGAACTATGTTTTAGAGATAGATAAGATGTTGTACCTACCACTTGTAGATAATACTAGTTTTAAAAGAAAGCTAGATTCATATGCTGAATCTAGTAATATTGAAAAGTAATATTGAAGTATATTTGCATATATATCCTCATATGAATTTTAGACTTATTAGCATATCTACTAGGAATGACCCCATTAATAAGTAATTTTTTAAATATTTTTTTCATAGAATCGTAGAATGATGTGGATCGCAAGGAACCTTAAAGATCACCCAGTTCCAACTTTCCTGCCATGGAAGGCAGGACATCTCTCACTTGACCAGGTTTCTCAAAGCCTGGCCTTGAACACTTCCAGGGATGAGAAAAATCCACAACTTCTCTGGGCAACCTGTTTCAGTGTCTTACCACCCTCACAGGAAATAATTTCTTCCTAATGTCTAATTTAAAACTACCCTCTTCCTGTTTAAAACCGTTCCCCCCATGTCCTATCACTACATGACCTTGTAAAAAGTCCCTCCCAAGCTTTCCTGTAGGCCCCTTCAGGTAATGGAAGGCTGCAATAAGGTCTTAGAACTTTCTCTTTTCCTGGCTGACCAACCCCAGCTTTCTCAGGCTCTCTTCATAGGAGAGGTGCTCCATCCCTCCAATTGTCTTTGTGACCTTCCTGTGGACTCACTCCAAAAGCTCCATGTCCTTCTTTGTTGAGTGCTCCAGAAATGGACATAATACTCCAGGTGGGGTCTCACTAGAGTGGAGTAGAAGGAGAGAATCACCTCCCTCAACCTGCTGGCCATGGTTCTTTTGATGCAGGCCAGGATACAGTTGGATTTCTGGGCTGCAATTGTACATTGCCAGATCATATTGAGCTTCACATCAACCAACATCCCCAAGTCTTTTCTTCAGGGCTGTTCTCAATCCAACCTACATTTGTGGTTGTGATTGTCCCTACACATATGCAGGACCTTTCACTTGTCCTTGTTGAACTTCATGAACTTTGCATGGGCCAAATCTTCAAGCCTGTCAAGGTCCCCCTGGATGGCCTCCTTTCCCTCCAGTGTGTCAATCACATCACACAGCTTCGTGTCATCAGGAAACTTTCTGAGAGTGCCTTAAATTACACTGTCCATATCTCTGACAAAGATGTTAAACACCACAGGTCCCAATACCAACCCCTGAGGGAGTCTATTTGTCACTGGTCTATGAAGAGGTAAAATCTGCTCCCTGAAGTCCCAGGTAGTGAGCTTACTCTGCAACCTCCTTGTTGCTCTAAGAGTTTTCAAACACTTCATCCCTGTAACATGATTATTTAGGTTTCTTTAACATCTGGCCATGAATAAAAAGGCCTCACTGGATGACCCTGAATGTTGTACTGATAGAAGAATGGCTACAAATTTTTAGCTTGAAATGTGTCAGTGTGGGTAAGCTTCTAGTGAGCTCCCAAAATGATAGTCAAACAAGCATCCTCCTGTGACATATTTGCCTTACATAGACAAAGGAAATAGTAATTGAAAACTGTTTTTCTGCTTCAGGAAAAAGGCAAAAGATAGAACTAGTTCATACTGGTACCTAATTCAGAATGAGATGAATAATTCTCTCAGTAAATGGCATTGACTACAATTGTATTGACTACAGGAGGGATGTAGGAGCCTGGTTATTGTCTTTACACATACAGGTGGGTATCTTAATCTGTAAATTCAATATCAATAATGCAATTGCACTATCTGAAGGATTGTTATGAGAAATTTTACAAATTGTGAGAGAGGAGATGTTGACAAAAATTATCAAGTTGTGTAAGTACTCAAAAAATGAAGTTGTGTGCACAGCATCAGAACGTGAGCAGACTATTTAATTATGAACCTTTTATTCCTTAGGTATTTTATCACAAAAAAAGCAGGGAAAAACAATACATATGTGTCCCCCAGGTTTCCCAGCTTTTAACCAGATAAAATGAATACGAAATAAATCGTTCAGTTTTCCCAGGAAGAAAAATGGAGTTCATGCCCATGATAGTCCCAAGGAATTTATGAAAGAAATCATGATCTAGTAGCTCAAAACAACTTATTTTTTATCCTGCCCAAACCAGGACAGTTGTTGACAACTTTTTTTTGAGCTGAGACAAATATATCACAACTTCATTACAGAAAGAAAAAACAGTAGTAATAGTTTATTCATGTTCAATCTAATCAATGCACTGTATCCTGTGTCCAGATCTAACCCCCAAAAAAACCCCTTTGTAAAGCTAACCTCAAACCTGCTTTTCAGAGGAAGCATTTTGTTATCTTGCCTATGAAGGTAAGTAGAAACTCCCAGACTCTAAAGAGGTAGTTTCTAGATATGTTTCCAAAAGCAAAGTGGCATCAAAAACCCAAGTTGTTTCTTTTTTTTCCCCTTCCTTTCCTTTCTTTAATTTTTTTCTTCTCCTTTCTCCCTAGCCTAAGCCCCTTCCTTCTTCATTACCCAGACAAAATCCAGGGAAGTTGAATATTATGTTAATTGCAATTATCAATTTTTTTGGAAAGCGCTTATTATTTGAATTCTTTGAATTACATCTGGAATCACTGTAATGACAGTGGTTCTTTTTTTGCTTATTCATATCTCATTGTGACAGTCTAGATAGAGGAAGCATTTTGTAGCATTTAGTCAAGCTTTTTTTTCTGCTCTGATGTCCTGCTGCTCCAAGGGCATCTTCACCAGTTTTCCCCAGCAACACAAGTGAAAATGTTTCTTATGGATCTAGTTCTTTGTCATTCAGATTTCTCTTCCCCAGTCTTGCTAAGTCTTCAAATGATCCTTTTTTTTTTTTTTTTTGTCTGCATTTCAGATTTCAGATGACATTCTGTTGTTCCAAACCAAGTCCAGTCAGAAAGATTTCTATGCACACAAATTCTAAAATGCAAATCCTGTTTCTAATTGGGATAAATTAAAAGAAATGAGAGTGAAAAACTATGTATCTAGGCCAAAGTAGCTTTTGTTTTCCACTGAGATTTTAAGAACCTAGTTCTCCATATCTGTTCTCTGGGACTATTTCTGCAAAGACCAGAATGATGTTGCTCTGAGATTATGCAAGACACTTTGTAGTATGGGTTGGTATGATTGGTATGACACTAGAATTTTGAGAAGCCTGTCTGCTTGCAGTTGCAGAATGGATAGGATAACCTAGGCTGTCTCAAATCACATGAAGTTTATTTAATTCTTCCCTATATACCTTATTATAGGTCCCTTCAGCATTCACAGTTTCCCCTTCAATAGTTAGAACTGGTTCTTCTCACATTGTAGCAATATGTTTCAAGTTTTAAAAAACAGTCTTATTTAAACCTACTCTCAGTGAAGACTTTAAAACTCACCACCACCTATCTCTTCAGGGAAAAGGCTTTGCACAATAAACTAGAGTGATAATTTGGGGGGGTTTATGTTTTTTTTCTTTCTGAGATGCATTATGTAGAATATGCTGGAAAAGACACCTGTAATTTCTGGAGCTTTAGTTACAATGTAAGCACTACAAATCTCGTACCATTGTCTTCACTACAAAGGACTTCATAGTCAGCACAGAGCTCAGGATACAAACTATATAAAAGTTTATACTCTGGCAAGCCTTGGCACTGCTGATGAAGCTCTAACTTTACAAGAAGACAATACTAGTGGATCTTTCAGTGGTAATGTGAACTCTCCAGATACAACCGTTTTAAACCTCCTATTTTTAAGGTTACCACGACTGACTAGGGCTGAGACTGCTCACACTAGTTGAGATCAAAGTTCCCTCTACACCAGTACAAAGGCTCCACTGGGGCTTAGGAGGAGGTACAGAGGTCAAAATCACAGGAAAATGGTACGTGTTCTGAGATTAAGAAGATAATGAAGTACATGTCAGGGTATACATATGCTTGCTTTACCCTGCTCTCTGTTTAAGCTTGTGAAAGTATCTTCTCATAGCATTTAAATCTGAGATACTCTGTTTTAGCTTTTTCTCTACTATTTTCTATAGGGTGAATTAATACAAGCAGGACAATATTAATAATCTATGAATCTACAGCCCATTTAAAAGATTCTTCCTACAGATTTCATTAAAATGTTCAGAGCTGCAGCAAAGTTCTGCAGGTAGTCCTCTGCTATCTTTAGCATCTCAGTTTTAAGAGGAGTGTTGATTCGGACTAAACTCCTTTAACAGGGAATCCCATATGTGCAATTTGGGCAGCTTTGAGCCACATACATGAAAGGGACATGCAGTCATAGGGACTAATCTAAATATATTCTGAGGTAAAGCTCCGAAATGTAAACACTGTCAAGATTCAGGACTCAACACAAACCAGCTCGGTCTATGGGACTGTTGACATTGCACCAAATTGTTTGTCAAGATAAGAGATACTCACTGCCTCCAAGCTTGTGATTTCAGTTTATAAGTTCCAATATGAAAGTGATTTTCAGCTTCTTAAATCTCAGAATTCCTCGCACTGGAAGGAAAACATTAGGATTGCATATGTTGTATATATCTTTTAGCTGTCAGTATTATTAAACCATTCAGGGGCACAAATATAGCTTTATATTAGACAAAAAAACCCCAAAGAAGACAAATGGGACTCCTGATGTCAAGCTCTATGCTAATCAGAAGCCAAAGATGACTTACGAGTTGAACTCCTTCCCAATCATCTTTCAGATTACTGAATTCACTCTCCATTTTTCAGCTTCAATTTGAGCACAAAACACAGCATTATTGTATGGAAGTTGTACTGGAACAAAGCAGCTACAGATGTAATATCTCTATTGAAAACCAGATAAAGGTAAAATTGATACATAAAAGACATAATGGCCTGTGATAAAAGCAAGAATAAATAGTAGTTTAAAAGTCCACATGTGGACTGGTCTGTGAAGGTTTGAGAGAAAAAAGAAATTAAAAGTTCTTCTGAAATGGGTTATATTCTTCCACGGGAAAAGAATGGAAATCGTAGTATTTTAAAAGTATAACAGATGTCAGATCATTGGATAGGATAATTTTCACCTGTAGAAAAAAGCACTGGCAAGAATGGTGGATTACAGGAGCTAATGGTTCTTTTTTATTTTTCTAATTCCTATAGTTTTATTATGACCAGCAAGCTACGGAAACATCAGTTACCAGTGGCATGGTGTATGCTAGTAATAGCTATAGTGCATCCTCCTGTATAAAATTAATTAAGCTTTCTTAAACCTAAAGTTATTTTAAGAAAAGGCATATGGTATCTTGGGAAAGGAATCCATATAGTTGCTGGAGGAACTGCAATTCTGAACAGTTATATCCAGTTTAAAATAGAATATCAATATCCTATGGACACTCTCTGACAGCATGAAGAACCTTGCATTCCCATCATTTTGGCTGGTCCTTCTTCACAGGGCAATACAGCCAGAGGCATTGCAAAGGGATCTTCACATGCCAGGAGGAAAAGAAATTGATATAAAAGTGACAGAGGAACAGGTCACCAAGTAGTGGCAGTTATACAATGCCTTTTAAATACTAAATATCAGCATGAAGGAGAAAAAAAAACAGGTCATTGCAGTCCTCAGTCTTAATATAGTGGAGAGACAGGGAAGCTTAGTAAAACTGAAAAAATGAACAGTTTTCTTGGCACCATACAAGTAGACTCTCATTCTATCAATGCAAAGCTGTTTGCTTGTTTATTCTGTTTGTGCTTTGGAGAAAATATTCAGAAGCGATTAATCTTCATGTTAAGAACCTGCAGTGTAAGATTTACTGTGTAATGTAGCCTGTAATATTTTGGTTTATCTATAACCTGCAAATGTAATTTTGGAAACATTTTTCAAACTTTATTTCTCTCTCTTTCCCATTACTTTCTGGTTTAGACCAGTTCTTATCCTGTACTTGGAAATAAAAAGAATGGCATAAAGTCACTTAAAGACAAGAGGTGGAGTCAGTTGTCATAAATGTGGCCATCAGTTCTGAGACACTAATCTGTAATCAGATCTGGTCTCAATCATAAACCCATTAAATGAAGTAATAATCTTCTTTATTCATATAAATGAAGTCTGCAAAAGTTGTAGCTCTTGTTTTGTATCTTTCTGAAAAACACAAAGTTCCAGAAATTTCCAACTGAAATACTTTTGTTGTTATACTAGGTAAGATAGTACGTTTTAATCACGGGTTAAAGAATTGCTATTTATTTAAGAAAAAAAAGAGATGATGTCTGCACCAATCCTGTCTAAAGAACATCAGCATTAAAGGTAAATAAGTAAAACTGGCAGTCTAGGAAGGAGACTTCTTCCTTGTAAATGAGCTGTCAACGATTTCAAGGAAGAGGATATTTTGAAGTTAAATAAAAACATAAGCAATGGCATAAGTATGCAAGTTAGCATTACCCTCAGGTCAAAAGAACTTTTCATAAACATAGTCTGAAGGCGTGTGGCAGAGAGGTGGAACAAGTTCCCAAACATGCAGACTAAGTATATGTCTACAATTTGGTACAAGTCCTAGGGACAACTCCCTCTAGCTTTAGAGAGATTTGATTCTGAAATAATCCAAATACTTTCTTATCTGACACTTCGGTCTTTACAACATTTACTGCTCATTTTGTTTGGTTTGGTATATTATTTTGTTTTCCTAATGGTATTACTTTTATTTAGAATGATTTCAAGATATATGAATAACATATAACTGTGGGATATTGTGTACTTCCATGACATTCCTATAACACATCAAATTTCTGTATCTGAGAATCCACAGCATACTTATGCACAGATGAGTTTGAGAGTCAGTAGTACAATGTCTAAATGGATCAAAAATGAACTGGCAACTACTCTCAGCTAAGAAATTTCTCAGTTCTGAAGCATGTTACACTTAAGCAGTACACTTATTCTTGATAGGCCTATTGCATTTTATAATGCAAGTACATAAAATGAAAACTAAGATGAAGAACTCTCATAAAGATTAGATTTCAAATATGCTGGGTATTCTCCAGCTAAATCAGAGGAAAAAGATGCTAGCTTATACTCCTGAAATTACACATTGCTAGAGAGAAATAACAGCTACTTTTTAGCTAAAAAAAAAAAAAAAAAATCCATCTACAGTACTAATACTAGTTTCCTTTCAAAGGTTTTGTGATTATTTCTTTCGGATTGCAGTGTTGTGAAAAATACCATATTAAACCTTCAGTTCTGGGGAAAAACTGAATAACTGCCTTTCTAGGCACAAGTTATATTTCTACCAAGACATGCCAGGTACATCAGTGGAAAATATTTCAGAAAAAAATTAGTAACATAGAAGAAACTGTAATTTTAAAATTATTTTAATAGGAATAAAATAATAACCATAAGCACTTTGGAAGGGGAAAGGCTGTAGCTAATATTAGATGTATCAAAGTTAAGAGTGCATAAATGAATTAATTATTTATTATTACATTTGTTAATTTTTATCTCATAGGGAAGCAAAGCATTGCAATACCTCAAATAAGGAAATATCTACATTAGGTTATTGAAAGGTTGGATAAGTGTACTAGGGTAAGGAAAAGAAAGGGTAGCACCTTTACTGTCTGTACTAACTGCAAAGTTATGAAAGGTTGTATGACTGCTTTAGAGACACAGTATTATGGTCTCCACAAAGGAACTGGTAAAGGTAGAGTCAGATGGGCTACCTTGTACATGCAGCAAGGCTAAACCACAGCACAGACCATTCTCCCATGGATAACTGTGAGTTAACTTCTTTGTGCATCTTTGTTAACACTACAGTTATCTCACTTTCTTTTAAAATTAGTAGGATCTAAATATGGGCAAAGAACAGTTTGGCATTCAGAAGATTTATATTGGGCTATTCTTCTGATTTGTCTATGACTGTATAATGAGAGTGGGTTTATAACACTCGCCCTCAGAAAATGACTAAGGATTAAATCACATTGAGCTAGGAAACCCTGTGCATTGTCTCCCCAGGTATTTTTAGGCTTCTGCTGTTTGGTACAAAGGGAAGTACTGAATGTGTATGGTATGAAGCAGATCTAGTATCATAAAAATTGATGCTTAAAAGCACTAGATGGTTTGAGTGCCTACACATTTGCATATCTGACTTACCATCTTTTTCTAAAGGGCACCTTGTCAAGGCTTTCTGTAAGCAGCCCTACCCTTCCCTGAAAATTACCTGTGAAGAACCTCAGTGTAGACAAAGAGAACAAAAGTAGGTGCTTTTGAACCATAATATATATGACTTCTGAAGTATCAGAGTGAGTAAGAATGATATCTCTAAACTCTTTGAATTAATTCTATGAAACCAAATGTCCTTTTTTTCTTTTCTCTCTCTTTTTTTTTCTTTTTTTCTTTTTTTTTTTTTTTTTTTTTTTTTTTTCATTTTTAATCTCGGTAAACAGGTAATAGCATATTCAAAATTTCAGTACATAAAAGAGGAAAAAAATGTTTAAAAAAAGAAGAAAATATTAAATTAACAGTAGTGTCTTATTTATACAAATTGCTTTCAGTCTCAGTAAACCTACCATTAGGAAGACACCACAAAATGACAAGAAAATACAAGGACAGAAAGACATACTGGTAAAAGTCCTGGAGCAAACACTATTCTATGTAACAACCAACAGCTCAGACAACAGAAAAAATCATTATTATTAGCAGAAGGATTCCCAGCAGTGTCAGGCTCTAAAGCAGATGAATTTGGAAAAGTGACAGTAGTAAATGGCCTGCAATAATGGTAGTGACAGGAAGTCTTCCAGGCTGCTGTCCAAATATTGGATGATGCCACAACATAATAAACTTTATCTATCAAGAATTTCTATTTCTGATACCTCCAACTTGTAAATCATAACATAAACCTTTTGTACATACATAAAGCTACCTAATCTCATGCACCTGTTAAACCTCAGTCATTTCTTGCCATTTTGTACCTCTGTGTAATAGAGATGTGGCCAAATCTCCCCTTCACATCCCCACAACAGAGATTTGAGACAAGCCCTGCAGTATAGCCCAGTCACCATCACCAGTCACTGATACAAGAGACTCAGAAGATCTTTAAAAAAACAGTCTAAAATCATGTTGCATAGATGGACTACTGCTCTTGATCAGGCCCAACCTTGAGTAGGTAATGCGTAGAGCATTACTCCTCACCTACAGTTCCAGTTTCTAAGTCTCAACAGTTCAGAAACTTCCTAAAATAGCTCTTTCATCTGTTAAGGAGCTTTTTTATAAGTTCAGGTATTTTTGTTCTCAGTGACATCCCGACTCACTGGTCTTACAGCTGATGAGGCCTGGTCAATAGGACAAACTGGGCACAGAAATAAAGTACAGTATGCAGCAGCATTCACATATTAACTATGCACTGAGATTTGTTCCCTCCCATTACCCAGGAGTCAATTATGTTTGCTTCACTTTTATTTTGTTTTAAAAGAAACTTTAAAGCAAACACAACATATCCTCTTCCCTCCCCCCCTTTTCTCTTGTCTTTAAAACCAAGAACACTTTAGAATATTTAGAAATTCCAAACAATTTATTTTGCCTATCTTTATTTCCTTGATACGCTGGTTAAACCACTATTGGTTTGCTGAGTTGCTGGGCTTTTTTTCTTGGAAAAAAGCAAACCAAAGCAAAAAAACAAACCTCACCAAACAAACAAAAAACCCCAAACCAAAACAGGTATAGGAAAAAAAATTTCTGACATTTACTTAAAAATGTTGTATGAAGGGGAGAGGAGAGAGGGGTTCCTGAGTTTAAGTTAATCATGCTTGTGACCACTTCTTGAAAAAAAATGTCAAGAGCTAGAGAATTGAAATCCTTTTCATAGCAAAGGGATAATTAAGACAAGATCTTACTTCATTACCATTTGTGAAATCTACCTTGAAGCTATCTGACCCTTAGACAATGGAATTAAATAAACTTTTTCAAGATGCAATTCATCAGACCTATTTTGGACACCATTTGTGTTTATTACAAAGAACATCCTAAATAACAGATTGAAATAAAATATCTACCTCACAGATTCTTTCATTTGTTCAGATGCCTTTAACCCTTTCTTTGAATCCTGAAGGACTTGACTTCACTGTATGGCAGAGACAGCTCTGGGAATATGCGGAGTCTGGAGGATATGTGGATAAATACATGTTCCCAAATAAAGCTGAGGCATTCTTGCTTGAGGTAGCAACAAACTGACATTTCAAAGATTACAGCTGTCTCTACAGAAGGCCTGAAGATCCCCTGCACCACCTGTCAGTGCCCAAATTCCTATAAGTGACTTTTTCTTAGGAGATAAAACCAGGTTTTAAGAGTTGTTGGGGTTTTTGTTACACCTCGTTTTCAATATTGGTGTGAGAAACAGCCACTACTGGAGAGAACCACAGCTGACAATGTGCCAGTGTAGGTGAAATATTCAGAGGTTAATAATTTGACCCTTTTTCCATCCTAAACCATCTTCTGAGACTGTTCTACAAGTGTGCTTTTTATCACTTTTTCTACTTAGAAGAACTATATATGTTAGCTTTGAGAACTAAAATGAAGAACTAAAAATCCTTGAGCAAGCTGTGCACTTCCTGCAACCGGGAAATTTTCTGGGTTTTATAATTTTAATTTTATTATATAATAAAATTAGAGGACCATATTCCCACAGAGATGGGCACAGTATAAAACTGGCAGAGCTAGGGTTTGCTATAGATTCTAGAGAAGAGGGAGCTTCCTCATTTTGTTTTAAAATGGATACGTTGAACATAGCACATGTAGGGAAGAGTTAACTAGCTGTAGCAAAATGTTTTTCTCAACTGCTTCTCTCTGCTGGAAATCCCACAATCATACTTAAAATCTAAGATAATGAGAAAGCCTCTAAGCTGAAAAAGCACTATATCTAATCATTTCAGTCTCAGTTTAACATACAATTTTGTAAAGTAGAACAGCCTTCATTATCTCAAAATCATATTGAAATATTTTGTTTCTAAATTTTAATATATTATTTTGTTGAAATTTCTTACAATGCACTGCTACCCTCACTGGCATCTGAATAGAAGCAAACAGAATCCTGATGCTCTTGGGAGACAAAAATGAACATAAATGTACAAGAGGCCAGTGAGAAAAAAACTGGATGTAAGAGAATACATGCTGAGGTGTGAGCACAAGCAATACAGGGTGCCAACAACAGACAATGAGAAGTTCACAAGGGTGCACACATTAGCAGAACCCAAACTGAAATAACGAGGCTAAGTGAGAAATGCTACCAATCCAATAAGAGTTTTGTTAAGTTGAGAGGAATTTTTTTCAGCTACAGGCACATGATCCTCCAATGCTGCAGAGGTGTTGCCCTTCCTCCTCTGTCTGTGGCACCATGGTGCACCAGGGACAGCACAGAGAGGACAAGATTTGCCAAGAGTGCTATTTATAGTGCTTAATATTAGGCATCTAAAGATTGGATGTCCAGTTAATAAAACCGAGGTTCCTTGTGTTATCCTAAGTAAACATCAGCTAATTGGGTGGAATTTAGCTTGTCCAGATTCCTGTCTGAGATGTGGAAATGCTACTTTAGGAGATGTCCCTCTCTTGTTCGTAAATACATAGCAATTCCAGATGTTTAGCTTTCAGATAGTCATAGCTAGGAAACTGAATCAAATCAATGGGAGGGGTTTCAAGAAAGCAGAAGAAGAGATCAAAGAGAGAAGGAGCTTTGTCAATAATTTTTATGTCCTTTTCCCCTGGTATCTAATAGAAATAGTAGAGAGATTAACTACTAGTGAATTAATCTAGTAGAGATTAACTAGTAGAGATTAATTCACATTCCTGTGTACAGCACATATGGCACCTGAAATAAACAGTATCATATTTGAAAAAAACCCCAAAAAACCCCAAAACCCACCTCCAAATATATTGAGAAACATTAATAGTTCAAAGTGACGAACAAATTAAGAAATTTTTCCATGCCTGAAGAATATGGAAGCCGCTTCACTTGTAAGTCTATTGACTGAAAATAAGAATAACTTTTAGAATCTGTTTTCTGTTCTTCATGTTTGGTCCTATGAAGTGGCAAAATGGAAAAGGGAGTATTTCAATTATGCAAATTATTGAAATAAGGCCTCTGAGTGTATCCAAGGTTTTTTTGCAGTGCCTTCCTGATGCTCCCTCCCACTGAAGAAGCATGAGAGGAGTTTGGATGCTATACTGGGATACAGACTAGAAATTTATTTATAATCAAAGGAGATCAAACTGACTTTCTTTCAGATATGATATCTAAATTGCTTTCAAAGTAGATGAAAAGGGAACAAAATACCAGATGTGTTGTACCAGATGCTTGGTGGATGTAGCTTTCATTGCCTGATAGTATAACAACTTCTTATTTTAAAGCATTTTTTGTCACTAAATAATCAGCGTTTATGAAAGTTTGATTTCACACAGTATTTGCAGAAACTACATTACTGAACTAAATTATTTATCATTTTAAATTTTTTATATTTTATATTTATATTTTTAATATTTTTAACTATTTAAATTAAGAATAAAACAGATGTCTTCTGAACATATGAGTATATAATGTATTTATGACTTTGATTAGTTGCTGGTTTTAACATTATATGCTTTAGAGCAAGCAACATTACAATGCAAGCATGAAACATAGAGGCAAGTTAATAACATTTGTGCGGTATATTCTTTTAGGAAAAGTACATGAGCTATTTCAAAATCATGTTGGCAGTTTACTAGTTATTGCTTCTGGAAATAGTCCCATAAAATGAGTGCAAGCTGTCCTCTAAATTATAATTTAATTCTCTTATTTTAGTGGAAGGTAAGCATTTGGAATACCATCTTGTTTATCGCAAACAGGGAGCACCACATTTGCTCAGTATAAAAACTTAATTGGTTAAGTGAAATTTCTGGATTCCATTTAACCTTTTCTAGGAGTCTGCTTTTAAATATTATACTAATAATATAAGCTTATGAGTATATGAATTAAAATATATTTCAATTAGTGAAAGTGACGCATCCACAGAATTACTATTATTGCACATGTGAACATATGCATGAGTATTGTGCACTGTAGTATCAACCCTGCTTACTGGATTTATTTTAACCAGTTAAGAGAATATTCCAAGTGCAATAAAATAGGCTCTCATAAAGGATAAATTTTATCCCTAGACCCACCCCACCGTCTTCTATCTAGTGTCCTTTGTTGTCTAGAAGGGTAGAAGGCCTGTTCTTTGGGGTTGATTGCTGCACATTTGAGTATTTACTTGCCTAAGATGTGTCTAAGGTATGTTGGACCTACTGTACTTGTATGACACTGACTAATTATTATTAATAATTATTCTTATACAGTTTATCCAATATATCTACCAAGGGAAATTTAATGAGCATGGTAAGATCACTTTCTTTGAGAATGAACAACACATGAGAACTAGGTCTTGCATCTCGTAGCATAAAAAGCTCATTATGTATGCACTGTTTAATTCTGCTCAAGGCAGAAATATGGCAATCCTATCTGGAGAAGGGGAACCACTACTCTGGGCAGTCATGTTTGGGTCTACTGTCAGTGGATCATGAAAGGTGACACTATTCAGCTTTCGTAAAGAAGAAAAGTTTGTCTGTAAGAGAGGTATTCCAATGGCTTCACTGAGTGCTACTGAGAGTGGTTCAGTGGCTTCAGGAACACTGGGTAGTCAGGGTAAAAGTCTCCAAGGGTTCTCTTCTCACTGAGCAGTTGTCAAACACTACCATGAACAAAGGTGTGTCCGAGTGTAATGTATGCAGGTAAAAAATGAACTAGGGACAGTACAATCTCAATGACACATGATTCTCACAAATGTTAATGCTATTTATCTTACTATTACTATAATAGAATGAGGTTACAAAGCAGTAATCCTGAAAGCCATTGGATATGCAGTGCCAATGGTTTCAAAAGAGATTGACCGCAAAGGAAGATTCTGTTTTGCATCACAAAGGACAACAGATATAAATCACAGAAGTTTCACAGGTTTTTATCCAGAGGGAACCATTTTCATAATCCAAATGTGATTTCCTGTAAAGCAACCCCAAAGCTTCAATCACTAATTCCTTCACTGAGACCAAATTCTGGTGGAGTTTGAGCGTATCTTTTAAAAAGGCAGTTAATCTTAATTTAAAGACTTTTTAAATGATGGAAGGTGCACCACAACCCTCAGCAAATTGTTACACAGTTTAATTACATTTTACTGCTGAAGAAGTCCACCTCATTTCAACTTTGAATTTATTAAGCTTATAATTCCAGCCACTGGGTCTCATTCTCCCTTCATCTGTAAGATTAAAGAGCCTTCTACTACCAGAAAACTTCCCTCCTGTGGGCAGGTGCAGACTATAAGGTATTCACCTCTTCACCTTCTTATTGTTTAATTAAATAGATTACCCTTTTTTAGTCTTTTACAGTTGAGACAGGTTTTTCAATCTTACATCATTTTTTGAGTTCTTTTGTAAATAATTTCTGAACTGCTGACATTCCTTTTACACTTTTGACATGAGAACTGTGCAAAAATTTCAATAAGTTCTCATTCATATCAGATAGCACTAATCACCTTCAATCTACTTGCTATTCTCACCTTTGTGAAAACAAAGTGTGTGTTTGGTTTCAGAGCCAGAAAATCACTTTGCAACATCAGGTTCAGCTTCTTGTGCCCTGTTGGCCTCCACTGTGGCATCCTTACTGCAATGGGTAAAGGTCTTTTGAAATCCTTTCATTTTAAGTAGATATCTTACTAAGCTATACAACTAAATAACTTTCAGACAGAACCAGAATAAGAAATGCTTACCTACATATAAAACTGTAACACGTGTAAAAATCCATCTGCTCTTATGCATTTATTATCTCAGGATTAAAACCTTTCATTAGCTCAATAGGCAATAATGAAGTGCTAGATAGAATTAGTAATTTTAATAGAAAAAATGCTGAATTTAATTAAATAGAAAAAGGTAGCACGTGGTTATGAATCACTGATTACTAGAAACAATTTCCACTTGGGTAATGTTAGATCTAAAATCAGGGAGTTTAGCTGAAGCTCTTATCCATTAAACACATGAAGCACTCTATGCTTAGTAATCTATACACTGAAGTTTGAACAGAAGCTTTCCACAAAAAGTACCAGTCCAAGGTACCAATAAGTTTATGATTTTAAATATCTTCTCCCTATCTAGAAATTTTCCACTTAAACTGAAAGGAAAGCATTATTCCTCTAAATGGGTAAGAAAAAAAGGAAAGCATGTATTTTCAGATATTTTCTGATATTTTAACCACCCATACTTTGATCTCCAAGTGGCAGAGATATACTAATTACAGTGGTTAGGTGTGGCAGGGTTGTTTAGAGCAGAGTTTCTGTCTTTACAGAAGTTTGGTAAGTTATGCTGCAAGGAAACTCCTTAAATATGAATTGAATTTTAAAACAGTGGCTGAATTGGTTTGAATTGAAACAGTTCCAGTGCAACCTATTTTAAGCATAATTTTACAGTTCTTGGTTCGTGGCACAAATAAACATTATTCTTGGCTTCTACTGCAACGATTGTCCATTTTCCTGAGTACTAGACTGATCCTCTCTTCAGCTTCATTTAAGAGTTTCCTTCTCATGAATTAGAATGTAGGGAACATGTTTTCCTCTTTATCATACTTCTCTTTAATTCCATCTCAGTCTGCTGCACTATCTCTGAGGGATGGACAAAGGGCAGTAGGTAGTTCTTGCTATTGATCTGTAGCCCAAATTCTTCCTCTGTGGGACTTTGACTAAGT
Source organism: Florisuga fusca (assembly GCA_038090715.1). Classification (NCBI taxonomy): domain Eukaryota; kingdom Metazoa; phylum Chordata; class Aves; order Apodiformes; family Trochilidae; genus Florisuga; species Florisuga fusca. Next base: position 15,790,863 of record JAAWXA010000004.1, on the reverse strand, counting down.
CTGTCAAGAACTTGGAAAAAGCCTTATCTCCTTATTTTTCTTCGTATCCTTTATGGACACGCACCCACACAAACATCAGTACAACAGCCACAAGGAATGAACATTATTACTTTCTTATTCTGACTTTCCCACTTATTGCAGGTACCCAAGTAAAAAAAAAAAAAAAAGCCAGGCTTGTGCTGCTGTGTCCTCCATGTGTCCAGACTTCCAAACTGATCCTCAGAAAGCAATAAAATGGTTGTTCAGCTGCTTGTATTTCTTCAGTTTAATTGCTGACATTTTGATGTTTGGAGATAACAACTTATTCTCATACAGGTGAGAGAGACTGCTGCACCTCTGGGGACCAGTGAAATTTGGTAGATGAGCTAGTTTGTTGCTTGTTTGTTTTTCTGTTTTTATTCTGCTTCTAAAGGAATTATTAGAAATTGCCTCAGTGCCACAAATCTTGGGACATTTTCCTTTCCTTCCCCAGGACAGAAAAATTATTATCTGCTTTCTCAAAAGTTTGTAAAGCTGTGTGAAACTGAACTCCTCACACTCTCAGTTTGTGTCTGTTCTGCTTGTGTACGGTGAGATCTATGAAATCCACGTTATAACAGATCCTGAACCTCACACAGGACTGACAAATTCCAATTACCTTTGTATATGAAACTACATGAAACCCTGAATTCCTCAGAGAACTGTGAACAGCATCTTAGTACAAGGCTCATGGGCTTTGCAGAGTGCAGCCAAATCTGGATGAATTCCCAGGTCTGTGAAGCTCTCCAGCTTCACTGTAACTTTGTCAAATTACACTTGTCAGCTTAAAGTTCTGCATGGCACTAAGAGGCAACCCTTTTTGTAGACAAATATGAGATTTGCAACCCAGAAGTTTTAAGGTACTCCCTGTGGGGCCTATTTCGCAAATATCAGTTGCAGTCCATGAAATAAACTGTAATTATAAGCAATTCTGTAATTAGATATCTTGATCTTGAGTTCTAGTTTTAGAAACAGAAAATAAAGCAAGAAAACATTCAAACCTCTCAATGAATTCCGCGTTCAAATATTTGCTGCTATTTCTAAGGTTTACTTGTCAAAACATCACAGGGTGCTCATCTCTTTTGCTGTCTCAGAGGCAGTATCCTAGACTGAATTCAAGCTGTGCACTGCTGCATGCTGACATACATATAATGCCTGTTGGACTCAGAATAAAGTCTTGTTAACCTTCTGAGGACCTGAAATACATGGTGGATTGACTTCACCTGCTGTCCATCATTAAGGTCTCTAAAATAAATTTTAGAATGTTGCTAGTCTTTGCTTCATGTTTTTAATTCATATTTTGACATTTTTCTGGAAGTGTATTCACATTTCTTCAAGTAGCTATTTCTAGGCTAAACTCTAATCTCCATATAAATATTAAATCTCAATATAAATTTCACTGCTTCTTTGTAATAATGATACCACTGATATTCATTCTCTCTCACGTTTTATATATCATCAGTAAGGACTATTCATGTGAGAATCATTCCAACTTCAACATCAGCAATTAACATATTAATCAAGATAAATGATAAAATCTATTGCTGGAGAGAGCCACTACACACATCCAGTAAACAAAATGCTACGTATACTCATGATTAGCTTATCTGTGTTCTGGACAATGTAAAGCAACTTGTTGACATTTCTTGCAGAGAATCTTGCCCACCTTAAAAAAATAGAATTTGATCTCAGGAAAGAAAAACAGAAAAAAAACCCACTTGTGAGAGCACCACTATTATCTATTTATCGTTACTATGGAAACAAAGCAGTATCAAATAAGCACCAGAGCTTGTGTGATAATACTTGTGTTCAATTGACAGAGTATTGAACTGCAAGCCTGCTTTTAGTGGCATTTTCTTTCAAATGTTATTATAATTTAGGTATTCCTCATTCAGGAGTACCCTATACGATGATGATAGTGGAGAGACAGGATGGCCTAAATTCTGCTAACCTATAAGTGCAAGCAATAGGTAAAGTTGCAAGTTTTACATGTCTAAAATAACAAATCCACAAGTAGGTTATAGAACAGAAAATGTTGCTGCTCTTTGTCAGATGTTCCTTGCTACAAAAAAATTTTGCTTTTTCAACCCATGAAGATGATTTATCATAAAGTACTAACTGTGTCACAGATAAGCTTCTCAAGCTATGCTGAATATGAAGAATATTTTATGAATGGAAGAACTTAATCAAAATGCTTTACCCATTTTAGCTTCTTTTTGCTAATAATACAAATATCATGAAGACAATTATATATGAGGGAAAGATTCCAGACAGTACTTTTCTCCTTGAATACATTTTTGTTTGATAATGAATACTAATCTGATCATTGCCAAGTCTTATTGCAGATGCTCATGAAATTAACTCATTATCTGTGTAACAAATTGACTACGAAAATCAACATTTTGTATGCAGTAAGTTCACTGTCAGAATTATAGGACTATAACTGCACATCAAGCAGGATTTTTCTTCATGGAGTTAGATTACATGGTTTCTGTTTTGATTCTTGAAAGATTTCAAACATCATTTTACAAATACAAGCCCATAAAAAATACTTAAGTCGTTTTGTTAAATGGAAATATTTTGTGGTATAATGTTTTCACCAATTTGTTAGGCATCAAATAATTTCATGAATTGTTTAAATATTTCTTTAAAACCATGATCTTAATTTTGCCCAAATATGTAAAAATGTAATCATGAATATGACAAAAGCTCACTTTTTTGTTTAATTTTTTTCCCCCACTTAACAGTGTTTGAACAATGCATGGATATTTTATTTAAATTTAGGACAAGACTGCAGCTTCATTTCCACAATAATTGATTTATCTTTTTTTTAATTCAAAGTTCTTATATGCCTCTTGGAAAAGGTGACCCCACAAAGAAACTGGAAAACTATTTCAGAAAATTAATACAATGATAAGCAGCTGATACTTATTGTAAATGTTAGCTCAAGCCCTCAAATATGGCATTTACTTGAAAAGGAACTTGAAGTTATGTACAAAAAGAAAATCTTACCATCAGTGTAGAAAAAATTTTTCTTAAATGTGGGTGGAAGGCTCAAAATATCATATTTTCTGATGACTTGAAGACATTTGCTTTTTTTCAGTCAACAATTTCAGTAAAAAATGTGTAATTAGTATATAGTTTGTTCATATAAAAAAAGTTTTAAATTTTACATTATACCTTTGTTCATATGTTTCTAAGCTCAAGAGCTCAAGAGAGGCAAAGTATTTTGGGGGGGGGGCTGGGACAGACACTTCCAAATATGAAACCTGGAGAGATACTAATGCGTAAGGTAACCTAGAACATGTTGGACTAATGAAATGTTGAGGAATCCAGTGTTGGTCTTCACACTGCATTACTCCCTGTCACTGATATGGTTCATGCAATGCGAGGCCCTGAGTTGTAATAGTAACATAGAAAGAAGAAGCAGAAGCTTTTGGTTACTGGAGTACTGTTTGCTTTCACACCCAGAAAGATTCTGGCTACAACCTACTCTGTATTTCAACTAATCACCAGTTCAAAGAACTATTTCACTTGTGAAAAGATAATTACAGTGACGGCGGCATCTAACTTTTCTAATTACAAAGGATGAAAAAGTACTAATATTGTAATCAAATTTTTGAAAAATGTTTTGACAGCTATGCAGTGCATGCCTTACTATGGTGTGCTATAGCATTTTTATTGTTAGGACTCCAGGAAGCATCCTGTCTCCCTTCCATTAAAGAAGTGACTCTTCACAGTGATAAAAACATCATAACTCAGATTTATTTTTCTTTACCACAGCTCCTGGTTCTAATTCCTCAACTGAGCTTCTGATAAGTTCTGTATTTAAATCAGCTTTTCTGTTTAGAAGGAAATTACTTTATGGATGACATCCTGGTTCAATTTAAAACAACAGCAATATATCTCTCCCTTCATTGGAGCCCGAATTTCATAATACTAGCTCAAATCAATTTTAAATTTATTACAATAAGAAATGAGGCTTTCAGAGGCAGAGTTTGTCTTGTTTCCAAATGCTTTTAATGATATAATGGTGCACAATTTTTCACACTTTCATGTAAGTGTATCTATATTTAAAAAGAAAATTAAAAAAAAGGACAATGTCAAATAATAAAAAAAACAAAAAACAAAACCAAAAAACCCCTCAATTTCTTATGCTGGTACCAAAAAATAGGTGAAACACAATGATTTAAAGAATAAATTGAGTATAATTGTGTACCAAAAAAGTATACCACACTAATAAGAGTAATGATTCTTTTAAATGGTATTTCATAAGAATACTATGGTTTTATCTATGATATATTTTTATATGTCCTGACTTTCCATATTTTATTATATTGGGTTAATTTTCAGTATTATTTGAATGCCTGAATTTTCTCTCTTTAGAAGTATCATAAAATACTTGAGTTGTCTTTAAATAAGTTTTCAAATAACAGTACCTTCTTGCATCTCTGCTTAAATTCCTTTTTGAACTGAAAACACACTTATTTATGTCAAATCCACAGTTGAAAAATACTTCTGTCATTTTGGTGCTGAACTTCCTTTGTAAGTGTTGCTAATAACTTAGTCAATATGACACTCAATAACAGACTGTTTTAAATGTGGTTTTTTTCAAAGTAGAACTCACATGCTTATAAGCCCCTCTTTCTAGTCTTTTTCATATTTGGTTCTCATTTTTCTACCATCTACTCTAATTTCTGAGAGAATCATTTTCAATAAAATTGAGTGAGTCAGTAAGAAAGAATGTGCTGCAGACTTCTGTTTATAACCCTACATCTGACTGATTTATAATATTAGAACATCTTTTAAGCTACACAAGGAACTATGTGTTTTTTAGCTAGATTCTTCATTTAGAATGTTTCTGGGTTTCTTGATAAAAATAATTACTTTTCCAAATACTGTACCATCAGGGAAAGGGAAGACAAATGTTTCTTCATTCTATTACAATTAAAGAGGGTCTTCTGCTGCCAAGAAACCTACGTGTGTTTGCTTCTAAAGGCACAATCCTTATGAAAGAATTATAATAAATATATTTTGGTTGGTTTAAACAACAGATGGCTGGCATCTTTTACACTTTTCTTTTTCCATTGGTATTTTGCTACCATCTGAAAAGCTTGTATTGTAGCAGTTCTTACGTTTTTATTGATTTTGTGATAGGAACCAATCTGGGAAGGAATAATGACATCTCTGTGATGGGTAAATGTTTGGCAGCAGTTTTCTGTACGTAAAGCCTGAGACAGTGAAAAAGAATAGGTAGGCTGGAGGGTTTAGTTTGATTATGAAGTTTAGTTGGTAAGAGATTGGAGAGAAGGAAAAATACATTGGCAAGAAATTTTTAGAAACGGCAGTCTGTTTCCTTTCTCCTTATCGAAAAATGTAAGAAATTGTTGTAAATGTCCAGCTCTTATTGCTGCACCAAGACCTTTGACTTTGGAAATAAATTACATTTTGAAAGCTCCTTTTTTCCTCTCTGAGCAATTTAGAAAGTGGAAGATGTGATGGAAAGTGGAATGGGGATGGAAAAACTGAAATGTTTCTAGATGAAACAGAAACAGAAAGTCAGAAACTCCAGAGGCATGGATTCCCTGGTGAAGCATTCAAACCAATCAGTAGAAGTAAAAATCTAAAACTTTGTCCGTGTAAACAAATGTTAGTACAACCAGCCTTCCTGTGAACAGGCCTTAATCTGCCACACGTTCTTCAAATGGATCCTGGGCATGCTTGTACAGGGAAGAATATTGGCAAAAGCAGAATAAGTTGGTTTGAAGCAGAGTTAGGAAAATATTTTTGGCAAGTAAAATTTCATCAAAATGTTGTTTTTCACAAAGCTGAAAAGCAGCCCAGAGATGTGTCAGTTGAGACAAGGATGAACTTTTAAAATAAGAAATGTGTGAAGAGAGGCAGAGAGAGAGAGAGACAATACAAGGCAGAAATGTACCCAAGTTCTCACCCAAAATGCTCAGCCAGCATAATTCTGTTCTTTGAAAATGTTCAAGGGTTTTGTTTATCTTCCAACAAGCAGTTTCAAAAGAAACAGAAAAAAAAACCACACCAAAACCAAACAAAAAACCCAACCAAACAAAAAACAAACAGAAAAGCCCAAAATCACAAAACCAAATTAAAAAAAAACAAAAAAAAACACAAAAAAAAAAAAAAAAAAAAAAAAAAAAAAAAAACAAACAAAAAAACCCAAAAACCCCAAACTCCTCCAACCAACACTTAAATGGACACAAAATAAAATTGGAACTGCTTAGTTCTGGATAACTCTACTGTAAGGTGAGACAACTGGGAAGAAAAAATAAGATTGTTCTGGCAACTTTCAAAAAATTCTGTAGTAGTTTATCTGTAGCAGTATTAAAACCAAACTTTGATAACTCAGTTACTGTAAACCTAAAATATTGCATTTTGTGAGAAATCTTAATAATGTTATTTGTTTTAAAAAAATAATGTAGGGAAAAACATTCAAGTATTACTCCCCTGTAAGTTAAAATTAGCTGAAGCCTATGCTAATTTGAAATAATAATGTAAAGAGGTAGGACAGAATATTATTGCATTTGAACACAGTTATATGTAGCAGCTTTTCTGGTTTTTTTGTTCAGTGATTTTTTTTTTTCCCATTTCTTGAGCAGTGTTCCTTATCAAAAGTATATCATGTTATCAGAGCTAAAGTACAAGATGGAAAAGAGCTACATATATATCATACTCTGTATAAGTTGTCATCTTTGGAGAAAGAAAAACAAGAAGATCGAAGCAGTGCAAATTGCTTCAGTATCCAAAATATCCATATTGATTTAATGTAAAGATGTGCTAGGAACTATGGTAAGTGATCTGAATTCACAACTCAGTCAGCAAATGAAGAAGTATCCTGGAGCTGAACATCTCTGCTCTGAGATGTATAATAACATTTCCTAATGAAAACAAATTATCTTTAAGTATATTGGATAAAGGAGAACAATATAGTGCACTAATCTCTAAGATACAAAACATTGTGCAGAAGCTTTGGGGAAAAAAATAGTAAATCATATTGATTTCAAAGGCAAAAATAAGGAACTTCCCAACAGCAGAAAAGGTTAATGAATTTTCATTCTTAAAGACCAGGATAAAACTTGGTCTGCTTGACACATATCAATAGCCTTTCAAATATAACATTTTTTTTCAGTAAGAATTCAAGGTAGCTCCTAATGTCTAGTTAAAACAGAGTTAAATGCTCTTTCAGTATTTGGTTTGGGTTTGTGCTATTCTGCACACTGCTGGCTTGCCTCTCTTCTTAAGGGAATGAAATAGCTGTGGTTTTAGAAGCCCTCTAGAGGTACATCCTTAGTGTGATTCAGTGCAATGGGAACTAAGATGGCTACAAGGAGATAATAAAAAAAGTCTGTCTTTGTAACAGATAAGCTGTACCAATGTGAATTGGCCATCACAGAGAAGGAGAATTGAAATGGAGTGGGATACAGCCTCTCTCTTTCATTGCATACAGAATATTTGAAAATTTGGGAAGTCCTACCTGGAACCCCAAAACACTCCCTTTCTCCTGTTTTTAATTTAATGGAAGGTTACAACTCCAGATAGAGTCACAAATTCCAAGTGGAGAGGAAGGACCACTTCCAGGAACATGCTGGCTCTACCAGTGCAAATATCACCCAGAATGTTCAGGCCACCTTTGCCCAGGGCTCACTGCTGGCTCACCTTACACTTGATAAACATCTGGGCTACCTCCACCTTTCCAGCAGAGCTATTTCCAAGCAGTTGTCCCTCATCTCATCCTGCTCTATGTTGTTATTCCAGTCTAGCTTCAAGGTTTCATTTTGTTGAACTTCCTGATGTTTTCTCCCCCTCATTTCACCTGCCTGTCATGTGTCCCCTCTCAGCCCTGCAGATCAACTATTACTCAAAAGAGAGATGGAGTTAACAAGTCTTTAGGCCTGATAGGCATGTGTTTTCCAGACCAGACTTTGAGTATGACGGTTATGTGCTTGTGCTGTGGTAAACACTGCAGATAAATGTGTCCTTATTAGCTGTTAGACTTAAAACTAATTCTGCCTTTTATAAAGCAAACCATAAAAAGATTCACACTTTTCCAACACAGAGCATCTTTCTGTGCAACACGTTCAGCTTTTCCTTCTCACCTTGACAAAAGTTTGTAGGTCACATGAAAGGAGGATATGAGAAAAAGCAGGAGGCAGTGTTATGCCAGCTCCAGTCCCAAGATAGCAATTATTTTACATTTTATAAAGTGCTAAATTAAAGGGATCAGTATGTTCTGCGTGTATCCAAAACATTACGCAGAGCAGAGTGAATTCTGTAAACAGGTAGTTGAAAGGACAGTTTCTGGAACCTTTCACAAAATAACTTTTTACATGACTCTGCAAAAATGCATTTTGTCCTGCAAAAAATAGCTCTATGGGTACAGCAATGGGGTGTCCTCACCTCCATAGTTACAGAACCAAACTTCTATCCCTATTACCTGCAAGCAGTAAATAATGGTTTGAATTCATTGTACTGCTACCTGGGCACAAAACTGTGAGGATGTGAGAGGATGGGCATATGAAAAACATTTTCTTCTTGTTTAAGCTCAGTATTGTTTCCTCATGGAAAGATACTGGACAGAAATTGATAATGCAAATGATCTCTACAGCCAGAATAAATGAATCATAAAGATATACCTGCTCTTCAGTCACTTTCTCATACTAAGATAATACTCATATAAAGGTTTGCTTTAAAGTGTGGGGAATGCTGGAGAGTGTTTTCTATTAAGTGGATGGAGTTATTTAACACAAGCTTAAAAAGAAAAAAAAAAGAAACCAATATGAAGTCCTGATGAATATAATGCAGAGGAATGTTTTCATTTAGATCTTTAACATTAACGAGGTTTAGTATAAAGAAATTATTAAAATGGTCAATAACAACATGCAACTGCTATCATAGCTACTTGACTAACCATAGGGGCATTATGAAAAGCTCTTTAACATGAACAACATAATTTGCACACGTGCTGTTGCTTATTAGTTTGATACTTTGTTCTAGAAGAATAATCACACAATGAGAGAGTATATTTAGAGTGTTTGTAACAAGGACAGTTTTCTGTGTTTGGTTATTATTGAAGACATGTTAACTTTGTTAAGCACCGAGTGCTGCTGTTGGCCCTTCCTGACTATGATGAAAGAGGGCAATGCATTCTCTGTAGTGACTGGTGCAAAGTGGTGACAAGAGCCACTTTTAGGAGAGAGTAACTCATAGCACTTTGTGAATATGACATTAAGTGAACAAATATTAAAAACAATGACAGCTACAGGCTGTTGAAATGCACACCAATAACATCCTTGTTTTCCCCTAGCAACTAAGAAGAAATGCAGTAAGTTGGATTACACAAAAGGTCCTTTTGAACTTTTGGTTCAGCAGAAGGACACCATCACCAGGAGGGTGAACTCGGATTTCTGAGTTCAAGACACTCCTCCTGCAGTAAGCTACATGTAAGGGAACTATTTTAAAATATGAAGATACACAGAATCATCATGCTGCCATTAGAGAGTTTTCAAAATACTTTCAGTTTGGCAGAAAGCAAGTTAACATTAAATACACACTTACTGTTGCTTTGAATAAGGAATTTACTGTTGTTGCATTTAATATTTTAATAACTTTTATGCAGTAAACACTGCAAAGAATGCTACAGCAAACTCATTCATTTTAATTAGTCATGTTATAAATTCTGCAAGTGACTGCTTAGCTGCCTACAGTAAGTAAAATGCCATTTCTGTATTCACATGTAAATAATTGTGGGTGGCAATTAAGAAAACATTGCTAGAGGAGTATATAATTACTGCTATTACCATTATACCTTGAAAAAAACTGAAGACTGAGTCATATCTATTAAGATAGAAATCTCATTTGCAGAATAAATAAAAATATTATTTTCACGTATTTGTTTTATTTCACTTGACTACTATGTATATACATTAAAAACAACTATGGCACACAAAGCAATAATGAAAATACGTTGGTAGGATGTTCCATTTACAGGGGCTTTTTTTTTGGTTCTTTCTGTACTGAGTCCATGTGAGAGACACATGCTATCTACTACTACTAGTAGTTTTCCCTCAGTCTGAGAAAAGAAGGCTCCAGAGAGAACTAGTAGAAGCCTTCTAGTGTCTAAAGGGGGCCTACAGGAAGGCTGTTTGCAAGGGCCCCTGATGAGGAGCAATAGTTTTCAATTAGAGAAAAATAGATTTAGATTGGATGTTAGGAAAAATTCTTTACCATGAGGGTACTGAAAAAATGGAACAGGTTGCCCAGGGAAGCAGCTGAGGCCTCATCCTTGGAGATATTAAATGTGAGACCTGACGAGGCCGTGAGCTCCCAACTGTGATCTAGTTGGACTAGATGACCTTTAGAAGACCCTTCCAGCCCTATACTTCAACATTTCTGACCTTAACTTCTGCCAAATTTTCTCCATTACATCAAGTCACGTAAATAAAGTGAGATACTTCTCTTGCTGTGTAACAAGGATGGATTCAGCTCTGTGGTACATGGAACACAGTGTAGCACTAATGCATTTCACTCATCTCTTAGCATATAGCATGCTGAACTAGGCTCATTGGTATGGGTTCACTCTCAGTTATGGATCACAAAATTATGCCCAGTCACCATATTAAACCTGATGAGTAACTAACTATTCCTGAATATTTCAAGTATTCTGTCAGAAATATTTTTTAGAAAAACAGTAATGTGGTAATTTTGAAATTGCCCTGTGCTTATTTAGTTGTCCTTAAAAATCTGACATCAAATTGCCGTTAGTGACAGCAGCATAAAGGAAGAAAATGTGTGCATAGCAGTTACAAATGGAAGCACTTCAAGTAGAAAGGTATGATAGCTGCTGAGAGTGCTTGCAACAGTGACTGATTTGGTGCTCCTTTGTGCAAACCAAGCCTGCCATCAGAAATAGCTTATCTGGTTTTTTCGCTGATTTCAAAAGCATCAGGCAGAAAATCAGGTAACACCAGAAGTGATGCTTCTCCTTTCCAAAGCCCACACCAGGCACGATACAGAACTTTGTGTGATCTAGCAAACGAATGCAAAGCAATGAACTTGCAGGTAAAAATCAGAAGTGCACAATGACTTCTAGGTTGGGGGCAGTGTTAGAATTTACAGTATCAGTAGAGAAAAAACATGGTTGCCTGTGGCCCCTGGCAATGGGAAAGGAAGTAGTCCAGGTAGGATTGCAGTAGTCCCTGGAAGAGCGAATGTTAATCAAGTGAAAAAAAAAAACGAAAACAGAGAGACAACAGTGCCCTGGTAGGTCAATAAGATCCCTATTTAAATATCAATGGCAGTGGCAGAAGACTCGTAATATTAGCCCTATCTTACTTTTTGAAATATAAAAGCCAAGTTTTTGGAAGACTTATCTGAAAATTATTTATCTTAGCTGTTCTTTTGGATGACCAAAAGCTTTGGGAGTGAGCATAAATAGCAAAGTAAATAAGGAGTTTGGTCAGTAATGCTCATTTTCCCTCTCTCTTTGCCAAAAAATTGTAGAAACAGTAACACCAAGACATATTGCAGAAGGATACTATAAAACTTCATTGCGGATTCAAATGAAATATGTAAAAGAAAAAGAAAAGAAAGAAAAGAAAATATGCAAAAAGTAGATGAAATGTCACCCTAAAAAATATTGTTCCATGTTCTTCCTTTTCTACAGATATAAAAAAGAATCACTAGGAATATATATAACCCAGCAAGCAAGGGACTGTTAGACACCTCTGCAAAAAGCACATAATAAATCAGTGAAAAAAAGCCCATGAAGCTCCCACTGTTCAAAATTTTTAAAAAACCAAACCGTACCCCTGCTATGACAGATATAACTGGGTGGTCTGTCTTAAAAAAATAACCCAAACAAATGGAATGTGTTCTACCCAGCAGCAGAATCCCCTCATTATTTCCACACTGAGGTCTGAGGCTTGAAGAAGCAGAAGTAAGTTTATTATCCTCTGTAAGACTCAGTCTCCTGTGACAATTTTCTGACAAATTCTAACAGGATAACAAGATCTGCAGCGCTGACACAGGAAGATGATAATGCACTTGAGATTGCCTTTTGAGTAATTATGTGATCCAAATTAAATTATTCTAGCATATAATGTCTTAAAAGGCAGGTCAAAATTTGATATTCATTGTCCATCTTTTTCTAGGAGGTGAAGTCCTGCTCAGTAGCCTGCATAATTGCCATGAAAGTAATGATTAGGTGACTCAGTGTCAGACTTCATTACGGATCCTTGCAGAACTCACAGCTTACGTTGCTCCCCAGTTTTTCTTGCAGTGGAATGCATGAGGTTCTGGTAATAAATATAATTTAAGATATAGATAGCGGTACTGTCACCCTAGATATAACTTCAATTCTAATTAAGCATTTGCAGTATTACCAGGAAAAAAAAGGTTACTATTTGTGGTTTGTGGGGTTTTTTTATTATTATCTTACGAGTCTGGACTCTGTACAGTCAAATGCACCATCTGATTGTTATCAGAATGTGAATGCACTTTGGGAAAAGGTATCCTTTGGTTAAAAAAGGAGTTGCTTTGCCAATTTTCTCTCAGAAGAGTTTTTCACTAGTACTTCAGAAGTAATCTTTCAAAGAAGCACATTTCATCATGCAGGCATTTTTGATTACTTTTTTACACAAAGTACATAGATTATTTGTCCTAAAGGACTGCAACTGAAAGTAAAGAGGCTGTTTCATTTACTTTGAAGAAAAGGATTAGCATTCAAAGTATCATGGGATCCTGGATCCTCTCTCTTTTTAGTGAGACAGCAAATGATTGCTGTTTGAATATATACATAACTGCTATGTAATTATTTTGATCAGTAAAAAAATAACTAATTCTGGTCTACAAGAAATGGAGGCCAGAAATGGTCAGTTAATTTGTTTTTGTAGTTGACTGTACCCTTCTTTAGTTCTCTCTTTTTGCTCCTGCAGCCTCAAAATATCCTTGTCTTTATATATATATGTATATATATATATCAGTTATATAGTTCACAATTCAAGCAGAAAAAACAAGTCTGACTAACAGCAGTGCATTTTCAGATCAGATGTCAGAGAAAGAGATGGCAGCCAGCTATTCAATAGCAGATTAGATACAACTTCCACTATGTATGTGGTGTCAAATTGGTCAGGGCCTATAATTATTGCTTCACTTAAATGATGTCTTCCTATAATTTGCATTCAAAAGCTCCAGCAGTTGCCTGTACATATGATGGTGAACAATATTTACCTCCTAGAAAATTGTCAAACCATCCTCCAGCTAACAAGAAAGAAATGTGAAAAGGTCACTGGCAAAAATCTGTGAAGGGCAATCAAAAAGCATTTATTAAGAGAGTTACATTAAATAACAATTTCATGAGCTTGGATATGGATTCTTTCTCAAACACAAAATGTCGCAAAATTATTAGTTCATTGTTTTACTGATTCATTTTGTGAATAACATTGTAAACTTGAGTATTTCAGAGCATTAGCTTCCCATAAAATAGATTTCAGCAATTTCTTTCGTATACATATAAGGTTACATTACAAACATAATTTGGCACTGCACTATACTATTTTAAGCAATAATTAGCTGCAGTTCACACTCCCTAAAAAGCTTTCGTAATCCCAAGCATTCTGTTAGCCCAAACAAAATCACAACACTGTTTAACCAATAGCATTGCTATGTATACATGTTAGTCATACATATACATTTAATCATACATTATACACATGTCCTCATAGAGTGAGGACAAAGGGCTTCAGGGGCTTGGGGCATGGCCTGCTACAACCCCTGACAATGAATTGCCAACATTAATTTTATAACTCACTTGTGAGTTGAAATCCAGAGGTGAAGCCAAGGGCATCTTCTAACGCCAAAGATGTTAAAAGTTGGAAAGTCAAGTTTTATAAGCTGTTCTTGTTTCTATAAATACATTTCCAATTGTATTAAATTAAAACAAAAACCAAAAAAAACCACCCCCAAACACCTCTTTTTAGGAGCATGTCCAGTGTGTGCAGCTGGAGTTTTGTGGTGGAGAGGATATGGTGTAATATTTGAGTTGATAAAAGATTGGCCTTTCCCCAAGAGAAAATTATAGATTCTTCTACCAATCACAATGTAACACACCGTTTGCCAGGCTTAAAGTGCTTAGCAATATTCTTGGCAAGGGCTGATATATAATCATCTGTCAATTATACTACTGCTGTGTGGAGGAAAAAGAATTCATTTTTACTACATGAAAATCTGAGTTCCTTAATTCAGGCCTTGATATCTTTGTTCCAGAGAAATATATTTTTCTGTGCAACATAAGATAGAGATTTCAAGCTTTTCAGGTTATTCCCACCATGCATTATCAGGAGTAAAACTGAAAAGTGAGCAGATACTTTGCTATTCAAGTTACAATAAAGCAAAGTGCTAGAAGCATAATCTGAATTTTCTTTCGACAGAAAAATGCATCAGTTTTAGTCATAGCCTGGCCCAAAGCAGGAGATCTATGATCATCCAAAGCTTAGGGGTAGAAAGATGTTTTTCACACTGCACTTCACAGGCCACGAAAATTTTGATATACAACAATAAAACACATTTGTGCAAAAAACAGAGCTTTGGTTCTCTTAGAATTAAATATTGATTCCTTAATGTAATCTATGCCCCTTGGTAGCTGTGGAAAGCTTTTTATTTCTCTGATTTTGTGCCTACATATATAAGAATTCTTTTGTACTCATCTCTAATAAACTAAACATGCTTCTACTTTATGCTTGAGCTTCATGTAGTTGAAAAGTTTGTGGTTCAGCCATGGTGGTTGCTTGTTAAACTCTCTGCACTGAGAAATGTTGATGTGTTCTCAATATAAGGTCACTAAGGAATTCTGAATTCTCCCGAGTGTCCCTTTTTCAAAACATTTACTTCATGTAATCTAAAGTACTGATCCTTGGGGTTTTGAATCTGATTTCTTTAAGCTTGTTTTCTCTGTTGTCATGTCCTTTCTTCCTTTCTTCCTTTCTCCTTGAGAATCATGAATACATGGTCAGAGACCATGGATTCATTTAAGTAGTCAAACTGTAAAGGTATTATTGTCCCTCCCTTCTGCAATACAAAACCAAGAACTTCAAGCTCTGTCTGACACTTTGTGCTTTTCTGCATTCTTCATCTGGTGGTTGCCTGAGTATGTCAAGTCCCCTCGTAGTACCAAATTACTTATTTCCTTAGTTGACACAAAATATCGTCTTCAGCTGTAATATTTTCCCCTTCATATGATTCTCCATTTTAGCATAAACACACAGCTTTCTTCTGTTGTTCTAATGAAATGAGACTTCAGTGTTTTCAGAGTTACTTCTGGTTTTTTGGAGGGTTTTTTTTTTTTGGCACGTGCGAAAAAAAATAAAAAATCAATAGGTAATTAGGATACCAAAAGATTTTAACTTGGAAACCTCCAATATTTATCTCAGTACACTGAAATAGTATGGGTAATAGTATATTTTGTTCTTGCATACTTGTATATTCTTGCAGACTATTATTATTATTTGCATAAATACCTGTTTAAACTCTAGAATTCTATTTCCTTGAACACTATTCTATATGGTACTGAGTTCCACAGACTGCTTATATGCCATATAAAGCATAACCTCTCATTTCAAATGTGCTGCATTTTAATTTTGAATGGACTGTTCTTTTTCTGGTACTGAAAACTGCTAATAAAATTTAGTCTATATCATTCATGATTCACATCATGTAAAGTTTTGCTTTTTTTCCCACAGTAAATAAGATTATCCTACATAATCTCATCAAATAGAAGCTTCCAATATTCTTGCCTCCAGACATATTTTTGCAGTAGTTTCCTGAACTTCTCTATTCTATTATTTTGTGAGATTAACTATAATCAAACTTAATTTGTAATTAATGTATTTTAGAAGAGGCCAACCTACTAGTTTCACAATGTTTCTGAGCGCTGTGAGTTCAAAGTGGATATATTGAAAAGTTTTAATCAATGAGATTATCAATATAAAAATTTAATTTTTGTGATTTTTTTTAATGAACTGTCTTGCCACTGACTTGCTAGTTAATGAAGTTTAGGAGATTATGCTGGGGAATAAAATGTTTGCTCTTCAGGCATTTGTTGCAGTCTGCCTTGAAAATGAGACTAATGGACTAAAGAGATCTTTGGTTTAGTCTGTTTTACTTCCGACATCCTTCTGTTTGTGTAGTTCAATTCCATCTCAAAGCTTTCTTAAAATAAGGAGGCATAGGCAACATTCAAATTCCAATAAAAGGAACAGAAATATTATATTAAGCATTCCCCCCCTTTGCACCCATGAGAACAAACACACACAATCAGCAGAAAAATTTGCTTTCCCTTTACAATTAGACCCCCATGAACTCTCCAAGATAATTTCCTGGATGAGTGTCTGTATGTATTTTCCCAAGGCATTTTGTTTAAATATAACAAAAGCAATCATTATTTGAATTTAAATAATTCAAGAAAGCTGTTTATTGCTTATCATTCTGTCACCACTGATTTATTTCTTCAGTTAACTTTCTGCCACATGGTTACATGATAAAAAATATTTGTATGAAGTCATCTTTAAAATTAATTTCATATTCCTAGCTGAAACAGCCCATCTGCATGAACATGCTGAGAAAATGAAAGGAAATCTTCACATATTTAATTTTATAAATCAGAATTATTCATATGATTAAGTTTTATTGAGTTGAAACAACAAGCTGATTTGACATGCCCCTAATCAATTTGCATAACTCTTATCTCAGGAAAGATATAACTGAGATACAGGCTGCCTGATTGTATGTGGAATTAAGCATAGGAAGCCTTGCCAGAGGGGTAGAGAGAGGGAGAGGGCCCTTCGGTCTTTCTCATTGCTCTGGATTTTATTTTTCCAAGGTGGGTGGTTGCCAGGAAACAGTAAATAGAACTGAAAAAATGGATTCACTTGACATGAATTCCATGAGCAGTGTGAGGGAGCAGAACACCATGCAATGACTAAGCTGAGATTCAGTTTGAAAAATCCACATTTGTTCAGGTGATTAACGAGCAACCTACACACAGTAATTTATTTCCACATCTTTTCCTACACAGGGTCCCTCTCCTGAAAAAAAAAAAAAAAAAAAAAAAAAAAAAAAAAAAAAAAAGAGGAAGATGAGTGTAGTGCTGTCAGCCCCATGGGCTTTGAGGAAAGATTTTCTAGGGTGATGCCTGGCACCCAAGAAGCATTTCTACTGTTCTCACATGCCAAGGGGAACCCTGGGGAGAGGAGCTGCCTGGTAGTGTCCATTTGAGTACAGGATGTTCTCAACAACCCAGTCCCCACTAACACCTCCCTGATTTGTCTCATTCCTGCTCTGCTCTTGCCTCCCGCCTCATCTTTGTCTCCTCCCCCCCGATTAAAACCACAGAATTAACATCGCATTACTTCCAGCTTACACAACATTCATTTCCCATGCAAAAATTTCATCCAGACTAAAATCTGCTGGATGCAAAGCACATATCTTTCTTGGTATTTGGTTTGTTGGGTTTGGGTTTTTTTGACTGCTACAATCAGGCACTATTCTTGTTTGTTTCCATGCATCATCACTGTAATAAATGTAAATAATAACAGTATGCACAAATTATACATGATTAACTATTCCGGTCATGACATTATGTGTTCTGTAGGATAGAACCCTCCCATAGTAAGTTTATAATCTTATAGCAATATTAAATACTTTTAATTATTCAGAAACGTTAAAGCAGTAAGAGTTCAGCAAGGGAAGCTGAAATCTGCAACTCCCTAATAACTGCTCTGACATTTTTATGTAAAAATATTTTTTGAAATACATTTAAAGTGACAAATTTTGTGACAAATTTTGTCATAAAACTTGCAGATATCATACCCTGGTAATTATATGTACAATTAATTTGGAATTGTGCTGGAGAACAGAATTAGTGTAATTAATTTCACCGTAAAAAAAGGTATCTCTGAAAAGATAGATAATTTAAGGCCACATTCAAAAATACCCACTTTTTTATCTATGAATTTTTAAAGGAGATTACTGGTGAAAAATTCCTGTGTCATGGCTCATATTTCTGATTTGTCTTTATTGTAATGTTGCAGACACATAACGAAATAGGAAAGATGTTCTCAATTGGGTAAAATGACATGTTTCAGTAGCTAAATGAACAATTACTGTTTCTCCTAGAAAGACTCTCAAAAGTTTAGTAAGTTTGAGTAATATCCTTTGTTTATTCAACACACACCTGTATTTTATACAGATCTGAGGACAACAGGATCTTCTTGACCTTAAATTATTTAATCTCAGAACTATCAGGTTTAACGCCTAAGAAAAGAGAAGATTTTTCTCCAGTTAAAAAGAAAAGCTATATTACAAATATTAGAATTATTTTTTTTTTAGAGAAACTAGGAAATCAAAAGTGTAAATATATTTTTCACTGTATAAACATCATCTACACCCCTTTTAAAATTAATGAATGCCCTCTATTCCTACACACATTTTGCAGAGTTTAAAACTTGGAAAAACAGATCAAAGCATAAAATGTAGTTGGTACTTATACAACCCAGACCCATGAGAAAAGGGAGAAAAAAGCATAATTTCTCATGAAGTCTTGATAAGAACTTGCTAAATGTCTTTGGTTGCTTATAGAGCTGAAAAAATGCACCATTTCCTGGAAATGATACTTGCCTTGCTGCCATAAGAGTGTGTGCTATGGAAAATTGGAATATGTTTACCCTGAGTAGTTTGCATGTCCCCCAAAATAAAGATATGTCATAGATCTATGACTTACTCCAAGTGACTCATGTCAGTGCATATACTGTCAGAAGCACAGTGACCAGAAATCAAAATTTCCTTAATTGCAGCCCTATATTACTTTTTGCAGATCATATTGATGTAAATGTTTGCAATCTTTATATTAAGATTTGCCATAGGGAAATGCCATCAAGATAGATCATGCTTCAAATCTTACAGTTTTGATGGTATCCTTTCAGTATGTTTCCTTTTCAAAGGATAAGTCTGAGGGACTACATTTTTTTTTTCTTTTTCTTTCTCTTTTTCCCAGTGTATGTCCTGAGAACAAGTCTGTGCCTTCTTTCATACATTTTATTGTCCCTACAATAAAGGAAATGAAGTGTCACAGGTGTGCAAACTAATTTCATCAGTTTGTCTATAGTGAAAAAGCCTGGATGGATTTTTCAATAATCCAAAGATGTGAATGGTCTGAAATGAAATAGATGTGGGGTGGTAGAAATGCGCTGGAGGGAAAGTAAAGTGGGTGAAGCAGAGGGAACAGGGAACCTTATTTACTCTGGTGCTTTCTTCTAGAAGCTAATCCCAAAGAAACAGATGTCAACAGCATTCTTTGTCTTTTCAATCCATAAATATACTACCTGCTGCCCTGCCAGCTCAACTTAGAGACAGGACAATCTGTTCGTATAGTTATTGCCATATGTAATTAAAAATCGGAGCTATATATATATGTATAAAAAGCCAGATACTGTTGAATACTGGATGGTGGTAGTTTCATTCACTAACCTAAGGCTTAATTTGTAAAATGAAAATAAACATTTTAGTATTTGCAATTGTGTTGTTTAAAAGTATGTATTATATTCAAATGCACGATGAAAAAAGCTGCTTCTGCTTGAGAAGAAAATAAACAGACACATGCTAACTTAGTAAAGGAATCAGGGTTTTTTTTCAACTCCCCTTTACAAATTCATGAATTTCTTTGTCTTTTGGAAATTGTGCATCAAAATCAGGTGTGCCTCTAGGTACTTAATTATCCAATACAAAGAAGAGGAAGTTCAGCCTATGTGCAATTAATGTTCATTTGCCTTTTCTGTAGCTGAACGATGACACTTGCTCACATTTTAAACATTTTATAGACAAGCCAAATAATTTTATCCTCCACTAAAATTTGGCACAAAAATCACATTTTTTTACAGTGCATGCTGATTTTACATGTTACTTTACTTCTTGTAAAGTAGTATATAAACAGTGCCTGTGGCATGAAAAACAATTTAAACTACAGCCTGATCTTAATGACCCAGGGGGGAAAAGAAAACCTGGACAAAGCTCTCTCAACAATTTTTTGGCTGAAGAGATAAATTTCTGTCACAGTAATGAGGGTCAGGAACTTAAAATAATGAAATTATTATATATTTATGGAACACTAAGAAGAAGAAAAAAAAACACTTGACACAAAATTATAGAAGAAAAGTACAGGTCTCTGGACTAAAGATAAGTACAAAAGTATATATGGATAAATTTCAGCACATCCGTAAAAGTAGCAGTAAATATATAATCTTAGCTTTCCAGAAAAATGCCTACGAAGGAAACTGGGGTCCATTTACAACCAATTTTTTCTTTAATCACACTCACACAACTGCTCACTCACTCCTCCTCTATGGCGGGATGAGGGAGAGAATAGGAAGAAAAAAAGTGAGAAAAGTTGTGAGTCAAAATAAACACAATTTAACAAGTCAAGGAAAGAGAAAAAAAACATAAGAAACACAAAATGCAAAAGCTGAGAGCACCACTAACAATCTCTGGAATTGAATGTACAGATGGAAGAGAGCAATGGATCCAGTGAATGAGAAAACAAGTCAAAATCAAGACCAGCAACAGAAAGAAACAGCCTTCCAGGTAACAGCTAAACAGATACAAAAACTGTAAATTCAGCCTAGCACACTTTGATCAGGCTGTCATTATCTGGAACCCCTTGAGCCCCACTTAGGGTGTCAAAAGGAACTGTGGTGCATTGACTTCAGCCGACAGCCAAGCACCCACACAACTGCTCACTCACTCCCCTACTCCAGAAAGACAAGGGAGAGACTAGGATGAAAAAAAAAAAAAAAAAAACAAAACACAAAGAAAAGTTGTAGGTCAAAATCAGACAGTTTAATAAATGAAGTAAAGAGAAAAAAACCCCAAACAACAAAACAACTTGATCAGCACGAAGGAAATGACTACCTCCCATAAGCACTGATGACCAACCAGTGCTGAGCAAAGCCCACCTTAAAAGCCAAAAGGAAAATCTCATTATTTTCCTCTACCTCATGTTTTATTGCTGGGCATGAATTTATATATAATTGAATATCACTTTGACCAGTCTAGATTAGCTGTTCAGGCTGTGTCTCTTCCCAACTTCTTACCCACCTCCAGCCAGCGTATTTGCTTGTGAGTAGGGCACAGAGTGGGAAAAAGAGAAATCCTTGATGCTGTCCAAGCACAGTTTAGTGAGAGCCAAAACATTTGTTACCAATGCTGTTTAGTTACAAATCTAAAACACCGCACCATATGGGTTGCTATGAAGAAAGTTAACTCCATCCCAGACAGAGTAAGTACGACTTGATACAGATGGTACTTAATAATTTATATTGCAAAATTAGCAAAAATATTACCAATCAGCAAAAGGAGACTGTTACAAATGTTCATTATTGCAACAGAGTTTGCAAGCAAAAGGGCCAATCCAAGACCTTTGTAGTCACTGTACAAGTCCCAGGAGGATTCATCACTTGCAAAAGAGGAAGCTGCCTGAAATAAGTACTTCCCCACATAGCAGGTGCTGGGTTGACTACAGCATTAGTCCACCAGATCTCATTCACATCCTGCTAGATAAATATCTGACTTGAAACAGTGTCTGGACTCTGGGCTTTCTTGAATTTGAGATAATTACACCAGTCTGTTTAACTGGGAAATGCAGTGCTAACATCACCTGCTTTAAGTGCCATCTTAAAGCTATTCTATCAAGGGCCCCTCTGTAGTAACATAATACATTTCCTGAGGAAATTCAGCCAACTACATTACAGAGGTGTCTCAGAATGGGATGAATCATCCACTTTAGGTACTTACTTCTCTCCAGGTACTGATGTGTTGTCTAAGTGCCAAAATGTAGTATCATAAAGAGAAATCTTGAATAACACTACCTGAAGAACTATCTTGCAACAGGAGTACAACTCCAATATATAAAATTTAGGTAATATGCCCAGTGTGGTCACAGTTCATAACTGATTGTGGTTTGCTTACTGTTACTGATTGAGTTTAAGGCTTGCTCTCCAAAGGCAAAAAAACCCACAAACAAAGCAAACTAACAGCCAAAAACATGATTTAGAGAGGTGTAGAAAAGTGCATTCAAACATCTAGCAGAGACAGATTGTTCCTTCCTTGGGCTTAGCATATATTTTGTTTTCTCTACATGAAACACTTGTTCTGTTTGGAACTGCATTAAAGATCATAGCAGTATCCCATGGCTGTAAAAATTATTTGAATTATTCTAAAGAATCTAGGATATGGATGGGATGGTAAGGAAATATTAAAAGTTTAAGATACCTCAGCAACCACTCCTTACAACTGTGGACAACTTTAACCAGGCTCAGACAGCATGGGTTCATGACTGGCAGGTCCTGCTTCACCAGCCTTATCTCCTCCTATGACCAGGTGACCCACTTAGTAGATGAGGGAGAGGCTGTGGATGTTGTTTATCTGGACTTAAGTAAAGCCTTTGGCACCATTTCCCACAATTCTCCTTGAGAAGCTGGCAGCTCATGGCATAGACAGAGGTACTACTCTTCACTGGGTTAAAAACTGGGTGGATGGCCAGGCCCAAAAAGATGTAGTCAATGGAATTAAATCCAACTGGTGGCTTGTGACCAGTGGTGTCCCTCAGGGCTCAGTTTTGGGGACATCCCTGCTTAATATCTTCATTAATGATCCAGATGAGGGTATTGAGGGCTTCCTCAGCAAGTTTACAGGCAGTACCAAGTTGGGTGGGAATGCTGCTCTGCTTGACTGTAGAAAGGCTCTGCAGAGGGACCTGCATAGGTTGAATTGATGAGCTGAGGCCACCTGTATGAGACTGAGCAAGGACAAATGCCAATTCCTGCATTCTGGACACAACCATCCCAGGCAACACTACAGGACTGGGGAGGAGTGGCTAGAAAGCTGCCTGGCAGAAAAGGACCTGTGGGTGTTGGTTGATACCTGTCTGAACAAGAGCCAGCCACGTGAGCAGGTGGCAAAGAAGGCCAACAGCATCCTGGCTTTTATCAGGAATAGTGTGGCCAGCAGGAGCAGGGAAGCGATCATGCCCCTGTACTTGGCATTGGTGAGACCCCACCTTGAGTTCTGTGTTCCATTCTGGGCCCCTCACTACAGGAAAGACATTGAGCTGCTGGAGTGAGTTTAGAGAAGGGCAACCAAACAGGTGAAGGGCCTGGAGAACAAGTCCTGTGAGGAGACATGGAGGGAATTGTTAATGTTTAGTTTGGAGAAGAGGAGGTTGAGAAGAAACTGTATTACTCTCTCCAACTATCTGAAAGGAGGCAGTAGCAAAGAGAGTGCTGTCTTCTTCTCTCAAGTGATTAGTTATAGGACTAGAGGAAATGGCCTGAAGTTGCGCCAGGGGAGGTTTAGACTAGACATGAGGAAGAATTTTTTTTTATGGAAAGAGCAGTTTGGCATTGGAATGGGCTGTTCAGGGAAGTGGTGGAGACACCAACCCTAGAGGTTATTAAAACTGTGTAGATGAGGCATTTCAGGACATGGTCTAGTGGGCATGGTGGGTTTTTTTGGTCTGGTTGGGGTTTTTTTTAGTGTGGGGGATATTCACAGTTGGATGTGCTGACATTAGAGGTCTTTTCCAACTATGACCATTCTGTGGTTCTGTGCTTTGAGTATTGTGTAAAAACTCAAAGCCTTTACAAAAAAAAATTTCCATACAGTCATTAGTATTATATCTAAAATTAATGGTTCTCTTCTATGTCAGTATGCAAGTGATGTTTTTACAGTAAGTGTAGAAGAAAATAAAACACTTAAAAATTATGTGACTGAGAGACTACAAAAGGTTCCTCATACTCCCAGAGAAATTCTTCAGCAACCACAAAATGAAAAATCAGTGCTCTCCTCGAAACATACATCCCACTGCTTCTGTTTTCTTTGAAGATACCATCCTTAAGGGTCAATATATTCCCATGCAGTGCTGGCAGTTGTCTGAGAATAGACTATACTGCAGTTCCTAAAAAAGGCATCCATCCCATTTGAGCTCCAATCTTTCCTGTGTTCTGCATTTTTCATTAACTGGAAAACCTGAAGAGAATTTTGTACTGACTGATTGATAATCATATATGACAAAACAGATAAGATTTACCAATTACATTTGCTTTATTTACAAGAGAAAACTTCTGAAAGATGTTATGGATGATCTTCTTTTTCATGGGGTTTATAAATAAAAAACTCTATAGCTAAACTAAGATCATCTTTAAATTTCCAGGCTTTCTCTCTGAACTCTTGATGAGACTTAAAGGACATGATTGGATTTAGAATCCCCAAAAGATCAGCAATTAGTATGTTAGTTACATTCATTGACTTCCAATGAAAGATACAGCTCAACAACAGTCAGTCTAGACAAAATCTGAAGTGGGTGGCCTATGAGCAAGGACATTTATTCCCTAATTTAGAATTAAACCAACACAATTCTATGGAAAATTAACAAACCACTACCAGTTCACCCAAGAGTGGTATCCCCTGCATACAATTTCTGAATCATCCTATAGAGAGTATACATACCTATAAAAGAGATATAATTTAAAAATAAATGTTACAGGATCATTAAAAAAAATAATAATATCAAATTACTGTTGAAAATCTCTTGGAGGTATGTTGGTCTTCAACATGGAATAAAACAGCTCTTTCCTTGATAGAACATGCCTTTAAATCTACCTGTTTCAGTATAGTTAATGAACATGATCATTGAGAATTGGTACTGCTCTCCAAAATGACACATCAGGATATTCTGGTGGGTGCAAAGCCCTGTGCTATGTGGTCTTCACCTCTCTCATTAAAGAAAAACAACACAGAGGAAACTAATCAATGCAGGCATCATGACATCTATGCACTAGTTTTATATATTTTCTAGAAATTAAAAGTGAAAACTCTTGGATCATTAATATACTTCTTTTGATAGGAGTGATAAAGAATTTGATAAAATTTTGTCTAAGAAAGTCTTTTACTTCACTGAGACCATTAGATATCTTCCCAAATGAAGTCATTGTTTTCATCCGATACCTCGAAAATCCTGTAGAACTGCAGCAAGAAGCTTTGTCTTAAATTTATATATAATTTAAACACCACAGACACAGTAATTTTTCAAAATTTCATTAGTGTCTCGCATTCACCTCTGAGCTTATTGTTCCAGACTCTTACAGCTTTTGTAGTCCCTGTCATGCCAGATTTCCAAGACTGAGGAGCTGAGGGTTGTCAGGAAACATGACTCTATATGGCTGACAGGATAAGAAAGCACTTATGAGCTAAGAAAAGTAAAATAGCACATTCTGAATTTGAATTCAAAATTTCACATCGGAGACTGAGTGGTGGAGTCCTGCATCTGCAAAACATCAGTAGCACAGGCTTCTGCAAAGGTTCTAAGTAAGCTGTGCAGCCCTGAGACCTGGGAAAAGAAGAAAAGGCTCAGAGACCAGAGAAGAGTCTCCAGGAGAAAGACATACAGCTACATGTGAGGAAGATCCAGACAGCCAGCAATCTTGATTATTATCAGCTTGCCAAATTAGAATAAATCCCTGGCTCAGAAAAAAGCAGAATTATTTTCAGGAAACAAAAGCTTGGGTTAATGTTACCTAACATTAGCTGGTCACACCACAGACATTTACACCTGAGTTAATAATCTTTTTTTTCTCTCTACAATTAATCAAAATTATCATATTTAAGTCATCAATCATGTGGCTTCAACAGTCATATATATCTGGATGAAACTGTTGACCCAATAGAGTTTGCACCAATCAAAACTCCACTTTGTGGCAGTCCATATTTTGCCAAATGGACAATATGATCTGTTTTCAAGGTCATTTTCTATTTGATGCAGTTACAGGAACTAGAGAAATGCAAAGTTCAGAATCTGCCATAAATGAAGTGATTTCCTTATTGAAAGAAAACAAAGAACATTTTTAGAGAGGTTCTTGGATGTCTCAAACTCAACAGAAATGAAGAAAGTAAGAAAATACAGGGGTTTTTTTCATATTTCAGCTTCTGACCAACACATTGAACATGCTAAAATTCTTGTTCAGATTCATGCTATTATTTACAAATGTTGTAGTTCCTATAGTCATTTTGCAAACTTCAGAATTTGTCACTGACATTTATATGCCTTTTTATATTTACTTTTCTTTACAATTTCCATTATATATTTATTTCAACATTCGATATACATTTCAATATACATATAGGTTTTATCATATGATTTTCTGGGCTTCATCTGTGTCTCAGTGGTATTTCCTCCTTTGTCAAATACACTGGTTTACACAAAATCTCAGCTTTTCACAACAATTAAGGGTACTCATGTAGTTTGTGAAAAAATCAGTATTATATGCATCAGACACCTAAAATACAAGTCATATATTAGGATACAAAAATGTATTAAGAAGATAACTTAGATAAATTAAAATATGGAATGTTTCAATTAGTTGAGGGACTTCTGTGAAAAGCCATTTCAAATAATAAAATCAGACTCCATTTGGAAAGTTGATCAGTAGGATGCTAATGCCTTGGTTCTACCACTTAGATATCTGTGGAATATGTATGTTTACCCTTATTTAGTTCAGGTGAGTCCTAGGAGTCTTCATTGCTTAGAAAACATTAGTATTCTTGGGTAAGTAGTAAGACAGCTGTGTAAAGCATTTTTCCTAACCAGAATAATGTGACAA
Organism: Florisuga fusca; assembly: GCA_038090715.1. Taxonomy (NCBI): domain Eukaryota; kingdom Metazoa; phylum Chordata; class Aves; order Apodiformes; family Trochilidae; genus Florisuga; species Florisuga fusca. Next base: position 15,764,116 of record JAAWXA010000004.1, on the reverse strand, counting down.
ATGATCTGCTCTTTAGAGTGTTTTAACAGTTTCAGTGAACTGCAACAGGAGGTGAAGAGACACCCCATTGTCCAACCCGTATATCTCAGGGACAGGCATCAATATGATTTATTACAGGAGCTTGAACTGAGCCTGCAGCAAAGGAGCAGCAGTTTCTGATCACTAGGGAGGGTTGGGCTGACTAACAACTTTGCTGAAGTAGATCACTCTTACACAAAGCATCTGTCAGGACTTTGCTATGAGACATTTACAAATCGTGGATCATGACAAGTACAGAATGTGTCTATGCTTCTTTTTTTTTTTTTTTTTTCCATGTTTGAAGTTAGAAGGAAGATGATTTGTATTCAGCACTCTTGTTTTTCACCATGTTACACCCTGTCTTGCTTCAAGTTCAAAATTTCTCACCACAGCATACCCAAATTAATTCACGTTTTTTTCCTGCTTTTCCTTATGTAAAGGTACTATAGGAGGGACCACTGGGAACAGACTCAGTGAACTTGTTTTGTGGTGCATATACAGATTTTTTTCTCTGCCCCACAAATCAATTTCATTGTATGTCCTGAACCCAAGGTGCAATGGAGCTAACTTCACAGGTTGTGGTTAGAGTTTAAACATACACATTCGCCAAATCCTCTGTGTTCCTCCATGCTTTTATCTGTGCTATACTTTTAGTATTTTACAATACGGGTTTTTTTAATTTTTAGTTGAATGAAAAACGACAGGAAGAAAATTGGTAGGACACTTCCATTATCATTCAAAATGTGCTACGTATTTTATAATGTAATGTACTATATATTTGGCATGATAAATGTGAGATGAATGCCTATAGAAATGTAGAATGAATCATGCTGGATATCACATTCTTGATGCAAGAAATCGGAATGTGTTAACAATTATTAAAGCAACAAAAATAGATTACATTTTCTAGAAGCGCTTATTTACCCTAGAATGACTATGAAAAGGATAATTAATTTCTACAATTCTTGAGCTGGGATGTAAAAACCACCCAGAAAACTATATACAAAGAAGTTTTATATTATATATAGATTCATAAATAGGTTTAAACAAGTCTAAACCTAGTTGAATCAGAGAATACCTTGGCTAAATCAGTGTGGATGATAGCACCTTTAGTCATTCTGACTTTGAAAAAGACAGGAAAAGGCGACAATTGTCAGTACTTATGCAACACTTTGACAAACATGAAATACGCTCCCTGCCAGGAAGTGTCTTTTCAGTTTAACCTCAAAATGTCAAAATCTTTCTGTTCCCCATGTTTCCTGATCACTCCTTTTTCCAGTGAAGCCTGTTTGTAGCGGAAGAAAGGAAGAGTTTTTATTTGCGGCAGAATGTCCCTAAGAATAAATATTCTGTAACTGGTTTCAAAAGCTTAGTTACTGGCCTCCTTATACTGACTTTAGCGCTATGTTCAGCAGTGATCTTTGGGGCATTAAGCATAAGAACACAGAAACATAAAATATATCAAGAATTCAAAAGGTAAACTTAGGGGTGGAATACAGTGTATTTCTTGCCCAAGAACTGCCAAAGAAGAACAGATAGTTTTGGTGGATTTGTGCTCTGACTGGCAAAAGCACAAAGTGTGCACTCCAACAATTCCAGGAACTGCATCCTGATTTCAACTAAGACATCACTTATTTCCAGACAGTTACCTAATTAGCCTTCTTCCAGTGCAGCCAAGAGATGAAGTATTCAGCCCAAACTTAGAAACGGGAAGGCTGAAAGCCAGTAATACTGTTTAAGATTGCTTGTGTGTGTGTGTGTTTTTGTCCTTAATAATAGGACTATCTTTTCTCCTGTTCATTCTTTGGCACTCAGGTTATATTACAGTTAATCTTCTGCACTGACAGATTAGAGAGAATAAGAACTACAAAAACTGTGTTTTCAGGGTGTTTCCAGTAGTTATTCTACATAAGATCCTGATTGGAAATAAAGAAAAAATTACTGACTTTTTAACAGTTGAAACAGCTTTTCTAAGTAATTAGGCTTAAACAAAGTATAGTATTCCCTGTGAAAAAGGAACACGTTGAAAAAATTTGGCTTTGTTCATTTCTCATGTAACATAGCAGAAAGAGAGGTAATTTTAGAAAGGAGATTTGGATTTTTCTGATGCAAATCCAGTGCCAATAGGGACACAGTAAAATCTAACCAGTACATCAATAATCACTTTTTCTATAATGGAGCCAAACATTTTTGCTTTACGCTCAGAAATAGGCTGCAGCTGTAAAGCACTGAAGTCACTGCAGTTACAGAGATTTATGTGAGCTGAGAATATTTACCAGCTTTTATTAGGCTGGCAATATCAGAACTTTCAGTATGTTCCTTTCAGGCTTGAATATAGGTCTTCTCTCAAAGAAAAATCTTTTCTAAATTTGCTCCTGAACTGATCTTTTTTTCATAGGATAAAGCCTACTGGGTGGGGAAACCTCATGTATATTTTTCCTGGTGGGATATTTGTAGAATGAACTATATTGGTTGAGACATCATATAGCACTAATATTATTGATAGCAGTTGTACCATCACTAATGTATATTTGTAAATATTCACACACACACAAATATATATATTTACATGTCTATATACACAGATATGTATGTATATATATGTATGCGTATATGCTTGCATATATACATGTACTTATTTTTATCTAGAAAAAACAACCATACACATAACTATATATATACTCACAGATCCCAGGATCCTTCAAGTTCTTAGTTTGAGAAAGTAAATACATTATGCTGTACAAAAAGAATGCAGAGAAGCTGAAGAAGGTCCAGAGAAGAGCCATGAGGATGATCAGAGGACAGTGCACTTGCCATATGAGATGAGGCTGAGAAAACTGGGTTTGTTCAGCCTTGAGAAGAGAAGGCCTAGGGGAGACCTTATTTCGATGTTCCAGTACTTACAGGGCAGCTACAAGGAAGATGGGAGAATCCCTGTTTACAAGGAGTCACATGGACGAGGCAAGGGTCAATGGGCACAAGTTGCTCCTGGGCAGATTCTGTTTGAATACAAGAGGAAAAGTCTTCTCTATGAGGAGAGTAAGATATTGAAGTGGTCTCCCTGGGGAAGTGATGGATTCCACACTTAGGAAATTTTTATGTCTCAGCTCGATGGGGTGCTGGGGCATATCATATAAACAAGAGTACTAGAAGGGTTGGACCAGATGATCCTTGAGGTCCCTTTAAATCTAAATTTCTATGATTCTATGATTCCTGTGACAAATAAAAGATACACTATGAATGGTAAGAGCGACAGTCAGTATTGCACGCGTCTGTGACATGACAGATCACAGCTTCCTGGTACTCCCAAAGAAAAACCCAAGCCTTTCATATATTTTGGGTTCACTATATTTCAGTGTAAGAGTGTAATATTTCTCAAAAATGTGTTGTGGTGACCCTTACCCCACACAGCAGCTCCATTTCCAAAGGTGTCCATCAACAGTATGTACCCTAGCCTGCAGACTGCAAAAACATGAAAACATCACTGGCATAAAAAACCACATGGACTCACTTCAGAGGATGACTCAAGAAATCTTGAGCTCTTGGTGAAAGGTCACTCTGTCTGTGGTTTGTGGCCTGATTTTGGATCTCAGTGGAAAGTAATTACCCACAGGTAAAGTAACATTTCTATATAAAGCTGACCTTATAGCAAAGCTCACTGAGGTTCTCACTAGTGCTCTTACATCCTCCCAGCCAGAGATGCTTGAATGCATGACACTGCCAGTTGCAGTTGTGCAAATCTGTACCACTGTTGTCCTTGTTATTATTAATTTTTTGTGTACCTGTATCAAAGAATATCTGAATAGAGTGAAGAAAATTAGATTTAACATAGCAACTATTATTGAGCACTTAGATGGTTAATAAATGTACATTTATTGATATCTTCGGTCTTTCATTGGTTTCATTCCCTTCCCACTAACCCTAACCCAGAGAGTACATTTTTTTTACCTTCTCTTTTCCAATATTATTCTGTAGACATGTTTTACGTATATCCACATTAAATTGTTGGCTGGTAGTAAGGTTGATTATAGCACTGAGGCATTGGCGGATAACCTGGACCTGGCAGCCTGAACAAAACTGGTTGTGACAACCAGTGCTGAGCATCCTTCTGCTGTTATAATCACTTCATTGGAAGTTAACTCAGTCTCGACAGTTTTGAACCTTTACTAACACATAATCCTTCAGGGTAGTTTTGTTATGATGTGTCAACATTATAAACTAAAAGAACTCAGTGACTTTTATGGAATAAATTCATTTTTAACAATAAAATATTTTATTTTCTTCCATTTCAATTTCTAAATTAGTAAAACCATAAAACAGTAGTAAATTTCAAATAATTATAATACTGGCATGCAATGTAAACCCTTATGGAAAAATGCATGTTATACATGAAATTTCCTGTCATAGAGATTTTTAATCCTATGTAAATTAATATTTTTATATTTTTCCATTTAATGCAACTTATCACAACTATTTTTCTTATAGAAATAAAAAATATTAACTGAAAATTAATTTATTTAATAAACCCTAGTTTGAGTAGATGCTCTGCCTTCATTATTTCTAGATGTTTATCTAATAATTTAATATTAAAAATTACTTTCTCCACTATTAAATAAAATATTATACAAACAAGATAAAAAGCCATACTAAAAAGAATCTGAATTAAAACATTATATATATTTTTTAATATTTAAAATAATTATTGAAAAATAAGGATATATTCTGTATTTGAAGCCCATTTAGAGGAGAACAAGTTTTTGCCAGTGCCATGCTGAATGAATGCCTCAAAGTTGACAGAACATCTCGGAAGTACATGGTAAATCCGTCAGATAACTGATGCAGGCCAGCCCACACTTCATGTGAAGCTTTTCTGTGATTATGTCACCTCAGCTACTTCTATCAGACTCCACACTACTACCTGTGGTTACATGACACGTAAGTATTGCTTACGGACATTGTTTTTGTGACAATAACCAGAGCTGATCAGCTCTAAGGGCTACACGGTTTCACTTATTTTTCCCCTCAGCTTTTTGCTCCTAAACTTCACAGATCTTAGTCCCTAATTGCAGTTCCTTCCCCACTGTCTAGAGATGTCCATGGGACTTGCCTGCTGAGTAGCCACACTCCTCAGTGTAATCTCAGGGGAGATTATTGTGCTGATTTATTCTGCTCACCAGTCTGTCACATTGACCTTGCTCTGCACAGACTTTGCAGGGATGTTTTATCTCCATGAGATCATCCACCAATCTGACACTGACACAAGAGAAGTATCTTCACTCTACTGGGAAGTCCTTCTGGCCCTTTCTACTATTGAAAACAATGTTACTGTTAAAAATAGCTCTTTTCCACTTGCTATAGGGCTTCAACTTTGATCATCTAATGCTATAATTTTTTTTCCTTGTGCTTTGACTCTGAGTTCCTTGGAGTGCTTAGCTGGGCCTGAAAGTTTTCTATTGTAATCACCTGAGGATAAGTGTCATCTCAAAGCAACTAAGTATTCCTAAATTTAAAACTAGTAAGTTTTCCTGTATCTGTGTATCTACTGCAATAGTCAAGGTAAATCTAGACAGATCTGGGCAAACATATGCATATATTTCATTTTATGGTTAAAAGCCAAAATTCCTGATTTGATTATAGACCTTTTATAAATACAAGCTGGTAATAAAATATAGACAAACTAGTTTTACAGATATTTTGCCCTGAACATTCAGATTAGTTATCTGTGGATAAACATCACGCTATGTATTCTAAAATAATTGTTTTAAAGAAAATCAAGAAATTTTATAGCAGAAGTTTGCACATAACAAGAAAAATGCAAAAGTAACTTTTAAAGTGAACGTGTGTTTGTGCCATTTTTTGCCTCAGTATTCATTGAACTCTGCTGGTAAGCCTGAGAAAAACTTCAGAAATATAAACAGAAACAAGCCCAATTCCCCTGTGTAAATCACTCAGATTTTGTATACATGGCTTAGTTTTCTGTACTCTGTGTAGAAGCATGGTGCTGGAGGGTTTTCTGTAGCTCTTTCTAAATTGACAACCTTTTGAAACACATAGAAATATTTCCTGACTGCTGGGTTGCAAAATTTTTAAATTTTGAAATATAACATATATGCTTATATGCAATTTAAATAGCCATGAAAGACATAATAAAATAATAGATAGAACTATTATTTTGCAGTTATTAAAATAATTCAGTATTAAGTATATGTATTTTAATAAGATTGAGTGTGTGTGATTATGGTATATTCTGCCTGAGCATCTTTAAATGCTTTTCAGACATGAATGTTTTCTCAAAGCACTGCAACAGAGAGAGGAAATTATTTTCCTCATTTCTCCACAGAACAAACACATTAAAAAATGAGACACTTTAATTAGACGACAGAACCATTGTACATCTTTGTGATGAAAGAATCTTCCTCAGAACAGAAGCTTTTTATTTAAAGTATTTCTCTATTAACAAAAAAATCCTTTTTTTCTTTTTTTTCTTTTTTTTCCTTCTCCTGAAGAAGAAGATAGATAAGGATTTATGCTTCTATTTGATCCAGTCTTCCTGCTCATGTCTTTTTAAAGACAGTTTACTACTTTTAAAGACAGTTGTTTTTTTTTAGGAAAACAAAACTTTTCAGAATGATGCAACTGCAATGAGACATGATCTCTTCTCATTGCTGTCTTGTCCAAAATGTTATTAACAGCTGGAACTGATGAAATGTTACAGCATTTTATGAAAAAGTATTGTCTTGTTATATTTTCCAGCATTTAGCTGTAAATGCAAAGTAAAAAAGTACTTATCTCTGGACTCTGACAATTGATGATAATCAGCATTACCATGCTGTATAAGAATCCTAGCCATGTAGCAGAGCATTATCATGGCAGACCCTCATGGTTGATGATTTAAGGGCTTAAGCTTCATGATCTTAAATCTATAATCTCCTTTTAAGATGAGAGGCAACAGATTGATATAGGAAAGCTGAAAAATGCAAGGAAAAATGAAGCAAGAGCACTTAAAACCAGTAGTTTTTGCATACTTTTAATCTTTTTTCTGAATTTCACCATATCATCCCATAAAGAAGAGTTTTAAGGAGGAATTTGAAGAAAAATGGTAACAGCTCTGTGGAAACTCTTCTTTGCATCAGAATCACCACAAATGAAAGCATCAAAGTATCAAATTCCCTCTTGGTAGGTTGTATAAGGTAAGTGAAGCATTCGGCTGAGGGAAGAAGAAGAGGTCTGAAGTCAGGGTAAATGTGAACTAGATTACAAGACTAGATGGGGATATTTAGCCATAGATGAGAACTGAAATGAGACTTGCAAAAGAAATCAAAAGGAAAGAAATAATAATGAGAACTTAAAAGGCAGCACAAAAGGATCAGCTTGCAACTGAGGAGATAAAGGACCTTTTTATCTCTCTTATCCCATGGTGTCTAAAATGACAGCTCCATCTCATATCAATCTCAGCATTTCCCATAATTGTTTTACAGTATTTCCAGACAAATGCAGACTTTCTTTGCCCATGGTCTTCAACATCTAGATGAAAACCTACCCTGAATTGAAAGGCAAAATATATTAGCTGACTCGCTCATGGTGCCAACAGTGGCTGCTTTTTTGGCTAAGCTGACATTCAAGTGATGTCCATTTAGAGGATGGAGGAGGTGACATTACACTTCATGTGGAAAGGCCATATAGATATGTCATAAAAGTCCTGACTGTGCAACATCCAGACTATATTGTTTGTGTTTGGTATGAAATTTGCCTGACAAAATAGTTGAATTGTACCTAACACTGTAACCAAACAAATATATCTTCTCTCCCCACTCCCAAATGGCATGCAATAACATTGTGACTGTGACCACCTGGCAAAATGGTACAGGGGCTGGCTTTACCTAGAGGTAAGAAGATGGGTCACTGCAGGTTTATCATTACTGCTTCTATTTAGTAGGTGGCAAGGTGCTTCCTTCACTCCTTATGGATTTACCAGTTTCATCTGAACACAAGAGAGAAGCCATCTGCAAAAATGTAACTAGGGGTTTCCATAGAAAATACTGGATGTCCTATTAGATAGTTGAAAAAGCATTTGTTTTTCCTTTTCACAGTACTGATAAATACACTTTGTACCAGTTTCTTTCTTTGACCCTTTTTCACTTATTTCATCAAAGCACTTACAATTGGGACATACTGAGTTCTCAGAAGGTACTGTAAGGAGTGGAAGAACATTTGGGAACCCTGAGAGCATTACCCAGTGAGAGATCAACTCTGTGTTAGAAGCAGAGCAGAAGATGCTTTTATTCCTGAGCATTGTACTACAAAAGCAGCTGTTCTCATGAAGCCAATAACAAGTGAAGGTGAGCTGAAGCTACAGAGGCTTAGCAGAGTTGTAAAGGAAACAATAACATTAACCCATAAAGACAATAACTTTCAGATTTAAACATGTATGCACATGGAAGCACACAAAGACAATATATGAGGCTGAAGCGTTTTCACAATGTTTTATGCAGACTACTTGATTTTATCAGTATGTGTGATAATAAAGATGCCCTGTCAGCAGAGCAAAGTTTATGTAGGTTTTTTTTCAAACACTGAGTATAAGACTTAATTGTAATTACAACTACATATTTCGTAGAAATATAGAATTGACTTGCAGCAGAAAACATGAAGCCAAGTTTAAAGACACATATAATTTATGATTATCACTGCTCCTGAGCCCTTCATCTACATTAGCACTTATCATCTGACTGAGATGAATTCTAATATAAAGCAAAGGATATATATGGTTAATACTAAGCATTCACGGTATTACTAAAATGCCTCACCTACCCAAGTGTTTTACTAACATCCATTTTTTTTTTTCTTTTTTTCTTTTCCCTGAAAATTTTGGCAATCCACTAACTAGAAGCTGGGGAAAACTCAAGCATAAACCACTAACTCACATTACACTAATCTGACTAATTCAGAGAATTTTAACAATGTCTCTCCTTTTTGCATTTAGTTCCACTGTATCTTAAAAAAATTGTGTTATTGTTATAATCCAGAGGGCCATGGAAGTTAGGATGTGTTTCTTGCTTAACAGAATAGAAAGTTTTACAATTTTAGGTATAAAAATTTAGATTCTGAAAGAAAAAAAAGTAATGCTTTGTTACGAGGTTTGTTCCTTTGAATAATAAGACTGAAATACCTGAATTCTTCTTTAAAATAGCAAAATTGATTATTTAGAGCCTGAAAGAGTCTATTACTGCCTTGTTATGCAAATGAATGTCCTGAAAAACAAGAACCTAATGTTGTGCATGGCATCAAGGTGAGAGCAGATTCTTCTTACATTTGGAGTGGTTAATCAAATTACAGATGCCATCTTGCATTAATAGTAATAGAAGAAATGAATGAAATGCGTAACTTGCAGGGGAAGCTGCAGATATCATATGAGTTCAAAGGTGCAATTTATGTCAACCGCTTGTTCTTGATACTGAAGACAGAGTTTATCACCCACTCTTATCAGACTCCCACAAAGAAAGGTGAGTCAATTTAAGCTTAGCTCCTATGAATAATTAGCAATATTCTGTATTCCTGCACACTAGACTTCTTCCACCTCCTTTTCTATCATTTCAAAGACAACATAAACCTTTTTTGATAAAAGATGCTGTATGGGATTCTTACACGTATCTCATTTTCCATCCTATTCCATCCTGTGCTCCTTATCTCCCTTTCGTAGTATGAGACTCTTGTGTGCTCTTCTATGAGAAGTGAATTTTACACTGAGTTAGTCTCTTCTAGTATAAAGAGATGTTAACCTTGCTGTAAGATTTATCTATGAACAGATACACTTTACTTTGAGAATGTGTTAATCTTTTCACATTGGCTGTAATGCTGCTTTGTTCATGCTTTTACTTCCAGACTCTGCCATTCTGGGCGGATTTTCAGTCCACACCTACAAACCTAGTCAGTGGTTAATTTCCTATTGGCACCTTGCTTAATCTTGGCTTCACAAGGCCAGCTGAAGATGAAGGCATGGTGTCTGCACAGCCTTTCTTATGAATCTAGCTCCTATCTGGAAGACCAGTGCAGAGTGATAAACTCCTTTCAACGGGTTATTGTCCTTTATCCCACAGATCACTGTGTGGTTTGTACAGTGTGGGTAGGTAACATGGAAAGGAGCAGGTCTTCAGAATATTGAGATAGATAAACAACTGTGCAATTTATGGGTCTGATCTCTCATCTTACTTAAAAAAAGTGGTGGAGAGAAAAAGGTATTTCCAGAGAGTGACTGAGAGTAAGAATCTACTCAAAATGCTCCATGCTGCCTTTTGAAATTTTTTGGTTCTCAAGAGAGCTAAGGCACCTAAAGAGCTTCACAGAAGAGGGAAGAGCAGATATCCAAAATCCTTCTGAGCATTGAGGAAACAGCACATTCATAGGTGAGAGGGATGGGAGAAAAAGTCATATACAAAGTACTGAGTAAAAGTGCTTTGAACCTTACGTATATTAATGTAGGTCATTACTGACCCAGAATAAACTCTGCTGTGTCATCTTTCCTAAGGACTGGACACTAACATGTGACATGAATCTGTACATTATGAAAAGAAAGCAGATAGGCAACCACAGGGCCTGTGGGCTTCTTTGTCTGCTATGGTGGTATTTCTGTCTTTTTTTCATGAATTGTGGAAGAAGAGTTAATCTCCCTTGCAGTGTCAGCATGTCCCACAAAACTCATTATAGATAGCTTATGTTCTTGAACATTAAGCATGAAAAATCATTTAAATGCCAAACAGCAGTGGAGTTTGACCTCAAAGTAAAAACAAATCACTTTAAATACAGTGTTTATCAGATGTCAAAATATTGCATGTACTCAGTGGTAAAACTATGTAATTCTCTAATTGATGTACATTAAGAAGAGATATTCTTATTGATGAACGAAAAGCAAAATCCCATGAAAGTAAATTTCAGGCCATAATCAACAAGCAAAATGAAATCCAAACCTTCTCTTGGTTCTGTTGCCACAGTACAAGTGGGAATTTTTCTTTTGTCATTCTCTTTTGTGTTGCAAGGCAATGTATCATCTAGCCTGGAGCTGAGGAAAGGGCAACAACAAAGCAAGAAACTGTTTTCTTGTAAAGTTTTATCTGTCTGTATGTCTCTTCTAGTTTCACTGTTGGTTTCCAGATTACAAGACATTCTTCTTCTTCCTCCTTGAGAGGTAACAATGTAATTTCTTGATAGCATATCAAATATACTCTCTTAAAATCTATTTTAGTTTTGCTGGCTTGTCAGTTCATTTCAGTCCCCTGCATGAAACAGAGAAAGGGTGGTAGAAACATTTCTACTGCCCTTTTTGTTCTGTCAAGGGGAAAAAATCTTTAGCATTCCCAGATGTTCAGGTAGACCTATTCCATGTTGTCATGTTCTCTGAAATGCAGCAGCAGTGGGATACAAAGATGCAAGCAGGCATTGATCTTGTTTCAATACCATCCAGTTCTGGTAACTCTGGGTCAGAATAAAGTCCAGAGTGATGTGAACGTACACTTTCATTTATATCTTCCAGCTGTGTAAATCCTGAGATTCATTCAGATTGTGTGCATTGTAATCAACAGCAACGTGTGAAGTAGAGTGGAACTGACCCATAAGTCGCCCTCATTTAAGCTTTTCTGGTTAAGGAGATTGAGTGACTCCCATGGCCTACAGTGCTAACACTGAGGTGTAATATGAGGTGTAATATTGGATACACAGAAAAAGGCTTGCTTTATCAGTGGAGTCACTACAGAGACTAGAGATACAGAACACACCTACGAAACACTTGTGTGATCAAAGGCTATTGTGTCTCTCATTGACTGCACTGAATGACTTAAACACAACTAATGGATCACATGATTTGCTCAGTTTTTTGAATTTCTGTCAACGTGACAATAACTCATTGTCTGTGAGATTCACATATAAATGTACTGTATTAATACTCAAATAACTGTGTAACAGTTTGCCCAACAACGACACACCTGAACTTTGAAAATCCCATTCTTTATTAAACAGTAGACAGCACTTCTGTCTCAAAAACAAGGCAAAGACAGCCTATTGAAGGCACCTAGCCTTCCACAAACACCTTCTACAAAAAATGGAAACAAAAGCGGTTACATAATTTGCCTATATCTAAACCTAGGACAACTGAAACTTTGTCTTAATCTATTAATGCCTGTTATCTCCTCATTCATTCATTCCCCCCTCCCAGCTTAAAATCACATGGATTTGTGAAGGACATAGTACTTGATCTTGGTTAAATTATTTCTTTTTGACTGTTATTTAAAGAAAATAAATTCATTTTTTATACAGTGTAATGAAATGTGACATAACTCGTATAGGAAATTTTTATACATAGCTATACTGTATATGTATTTCTTTGATCTGCAATCCTTGCTCTGGTGCTATAGTGAATTACCAAAGATGTAAGTACAATGGAAGAAAATAGAGCATACTTGTTAGCAATTGTAAATTAATATTTCAGTAGAAGTATTTTTAAAGTTCTGTGGGATTACAACTGTAAGACTGGTGAATTCTAATATATATGCACTAGAGGCATGCCACTACTGCTATTTAAACAACAAAGCTATGCAGACAGGAACTCAGAGAAGAATGAATTTTGAAAGTACTTCTTTGTTTCAAGTTGTCTGGATAACAACAAAATATATCTGATAAACATGATGCATATCAATAAGCACCAATATAAAAAAAGAAACCAAACCAAACGAACACATCCAAAAACCTAAAAAACAGTAATTTTAACATTTACCAGTTTTTAAGAAATTATGATTTTCAGGTTAAAATAAAAATAATAAAAAAAAAACCAACAAGGGAACAGCTAACCATGCTTTCACAAATAGTTACATCACTTCTACATTACATATCAGTATTGGTTTCAAGGATGCAACAGAGCATCTGAAAATAAAAATCACATTTGAGTTCAGCTTGAAGCCACTGAAAGTTAGTCTGGAAGCATGAGATAAAAAGCTTCACAATTTTGGAAGTAAACTGAAATTTCTTGATCTTATCTAATGCAGGCAGTGTAGTATTTCACCTCATCATAACAGAATGCATAGGAGAAAGAGTCCAAATGATCAATAGCCCAGTGAGAAATCTGTCTCCTTATACAAATTGGTGTGTACCGAGATATTTAAAATTAATGAATAGGTACATACAGAAATACAGAGCTCTCTGTTTTGCGAAGCTGCTAATAGTTGATTTAATTTTTAATTTATTATGTTCCCCAGAAAAATGAAAGCTCATCTCAGCCATTGCTGACAGGTAAATGGAGATGTTCCTCCCTGTGCTTTGTGCTGACCCTCAGCCCACGTGGCCTTCAACAGCATCACACTGCCTGGTATCTTCTATTCTCCCCTCACCCCATGACTGCACAGGTCAGTAAACAGTAGAGTCTTAACAGTAACCAAAGACTGTGGATGAGTGAAGATTCAGTCCTCAAAAGCACCTTTGTGGATCCTGCACCACAAGATAAGGCTGAGCATCATGCCTCTCCTCTAGGGTAGCTGAGGAGACCTGGTTTTGTCTCCTGGCAGTGAAAAATGCACAGTTTTTCGGGAGGTTTCCCAAGGGGAATGCCTTAAAAGCATCCCTTTAGGAACTGAAAATCAGGAGTCAAACCAGAGTATAACCTAGTAATGCACTTTTGGGATTTTCAGTTAACTGGTTGTAAAATATAAAGCTCCATCTTGCTGCCAGGGCTGTTCCTTGTGCAAAAGCCTCCAAACCTGGGCATTAGTACGGGATGGTCAGCACAGTGTGGAGCCTGGTGTGTGTAACGACCAAAAAAAGCCTCAGCAAACGCTCAGATATTTTAAAGTCCTTTAATATTTGTTTTTGGATAGTCTGAGGGTACACACACATGGTCCATAAGGTATAAGCACATGTCTATAGTTTAGGTGTGCTCAGGTTGTTATCACAGATGTGTTTCATGACTTTCATATCCTCCTAAGCACCCAGCACCACCACTTACTGATGCTATCAACGTTATTTCTTATCTAATTTCTTGTGCAAAAGGACTAAGTTAGGTCAGGGTAGGACACTGTACTATGGTCAAGGCCATGTCTGTCTCATCTCTGATGTCCTTAAGAGCTGAAGAGGCCCCAGGGGTAAATTTTTCCCATGGCCTATGATGGTACTGGTAGTATCTCCTTCCTTGGCTTTGGTTCAAGTTACTGGATGCTACTCGAGCCATCCTCAGGACTTAGAATCTCCGCCCTCCCCTTCCCCTGTCAGGATTTTTCTGAGAAGAAGCATTATTGTAACAAATGGGTAGCAGCAAATTTAGCTTCTGTTTTTCTGTCTCGATATAAGGTGGGAGAGGATTATTGCTCTAGAGAAAGTGAAGGCAACATGGCAAGTATGTGTAGTAGAGCAAGCAAGCCACCCTGCTACCACCTTGTTGATATATTGCTTGTCAGTAGTTTAACAGCTCTTTGAGACAAAGCATAAAACAAATAATAAAAGAACAGCTTCAGAAGCAGCCATAAAGCCAAATAAAGTAATAGCAGAGGAAATAGGAAAAGAAAAGAATTCTCTTCAGGATGGTAACCAAACACAGGATGAACAATATGGTGGAAGCATCCATTCACTCACTGTTACTGAGCAACTTGTATAAGTGGTGCATGTGGCTACAGAACAATATTCAGGGAAATCAGTAACTATTCATCTGATTAAAAAACTTAGAAATGCAAACAGGGGAAGGCAGATATATTAAATTATTTTGAAGAAAAAATGGACTACTGTGCAAGTGTTGATCCTATTAATTTACAATTTGAATTTCTCGAATGCTTTGAATGAATGTCTCTTCTGTGAAAATAGAATATATTATTATAGTTTTAACTATTGAATTCTGATTTTTTGATCCTTTTACAGTGACATTTCCATATTATTCATGAATGGTCACACTGCACTTATTTTCCCTGGCCACTCTGACAGATGACACTGCAGACAGATCCTTTGGCCTTTTAAAGAGCAGGTTGATGTGACAGAGCAGCTATTTGCTAGTATAAGGGAAATACTGACACCAGGTTCTATAAGAGTAACAGCAGGTAGGCTTGCATGGACAGAGCTGGAGCAGTTTAAAAAAAATAACTTTGTTATTTCAACATGCACAAATGTAGGTATTAGCAAGTCACATGTAATAACTGAAACTAAGGCAAGACTATGCTAAAAAGGTTTAGCCATGTTTACTTATGGGGATGGCAACCTCAGCTAAGCAATCAGACCATGGCAGATCTACAAGGAATTTTTTCCCCATTTTTTTCCAGTTAGTTTCTTTAACTCCTTGATTTGGAATTAGGCACAGATCTCAAGGAAATATTTCCGTTACAAAGTCTAAAAATATCTATGGAGTTTAAGAAAATCCTTGGGCACACAACACATGCGACTGATCCTTCAAATCAAACTGCTGTCTTTGGGCTCTGCTGAGAAAATTTTGAAAAAAGTTGGAAGATTTTAACATTTTACTTACCTTTACAAGTAAGAATCTAGTATAAAAGTTTTATATTTGCTATAGTGATTTATATCCCCATAGTTCAGAACACAGGAATGCAAAAATCCCTAAACTTTTCTGCTAGAAGGGAAAGAATTTCATCAATTTATCTAGGGAAGCATTGTTTCAAATGCTGAGGACAATAGTAAATAGTGATTTATTTTTCCACGAGAAGGCAGCATGCCCACAGCTTCTCTAATGTCTTCGCATGCAGCAAGCTCAATAAAGTATCATGTCCCAAGTTTTCCCAAAACCAGCATGACAAGTGAGCTTCCTAACTCCCTTTGACTCAGATTTTCACTCCGTCTCAAGGAGAACGCATCTTTCACATACAGTGATTCACTAGAGAGCTTTTTTTTTTTTTTTTTTTTTTTTTTTTACAGAAAGTATAGCACATGAACAAAGCAGTTGATAGTTATTCTACTTGCACACATGCACAGGAGCCCATGAGTGCCAAGTGTTAAAACTAAAAAGAATATAAATATTTAATTAGAGCTTAACTGCCTATTTAAAAGAACTTTTTTACTGCCTGAGGACATCCTACACTAAGTAGCCACATAACTGAAGCTTCCCATTGTGTTTCCACATTGTACTTCTCTGATGTTAGCACTTTATTCTGGTAAAGATGCCTTCCTGGCAATCCAATGATTAATGGGAAAGAGGTGAATTGTTAAATATTTAGCTTTCCAGTCATACATTCTCTTGACATAGATATGAAAGTGACACAGATACTACAAATCTCTTTGAAGTGCTGCATTTATAAAACTATTTTCTGAACATTTTCAGCAATTAAAAATGGGGGGGAGGGAGGAAAGTAGCTTTATATATAGTGAAAATGTCATTAAGGGCTAGGAATTTAATATTTATTCATTTATAGTACAATCAGAAGAATAGACTGCTAGCAGTAAATATAATATGCTATCTCCTGTAGCTTTTAATGGACAAAAATAGCCCAGCTATCAAACCCTGCAGGCATAAGAGGAAACAACTACTTAACTGCTTTTCCAGTGATTTTCTAGTATTTTTTAGTATTTTTTCCCTGCTCTTTTACAGTAGTTATTTTTATTTAAAAAGTAAGTTTTCATAATGTTTTTTCCTTAACACCCTTTTCTAATGAACCACTTATATACAAGCAGCATCAGTGTTTCTCTGACGCGTCTCTGCCATTGCATCTCATAGTTGTATTGCTGCAACCAAACCTAGTGCTGCGGGGCACATTTTGATCAGCATTTTTCAAAATTCATTGATATGAGGAGACTGAAGAATCTCTTTTCAACTAATGACACCACTAGCATTAGTGAGACTTCTCTGTGAAAGTAATTGATAAGTCATTAGTAGCTACGAAAAGGCTCTTTCTGCTCTGTCCTCTTTTCCAACAAGGGGATAGCCCTGAATGTGTTCAGTGAAAGTGCAAGTGTGGCAGGGAAGGGAAAGACATTTTCCTGTGGTTGGCCACCAGGCTGGCTGTGGAAGTGTCCTCTGCTCCTGATCCTGGCCCATCTTGGTAGGTGACAGTAATTAATTTTCTCTAACTAGCCTTAGCCTTGGCCTTTCCATGTGGACTGCAAGATGAATGCTGATGGCTAACAGTTAAACCCCTTGTAAAAGCCTTTAGTTATTGCCCGTTGAATTACTGAGTTGGATTCATAAAAGTGACTTTCAGGAAAAAATGTCATATATTTCTCAGCTGCTCCAGTCAGCTGAACCAAACCTATGATGCAGAATTAGCTCCTGGAAATTCCAGGACGCAGGTTCTCAAAGCTTTGCTTAAGTGAAGATTAATATGAAAAATTGCCTGAGGACATTATTTAAAAACTGTTTCCATGCGTCAGTGCATACATATAAAAGGACAGGGATGGATACTGAAATTTCAGGAACAGACTTTCTACCTCATGGTAATT
This sequence comes from Florisuga fusca, assembly GCA_038090715.1. NCBI lineage: Eukaryota > Metazoa > Chordata > Aves > Apodiformes > Trochilidae > Florisuga > Florisuga fusca. The sequence goes on along the minus strand of JAAWXA010000004.1, from coordinate 15,746,692 downwards.
TTGAAATTACTTCTGTCCTCTAAAAGCATTCCTGGCCTGCATGGATTGGACGACTGCATGGATTTTCCAAGCAAAACCAGAGGAAAGTGTATTTAACACAGGTAATCCAGGGCACTGTCAACACAATACCAAATGCAGTTTCCCATGGTCAGTGTAGTCCAGAGAGGCACACAGGCAGTCACTAGAACACAAGCACACCCTTGCTAAAGCTATTGCAGAGTTCTCCTGGAAGGGTCTAAATCATATAGGCTCCTCCATAGCTGATTTTAGTAATGAGTAGTCATTCTCTCAAATCTTATATGACAGCATTAAGCTTAAAATTGACAGTTAATAGTTAAACTAAGAGGTTATAGAAAGGCTAGAGCTTCAAAGGCCAAATGAAGAGTGCCTTATTAATCATTCCTAAAAGACAAGAGCACTTGATTATATTTTCCATCTTTTTTCCTCTTTTTAAATTTTTTTTTTTAGACAGGAAATAGAATATTCATGCTTTCTGATACATTCATCATACTTCCTGATATTTATACTTATTGAAATTTGCTTCTATGTATATGTATTCACCAGAAACACAACTGGATAATTATAACCCACTATGGACTAGCATAATTGGAAAATTAACATATTTCCTGCAACATAATTTGTTTACATTTCTTTCAGTTTTCATATAAGAAACAGAAGGAAGCAGATTGACATTAACCCAATTAGAATATTATTAATGAATCCCTCATTTGCTATCTATTTTAAGCTGAGCAGCATGAACAAGACAGATTCTTTGTGCTGTGTCCCTTTTGTCCTTCCATTACAGTCATAACCCAGCTGCCCAATACACATCCTTCTTCCTTTCTGCATTGAGCTGGTTCTGCCAGCCCATCACACTACCCCAACGAGGAGTCTGAGGATTTCCCTTTCCTCTGTCACACAATGTGGACCATGGGTTGTCCTAATGATTCTCTCCATAACAGGCTCTGGCTATGTTGTACCTCATGGCTCCCTCCCCCTTTTCTGCTTGTTTTCCTCTCAACCCCTGCTAGGAGTATTTTCATGTTAGCAGAAGCTTGGTGCCTACATGTTCATCACCTGATGCCTGAACATCTGGTTTTGAATAGCCTTGATTTTTCATTCTGCCAGAGCCTCTCTGATTATGCCCATTATACCTAGTCTTGTTTTCTTCTTATTTCCTACACTAATTACTATGCCCATATATTTTCTGCCTACTCAGAGCCAGATGTTTCATTAGAGGTTTTTGAAAGATACCTTGACTACCTTTAAAAATATTTCTTAAGTTTAGAGTGCTTATTGAAATTTGACCAGAAAACCAGGCATGACATATTGGAAGATTTTAATTTGAAATATCACACCTATCACTAAAAGTCAATGTCTGATAACAGAGAAAAGGAATACAAAGCACACTTAAGGGAAAATTCTGCCATGAATATGGAATGCAGTAAAAGATGATGAGAGCATGTAAAAAGCTCTTTCACGTTTCATTACATGTTTCTACCACAATGGTTCTTTCCATAACTGTGTAAACTGCTAATGAGGAGGTTTGTGATGTCTGAGAAGCTCATGTATGCATAGCTCATTAAGTCATAGAAACTATATTGCTTATACAAAGTAGTTTAACAAAAGGCAAGCAGGTGTCCTGAATTCAACAATATGCATTTTAGCATTACTCATTACTTTAGTCTCTTCCAGAAGTAAGGTAGTGCCAGAGACATGAAAATGTTCTCTGTACTGTTGAAACATGAATAGGCTTCTGCCTGCAAATGACTGTTTGGGATCAATGAGGAGAAGAGTATAAGTAAACACCACCTTGAAATCTGTAATCACTACTCATAGCTTTTAGTACACATATGCATGCAAAAGATGTTCTTTACATTTTATTTCCCATTTAAAATGCCAGTGTGGATAGATGGTGGATACACCCAAACACATGGTCTGATTCCTTTAAATGCTGCTCAAGTTGCAAATGAAAGCTGTGCTAAGCCTGGGTCTTTCTGCAAGGATTCCTGAGATTACACCATGACTTAAAAGAGTTTTCCATAGCCAGAAATGTCAAATGAACACTGCGATGGATCACTGGTGGCTTTTATTTTCATAGAGCCCTGTGGGGTACACGGCAGCTACAAAATGTCTTTTTATTAGAAAATTATTGAGTAGATAGTGTACAAATGTTATTTTAAAAATATACTTTACAGAGATATTTGTACTGTATGGAATAACATTTGCCCTTCTTTTTTTCTTTGCCTTTCTTTCTGTTTTTAACTGAGAAGGCAGTGTCCTTTACAGGCTTAAGACCATTACAGGGTTCATGGAGAGGCCAGCACACTGAAGAGGAGGGACTGAGAAGCAGCAACAAAAGCCCACCATGAAAAACTTTTGCAAAAACGTGTGAAAATTACAAACCAAGCAAGTTTACATAATTCCAGTCACAGTTTGCTCTGCCTGGTAATCATCAACAAATATATTTCAGTTACAATTGGTCTGAAAGAGGATGACACCTTAGCATTGAAGAAATGAACAGGTATTTCAGCGTTAGAGGATTTTTGATGCTCCTCTAGTGAGTTCAGGTACTGATGTGGGAAGATGAAGGGGTTTCTCACATAATGGCTTCCTCTTGTTCAATGACTTATTTATCACTTTACGGAGGATCCCGGAGAAGTAGCAAGTGTCTTCTACTCTCAAGATATTTGTGTGAAACTTTAGCAGGGGAGGAAGCCCTTCTCATTACAACAATTTCCCCTTACAGAGCTTTTGCTGTTCCAAAAAATGCTCTTTCACACAAATCTTTCTTGCTTTACTGCTCAAAAAGTATCTGTCCCACCTCTTCTGGCAGACTAATTGGAAGCTGAATACTTGTCTTTTAAATGTCTTTCAGATAGACAAAGGTAGAGAAGTCCATCACTGGCAGGTATTCCAGGTCTGTGAAAAGCACAGTGTTTGAATCCCAGATAATTGCAGTTAGACTAGAATAATCCTTGCAGTAGCAGTAAAAGAAGGCAGAGCTCAATCTAGCAAATAATCACCATTCATCCTTCAGAGAAAAATATTTATGGCAAGACACTTTTTAGATAGAGAAAGCAGACTATTTTCAAAGAGAAATGTAAGAAACAGAATTGGAAGCAAGGGAAAATTTGATGCCTTTGGCTTTTATGTGAAGGATGTTTATGACAGCAGTATTGCATGTGAAAGTCTGTATCTCCATCAAAGAGCAGGGACTAGTAAATAGAAAAGCGTACAAGACGCTAGAAAGTGAAGCCTGGCAAGGATAGGTTGCATGTTTCACATGTAGACATAAAATACTGAGAGTGCTTTTTAAGTCTTTTTAAAGAAGCAGTTATATTGTTTTTCCAGTACAGAACTGATTCAGTTGTTTTTAGCCTTTCATTTACATCCATAATGAGATGTGAATTTTGAATCCCTATTTATCTTATGTAACTGGAAAGGCTTTAAATTCAAAGATATTTGAAGATGATTGGTTAAAAAGAATCAGAGAAAGTTTGGGACTGGAAAAACTCTAAGAATTTGTTTCGGTGCCATACTTCTGAAATTTGTTTTATCATTACTTACATGTGACAGACTTCTACCTTCTTCTCCTCTTCTCCACTCTCTCCCCCTCTATTCAGCTCTTGTGAGACCTCACCTAAAGTACCGTGTCCAGTTCTGCAGTCCCCAACAGAGGAATGACATGGAGCTGCTAAAGTGAGTCCCGAGGTGGGCCATAAAGATGATCAGAGAGCTGGAGCACCTCTCCTATGAAGAGAGCCTGAGAAAGGTGGGGTTGTTCAGCCAGGAGAAGAGAAGGCTCCAGGGAGGGTTCATAGTAGCCTTATGGTACCAGAGGGGGGGGCCTACAGGAAAGCTGGGGAGGGACTTTTTACAAGGGCATGGAGCGACAGGACAAGGGTTAATGGTTTTAAGCTGGAAGAGGTAGATTTAGGAACATTAGACATCAGGAAGAAATTCTTCAGTGTGAGGGTGGTTAGACACTGGGACAGGTTGCCCAGGGAGCTTGTGGATGTCTCATTACTGGAATGTTCAAGACCAGGGATGGGGCTTTTGAAGGTGTCCCTGCTTAACCAGAGTGGTTGGAACTAAATTATCTTTAAGGTCCCTTCCAACCAAACCACTCTATGATTCTATCATACCATTTTTCAAAACTTTTTTTCTACTCCAGTGTTCTTAAAAGTGAAGTTTTAAAAGAAACATATGTTTTAAATATCCATAACAATATTATCTGCTTCAATCAAAATTTAAGTAAAGATTCTGCTAGAGACACTTTTTTCCCAGTATTAGTCATTATTTGAAATGAACCCTAACATTAACACAAGACAAATTATTTCCTTTAGACACACATTATTCTCCGTCAGGTGACTTACTTCCAGTTTATTTCTATTATTGTCTTAAATTTTTAGAGGCAACACAGACTTGTCCTTTACTAATGATGAACTGATTCTCTTCCTTTCTGTTTTCCCAATTTCTAATCTTTACTTAGAGGAAAATCAAAATTTTGTTGATTAGATGTTTTAAATGGGCACAACTCAGTAGAACAGGTGCATAAGTAAGAAACTTCATGACAGAATAACACTTTATTGCCTTTTTCCAGTATAAGTTCCAATAATTTTTTTAAACTCCCAACTTGATAATGTATTTATCTTTTTTTTTTCTTATTTCTTAGAAAATAGTCAATAGATAAAATCCAACTTGTCCTTGTCTCTTAAAGCACATTTATGGCTTAATAACACAAGGACAATGATGCATGATGTGGTTTTTCACCTGTGTGTAAAATACCATGAGGTTTATGGGTTTATGTTATTCCATAGTCTTTAAAATCTACAATTACTGTAATCTGGTTCTGCTTCTACCTGTAATCTACACAGTCAATGTGGATGCCAGAATCCAGTATTTTCCTTAAAAATGCTTCATTTAAAGGTAGACTGCTGGCTTTAAAACATTATATCCTTCTATCCTTCATAAAAGAATTTTTTCATATATATATATATAGGATCTACTAGGGAATAAAACTGATTATACTTATGTATCATATTGGCTTGTCATTATTTAGACTGTATGGTCTTACATTTCATGTAGTTTGAGCTGTAAAGCTATAACAAAAATATCAGTTTTAATTTTTGTCAGATTTGGTTACTTTTGTCTTCTGACCTAGCTGAGTATATATCAGTTCTGCAAAATATGAGCTGCAAAAACATCTGGTAATAATTTTTAGATTATTGTATATGGTGTTTTTTCTAATCAGTTTGAAAATAATTCAAAAAATGTAGTTCATACGCAATATTGTGTTCTACTTTAATAAGAAAAGTTTATGCACACATATTTACTTGTCAATATAATGCATTTAGGGGGTAGGTAAATTAGAGACGTTGAATGCATGGAAATAAACCCTTCAAATCCAGCATTTAAATTATTGCTCTGCATGCAAAGGTAATAGAAATACAAATAAACAGCCTCCCTTATTGAATGTGTTTATATGATAGAAAAACTTAATGGCATATTACCATTTTAGGAAGAGATAAGAAAAAAAAAAAATTACACTTCCTAGAGATGGCATTTGTGTATGATAAATTGCTGTACTCCTAGCAGATAACAGAAGCAAATATGCAGAAGATTGTGAGGTTTCAAAATACTTTTGATATACTTTTGATAGTGCTTTCCAGTTGAATTTAAAATGGTCCAGACAGTAATTTCAAATGATTTCTCATTACTAGTCACTAATAATGATATCATTGCAATTACTACATTATCATTACTCACTCTTGAGACACCAATTAAGTGATCTGGAAAGAACTAGCAATTATACATACACCACAGTTTCCATCTTCAGTCATACCTAACTAGTGAAATCCTACTTTTCACCTATGGATGGCTTGTAAACTGCACAATCCAACAGTTTAGTCTGTGTATGGGGGTTGAGGAGTTCTAGAAGTAATTCCTAAGGTACCAGGCAATTGCAGTGAAGTGGAATTACTTACACTCTCAGATCTCTTTGTCACATCCCTTACTTACATCTACCTGGGGTGAAGTCTATCAAGTAATCTTAATTCCATTAGCCAGGTCAACAGTTTCTCTCAGCTTTCTTTCTATTTTGTTCTCCATCTGCCTGAGACTTCTACTGTCCTGAGGATTTAGACAACTCCCTGGAAAGATTAAAGATGCTGGATTCAGACCTAAAAATAGGATGCTTTAAATGATCTTCTTTCCAAAAACGGTTAGATTCACTTCAACCCTAACACACAGGTTGCCTTCTGGAAGGTACCCCAGCTCCCAGATTAACATGACCTTTACATAAGCCATGGTCAGACCCAGTGGAGCTTCCTCCCCTGTGGTGGTTCAGAGCTTCCTCCAGGCACAGCCTCAGCAGTGAAATATCCACCCAGTCGGGTGACTGCCAGATGCCCACATGGATTCCCACAACCATTAGGCTCATTCTGAAAGAAGCATACTGAATTTAGGACAAAAACCATCATGAATTACATTTTATTCCTTGGGATATTACAACAGCTCGGAGGAGTTGGTCCACACCAATGCTTGCTAACAGATTGCCACAATGCAAAACAGGAGATAGGGGCAAGGATACTGCAGATGTGAAGTTCAATTAGCGACGAAATTTTGCCATAATAAGGATAACACTTCTAAACGACAAGCAAAGTTCAAAGGAGGAGACGCTCAAGCTCTGAGAGATACTGACTTCTCTTGGAACAGTCTTCTTTTTTGATCTACTTCAGGCTGGAACTCTCCTAATTACACAAAAAGCTTCAGAAAAATGGTGCTGAGATAAAGGATGTGCGCAGACACTCGCTGAACGCAGCGGGGGGCAGGGGGCTTGCTGCTTATAAGATGAGGACAGCAGCAGCTCACTGTTCTTGCAGAAAACTCAGGTTTCCAGTGTAAAGAGAAAAAGTTTCAAAAATAAAGGAATTTCTTTAAAATTATTATTTTGGAATCACAGATGATTGCCCTTAACATAAGTTCAGATCAAAGTAAAAATAAGATACATCACAACCCTAAGATTACTGACAGGATAACTTTACAGTATATTGTACAAATAAAGAAGAGTCCCTAACCTTATTTGTGCAGTGAGTATTAATTTCAGTATATGTTTTCTGTAACAAAGCAATATTTCAAAGCAGGAAAAATCTTGAGATTATTTTTTTCGTGCCACTAGTAGGAATCAATACAAAAAAATAAAAACTCTGAAGTATAAATCTTCTGACACGACAATATGACTGAAAAATTATCAATTAAATTTTCACTGGCTAAAATTAAAATTGTCTTTTAAGTTTGATGAGCAGCTTAAATATGGCTGAAATCAACCCTTAAAAATATTTATATTGTTCTCAGTATCACTGATTTGTCATGTATGTTTTTTACTGAAAAAGAGGAACCATCAACCAGTATCCTTTTACTCATATTAATGAGTACAAATGAGATGAAGCAAGAACAACTGCTAAGAAAAAAACCTGTTAAAACTGTCTGATTAAAGTGGTGATTTGTCTAACATTTTTTTCTTTTATGGCAGTAAAATTTATTCTTATTCCTTGCTCTCTAGTTTCTGTAACTGGATACCAGACAGACAGTAAGTAATAATGTGATTCAGGTATAACTTAAAAAAAACATCAAAATAATGAGGGAATTATCTCTTCTGCTTGGTCATGGTAAATCATAAACACATCTCAGTTTATGTGGCTACATTTCAAAGAACTTAACATTCAAAAATACAAACTCTTCAGAAAACCTGAGATATAGATTTCTATGATATAACTTACCTACAACATTTCCAGTTATAAAATTTATGGTGTTAAATTAGTTGATATAAAATGTTTCAGAAAGCTCTATTTTAAATATTTTTTGAAGCCTAGCATTCACCTGCTGGGTATAGAATCATGAAGGAAAATACTCACACACTCCAACTTCAGGTTTGTCATCCCAGATATCTAAAGAGTCTAAAGTCCTACAGAGTGAATGGCATGATCTGCCAGCATACTAACATCCAGACAAAAGCCCTCGTGATGGGAAGATAGAGGTAGCTACAGAGCAGTTCCCCTCTGATGAAATATGCTTTATTCCATAGAGGTGCCTCTTGATCTATATCAACCCTATGGGGAAACTACTATGACCAAGTGTTGACTTAGAATGATGTTTTATAATCAGTTTGAGTAAAACACTATTATGCTGTCTTCTCCCCACTTTTCTTCCTGAATATACACCTCCACTGTCACCATGTCTTGGAACTAGGGTTTGTTGCACTCGTGTCTAGCCTAAAGTGGTTTTCTTTTATTTTAGATCACTTTTCAGCCATCTCATGATCCTGTGGGCATGAATGCTGAAGGTGGTTGAAAGAAGAGGAGAGTGAGAGAGTGTTGGAGAAGCAAAGATTTACACCACATTAAATGAGGTATGAAACATCACCCTACTAATGGCTAATGGAGCTGTCAGGTGAAATTGTGCACCCTTGAGAGTCTCCGCTGACTAATTCAAGCACCTGTTTGAGCCAGAAGTCTCAAGTGGGACAAAGTGAACACTCTTCATATTATATAATTGGCAGAAACAACAGTATTGACAGCAACCCAACCCAGGCATATGAATGCAAGTATTGATAAAACTAAAACAGCAGGCAGGGAATTGTAGTAGATACTAATGCTCTTGAAAAAGTCTTTCAAATACACTGAGTTATTCTATGCATGTATCTATCCAGTAAATACGAAATTGCATTTTAGTTCTCATTTTCATTTCTGGCTTAACATAAGTCAAAGTGTTATTGTTGGTGATATATTAGCAGATGTGTCTACTATAGTAAGTAAAGAATTTCAAACAACACCCTGGACAAACTAAAGAATGTTCATACCCTAATAGTAATTGCAAATAATTTCAGTCTTAGACTTTGTCCTTCTAAATGCTTGTTTTTACAAAGAAAGATAATATCACCGATTTGAGTACTCATACGAAAGGAAACAATTGCATTTATAAGCTTTTCAAAAGTCCGGACCTGTCAAAGTATTATGAAACAAAAACTGGAACCTTGGATAATGTTATCATATCTATGATAAAATATTTGTTTTGACATTGATAGTTACCACTCGAGAAAAAAAAAATAGAAAAAGGAATAAGAAAGATTGTAACATGTTGGCTGCTTTACCTGTAAGTCATCTTTCTCCCTGTAAGAATCGCCATATTAAAAGTTGAAAATGTCTTGCAAAAAGAAATACTCTAATTTTGACTCAAGTGGGATGAACACTGCTTATAAGAAACTAGTGAGAGATTAAAAAACACATAGAACAAACCCAGACACTACTAAGATTTCAATTATAACAAACCTTAAGGTATCTTTGGTATAAATCTCTAGAAGTATTATAAAATCAGCACCAAGAAGTCCTTCTACAATTAGCAGAAATGTCTAATCCATGCTTTTATAAATCCCATGAAAAATCTGACCCATGATGAATTTATTTAAAAATTCAATAATATATTACTTGAAATTAATTGCCTAGCATACTGTGAAAGAAGCAAAACATATGACACTACAGCCTAATATTTTAACCTATCCATTATATTAGTGTAGAAAGAGATAATTTTGTCTTTGTCAAGTAACATCCTTGTGCAGAAGCAGGAAACAGACTGTAAAATAGAGAGGACACAGGCTAACCAGCCTGGTGGTGTTTAAAATAATTATGGAGTGCTTTGAGTTTTTAAAATTCAGGTCCATCACTGCCTGTTTTGAAGACACACCTGTGTTCTCTATCAGTTGAATCAGGTTTTCTGAAGTCAATATAAAAGTATTCTTCCTGTTCCTTGAGGAGGACAAAAGTGCTTGACCCTTGACAGTGCTGGTGGGAAAAAGAATATTACCTGAAAGACAGGTGAAACTGCAAAGACTCAAAATTTAACAATATAGAAAAACAGAATATAATTTTATGTGAATCTGCATATGATAGATATGTATATTTATATAATAAATATATAACATCCATATTAATTAAAAATACAGTTGTTGATGTTTTAGAGTTTTTTGCATGTGAGAAAATGCTAATTCCTTTCTGAACAAGTCTGAATGGAAAGTTTTATATTTTTATTATTATTATGAGAAAGGTTTATGTTAGCACTGTTTTGTTTGATTGTTTCTGTTATTGCCTTAAAGATAAGAGAAATAATATTGATGAATGCAACTCCTTAGGTCATTTTGTTGTTGTTAATTCCGCCTTGAATCCCTTTGCCTCCCATTCATTTGCCTGCTTTTCTCCTTTTCCTTGGGTACACTGTTCACAGCCCACAGAGTGGCTCAGATCTGAGTGGTAAGACTCCTCGTTTCCTTACAGCATCAAGGTTCTTGCAGTCTGTATGCTTTTGAAAACGGTATCTGATGTAATATTTTATCTGAAGTCTTTGTGTCCAGAAAAGCAGTTTACATTGAGGTCACCACAGCTACCTAAGAACTCTTTCATCAGGAGAAATGTTTAGGAAGAAAAAGGTATTTTTAGCCTTGCTATGGGATTAAGTTATTAATTAAAAAATTGGAAGCAAAGAAATGAAAAAACCATTAAATGCAGAATAGGATAATCCAGAAACTAGTATTTCTTTCCTTAACTAAGATTTCTCTGCTTCGGGCTCTAGCTGTCTCATGATGTTTTTTAAGAAAAGACTTTGAAAAATTAGTTTCTCCTTCCATTTCTACTCTGTTCTTCTATCTTATGCTTTTCTGGTTACTGTCCAGTGTGATAAAAAGATATCTGAAATGAGGTCTCAATATTCCTGTGACCCTCCAAGGCTGCTCATTGCAGCACAGCCATGTTTAAAACTCTCCTAAACATCAGAAGAGTGGGACACTTTTCACATTACCAGATGAGGATACCTTTAGTGTGATGGAAGCCTAGACATTCATAGGATTGAGAAGTGGAGATTCTCAGCTCCAATTTCTTTCCTTTCGTCTTAGCAAGTCAAACTGCACTTGCTTGCTTATGCCATAACACTCTATCAGTCACCCCCTAGAGAAACTCCTTCCTTAATGTGCGGTCACCTTTTGGTCTGTCACTGTTTTCCAGAAGCCATGCAACAGTAATACAATAGGTCTGTGGTCCCATAACAAGAAATGTTAATTGCTGGTGTACAGAAGAGAACAACACATCTCAGCAATAAATATCAGATATCTCTGTCACTTAGTAGTGTTGGAGCCAAATGAATGAGACACATTCACACAAATGAATGAAACACCATTACTGATGTTTCAGCATACCATGTGTACCTACAGAAGCCCACAGTTCCTTGTAAATTATGCATGGTCCCCCCAGGGCATTCCCTGACACTGCAGCCTCCTTCATTTCCTACGAGAGGTGGAAGACTGCAAAGTGGGAAGAACAGAAACTTAGAGGGAGAGTGCAGATTGCCCCAGCACTCCACCACAATGACTGGTGATGTGCTAACAAAATCCTGGATTAACTCAGGCTCCTAATTCCTTGCTCTCCCTTTTCTGCTCCACCTGTTCCACTGCTTCCTCTTCCACCAGCACGTTTTTTTTCCAAATAAGAGACAAATTTATTTAAAACACATCCTGGAGGATTAATATGTTTGCTGGCAGTGTCTAGACCAGCCTGCAACATGCAGTCATCCCAAGCTTCAGGTGGATAGGAGGCTGTTAGTTTAGGTAAATATCTAAGGTTTGGCTAAGTCAATTTCATTATTCCAACATTTAAATATTTTGCATTTTTTCATAGTATGAACTGTCCCCCTGAAAAGAAAACAAGCTTTCCTCGGTGAAAGGGAAACATAGACCTTTCAAATGTTAAAGACCAAGACTTTAATAACAGAATAACATAATTTTCATGTCATGGAATGAACTTTTTGCACTTGCTCCAGTTCTCACAGACTTTTAAACAAAAATATAATGTATTCCCATAGCTTCTTGACATAAGGCTATGTATCAAAGCTTCACATTCATTTACAATCAGACTTTCCCATCTATGTTGGAAAGTGACATCTTTAAATTAACTGTTATATTTATCAGTAAGTATTTAGTTTTCTAGAAAGCATCTTTCCAAACACAGCACTGCTCAAATGATGTAAACTGTTAGAGCTGTGAGAAACTGAAGATGTGATTAATTCTAAAATAATAGGGAAAAAGCCTCTAGCTAGCCATTATTAATTACACTTACTGAATAGTCTCACCCACGCAATACATTTAGCAAGATGTCAAAGCCCAAAGAGGTTCTGCCTTTTGTTTTGTTTTTCTTCAATATTATTTTTTCAGTAAAAATGTCTTAGTAAGACACATTAGAAAGGAAAAAAGTATATGGAGTCACTTTGCTTTCTGTTCTCTAGGACTGTGTTCAAACCAAAAGGTAAAGTCACCTGGGATTGTCATACTGGAAAAATTTTTGAGTTGGTATATCAGAAACAGTATCTTCAGAACAACAGATTATGTCTAGAAGGAAATACGCTACATCTACCCTTTTCTATACAATGCTCTGGAAAACATGGATATTAGCATCTCAGAACATTACCTGCATAGCACAAACCACTTTTAGTAATAATTTATGCATATCAGAACAAAGGTGAATTTTTCTCTGGTCACTATTTAGTCATAGGTTGGGAAGCACCATAAAACGTTCTGCAAAAGAGTGCCAGAATTAATTTACAAGTGTTCTGCTTTTTCTCGTGTTGCAGAATGTAATGAGTTTTGCTTACTTTATTTCTTTCCTTTTTTTTTTCCCCGTGAAAAAGATTTTGAGATTTAAGACAACAACTAGATTTGTTTCCATTTCTTTCTATAGCTAAGATGCTAGAAGATCTATCAATAGGTTACTGTACTGACACAAAAGCATAATTCCAGAGTAACCTGCTGAGGACTGACTGTTTGTTTCTTGCAAGTTGCTCTCTGTATCAATCCATGAAGGAGATGGATTTTTATATCCTACACACTGTAGTAACTCTTGTGTTACTTAGCTGTACTGCAGTAGGAGATCATATTTGATAACATATACACACAAAAAACTAGGCTAGAAAAAGTGAAACAAAATGGTTTCTTCATGCATCACTGTCTCTCCATTCACTGTTAAATACATATTTGTACATTCAGAATAATCAGATTCTATTACGTTAACTTCTCCCTGTTTGCTGGATGGTTTAAGACCAGCATAACATTTGCAATTACATCTTTGCTTTTTCTCAAGTACACAACAAAGGAAAGAAATCTTACAAGTATGATTTAAACCATTAAATCCCATTGAATCCCACAGTAAATGTACACAAATATACAGAAGAGGGGAACTCTAGGAAAAAAAGTTTAGGTACATTTAGAGGTATAGACTTTCAGAAAAGATAAAAGCCAGTACTAGTAATATTAAAGGTTTCATTATTCAGTATTAATTACTACCATATTTTTGTGAACAACAATCTTCTAGATGCTGTAAGATTTGTCTATCTCTGCACAGAAACAGAGCATTATTAATGACTTTTCAATTAAATTATGTCAACATACCATCACATTACCATCATATATTAATGCATCAAATACCTCCATATCATTTGGATTAAAAATATGATTTTTTACTTACCTAACTGGGTCTCCTGAATTGTTAGCTTACTCTCCAAGGGGTGTAAAAGCTTTGGTGGTTTATCTGTTAGTGGTGCTAGAAAAGAAAGAAATTCACATATTTACTTTTCTGGTTTTATTCAGTAGCTTAAGACTTGATTTTATACCTATTCTTTCAGAAATGTTTTGTTTGCTTGTTTGTTTTGTTCAAGTAATACCCACACCTTTGGTGACTATAAATGTTTTTGCTTAGAGAGTAAATAAAGCAACAAAATTTAGAATCTTTCACATGCTAAGTCATTGAAAGCATTTGCTTTTAAAAAGTAATCTCTTTAAACCCTCACAAACCTCATTCATTAATATCACAATTTTGTCTTTCCATAAATACTGTACAGCATGTCATAGTTCATTATAACACTTAATTGCATTTTTATCAATAATACCCATTAAGACAGGAATAATATAAACTAAATTACTATAAAACAATTTTGAATATTTGATGAAAATATCATTTATTTTTAAAGATATTACCAACACTAACTTTTGAAAGTTGAGTACAAGATAAAGGCTCGGTTTTCAAAATCCAAATGATGGATGCAACGAAATAATGTCAACATTCCTAATAAGATTCCTTCCTTCCTCCATCTTGATCTATCTGAAATAATAGTAGTAGACTTAGGCAAATTATGGAACAGGAAGAGTTTTGTAGTGGTCAAAAACCTTCTGAAGTTTGCTTAAGTGTGTTCAAACCATGCAGCTAAGTAGTGCAGGTATTCTACTAGTTTCACCATCTGAGTAATTAACTCATAGAAGTGACATTGATTATCACTATTTTTGTTTGTTATCAAGTATACTCTTTACTGATCTCTGACAGATGAGTGGATTCTGTATGAAAAAAAGAACAGGAATTTATTTTTTGCTTTAAAATTGGTAGTAAATTGGTTAGATATTTCATGGGAAAACTCCAACTTCGGTAGTTACCTGGAATGTTTTGGTATTTTGCTTTTTAGCATTATTCATACTTCAGTTTTAACAGAGATTATGGGCTGTCAGATATTTAAGTACATTTGACATTTTCATGTAACTCTACTTCCAACTTGTCAAAATCACTGTTCCCTTCCTTATTGGCACACATACATCCACATGTATATGGGTTTAATCTACAAAACACATTCATCTCCTGCCATCTGAATTGCAAGAGAGATTTAGTTGCATTCTCTTCACTATGTTTCCTCCTCAATTAATTAATTTCAACTTTGAAGCAATTATGACATGGATCCATTATCAGCTTATATATTTCTGCCTTAAAGAGCTTTTTCTGCTCTACAGACCAGACAACAAATCCACTCGGTTGGTAACTGGGATGTTGACCCACCAGGACTGACTCATCAAGAATGGGAAAAGAACTGGATCTGTTCCACAGACCCTCTTTCAGTTCATTCTTCTAATAGCTCCTCTACAGGAGGATTCTGCATTACAGACTTTGGAGAGAGCCACAAATGTGAAAGGCTTTTCAGCAAAATCTCTGGGTTGTTACTTTTCTTTACACCTACTGAAATGCTTTTCAGCTCTCTGTCTCTTTTTTTTTTTTTTTTGGTCAAAGTTGGTGGAAAGGTAGAAGGGAAAATGATTCAAAATATACACTTTTTTGTTCTAAACTGCAAAATTAGTCATTCCAATTTCTTAACTTTTCTGTAAAGGCTCATAATTTATCAGCACATTACCATTTTTTAAACATCACCCGCTATGAATTTAAATTCAGTTTTGCAATTCTGTCATTCTCAACCCAATTACCATTCATCAGATAACATCTTCTGAGTCACTGTTGTTCTAAATCTGTTTTGAAACTTTTCAAGCAAACAAAGTTCTCTCATATAATAAGTGAAGATATAATAACTGGTGGAGGTAATCTGAATGCAAAGAATAAATAGATTAGAAAACAGTAGTAGATTAGATTTTTCTCAGTTTAAGCAAAGACATTACTTTTGTGGTCCTGTACTTCACATCTCTTAAGAGGCTTCCTGCTTCTAAATGAATAGGAACAGGATGCTAATGTATGAAGATAAATCATCCTTCAACAACAGCATGAACTTACTATAAAATTTGTGCCCTATTTATTTTTCCCATGACTTGTAAGAATGGATAGATAATATAACAGAGAAAATGTTACTGAAAACAATAAATTTAAGAAATAACTGATGTATCTGAATCACAAGAAACGTAAGCTGGGAAGACCCTCCAGAGGCCAAGTGGTGAAACTTCCTATTCCAAACAGGTCCAACAGATCAGGTTGTCAGGACTTCACCCAGATGTTTTGAACATCTCTGTGGATAAAGATTTCAGCACTTCAGATGTTCCAAACTAAGCCATGTTGACTGAGGAAGAGATGGGAATATATCCAGCTGCCTCTCTGCCTTTCAAGTTCATACTCTCCACAGATAGCAACATTAATGGACAGCTCAGAGTTTCTGCAATCGTTCTTTAGTGTAGAAACTCTGAAGCAGACCTGTGTATCTCCTGTTAGCTGTTTCATATCCTTCAAACCCTGAGGAGTAGTTTCTTAACTGGGTCAACTCATCATGCAATAGGCTATTCAAAACTAATGCAATTTTCAGATGTATATGTTGTAGCACTGTTGAGTGAACAGCAAAACCAGAAGTTAATACTTTTTTCCTAAACTTTTGCTAAGTGCAAGAATCAAATAAAAATTACAAAATTCACAACTACAGCTGGTCTCTTAAACAAGTTAAACAGGGTTTGTTTTGTTTGGGTTTTCTTTATGAGTAGATGTAGGAAGGCAATAATTTTCATGTCATACAAAAATAGCCTTTATTTCAAAGCACTTTCCTGTTCTGATGCATGTAAAGAACCATAATTCTTTTGGAAGTGTTTCAAAAAAAATAGAGGGTCCTCTTCATGCTAGGTAATACTTGCCAACACAGTTATTACACCGGAGGAACAGAGTGTTCAACTTGCTATTCTTGTATGGATATTATTATCTACTGATTCATGGGTGCATATCCTCCTCCCTTCCCTCCTGCTCCCACCCCCCTTCCACCTTGGTCTTTGTCTTTCACTCTTTCCCTATTGCTGGCTGTTGGGTTTTTTTATTATTATTTTCCACCTTAAAAATCAAGAGCTTTATCCAGAACTGGACTATGCCTCTCAAAAAATGGGGTTTGACAGGTCAGATTCTTTCAAAGAAAAGCTGTTGGATCATAAATCAAATTCACAATTGACCTTATGTTTGATTTTTTAACCGCAACTGATTAGTGGTTTGAAAACAAATGTATCAGAATTGTTTTGCATTAGAAAAAAAACTAAAAAAGAAAAAAAATATCGTAAGTAAAGTAACAAATTCTGAAACTGTATTAAAACCTGATATTAAAATTCAGAGATATCACTCAACTGCAGACACAGCAAGCCTGCTCAAAGAGAAACTGTCTAAATTCACATTCCACATCTATCAGACTGGATATGCATTTAAAACAATTTGTCTTGCAGTGGTGAAACTGAGAGCCACTACAAACAGTCACACACCTGGAAACTAGTCAGAAGATAATACTTTCACATCAACTACCTACTTCCATAGTCTTCTTTCTTAGCTGCCACTTTATCATCAGATATTTATGGTCACATGATACATATGTTTACTCTATGCAAAATTCTGTTATTTGATGAGACCAGGTCCCTCCTAGAATTTAACGCAGCTAATGAAGAAGAACTTGATTGAAACTGTTCATTAAAATAACATTACTCTGGACGTGAAAAAATGGAACTGACTCAAAACCCATAAGCTTTATGGTAGAAAGATCAATTCAAAAGATCTATGTTATGCCTGTTTTATCTGCCCTCAGATTCTTCCTTGAAATTTGTAATGATTGCAAATACTTTCCTAGAGGCAGACAAGGCTGTGCGGGGTTGTTTGCAACTCAGAAAGGCAATTTATTGACTGGACACTTACTGCAAAGACAAAACTTCACAAGAATGGCTGCCTTACCTGACTAGTCTGAGTTATGTTTATTTTAGAATATTTCTTGTTTAACTTTTTTACTGAAGTAAAACTTACTTTATGAGGATGAAGACCCTTCTGATCTTCCTGGCATTTCAGATAATACAATGATATTAAACTTACTTCTATGAGTTTAATTATTAAAAAAACAAACAAACAAACAAACAAACAAACAAAAAAAAACAAAACAAAAAACAAACAAACAAACAAAAACACTGACATGTCCCTGAAAGATATTGCAAAGTATTAAACAGGGGGGGAAATCATTACTATGCTACGGTAAAATATTCCTACACTTTGAAGCCAAAGGAAACCAGAGATTTTGTCTCTTGAAGTTCACATTTACTGAATACACCCCTCAGTTCAGAAAGATCCCCCATCTCTTAGCATACTTCTAAAAACTAAGAGAATTCCCCATTACAATTTACTTTTCCTGCTGATTTCATGAGCCTGGGTTTCTTTTTGTTCTCTCATTCTGCTGCTTTTGGCACAGGCAAAAGACACGTCACTCAGAGTAGAGATATTAGGTGTGACTGATTATAAAGCTAAACCTTCAGTCTCTTCTGGCACTGGATCCCTGTTCCTCCTGCCCTCAGAGCTGTCTGGTGCCTGGCTATGAAGTGTGTCTGGTGTGCTTACCCCTCTCACTTCTACATTGCAGCCTTTAACTAAGCATTGTTAAGCATGATAATCTTATACCAATGGTTGTGAAGAAGACTTGAAATGAGATTAAAACAATAGATTTGGGGTTTAGATTGCTATGTTAAGGTGTCCACTTCATGAGAGGGCTCTTGAGATAAAGCATTGTCATTGGAAAGCCATCATGTATGAAAAGCTGCCATAGCATTTAAGGAAATGCAGGTAATGATAAGAACAGAAAGAAAAGCTATAGCATTTAAGTTAAAAACTAAAGCACTTTGAAAACACCAGTTTATATTTTTGGGTTTGATTTCTGTTTTGTTTTGTTTTGTTTTGTTTTCCAGTAGTAATGTCTGTGAAAGAAATAATGCAATAGCAGTATATAATAGGATGAAATAAATTGAATTATGTCCTGACTGAACCCGCAGTCTTGAAATGTTAATATACACAGTAACTGTCCACATGAATATTAATACTGAGAACTCTGAGGTTTCTCTGAGGAATTGTGAGCAGAGCAAAATTTAAGTAATGCAATGCAACAATGCTAAGTTTCTTCTTTATTTCTTCTAAAGTATAGTCCTACATATTCAGATATATCACCAGAGAAATCATTGCCTTTAAAAAAATAAATATATGGCAATATCTTTCATAAAAAGGGAATTCTTTATACCTGCCTGAGACTTCTAACAACCTTAAATCTCATTTCTCACTTACAATCGTATTAGTTTTCATTCACAAGGGCATCATTTAAGCCACGTATACCATGAATAGCACAGCAGTCCTGTAAGAATATTCAGCCTCACTGTTTGAACAAGCCTGGTTATATCTGAATCAAGCAGTTCAAACTGAGGGCAGATACATATGAGTATAGTAAAGATACATATGTGAAGCCATAGGCATATGACCGCAAATGAGCTGCCTAATGTGACAGAGAGACAGAGTTATCACTATGACTGATTGAAGATCAGATTTTATCTTCTGAAATGTTGCCATAAATCTTGCAGTGAGAGCCAAAATTCTGCTTCTTCTTTCAGTTTATGTCTTTCTCATTGTCTTCTCCTTACCCCATATTGAAAAAAATGACAACAACTCAACCTGATTACTTTGGATATACAAATGAAAACTGCCTTTAGTTCTCATACCTAATCCTTTCTTGTGAAGTTTTTCCCAACCTGAAGTTGCAATCTGCAGGTATTTTCCATAATATCTTTTTTCCTAAAAGAAATATGTAACGCATTAAATAGAATACTAGTACTTCCTTTGAGAAAGTGCAGAAGCAGATAAAATCATAACTAATAAAGAAGCCATTGTTATGCAAAGGTCTCAATGATGCATACCGAGAAAAGAAGATACAATACTAAAATGAAATCTTAGAAGAAGGGAAGAATATTCCCACGATGACCTTTAAAATTTTTTAAGCTTCTGAGTCCCCGATGATCAATGAGAGGTTGAATACTGGAGGAGCAGAGAAAATGCAGACAGATGTTGGGGTTTTCATTATCTGTTCCTCTCTAATTGAATATGATGGGACATTTGTGCTACTCCTGTGACTTCAGAGATGATGTACTTATTGCTCTTTTTTCTGTTAGTTTTCTTGAACACAGAGTGACATTTCCCAGTGCTCTACAAGGAAAACTTAGATATAATCAAAATTCTGTCATCACAGATGCTAATGTAGTCTTGCAATACAAAGGAATGAAAAGAGGATATGTAGTTAAAACTATTAAGTGAAATATCAGCCTAACACCTTGACAGTATCAGTCTCTTTGTGTGGCAGATTTAAAATTTATATTTTGGTCTTAAAAAGAGGAAAGGAAGGAATAAAGCAAGGCTTTGATCCTAAAAGACTTTATTATATGGATAGGAACCTCATTCTTCCCTCAAAATTAAAGAAGATACCCAAAATACAAAAAGATGAATTAGAAATATTTAAGGGTTCTAAAACAAGGAAAAAATATTTTTCTGTCTTGCATGCAATTCCTCTGCATACACCATTATTTCTGTACAAAACTTATCCCTAGAGCAAGAAATGACGAAAATGAGATTTCCTGAGTAGGTCCACATAGAGCATGTCATGCTAAATCCTTGTTTGCTTGGTCCGCTACATTTGTACCTTCATTCCCATCTGAGAGACATCAGATCATCTGAAAAACACCTGAGAATTAGTGAAAAAGGTGTTTGCTGGTGCTGTTGCTAAGAACAAGCTTGTGATATATTATCTGTTTATGAAAATAAAAGTTTGTTAGCAAAAGAATGAAATTGTACCAAGGAGAAGTTCCAGTACTTGGATATTCTTTGATGTGCAGCTTAATGTGAAGCTTACCAGCCTTTCATTCAGCAGGAATTTCGTCTGTTTTTCCATGTTTGTATTACTCATTCATATGAGTCCTCTAGGCAAAAACAGCCATTTCTCCTTCTCCTAGAGTTCCATAAGTAGATGCTTTCCATAACCATTTTTATACTTTGGAAGAGGGTGCCCACACCTGCTGCTTGTCACACGTCACATGACACTCATAAAATGTGTCACTGGGATGTGGAAAATTGTGAAGTCTCCACCTCCTCCTGCCCTTGCAGTGAGAAGTGGAAGAAAAAATAAGCTGAGGACAGAGAAGACCATTACAGTAGGTGTATTTCAGTACTCATGCACTATGCTTCTGGTTTGAGTGCAGCTTATTCTACAATTTTATCTACACAGAGCTTTCCCTGAAATATCCATGTGCTTACCACTGTGTGAAAACACGATTAAGCAAACCCAGTCCACCTCATCTATACTGTATATTCTGAAATGTCTGTTATTTCTTCTATTTTAAGACAAAATTGAAATTTTGGGAGGGGTTTCCTACAATTTTTTAAGTCTGGAAGGCCATACTAATTTTTGGAGGGGTGTATATGGACTGTGACTGTTACTGTAACTACCTGTGGAGTTACTTATTTGCAATTAAAATACATAAGCAATTTTTTTTTCCTGTATCTCTGTGTTAGGTACTGCCATTGTTTAGAAGAATCTTCCATGGTGTGTTGTTTAAATCTTGTATGACGCTAGTGAAACAAACAGAACATATGGAGTATTCTTAAAAACCAGGCTACCTGACTAGATTATATGTTCATTAAGAAAAACAGAGAGTTGAATAAATCATGAGGTTTAGACAAACAAGTAAGAATAACCAGATTCACACATTTTACATCAAACAAGCATTCTGCAGAACAACTGAAATTTCTCTGGATACCATCATTGATTCCCTTCTCTCATTGATCCCTTAATCTGTTCATTTTCCTTTTCTTTTCTAGGTTAAAATACAAAAAGTATGCTGGAGGTGGGAGGAGGGAAGTATCATAAGGTTATGATCTCTGTGATTAGATTAAACAAATGTTTCTTTAAAAAACTACTCTACTATTCTTACTAGATGACACCCAGAAAATCTCATTTATATTATCCAATTAATTAGGCATACCTACATTTTCTTGTTAAGCCTCACTTTTATGCTTGACAGTTGAATTTCAGTATTCACTATTATTTCTATTCCTCATTCTCTTCAAAATCATTAAAATTTTCCCCTGATCTTTATCATTAGTTTCCATACCCTGTCCTTGTCTCAGATTCAGATCTCAAACCCAAGTAGCTGGAATGTATTTTCTCTCATTTAATGTCATTAGTAGGACACTGATTTGAGGAACTGCACAGCACTATGTGTGAAGCTGTTCCTGCCTTTCCTTTATTATTCTCTCCTCTTTGAGAGTCAGGGTAGATACTTCTTGGAAATACTGTAGCTCATGACCTTTGAACACAAATTCTAGATACTCTATGTGTTTTTTCATAATTAAATCTTTCTGTTGGGATTTCAGAATAAGATTTCTCAGCCTCTGAGGAGGCCCTCTTAAAGGGAAAAGAAGCCTATGACCCTGGCTCTTCCAAAGAGCTGTGATTTAAAGGCCTTGCAATTAAAGTTTTTACATATTGCATAGAAGATCCACATCCAGGATTTGCACGCAACCTTTTAATTTTGTTGCTCTATTTCAAAATCATCTGATTTAAATGGCGACCTTATCTCATTCTTTTTGTTCCACTTCTGTTATAGACTTGCACACTTCTTTCATGTGTTCTCCAATTCATGTCAGTGACTTAGTCTTCTAAAAATATCTTTGCTCTGCTAGAAATGTTAACATATAATCATTTCTTGTGGCACAAAACTTAAATGAGAAAAATCCCTAATTTCTACTTTTGTGAACATGAACAGTGTGGATGCTTTTTTTTTTTTTTTTTTTTTGAGTCACTTATTTTCTGTCCTCTCAGGCTCCATTCAAACAGGCTTTTTTCTTTCAAGTTGAGAAATTTTGGACTGTAAAAAGGCAAATGGAGACTCCCTATTTACAAGGAGTCACATGGACAAGACAAGGGGTAATGGGAACAAGTTGCTCCTGGGGAGATTCTGATTGGACATAAGAGGAAAAATTTTCACTATGAGGGCAGTCAGACATGGGAATAGTCTGCAGGGGATGTGGTAGATTTCCCCCCCTTTAGAAAGTTTTAAGTCTCAGCTTAACAGGGTGCTGAGACATTTCATACAAACAATGATATTAGAAGGGTTGGACCAGATGATCCTTCAGGCCCCTTCCAACCTGAGATTCTATGATTCTATGAAATGTTACTCCCATCTTCAAGAAGGCAAGGAGGATCTTGGGAACATAGTCTAGCCAGTCTCACTTTGACTCCTAGGAAGGTGATGGAACGAACAGAACTGGAAATGTTTTCCAAACATGAGGGACAAGATTATGATTAGCAGTAGTCAGCATGGATTCACAAAGGGGACATTATTCTTAACCAACCTGACAACATTCAGTGATGAGATGACTGGTTCAGTGGACCCAGAGAGTAGAGTGGCTGTTTAGTAAGGCTGTTGACACTGTTTCACTTAACATCCTCACTGACAAATTGATGAAGTATGTACTAAGTAGTTGGAAAGTGAGATGTGAACACTGTGTGAACTCCTGGACTCAGAGGGTTGCAACCAGCAATATGGGGCCCAACTGGAGGACTAATCAGCAGCTAATCCTAGGGATCAGTGTTGGGGCAAACACTGTTTAACTTCTTCATTAGTGACCTGGATGATGGAACACAAGGCTGGGAAGAGTGGCTGATGAATGAGACAGGATTGCTGCTACTCAGAGGGACCTTGGTAAGCCCAAGAAATGGTCTGAGAGAACACTCATTAAGTCCAAAATGGAGAAATGTCAAATTTTGTCACTGGGGAGGATGAACCCTGGGCTCCAGCTCAGGCTGGGAGCTGACTAGCTGAAAATGAGACTGTCAGAGAAGAACCTTGGGATCATAAGGAACAAGTTAGACATGAGCCAGCAATGTGCTCTTGCATCAAGGAAAGCCAACAGCACCCTGGGCTGCATTAGGCAGAGAGTACGTCCAGAAGGTTGAAGGTTGAATGAGGAGATCTTTCCCTTTATTCAGCTGAGATGGGACACATTTGTAGTGCTGGCTCCCGTGCTGGGATGCCTAGTGTAGGAGATGTAAGTGCACAGTCATAAAGATAGTGAAGGGCCACAGTGATGTTTAAGGGATTGGAACATTTCACACAAGAAGAGGTTGAGACAGCTGGGACTGCTCATCCTGTAGAAAAGAAAGATCAGGGGGATCTTGCCCATGTGTAAAAAACTTGATGTGAGAAGTACAGAAACCAAAGCTGGATCGGTCAGCCGCAACAGGGGAGAGGACAAGAGGCTATGGCACAAAACAAGACACAGGAAATTCCACTTAAACATAAGAAAACATTCTTCACTGTGAGAGCATTCACATAGAGGAACAGGTTGCTCAGAGATGTTGTAGACTCTCCATCCTTGGAAATATTCAAAACCTGGTTGGACACAACCTGTCCCATGCTCTGCACAGGGGACTGGACTAAAAACTTGCCAGCAGGCCTCCACCTCTTTTATCATTTTAGCAATTATTTGCACTTGTAATCAGGTTTAGAAAGCCTGCAGAATTCCCAGGGTGTCCTGAGTAGTTAGTGTCTGTGCAGCAAATGGGATGGTCGTGGAGTTGAGGGACATGCCATCCAGATGGCACTGTATAACTACAGTTTATCATACAGATGTTCTGCCTGGTACAATACTGAATTACAGATTTCTCATTATACCAGCAGATATCCTGTCACAGGGCACCTCAGGTTTGTATTATCTCTATACAAAATTTGTATGAAGTCTGGGCCCTGAAGTTTTAGTTTCCATAGCTTTTCTGGTTTTTAACACAAAAATCAAAGTCTATCATATGAAATTACAACCAAAAAAAGAGTTACACAGTCCCTGTAAAGAGAAGGATGGAAACATGCCTGAGAATAATATCTGTCCATTGATTTACCAAGCTTTAAATAAAGTTCTTTATAAAAAACCCAATGTGGCACATATTATACAGTTACTTGGCAACAAAGAGAGACAAGACTTCATAAACATTTTGTTTGTAGAAATGCTACCTGAGCTGATGGTTAACACAACCATAATTTAATGCTTGGTGCATAAAAAATCTGCCATCCAGTTGATAAAAAATGTGTACATACTGATTAACTAAAATGTCTGTAGAGAAAGCTCCAAAATCAAAAAATCTTGTTGAAAATAATACTCTTACTAAATTATATAAAAAAAGCCCAACAAAAAAACCCAACACACACCCTGTCTTAATTACAGACAAGTTAATATAAAGTATCACCAATGGCAAACAACATAGATCACATTGGATTGTTACTTTTTCAGATACTGTAATTGGGAAATGATGACAGTAGACTCATATCTTTAGTTCACTGTTTGGGTTTTTTGTTTCTTTTTGTTTCTTTTTATTTGTTTGTTTGTGTTTGTTTTGTTTTTTGTTTTTTTTTTTACCTGAGGAAACTTCTCTTACATTCCTCTGGAACATGAAACAATGGTTGGACAAAATTAATTTTCTGAACTGAGGAAATTAATGCCTATTAAAGCACCTGAACATCATTTTGATTTGGCCAGAAACACATACGTCTTTTTCGGTCAAAAAGTGATATCATCTAATGTATCAATCTAAGATTCTTCTTAAAAGAATCTCTACCACCATGAATTCACAGTAAGTCTTTTAATTGCAACCAGTCAGTTTTCTTCATAATGAAGTATCTTAGGCTAGAGGATGTGGAACTGGAAGGCTTTCCCTTAATTTTCCATGAACTTGTTGTTTCTTCTGAACAAGAGGAATTTTAATGCAACATGCATATTTTTTTCAAACAAAATTAAGGATTACTCAGGAATAATCTGAATTTTCTGAATATTTATCTTGACAGAAGTATCTAAAAAAGCCCACAACACTTTGGTTTGGGGTTTCTCATGTTAAAATAGAAGTGTTTATCTTGGCTGCAAGATTTAGAGTAAGGCCTCCTTAACATTACTCTTTGTCTGCCTAGGTGCCTGCTTTCTTCTTCACTTCATATTTCACAGTATTTTGGTTTGAGTCAAGGCTGAAGTTAAATGACCAAAATTAATACAATCTCAGATTTCAATTGAAATAGCTGTCTATGTTAGAATTTCCTAATCTGTCCTGGAGTTTGTCTGCAAGGCACTATTCGGATGAGCCTCAAGAGAAAGAACATATTAGGACACCACTCTTGTGGGACTACAACTTTCAGAAGTTCAATAATCCTTGCTGCTGAGCAAGGGAAGAGTGGTCTGCTAAGAAATCTGTGCTGCTTCTAGCATGTGAGCTAAGTGCCACTGCACAATGCTTCACTATAACATGTCATTAGTGATTTAGGAGCCACAATCCAGTTTTAAAAAATGGTATAAGTACTTAGGATCCTGTGTCATGTTAGTTCTCCAAAATTCATATGGACAAAATTTTATATGGACATCATTTGCTTAGCTCCTATGCTTTTGTAAATCCCATTTGATGCCATAATCCTTGTTTAAATCTAGGAGCAGGAATCTAAATCCCTGGAAAGCAAGTGACTTTCCTGAAAAGCTTTCTTTGGCTAAACCCCAAATTTTTACAGCAAATTAGACTCTTTCCAATTGGACAAGAAATCTGTAATGTAGAGTCTGTGATGAAAATATCAGCATAACTCATTTTGCATACAAATGCTCTTTGCTTCTGGTTTATATGGTTGATTTTCTTTGCACGTTCAGAGAAGTGCATAACCTGCTATGGTGAAGAAATGAGAAAAACAGTTGTCAATTCAACCACAAGATAATAAAACCAAGCCTATTTAGACCCTAAAAAGTAGTGCTGTAGAAGCCTCATAACAATTGAAGTTGGTTTTCACTGGAAAATAGAGAAAGAAAAAGATTGTATCAGAACTATTGAAACTTTTAGAGATGCCAAATAAAATTATAGAGAGATCAGAAAGTTTGCTATCATGAGAAAATCCTCATTTGTATGCTTACTGGAAGATTGTTCCTTGAAAAAAAAAATTATTATTGTGGCCTCTGTGTTCAGTTTTGATAGCAAGGAACCCACTTTCATCCCACAAAGTCCTGAAGGAAGTAGCTATTACATTACATGGTTCTGGCACCTTTAAGCAGAGAAAGAAAGCAAATGAAAGTTATTAGCAAGCAGTATATGGATCTTTGCTCTACAATGTACTAGCGAGGAGTGATCCTCCCAAAAGACTGGCATCCTTGTTAAATACTCTTACATTCTCAATAATCAACCAGGTACTGTGTAATTTATGCAGGACACAAAGACAGGATACCAAGATACTACATTGGAAGAACAGAAGAGGATCTGAGTCAAATGAACAGATGAAACCCTTTTCTCCTAAGCTACATTCCAAGACATAATAAAATAAATTCAGAAGCAATGCAACCAACAAACCCAAAAAGTGCTCCACACCTTCTATTACACTTTAAATAAAAACAGATATACACTAATTTAAGCATAGTTTAGGAATTTTTATATTTATAGTACTCATATGAGTAAATTCCACATTGTCAAGGTTAAAAGACATGAAACCGGCATTTTGAGGGTGCATATTTTGGCTATCAAAATATGCAGACACCTAGATGGATTCTCAAAGTCTCTGGATATGACATTTGCACAGTACACCACTAGGCACTCTGTATCATGTGCAAAGGTTCCGAATACATACAAAAATCATAAACACTATTCTATTTTCTTTCTGACTCAAATATCTCAGTTGTATATAGTCACAGGTTTTTTTGTTGTTTTCTTCCAGATAATTACTCCCATAGAGGAGCCCAAAAACACTGTCACTCTCAGAAGTTTAGTTTACCTATAACACCTGTTGGTGGCACATACTGAAATTTGTGTTGTACCACCATCCAGCTAAGACGACATAGATTTTAGTGTTACAAATGTGCTTCACTAGGACTTCAAAAGTAATCACAGGCCCTTCTCATATGACCACAGAAGGAAACACTGAAAGTATCAGATGGGTGCCAAAAGTAAATAATGGCACTACTTTTCAAAGCAGTTAAAAAACCAAAAAGGTAATTACTATTACATTTTCTAGCAGTTTAAGGAAAAACATCCTTATGGTGTTCCTCTCTGCTTGCTTTCTTTCTTCTCAGCTTCCCTATTTGTCTGCTAGAAATTCAGTTGTAGCCTCATAATTGTTTAGAGCTGATTACTGTGGAAGACACAATAAGAGACGATGTAACAAGGAATGGTACTTCAGCTAGGGTCATGGCAAACTTAATAGGCTGTTGTACACTATCTCACGTAAGTCAACAAGTGGACCAACCACAGTTTGCAAATGTAGAGACCACCACA
Source organism: Florisuga fusca (assembly GCA_038090715.1). Classification (NCBI taxonomy): domain Eukaryota; kingdom Metazoa; phylum Chordata; class Aves; order Apodiformes; family Trochilidae; genus Florisuga; species Florisuga fusca. The sequence continues at coordinate 15,718,750 of JAAWXA010000004.1, read as the reverse complement.
ATGGAGGCTCAGAAGGAAAGCACTCCAGAAAAAGGAAACTTCCAGGTATTTTCTCTATTAATAATGTATATAATTTTCAAGCATACTGAGTAATGAGCAAGGAGAGAATGAGAAAAAAGAGCAAAGCACTTCCAAATTCACTTTGCATAAGGAAAAGTGGAGGAAAGCATGACAACATTGCACATTTCTACTGAATTTAGCAGTTCATGTATAAATGCAAAGTTCATGTATAAATTCAAATTCTTGCAGCACTTGAAACTTTCTCCCCTATCATTACTTTGCTACTTATTTTGATCAAACGGAATTTATCAACTGTTTCTGGGGTCACAAACCAACTCCATATGTATTTATTTATACTTCATGTGTATTTTAAAAATATTCATCAATATGCTACAACTTAACACCGTATAGTCATATTCACTTCTGATAGAATTGATATGAATGTATTTCATTTATGATGGTAACACAGAAACAATTAAAGAAAAAAATTTTAAAAATGGTACTAAGCCAGATATTTTATTCAGTGTTTCCATTTGGGGAGTTCAACTAGCTTTAAAGAACAAGGTGAACTCAAGCTGCCAGAAATCAATTAGCTAGAAAATGGAAAATATTTTGGTGTGGAACTGTGACGTAGTAACTTTCTGGTGAAACCTCGTGCCCTCATGCTAGGAAGCAATGTGGATGTCAAAGAAGTCAAGGTGCATGTATGCCCCTTGATATATGTACCTCTTCTGCTCTTCCCTTCTTATTTTCAAAGGGAAGGGTAAGAAAGGAGATTTAGCTTTAATACATATTTCAAATCAAACCTTATACCCCATAAAACAAAAAATGCAGTGCAACAAAAAACAAAAACATAAAAAAGCAAACAATCCTAGCAAATTATCATGTGCAACATTAAATAGATTAAATAAATATTTCACGGACAAATATTATAAAGATATTAAAAGCAGGCTGTAATAGATCTTTTTTAACAGAGAGCATCACTTGCTTTTGCAAATATTTGGTACCTTACTTATGCATTAATCAGGATGGCTCCCCAGTATGTGACTATGTTAAACAGAGTTTCTGAGAGTGTATTCATTCTGTGAAATATCAGAATCACAGAACAGTTGGGGTTGGAAAGGACCTCAACCTGGACTTCATTTAGTCCTAAACCTCTTCTCAAAGCAACGATAAATAACCAACGCATGTTGAAGGAACCTGAAGAAATAATCTTTGCTGTATTAATAAATATTTATCTTCCTAAGAATCTTGCTGTATTTTCCACACCAAAGATGTACTGGGTGAAAAAGGGAGGCCTTTTGTTCCCATGCAGCTCTCTTTTGCCTTTGACAGAATACCCTTGCACTGGAGTTCTGAAACAAGAATTCCAGGAGAATTAGACTCCTTCAAGCTTTTCTTAAGCAGATTTTTGACTAATTCTTTTTACAAAGAAAATAAGGGCCAATTTCTCTGTCAAGTGTTTTAATTATTAAAAAAAAAAAAACCAACAAAAAAACAACAAAACCGACAATAAAAGCTGCTTCTAAATGACAGCCATGTTAATAGCTGAGCATTGGCAGCAGAGTTAGGAACATTTAAAATACGTTTTTAATCTCAAGAATTACTACATACAATAGACTTCCTTAATTTTATGAATCAACATCAGAAAAGTTACTTTGGATTTAAGGACAAACAGATATTCTGAGATCATCTGCAATCATGTTAGCATTTTTACTATTGCAATGCCCTTACTTCAGTGCCCTTACTAAAATGTCGTTACCTGATTAACAGGAATTCCACCTTTGCACTCTTCTGTATAAACTGTTTTCTTCACAGTCTCAAGATATGTCTTAGCTTCTCCATACCCCACCCTCCCTAAATATTTCAGTAGCTGTAAGATTTTTCTGCTGTTTTGGAAATACACTAGTGGAAAAAGACAAGAGTTGAACACAGAAGAGATAGACAGATGGCTATGTCTAATTGTAAAATAAATAATAAACTGTTTAAATAAATAAAGATAGTCAGATAGGGCTAACAACTACAACAACTACTACATTTACTTCTGTAAATTTAAAATGGCTGAAAGTTGGAACAATTAGTAGACAAATACTGCTGATCTATATGGAATGTGTCCAGTTCTAGAGCCCTCAACATAAGAAGGACATGAAGATTTTGAAGCGAGTCCAGAGAAGGGCCACGAAGATGATCAGAGGGCTGGAGCACCTCTCCTATGAAGACAGGATGAGAGAGTTGGCATTGTTCAGCCTGGAGAAGAGATCATGCTCTGCTTCTGGACCAGTTGGTCCAGTCTGGGACCATTCTTGTAATGTGTCAACTGGTGCAAATCCAGTGGTCTGGTCTTCCTCTCTGTAAGCAATAGGTCCACTGAGCAAACTTAACTCATCAGCAAGGAACTATTCTTAAATAAGTTGGTTGTTTCACTAGGAATGGAATTTCAAGGTCCCAGAACAAAACAAAATATGAAACAAAATGTTAAGATTGAGAGATGAACACTCAAAACATATATACTGTACATATATAGTATATACATATATATAATTCAGGGGTAGCAGTTGAGGAGGACAAAAATCTTAATACCACCTCATTAACATCAGAAGTGATTGCCTGAAGTCAGCGTCATTTATTTTTCTTCTGATAGGCACCACTCAGGCATTTTCAAAAAAAACCCCATACACAATAAATGTTAACTGAAATTTGCTTAACTGAATTTGAATTTGCTTAACCAAATGCTTAACTGAAATTTGGAGTGAAGAACAATCATCAAGAGATTCACATTTCCAAATGCTGTGAAAAATACTGGTTGCAAAGCTTAAAAAAAAATTAAGATTTCCAAGTCTGGACTCACAGTGAGAATATGTGAAATACTTTATAGTTCCTATCTACAAATTTCTGGACCTTTTTATTTAAGCAGTTAACATGATTAAGTACAGTTTTCCCCATCTGATTTAATTAGCCGTAATCACACTGAACTACTGTAAGCTTGGCATCTAAGATATATGACACATCTTTACAAATACGTGTACAATTAGTGTGGAAATGAGTGCAACAATAGAATTCAATAGCCCAAGGCAATTGCAATAATGAGAAGTGCTTGTTTGGTGAAAGGCCACAATCTGATGTCTTTACTCTGTCTGAAATAGTCTCATCACTTCACAAGCTTTAACAATGAAAGTGTATTTTTTTTTTTAAATGATCTAGTAATTTAAGTTTAGGATTAATTGTGTGTGCTTCTGTTAGAGTACAACAGTGAAAAATTAAAATATATTATCTTGAAAGAAATTATGGATTAAGCTTTTTTTAAAAAAACTGCTTTTAATTTTTGTGCTCGAGCAGTTCATATCTTTGCCTATAGGGTGAATAAAGTATGCCAGTTTTATGAAACATCAATGCTATGACCAGGACAATTCCTCAACATTATATGACTTGCTAAGAACTTTTCAAATGACCCTTTCAAAGTTACATTAATCTTCGAGTTTCTCCCCACTCTCTCCTGCTTAATTCACTTGCATTTTTCTGAAGGCTACTTTGCATAGAGCCTTTGCTGGGGAAGAAGGAGCTTTTAGTACAGTTCACATCACATCAATCAAGCACCAGCACTCTTCCTCCATCGAGCCACTGTGTATTAGTGACCTGGTTCCTGAAGCCAGGAGTCACTGCCAGAAACCGGTTTTCTAGCCCGCAATGTAACACAGCTGTAGAGGATGTAACATAATTAGTCACTTTAACATTTGCTGCCAGCAAGTTGTCAAACAACATTTGGGAGAGGGAGGAAGGGGAGCAGTAAGGAAATTGAGAGAAATCTTAAAGTAGATTGTAATGAGGATAATAATTTTTTAAGCATCATGTGCCTTGAGAAAGAAATGGAATGGAAATAAAAACTCCGATGGCCATTTAAGAAACATGCAGAAATGAAAAGCCATAAAGTCCTTGGTTCATATCATCAATTAACCACAATAATCTTACCAAATACATTCAAGACACAAAGTCTACTCTTGGGAAAAAAACTACAACCCATCATGCAATGATAAATTGCTATCAAATTGATCAAGCATTCTTATTAGAGTTAACTAATGGTTATTTGTAATAGGCTTTCCCAACTCTGTAGTAAACTACAGACTTCATAGGAGATGGCTTCATTGTTCGACCTTTTTTCCTTTTGATTTCTGAGTGAAAAGCCAAATATTAGGGAGAATTTAAAGATGTCACTATAAGCATGTACTGAAGAAGTATGGTTGCTTACTTGCTGATGACACTGTGAAATATAAGAGTGCCCTGTTTAAGAAGAGCACTATTTGCCTTACAAAGATATTTCGAATGACAAAGTAACTTAAATGTGAAAATAAGCAGATGAGAATAAAGAGAATACAGTTAGAACACTTATAAATTAAATAAAGGAATCTACAACTTATTGAATTAAAAGACAAAAGAAAAAACCTTTAAAAATCTGCCACACATGGTGATCCATGTTATTGTTTTAAGGACTTTTTTTCACGTTTCACCTTTTCATTCACCTTTGTTTCCCTGTGTTAATTTTAAGAGACACAAACTGAGGGGAGGACAAGAATACTTTAGAAAAAAACAAAACAAAACTGATACTTTTAGTGGCAATGTTGGAATCATCACCCTTTCCCTGGAGTGGTGGGGACACAAAAACCAAAAACCAGAAATCATAGCAAGGAAATATGTAGATGCATCCACCAGCTATTAAATCAGACATTTTAAGCAAGGGATATAAAAAATGTGTGCCTGACAGCTTCTGAAAGATGGTAAGTATGACTTTTAAAACTAAAGTGCTTTCTATCACTGGCCACAGGTTTTGAAATACCGTCATTACAGATATTCATAAAATTTGTCCATCACAAAAGTGAAAAGGAATCTGTGAAGATGTGTTTTACTGCACAATATATAAAAACACTCACATGTGTAGATATTTGTATATATGTTCAAAACCAAATTTGCAAAGCTTGCTGCAACTCAGCACGTTTTCTGAAAACTGGTGATTAGAGAGATTTCTGAACATTTAAATTCTGAAGATTAAGTCACAAACAAGGGATAGTATAAACTTCTGACCTTGTGAGAGACACAAAACTAATTTTTAAAATATGATTTTCCTTCCAAAGAAGATTATAGATTTAAGGTTGGCATGTCAGGCACAACATTCCTTCAACATATATGTCTTTACAAATTTTCCTTCATCTGTCACCATCCCTTGAAATAAACATGCTTCTAAAGTTTAAGTGTAAGATTTCTTTTAGAAGAAGAGAAAGAAAATTTCCTCTCTTGCAGTTCTGAAATAACACGATATGAATCAGAAGTAAATAGAGTAACAAAAGCAGTCACGCCTCTAATAGCCTGAAATCAGAAATGCTGAAAGTATTATGTGCTCTGATTCATCAGAATGAATTTTACCAGGAATCTGAAAAAGGTCATTCAAATATTAAACATGCTACTATTGCACTGAAGAAAATCTCAGCTGAAAGCACAATGTACCTCTGTTATATAATCCTTAAAAGGCATCAGCTGCCAAATGCCTCTGATGTCTCCAGTTACAGCTTAACTAATGCTAAGCCGATGAAACTTAAACTTTCTTCTCTAGTGCCTAAAATACAGCTAAATGTTATGAGACTGTCAGAGGTTAAATAAACCTGTCAGAAGCAACTTAGGCTTTTAAATCTGGGTAGTTATGAGCAATTGAGAACTAGAAACTCATAGGCTGAGGTGCACTGTGCTCCCAACAGTGCCAGGAGGGTAAGCCTCTGCAGCAGCAACCTCTTTGAGGGTTCATTCCCCGAAAACTGTCACCTTGTCAGCCTTGTCACCTTGTCACTTTGTCAGCCTTGTCACCTTGTATAAACAGGTATTAAATATGCTCTGGGCAAAGGAAGCTTGTTCCAGGTTTTATAGAATTACAACATTCAAAACTGTACATGGTGCAACAAATGCATAGTGGCAGGAGCTGCACCCGTGGCATCAGGCCTGAGTCTCACAGCCCTTTCTGCCCAGGGACTGCAGGCTGTACACCTGGATGTGAAAAGGACAGATGCCTTTCCAGCTGTGTGCAGGTCAGCCTGAAGATGCTGACCCCACTGTGGGGACACTGAAGTGTCCTGTTGATGAGGCTGCGTTCAGTTCCTCTCTTAGAAGACTGATTTCTAATCAAAGTCACACTGTATTAAACCTCTAAAAAGTTAAACAGATGAACTCGAGTACTTTCAGCTTGATGAGATATTCTTCAGTTCATTAATGTCTTCATCAAAAAGCCAGGGAGCATTATACTGTCATTCATTCATCAACAGGTTGGGATGGAGACAATAGCAATTGTCTTGAATAGAATTTCCTTGTCTGCTTTCAAATTTGATGCAGCATACGATACACAGATCACATTCATGTAATTTGATAATTAGATGCAAGAAAACTGATGTCTCCTGCAGATTATAAATTATTAAAAATGTATTTGTTGATGAAATTTTTCTTTACAAAGCCCTTAGAAATAATTCAGAACACCTAAATAATTCTAAGAGTATGACTTCTTAACAAGTTTTATCAAATGGAGACTGGATTGCTACAGTTGTAACACTACTATGTCCAATATTAAGGCTCAACTTAAAATGATTGCCATGGTTACCAGTAAGCTTTAGAGATCTTACAAGAGTTCTTCTATGAGAAATTCATGAGAACTTCATACTTTCCTCTTTTTCTTTCCTAGAAGACAATCATCTCTAATTAAATGTGTTTACATATCTATATTATTTATAAATATGTTTAAATATGAAAGCTTCTTGGAAAATTAATTACTTCCATGTATTGCTAAAGTAGGCAGCTCCATAAATCTTTGTTTGTGAGAAATTGAAATTTTTCAATAAAGCATTTAGTCCAATTTAGATTTAGCTCAAAGAGATCTCCCACCTTCAGTCACAGGCTATTAATATTACATTATACAAGGATATTTGGTTTAAATGGTTGTACTGTTTGTCAGCAATTATGTCAGCAGACTAGTGTGGGGTTTTTTAGGTTATCACAGTACCAAACCAAATGAGATGAAGATATGTGCCTTTGCTGCAAACACTTAAATCGCCATCACTTTGCTGTTTAATGGAACTCCAGTCAGGAACAGGAAAACTTAAGTAATTTCATATGGAGTTGGCTAGCTCTATAAATCAGTAAATTCATTATTTATTATTTCCTACTGGAGCAACTTCAGACCCTCAGCTATGATAAAAAAAATAGATTGCTACCTAATTTTAGAAAATGTGCAAGTCATAGTTGTATTTTATAAAATTTTTTCTCCTCTCTGATTTGTTCATCAATTTGTTCATTTATTTTATCATTTATTTTATTTTATTGTTTATTTATTTTTTATTTATATCCACAGCCATAATGCAACAGTGGTGCTTTAGAATAACATCCAATAAATGTACAATGTTTAAAGGTGTATTGAATCAGAAAGATATCACTGTGAAGATAACTTTGTGAAAACCACCCTGGCAATAATTTCTAGATAGTAATTCATTTAAAGCAAGCAGATAAATACATACATTTTACTTTCTTGTGTTTCTAAAGTAAATGCTGTCAGTCATCAGTGTTAGAAGAGTTGATACAGGGAAAAATAATTTAAGTGCTCCGTTTCTGTACTTCATGTAAGTTAAAAACAAGAGCTATTTCAATGATGTGGTTTTGGTGACTTTTTAGATAAACAGTTGATCACTCACACTCAAAAATGATACAATAAAAAAGCAATGAAATGCATTACAAAATTATGACTCATTTAAAGAATAATAAGCTGAAATCACACCATCACACCACATGGCAACCACATCTAGACATTTCCTGCACATTGCTTATAAAAATTATTGCAGTGTAACATTAGGAGCATAATATAAAGAAGTTCCTTGCATATTCATTTACTATCACATATGCAAGTGAAAATTAGAAGCACTTAGAAATATATCCATCATTTTCTATTACAAACTGACAGAGATTTCCCTCCAAAGTAGACATGTAGGTTTAACTGTTTCTTAACCTCATGACCCAGAGTAAAAATCTCCCAGCTACCAAATCATGATTGCCAATGAAACTTTGCTCCACCTGAGAATTCAGTTTTCTGGGGGCTGTCGTCACACTGAACAAGACAGAATATTTTTTCTCTAAACTTGCCCCATCCATTCATCTTGTGTGCATCTGACTGTGCAAGAAGGCTCAGTGGTTAATAGGAACACTCAATCATGATGTCAGTGCTTAGGGCCCATATTTGGGTGTTGAAACACCTGAATGAGCCACTCAAATCACCTACAGTCTGACAGAACTGTCAGTGCAAAGACAAAGTCACTAAGACACCTACTTTTCAATTCCTTCGCTAAACATAAATGAAATGAAGCCCTTAAGCATCATTCTGACTCAGGTCATGCAAATCACAGGTCCACAAACAGGCTAATTAAGAAAGGCAGGCAAATGAAAGAGGAGGGAAAATAAATGTAAATTGAACCCAGCTCTCTTTAGTTCAGTGAATTGTTTCAAATACACAATCAAAGAAACAAGCAAAAGATAACTTTTTTCCAGAAATGGCTGAAAACGAAAGCAATAGCATTTACCAGTGCATATATTCTTAAAGTCAATATGCGTCTATGTTGTGCTGACAAGAAAAACATGTCTGAGTAGCTCAACACACTCTCACTGTGTTTGTATAGTGTTGGTCTTTGTAAGTACTCTGCTAATCAGAGAGCGATTCTGAATTCTTTTAAACTGTTGTGAAAGAGAGAATTACCAGTATATTTATATTATTATAACATTATGGATCATTCAAAATATCTACATACGTACACATTCACACACACATACATATATACAAAATAGATATTTTTATTTGTTTAAAATTATTTAACGGTTTAATTTTCAAGTTCTTATTTGCAATAGAAGAATGACAAAGTTGAAGTCCCTCTGAAAATCATTGAACCCAGTTCTCTTCTGGTAACAAACCTAGCAATGCATTTCCTAGTGGATTTGTTTAACCAGTTCAATAGACATATTCGAATGGGAATGACATTCTTTATCATGTCTCGTAGAAGGCTGAGATCACTACTGTATTAGAAATTTTACATGGTAACAATGATTATGTTAAGCGCAAAGATTCATAGTTAGTCCTTTTTGGAATTACATTTAATAAATAATACCATGTCTAACAAGAACACAGTTAAAAAAACCAAAAAAACCAAACAAACACAAAAAACAAAAAAACAAACAAACAAAAAAAACCAAAAAAACCCCCAAAAATACCACAGTCTGGTTTTAAGTGCTGTCTTGTTAGAAGCAGTCTTGTTACTTACACCATCATCAAACATGGAAACATGAGTTATTAATTACTTTTCTCTATAATTCCCCCCCAGAATTGACTCTTACACACTGGTATTTTTGCTCTTAGCAAAATATCACTGCTATTGGACTTTCAAAAGCATGAAATCACCTTTGTCCATATAATTTAATGTATCTGAAACATGTTACTTGCACTGAAGTATTTGAAAAATCAGATGTTTTTTACTTATTGGGGTTCTACTATACCATGGTACAGGACTGTATGTGTATAGGCACAATGTCCAGAGATGTATGTATGTAAGCTGGTGTCCAGCCCAAATTAAAAAGGAATTATTGTGACTGTCATCACTTACATGAAACAGTTGTAATCAGTAAAGTCCCTGTCACCACAGGACTCTCTGTGTAGAAACCAGGACATATAAATCTCATGTGCCACTTTTTTTCAATTTCACTTTTACTTCTAGACAGAATGAATGACAAAACTAATTTTGGCTATATGATTCTTCAATCCTTGACCTTTTTTCAAACTAGGTCTACTCATTACCTTTATCTGCCAGATTTCAATGAACATCACTAACAGTAGAAACATCAATCCTATATTTATATTTTGGAAAAGGTTATAAATCCATATTTCCTGCCGCTTGGAAAAAGCATCCTGCTTCTGAAAAGCACAAAAAATGAAAAACCTGGTGACAGTAATGATCATGGAAATGTGTACTTTTTATTTTACGACTCATTATTTAAGGACCTTTTTAGTATGGTTACAGTAATTGTTTATCATACAGTATTGCTAGCATATCATCCACCTTGTTCTGAATACCCTGTAGCAGATTTTCTATGTATCATCTGCTGCTGTAATTCAACTGGGATTTTTCTTTCTTGCTACTAGACTTTCCAGCACATCAGTGAAATCAAACTGTCCCTGCAGTATAAACTTCAGTATAACTCTGCAAGACCAGTAGAAAAATAGCAGAAGAAAATCTACACAACAGTTTTACTGTTAAAGAAAATCGTCTACCTTCATGACAGATTTAATGGCAAAATTATCTTTATCTGCCATTTACATCTGAATTAATGTTTGTTTTTTTTTTTAATTCAGGAACTTGCTGAACACTGCTTGTTGTTATGACTACATACCTTAAGCAAATATAATGAATTCCAGCCTTTGAGTAATTGAAGAAAATATTAAAAATTTATATAATATTAAATATTGTGATGTACAAATTTATGAATAAAAGTCTTAATACTACTGTGATGGACAAGATTATGTTGGCAATCTTGCCACTTTTACTCACTTTGAATCAGTGAAAAGATGGGAAACAATAAATTGGAAATATAAGAGTCTGTCCACATCATCACAAAACTTAATTTTCTATAAACTGTGCCACTGAAACATGAGTGGTGGACAGATTAACACTGAACAATAAGCAAACAGCCAAACACAATGAGATGCTGGGAAAGAAAAAAAGTGTGCAGTACAAAATTGCTTAAAAAGGCTATCCAGAAACAGAACAAATATGAACAATGCCTGTGCTTTCTACTTATATTCTTAACTGGTCTTCTGAACAATGTCAGCCTTTTTTCTTTCTGGCCTATGCATTTCACTGAGCAGTATGTAATATGAGTAAACCAGGTCTGAGAGCCCATTCTTTCATGGAACAGTAAAAAATCATTATGATGTTTTCAAAGAATGGACAATCATTTTTTTTAAAAAAAGTATCTGACATTCCAGATGTTTCTGTGTTTTTCTCAGGTTTCTTCAGGGAGCTCAATTTCCCCAGTATGATCAGCACCAAGGATAAAAAAAAAAAAAAAAAGCCTTGTGAGAGCAGATGCCTGCCTTTTTTTTTTTTTGCCTGCATGGAATTTTGAGTATATTTGCCATGCAGAAAATGGAAAGGAAAGTGATGTGCACAATTTTTTTTGGAGGAGGTAATACAAACCCACAAATGTAAATGAAGTTTGCTTGAGGCCCTTATTTAAAAAGCATAGTTAGGTTTCTGAAGGACTCCTAAAACTGAATGTTCTCACTGAGACTCATGTAAAGGATGCTAATTTCTGCCATCTTTTTAAAGATGCAAATACATCTCACACATATGGGTTGAGTTTAAGCATCAAATTTAATTTATGGGTGACCACATAATTTTGCCCATGATGATCCTGTTGAATTTTGTATCGTACTTTTTTTTTTTTCTCACCTGCATGCCAATGAAAAAACAAATAAGTGTTCCTAAAACAATTGTAACAGCAAAAAAACCCAACTAAACAAACAAACAAACAAACAAAACAAAAAAAACCAACAAACACAAAAAAGCCCAAATCCCTCAGGTATTATGGTACACTGGAACTACAGCAGAAAGTAATCCCACTTTGTAGACATCTGTATACATTTTTGAAGACAGTCCTTTGCCTCCTGGTTTTAAGATTTATTTTGCTTTTTATGGAAAACCCAAAATATTATTCTACTTGATTTTCATTCGTGCATTCACTGTAGTATAACATATATTGAGGGAAACTATCTAATAGAATTTTATAAAAGCTATCAGTTCTATCCAGCCTTTTTTCCATCTGTAGCCTGATACTACAGACCTCTTCAAGTTAACTCTAGCAAAGGAACTGACAGGAACAGAGTGACTTCAGAAGTGGAAGTAATAAACAAATAATGTTATACCAACAGCTCTTTGCTCCTGTTATGGCTTAGCAATAAAATTTCATGCTAGCAATTGATGGTGCTAGGAAGACAAAAGTTTACCACATAATAAGCTTCTTTTGATAGTAATTTTTAAAAATTGTATTTTACCTAGATAAAACTATGCTGTAAGGCTCACAACCTCCTGTGCCTTAAAACACTCTTAAGCTAGTGTTGCAGGACTGAATCCTTGGATAATTTGTTCTAAAGAACACATACAAAATACATTACTTTCAAATTCTGTTACTACATTATTAAAAAAAATCCCACAGCCATGTTTCATTGTAATCAGCTTTGCTATGATGTGCTGCTATTAAAAAAAATTATTATGCCTTTTTTTTTTGTTTCAACCCTGAAGTCAATTACAACAACAGGATACTTCAGTGCAGCTCGCAGTTCAACACAGCTTTCCATTCAGATTTAAGTAGTTCCAAAACATGAATGTGACCAGAATAGAAATTCATGGAAAAAAAAAGATATTCAGCTTACTAGGGTTTCTGTGTTACAGCTAACAAAATTGCTATCAAGACGTGTCATATTACATACAAACAGGTTGGGGGTTTTGCTGTCAGTTCCTGGGATGTTTCAAAATCATTTTACTCAGAATTTAAAGGGCCTACTTCAGCACAGAGAGGAGCATAAGGGGCAGAAAAGAGCTCTGGAGAGAAGAAATCAAAGACTGAGAGGTCTCCTCCTGAGTCTGTAGAACCTGCTAAGGCCTATTGAAGTACTGTTGAGGACATGAAAGGAAAATTGTCAGGTGGGGAGAGACAGAGAAGCCATTCTACACAGTAAACGGGATGTACTTCATTTCTTACCAGTAGAGTATTTATTTTCCCAGTATTAACCCTTGCAGAGAAATAAAGTGCCTGAAGTTGTGGGGGCACAGGGAGTATGTGAAAATGGAAAAGCATACTTATTTTCAAATTATTATGCAAGGTAAATTCCACCTGCTGCTGCCAGATGATGTCATTCACTTTGTGGATCTGCACCTCATGTTTTTTTAAACTTTGGAGAAAGGAATCATGGTGAATACTTTCTGTTGCAAAGGTCTGACTGAAAACACCAAAACTGATGTTATCTAGTTTTACAGATGCTAGAAGTTGGCAAACATCTCCATCTGTGCATTTCCAAAAGAGTCAAGCTCAAACTACATATATTTTCAGAATGCAAGCATACACCATGGTGGTTCTGCAGCATGTATTCATGTATTATCTTCTAAAAGTAAGAAAAATAGAAAGTCATACAAGATCATGCATTGACACCTAGAACCAAAGTGATACTTTGATTACATTCTGCGTTGCAGTTTGAAACTAGAAAAATCAGAGCCAAAAACAACAGTCAGATGTGCAAGGGTACTTCAATACCATATTGTTGGAAACATAGTAAGTATGGAGCCTCCACAGCAGGATCAATGACTATCCACATGCTAGCTTATGTGCTAACCATCAGTAAAGAAACATGAGTGCTAAAGAAACATAGAGTGCTGTAGCTTTTCTTTGCATTGATAATAAGCAATTGAATCAGTTTTAGGTAAAAAATATAGAATCATATAATTCCAGATGCAGCCTCACCAGGGCAGAGTAGAGGGTGAGGAGAACCTCTCTCAACCTACTAGCCACCCCCCTTCTAATGCACCCCAGGATGCCATTGGCCTTCTTGGCCACAAGGGCACATTGCTGGCTCATGGTCATCCTTCCATCCACCAGCACTCCCAGGACCCTTTCTCCTATGCTGCTCTCCATCAGCAGTCCTGGTCTCAGTACTGAGACTTGAGGGACTCCACTAGAAAGAGACTTCCAACCAAACTCCACAGAATGGGCTGGAGTGCATCGGGATCCCAAACCCTGTCATGTTCATAAGGGCACTATCTGCAATAGCAACTCTGCATCTGAGAAACAGTGAAACTAAGTTTAAATTGAAGGAAGTTTCACCACTAAATGCTGGGGAAATTTCTATTGGCAGCTACTTTAATGTGAACTGTAGATCTAGACGGATAACTAGAAAGTATTTTTAATATTTTAGGAATGCCTAAATCACATTTAACAGCCTAAAAACATTTGGGAGGAGTGGGGCCATTGCAATTATATTGAGCCTAGTAGAATTTTTGCTTAATTAATTATTTGTGTATAAATAACGGTTACTGAAAAAAAATATTTTTATATTGTTCAAACACATGTTGCTTTAAATGCTGGACTTCAGCAGAATTGAAAATATGCATTATTTTAAATCTCTCTCTTAATAGCATTTTTAAATTTAAATATAATGGTAAACTTTTGGATATATTTACAATCCATACAAAGTGAAAACAAATGATAAACATTCCCTCAGAAGACATTGTGCACTCAAGTGAATAAATAGCTTTTTATTAACTCTTTGGACATTAATCAATTATTTTAAAATCTAATAAATGTATGTTCAAAATTTCCTGATCACTTTGTTTTAAAGACCTATTTCTAGCTGTCAGAAGTGATGAATTTATATCTTCTGTCTAAATGTAGAATTACACTTTATTATTCAGTAACATAACAAATTTTCTTTTGAATGGAAAATAAACTGCCATATGCAAGGATAATGTACTACTGCAACATGGCAGTGATGAGAGGCACCAGTGGTTTTACTCTGCTTATAATCAGCTTGAAGGTTTCATATTTGCCATGCTCCTACTTCACCATTCTTAATCTGTTTCTGTTTAAAATACTTGCTTGAAAACAGTTTCACTAAAACAGACATATCAGGGAATGCATCTCAGGGTAAATAAAGTGTGTCAATTGAAAACAAAAGCTCCATGTTGGTGTTTAAAAAAACAGGAGACATAATCAGTATTAAGAATGATATGGAAATCATAATAGCTTGACTGAGAGTAATGGATTAATGGATACAGCAAGATAAAAAGGAAATTTGTCTTTCAGTTTGAGATGCAGATATGGAATACATCCAAGTATAAAAAATAAGATTATTGATTTATATTTGCTTGGATGAATAAATGCAAATTCTGACCAAGGCACTTATATTGCTATCTTATATTTGACAACATAACTTTACATGTTTTGAGAATGACTGGACAGAGGCAAATAAAAATGATTACATGTTCAGAGCCAGCAATAAACTATTAAATCTTTGTAGCTACACAGTTAAATGAGAAAATTCCCATTTGTTAGACTAATTGCTGAGAAACTTCACTGCTTTTTACCAGCTTCCAAAGACAGATTACCGTGTACATTATTATCTCTAGAGAACAGATGTCCAATTTTTACAAGAAACTTAAAAACTCCTCTGTTCCTATAAAATTAATTGCAAATCAATCCCTATAGTAGTTGGGAAGAACACTTGCCACTGTTTCACTGAGGCAAGGAAATAAGATATCAAGAAAAGGCTGAAGACACAAAAATTAAAATAAAAACAAGAAGCTTTTGAAGATGATCATGGCTAGAAGAATAAAGCAAAGATAATTCATACTTCTGTACAGCTAGTTTATAACATAATGTCTTCACTTTATCAAAATGCTGTTATTCATTTATCAAGACTTAAAAAAATTGAATGCAAAGACTGGTGAGCCAATGTAACAAGAAGGCTGATGAATGAAGCTGGCATTTCACATGTCTTCAGTTATTAGGTTCTTTCAACTTTTAGTGTTATAGGAACAAATGTCTTGATGCAGACTGGGGTGAACTAAATTTGAAAGAATAGAAAATACTTAATTCCTTCTGAAAATTCTGTCCTAATCAATTAAACCAAATCAGGATTGTCTGCTTTAATCATGGAGCCCTCTTTTTGGATCTAACCAAAATAGGCAGTAGAACAGGAAAAAAAAAAAGAAAAAAAAATAAAAAATGTACAAAATAATTGATTTTTGCATTTAATAAAAGAAGATTTTAATTCTAAGACAGGTTTTGCTGCCAAAACTGTGACTGATTCACTGAACATTCACAGTGCAAGGGTTTCTTTGTTCTGTTTCTCATCAACATGGAGGTGATTGGAAGCATCTGCATTAAACAATTTTCTTAAATGAAAAGCTACATTTTGATAAAACACATTGCACTGCCCCTTTAGATAAAGATTGTACTATCATACATATACACACAAACTCACAGCACATATTACACTATTGAAATGCTACAATGAGTAAAAGGATAGAGGTTTCATTTGCATATATTTCAGGTTTGTTCAGTACAATCAAATATTCTTCTGTTGTATTGTCCTATACTCCAAAACACCAAAACAGCATGAATGTAGTGAGCAACAAGAAAGCATCACTGCTTGGATGATTTTGAAGCTATTGTCTTCAGCATTTTTTGCTGAGTGTTTATCAGACATAATTATTCACCTGTCAGTTTTGTTCTTCTTCCTATCTTGTCTACAATATGTGGATTTTCTATCAAAATTCCATAACCTGCAAACATATATTTTGCATGAAAGAAAGTGTTTATGCTGAGACACAGTAATCTTCTTTCAGCCTACATTAATTACTAACAAAATGCAGTATTACTAAAGATTCCTTTCTGTTTTTAGTATGTCCAACAACAACAGTATGTCCAACAAAAAAAGAATCACAGAGCTACCAGAAAAGGTGGAGATTATGCGTTGATACTGTGCCAGCCTGAAAGGAAACAAAAAGGGGTAGCAATACACATCCCTGCATGAAAAAGACATTAAGCCAAGCTAAAAAGGTAAAGAATAATTGAAAGACTGAGACATGTGAAACTGTAACAAAAGTAAAACCCTGAAAACATTCCTGCCTCTTAGGTTGAAAGATGATTGCAAGAGCAATAGCTAGGATTTTCTAAAAAACAATAAGAAAAATCAATTTTAAGATCCAGATCAAGAATATTTTCTTCACACTTGGCGGCAGATTCAAGTAGTCAGTAGTTTCATAGCATCAAATACCACTTATATGCAATTTTTCGCCAAACATTTTTTGACAGGATATATATATATTTGTTTTGTTTTGTTTTATTTTTTTTTTTCTGAAAGAATCATGCAATATGAGAATTCTGGGACTCAAGTAATTAGATTTCTACCAAAATAAAAAGATTTTTCTCATTACCTTTGGATGCCATATTTTAATTCTATTTTTCCTAATTAAGTATTCTCGCCAGAGCTATAGGAATAATAGTGATGTACTTTTTTTTTTTTTTTTTTTTTTTTTTTTTTTTTTTTTTTTTTGTAGGTTTTTCATCTAGAAATGCTTTTAACACACAAAACTTGTTGATTTATCAGAGACATGATTTATGGTTTTCTTAGACTGGTACTTGGATTAGAATGATATGGATACAATCAGATTCAACTAGTTTTAGAGCTTGTGCAAAATATGAGATAATTCTGTGATACTGTCATGGCCATTATAACACACAAAAAAAATCTCACATGAATAATGACCTTACATGAAGATAAGCTAAAAGGAAATAACAAACAGTGAATTTAAGTGGAACAACTAGAGACTTTATAAAGTCAGATTGTCTAACTGTACTTAAGAAAGGTTTTAGTTGCCCATTTGCAGTTTTTCCCCTCCCTTAATTTATAAGTACTAATACTTATAAATGAATATAAATACTCAATAAAGGTCTCATACCTTTATAATTAGACTGGCTTCTCCAATTCAATAGCTGGATTTTGAACTCTTCTCTTGGTGTTAATGTTATATATATTTATACTTTTTAAATCTACCTAATTTTTTTCATCTGGAGTAATTCAGCTCAAATAAGACCTGATATGGACATAAGAAATGTCCTGTGAAGTCTCTCAGCCCAGTTTCTCACAGGCAGAACCCTAAGTCACTACACTTGGGAATGTTTCAGCACCATATATTTTGAAGTATCTTCTCTGAGGAGAGAGAAGTCTGAAGTGGCATGAAAATAGGATTGTTGCTCAATAATATCTGGAACATGTTTGCTTCTTTTACTTAGGACTGTGATCCTAGGACTCACCCCTAACTAATCAGGAAAAATAATTAGCAACAGAATATTTTTGCAATTTCATGCTTTAATATTTAAAAATAAAACTGTCTGTACATAGTATGAAAGTCGTGGAAAACCAAACCGAAGTATTTACTCAGAATTGTAAAGGAAAGGTATAAATGAGAGACAAGACTTAATACAGGAAGAATTGGACAGTAACTTACATGGATTTAATAAAGTTTATATTTATTGGACATCTGCTATCCACAAATACTAAAATTAATCTTTTTCAATGAACCTGCAGGATGACTCTCACTTAAAATAGTGATTTGTTTGGAAACTTATGAAAAGAAAGTAGGATTTAAGAGAGGAATGTTCCCAAGCAAGATTTCTGGATATTTAAGGAGATGAGAAATGTTACTAAAGGGTTTTTTTTCACTCTGAATAAGTGGAACTTTTCCAAGATGTAAATCTCAGTTTTTTGACATGAACTGTAATTTTTCAAGTTCTAGTCTAATTTATCTTGTGATAATTATACATAGCTGTGGTAAATAACAACTATTAAATTCTCCAAAAAGATACTGACATTTCTGTGTCCTCAATGTAAGCTCACAATGCCTTCAAACACTAAGATTTGACGGATCTCTCTAAAAATTTAGTTACAAGCCCATATATAACCATGGCAACAACACGCATGTTTATCTAGAGAACATACTCAAAATCAGAGAACTGTCTGCATGGGAGAAAATTTTAGCCTTAATCCACTAGCCTGATGTTTTATAGGAATAAGCGAGTTAGGAAAATATTAATATTCAATTTAGAACACCATTTGTGTATGCATTCCATAGATTAAAATATCATAAAGGTAATTGTAAGTGTTAAGAGACAATTGTGAACTATCTGATATTGTTCTTGTAGGAAGTAAAGATAAAACACAAACAACAAGAAAATGTATAGTGTTACATTTACAGTTTGTAGCTTTCAGAAATGAACTTTAAAAGGTTGTCAGCATTGCTCCACCTCACTCACCCAGTTTGTTTCTAGTAAACATATTGGAATGAATGGCTCATTTATTCTTCACATTACTTATTTATTCATTAGCATTAAATATGAATGGTTGAGACACAGTAGCAGTTAAAGACTATTCCAAATGTGAGAGAAGGTATGAAAGTAGCTTTCCTGGTTGTAATCCTTGAATGTAATGTGTAACGCCCTTACTGGAGAGATACAATTAAACAAACAATGTTATTTTTATTGTATATGAGAGAAACTCCCTTTGGGTAGAGTGTTTCACTTCAGACCTCCAGTGTTCTCAGTGGATGATGCACTCATCCATTTCCCCAGTCTCAAATAATCACATCTAGTTACTAATTGCCAATAGCAAAACTCCTGTCAGACTTTCCCAAAATTTTCTTCAGTCAGCACTACCTTCTGTATTCTTGAGTACACACAAGATACCATCCACAAAGTGAATTATTCTCTCTTCTTACATATTATTACACAAATTTGTTGATGTTCAGCATCTGAAACACTGACCAGCTAAATTAACATGATCTCTCATTGCCATAGAAAAAAGAAGTCACTGGGGCATATATCCAGTATGTGGGAGTATTTGGAAGGAACTGGGAAAGGAATGAGAAAAAGATATTCAATTTCATACAGATAGGCTGCAGGCTGTTGAAAGTGAGGGGAAGAGCTGTGGTAGAACTGGCTCATCATGTCCCTCTCTCACACATCATCCATTTAAAAGAGAGATATTATCCAATATATAATATCCAATATTAATAAAGGATGAATGGACTGCCCGGTGCAGATTCTCCATCCCTGGAGACATTTAAAAATAGACTGGATGTGGCACTCAGTGCCATGGTCTAGCAACCGCACCGGTGGGTCAAGGGTTGGACTTGATGATCTCTGAGGTCCCTTCCAACCTGGCTAATTCTATGATTCTATGATTCTATGACACTGTGTTGACAAAACCAAGCACCTCTGATACTCCTTTGTTCATGAAAATTGCTCACCTTTGTTGAGAATATTTCCATTTTGAGAGTATATTTCTACTGAAGTGGCTGTACTGAGTCCTGCTCACATGTTTTTCTAAATAAAATAAACCCAACCAACCAGAGAAATATCCCATGGAAAGAAGGATCTACAATCCTCTCTTTAAATAGGAAACATATACAATCCTGAATCAAAACACCATGGTAAATCTCAAAATTATGCATACATTCCCACATTTAAAGTAGAATAAAACAATTCGGGATTTGTCTAGCCACCTAAAGTACAGTGATGTTTCCCTTTGTTTAGTAGAGGTTTATATACTTCGGTTCAACCTTGTGGAATGATCTTTCTTAGATAAGTAACAATGTGAAAATGACAACAGGTAAACAGCGAGGAAAAGAAAATTTTCGAGAAATCCCAAGTCAACCAAAAATGTAAGTAGCTCTTCTTTCATGCTTCAAGCAGACAAGAGAGGCTCTCAGGGTCCAAGCACAGAGCAGGGAGAAGGCTATATTTTTCCTGTTCCCTGCCATTAGAGGAGATCAAAAGAAGGGCATGAGGCATCTGTGAAAGCATAAGGAGTTGGCAGGAGGGCAACAGAAAAAATAGAGATGCACTTTCATGTAATTGGATTACCCTTAAGCCTACCTTATTGTTCATATAAAAGAAAAATAACAGTAGCTGGGGATTGTTTGACAACTCATTTCACAATTAAGCCCTTGTGGGAAACCTCTTCTAACAAATGCCCGGTAATAAGTTCTCCAGCCAGAAACAATCACAAATTTGGTACTAATCAAAGATATCAGAAATGGGTTTTGTATTGCTAGTGACTTTTCTCTGAAGAGAAATATTAAGAAACAGAACTAAATTAAGTGTGAAATTCAGGAAGAATGGTCTCCAGGATTCATTCTCATGTTCTCCTCTGACAGACATGGGCAGAAAAGAGCTGTACCACAAAAAAGTTATGCACTTTCCTCCATATGCACGCTGGTATGCATTAAGTGCTACAGACCTTTCCAGCTCATGGAACTGCTGCAAAGGAAAGGTGGGCTGGGGATACAAAGTGACATCAGCAGGCAGAATAAAATGACAGAAGGAAAAGAATCTTACTGTCACGTTGAATCAGGATTAAACTGTGGCATATGGTAACTGCACATGAGAGGTTACACCCTCTTGGCACCGACTCTGTATATACAAGTGGAAAGGGAGAGTCTGTGTTTGTTATTGGACCCTGCTCTGTGTCAAGAAAAGAGAACTGGGTTGGAAACTACAAGCAGAAATATTACTATTGAAATATACTTTCAAAATCACTCCATAGAAAAATCTAAATAACTATCTTAAAAAACAAACAACCAAACAAACCCCCTCTATTTCTTTTTTTTTACTTAAACAGAGAAAGATTATATCTATTGGTTTCTCCTAACCGTCCCACTTCCTTAAGGCTTGAAAAGAGAAAGGACCAAATAAAAAAGTTGCCTTTTCCTCTGCTTTCCCCCAGAAGAGTGGCCATACCAACATAGCTTCTGTAGGCAGAATATCACTGCACCTGAGACTCCTGAAATTAGGCACAACTGGGTGACTGAAGCCAGCTTGCCAGAAGTGCCTGGCAGAGTGAGTTTCTTAAGGATAAGGAGTGAAGGAGCAAGTGAGATGAGAAGTGAACTAAGCCAAAGTTTCACTGGAAAGCCTGGCTTCTCCAACTGTCTTTTGCTTAGCTACAGTTATATTTTCATGTCCACTTAATTAGTTACAAGCACAAATATATATTTCTTTAAGGAATAACTCCATTCTCTTCACTGGTGCTAAGTTGAGCAAGTTTATCTTCTTTCCAGTGACCAGTGGTTTACTTTGTTTCACCATGTGTTTAAAGATAGGATATCCAAGATTTACATTAATTAAGCCATTCATTAAAAATAATCAAAGAAACAAAACAACAAAACTGGAAAGTTAATGAAAACATCTTAAAAAAATTAAATGTCAGAAAATTTTTATTATATATTTTTTAATTTTTTAAGTTACCCAATAATAATAGAATTAGGACTATGTGATGTGGTGAGAGTTCTGTGTTCCTACAGTTCTGTGAGCCCAGGATAATGAGGTGCTTTTCTTTAATGCAGTAACAAGGTATGGAAATTAAAAAAATCTCTACAGAGTCTGAAACCTGAAATTATAAATAATCATGAAAGTGCTTCTGGACCTTGGGATTAATGACACATGCACTTTTTCTGAGAGGGAAAGAACACAGTGCTCAGCACCACGCCAGCTGTCTTGCTACTGGTCCGTAACAAGTTCTCTACATTCCAGTCTCATTCTGACTGTGGAATGAACAAAAGCACTTCAATGCACAAAGATCTAAGATTTCACATAGCAAGGCTCTCTAGTTTGTAGTTTCTGGCCTACAATTTTTTTTTCATACGGATTTTATTGTATGGGTCATTTGAGCTTTGCAGGAAAACAGACACAAATGCATGGACCCCAAATGTAATACTGAACAAGCTGTAAAAGTGAGAAGAGGGCACTCGTGAATTTTCTCTTTAATACTCTGAGATGGGGTGACTCGTGAAGGAATCATTTCAAAATTAGACTGAAAGCAGGGAAGGGTCCCAGTGGCAGAAAGAGTCGGGAAATTCTAATAGCACCATGGCTTGCAGATCTTGAAAAGAAATCTTTTTCTAACGTACAATGTGATTTTTTGACTTATTTTCTAGGTATTCCAACAACTGTCTTCCCAGAACTATTACATGCCTTTTTTTTTTTTTTTTTTTTTTTAATATCTGATAATCTCTGAAGTGAATTATTATCTATGAAAGACTTCATGACATTTTTGGATTCTTCTGTAAGAAACAAAGCTAACACATTATTGCATTCATGACATATTAAATGTAATTCTCATTGGACTTCCAAAGTGACTGCATCTGCCTATTAATAGTATTTTTCTATGAGAAATAGCAGAAATTTAACATTGCCCACCAAGATTATTATGCAATCAATTTTTTTAAAAAAAATATTTTAGCAAATAAACTAGACATTACCAGTGTAGTTTGGAAAAATAGAAAGGAAAAAGAAAGTTAAAAGTACACTGAGGTGAAAACAATGGTAAGTTCCTCCTTTCAGAAGTGAACAAGCGAACAAAAGAAATATCAGATTCTAAAACAACTACATAAACAGCTTTCCTACTCTACTTTTTCCCTATCAAAGAGGTAGAGAAAGTTTCCTTCATTCAGCACTAAGATTCCAAAGTTGTTTTTTAACCAGAGATTTTTGGGAAAATCCCCAGTTACAGGAATGCAGAAAGTATAATTATGTAAAACAGGGATCTCACAATGCACTTTTTTTCTCTTTTACTTTATAATTTATGTGAAATGGTTATAAATTCAAATGAACATCATACTTGGTGATCTATTATTCTTTCTTATTATGGATATTTCTAAACTTGCCTCAATTGATATATACTTCACAAGACCCAGCTCATGCTAACTAGTTAACCTATCCTTTGAAAAATTTTTAAACAATAATCAGAAGTTTTTTAAAAAGTAAATTTAGATTAAATAAATAACTCCCAAAGACTGAAAAAATCTTGTAATCATAACTCTTGCACAGCTTTGAGTTTGGACATCCTCAAGATTCTCAAGAGTTTTTGTTGAAGGACCATCCTCAAGGATAAGAATATGTGTGTGTTCAGAAAAACACCTAGTGCCATGGGGCAGAATATAAGATAAGTTTTCCCAGGAATAATACCCAAAGCAGCAGCTGTCTCACTGGTAACCCCAGGGAGAAAATTCACTTCCTTCCAGATGAAGTTAATACGTTTCTGCAAAGGTTCCTCAAACTAAGTGGTGTGTTGGAATTTTGATTACAAACACAGTTATTAGCAAACCTGCATGTTTATGCATTTTATTTATCTGTTTAAGTATCTCTCTTTTAGGGTTTCTAATTTGTCTGGGTTTTTTTAACCTCAATTGAAAAAGATTGTATCAGCCGTGAAGACAGTGAAATAATGAGATAATCCAGAAAAATCTTGTAAGTATTAGAAGACAGGATGACCCCTAAAATACCTCTAATGAATAACTGTGGCTCTAAAGGACAAGTTATGTTCTAGAGCACTGTATGATTTTGATTGACAGCTGCAAAATAAATTAAAAAAAGAGCAAATATTTATGTGTATATTTTTGTACAACTGATATATAACTATATATATGCATAACTACATAGACACATAACTGTGAGCTCAATTCTGACACCCAAAGTCACCCTGGGTGACTTTTTTTATGATTTTAATCTCATCATAAACCAACTTTTATTAGTGGAATCAGGCATACATAGCATATATTTCAAATTAAAATCAACTTAATATATTTCATTTTAGGTGCATACTGCTTTAGTTTGTATTGGGTATTTTTACATCCTTGAAAGTGTTAAACATGTGTCAGTATTAAGGTTAATAAAAAATACTATAAATAATGAGATTTCAGTTAAAAAATTAGACAATTTAATTTGACATTTTTTTTTCTGTGGAAATTACACAAGATGTAGATAAAATTGTACAGCTTTCATTATTATTTTATACTTTAGTTAGCATTTATTATACATTATTATTAATAATGATTATAATAATTATTACTATTATCTATAGATAATAATTTATTTCATTTTGGTTGCATCTTCTAAGTTCATTGGTTAAAAAAATATCAGGATATTCTGAAAATACATACTTCACCTAAAACTATCCTTATATGGCTGTTGAATATTTATAGAATAGTATAAATTTTTAGAAAGTATTGTTTGATAGTGAAGAACAGAGAATGGAAAGAAAGGCTGGTTGACTATTCATAATAGTGCAAATGGAAGGAAGCTTTTCTACTTATTTTCTGGTTTGATAAGGAAGGGAAATATAGGTGAAAAAAAATTATCAGATACTAAAATAATCTTACGTTTTGTCTTACTCTGACCTTCCTCTTGTCTGTATTCATGGCAATAACTTTTCTGAATAAAATGCTTCATAGAAGTTCTGGAAGATTGCTTTTGTGCAACAAGGAGTTGATATTGTAATTTCACTGAATTAGAATTAAATTGGTTAGAAGGTAAATACCAGAGAGAAAGAGAAAGAAAGCAGAATGAAAAAAGAAAATTAAAGTTTCTGTGGAGGCTGCGTACAACATTAGAAGTACAAAAAGTAATGTTTTGCTTAAATAATCATTCCTATTACTGGCCTGATAATCATTTAGAAAGGTCAGAATATTTCAATTACCATCCAAGTTATCCCCTACTGATATAAAACCTTAAAATATAATTTGGCATGTTATTTTCTTAAGAACTATCATTTACAACCATTTTGAACCATTTAGAATAACATATCTCGACTGAAATATCCCAAGGTATCCTTCTTGAGTCTATAACTTTCAAAATTGCATGTAAAAGTGGTCAAAAAGGAATACAGCACAATATATTCACAATTACTACTGAAGTCTGAATATCAAGAATAAAGACATAGTAAGTAGACAATGACACCTGGATTGAATGGATTGTGTTAAAAGAAAATCTTTGTAATCTAGAGGAGCAACCTAATTCATTAACATCCAAAGTAATACCATGATATTATTACGTAGATACACCATCCAGAAAACTGGTTGAAGAGTTTGCTGTATGTCCCGTAACAATTTAAACCTGACATCCATAACAAAGTCATAGAATCACAGAATCATAGAAGAGTTCTGATTGGAAGGGATCTTAAAGATCATTTGCTTCCAACCCCCTGCCATCGGCAGGGACTCCTCCCACTAGACCAAGTTGCCGAAGCCCCGTCCAACCTGGCCTTCAACACTTCCAAGCAGGAGGCATCCATAACCTCCCTGGGCAACCTGTGCCAGTGTCTCACCACCTTCACATTGAAGAATTTCTTCCTAATGTCTGACCTAAATCTTACCCCTCATGCTATCACTACATGCTCTTGTATTCCTGTAGGCCCCTTCAGGTACTGGAAGGCCACTTTAAGGTCTCCCTGGAGCCTTTTCTTCTTCAGGCTGAACAACCCCAACTCTCAGCCTGTTGCCATAGGAGAGGTGCTCCAGCCTTCTGATGAGCTTCGTGGCCCTCCCCATGACTTACTCCAGAAGTTCCATGTCCTTCCTGTGTTGGGAGCTCCAGAACCAGACACATTCTGGAGTCATTCTGGAACTGTTCCAGTTCAGTCCCTGAACTCTTTCTGGAGCAGTTGTTACCTTTAAAGACAGTTTGGATTAAATGGACAAAACTAATAACTACAGAGCAACTACCAGCTGCTCAAATGACAAGACAAGTATCTTTTGTTAGGAGAGCTGTGTGGCTCTCCCATAGGTTCTTTGCTCCATGTTCTGAAAAGTGCATTGGGGTAATTTCAACTTTTTTAAAAGTTTAAAAATTGCATAAAATGTCATTATTAGTCCTTCAGTTCAACTGTTAATTTCATGTGGCAGTTGTTGATTTTCTTTAATATGTTGCAGTTGCTTTTATGATTATTTTTAATATTTTTTGTTATGGTTTTAGAATCACAGAATATTTGATTTGGAGGAGGCCCATAAGGATCATCGAGTCCAGCTCCCTGCTTTTCACAGTGCTATCCAACTATCAATTGGGATACAGGAGAGCCAACTGAAACATAAGGAAGAACTTTGCTGTAAGGTAACAGCACTGGAACTAGCTGCCCAGAGAGGCTGTGGAATCCCCAGCTCTGGACACATTCAAAGCCCACCTGGATGCCATCCTGGGCAAGCTACTCTAGGGTTGGACTAGATGACCTTCAGAGATCCCTTCCAACCCCTAACATTCTGTGGTTCTGTAATTTTGCCTTACCTGTCCATCAGACTGAAGTTCTTCTTTGTGTTATTTTATTAAAATGTTGTAATTTATTTTTATTTAGAATTGTTATTATTAATGCAAAAAGTAATTCTCAGTGATCTAGATGTGTGTCTCACCATCTTGTAAATACAGTTGCCTGTAAGCAAATATAGAATATTCTTCATATTCAGACTTGATTGACTACATGAATCAGTGATAAAAATACATTTAATCACTTTCTACTCTTCTGCAACTGGCAGACCAAATGTGACAAAGGTTAGCCATCATAATATGTTAAACATGCTCCAAAGCTTCCACTGAAATGTATGATTCATCTACTTTGATATGCACATTTTGCTGAAACAGCACAATTAGATATCTTCAGAAAAGCATACAATTGAAAGAGTAAAGTCTGCTTTTGATCACCACTTTGAAAGCTTCATTAGCCCAGTTTTATTCAGAGCTGCAGCTGCTTCTCTTTGGTGGTGGAAACTAATCAATCAAAATGCAAACTTATACTTCAGAAAGACTACAAAGCAGCGTCCAAGTATCAGTATATTTTTGGTGTGGCTTTAAAGTACACTAATAAGGAACAGAATATGTAATTCTCTTTATACTAAATACACTATTCATAGCAATGACAGCTAATCAGCAAGTAAAACTCAAAGTAAATATTTGGCAAGATTACAGGTTTTAAGAAAAGGAGTATAAATAAACCACCAGGGCAAGTAACAAGATGTTTCCATATTGTATACCTGACTGGAGGGCTTTTTAAATGAGGTCACTGACAAATTCTTTAATTTTTTTTTTTTTTTTCCATTTAGGACAGAAAGAACCACTAACCTGTGCCCTGTGATAGCCTGTAATTTATTAGCTGGGAGCTGCTCTATAGTTGTTGGCTTTTATCTCTTGACTGCCTGAGGCTACAGGCATAATTGAGACTGACAAAAGACAGAATTAACTGGAAGGAAGTTGTAGAGAAATGTGTCTGGTTTTCCATCAGTCTATGTATTAGTATGACCAAAAATTCTAGTGTGATCTTTGGCTGGACAAAGTTGCCTTATATCACTTATAAGGAAGATGATAACCCTTTATAAACTTTGATGAGGACTTAAGAATATATAGCAAGCACAAAATTCTGGTTTTGATAGTCCTTTGCATTAAAATGTTAGATAATCTCAATTTTCCATGGAAAAGTGCAGATGTCAGCTGTATTTATTCTTTAATTTGTTACAGGTAGGGACACCTATAGGGTTTTCTAATTGGGCATGTGGTGCACAGTGGAAACAAACTCCTTGATAGAAAGAACAGGACTGGAAGAAGAGACACATTTTGCAGGACAGAAGAGGGAAATTTCACAGGGGAAATTTTTGTATATTTGGAAAAATAAGAGGAGCAGAATGAGCTAGATCAAGCAGTGTTCAGCTAACTTCTGCAGTACTCAAATACCTCCATTATTTTACCTGTAGAAAGGTAAATATGGCCACAAAGGCAGTCTAGTTGGGTACAGACTCCATGATGCTCCTGCCTGTGCATATAACAAGATTGGGGGGGAGAGGGAAGGGTTGGGGTGCTGTTAGCTGTCCAACAATGCAGGGCACACCACCATCCAGGGCCCTACAGCCAAAAAGGCTCATTAGGTGTAGGCTGATGGCATGATGACACGCTTGGAATGCTACTGCATTACACCTACCCATTTCATCTGGGCATCTCAGTCCTTCTGACTTTATAAAGCCAAATTGGAAGCAATGAACAGCAATAGGAATGAGATTTTGCAATGCTAATAAAGCATTATACACCATAAATAATCAGTACAAAACCATTTTTGTATGAAAACTTAAGATACTGTAGATGGCTCCTGGTTTTCATAACATGCATTCAAAAGAAGTACACAAGACTGAAGACACCTGAGGCTGCAGACATGTCATATTCGTTGTTCTAAAGAATCTTTAAAGTTGCAAAATGAATTCAGCATTTTTAGGCTCGTAACTGAGAAGCTGCAGTGATTTTAGCAAGATCTTTAACTTTCTGCAGTCACTGAGCTAGTTGATAGTGTCCATGCACTGTGAAATAATGCAACATGACAGTGAAGTTTTTTGTTAATCTGTAGGTCATAATCATTGTGTGTCCTTGCCTCTGTTCTCTGAAAACAAACTGTACTGGTGAGATTTGCTTTATGATAATATGTTTTCTGGTACCAAATGCACAAAAAGGTTTTTATTTGTGGTATCTTTTTTTTCAACTTTAGAAAAGACACCACAGTAAATCACCTGAACCTAAAATCTGTGGCCTACACATATGAGGAAGCTAAAGCCACTGAAAAAAAGCCATTCAAAAGGAAACAGGCAACATTAAATCAAATACTTTCTCGAAGGAACTTGTGCAAGTTAATAATCATTGGTCTGATATGCAGTTCAACTAGTGCCTGGGATAAATAAATGCTTTGTGAATGAAGAAAAATTTCTAGCTTGTCAAAAAGTGATTTTTATTAATATAGCAGCTGAATAAATAACAAGGTAAGGTCCTCCCTTCTATTTCCTGTTCCAAGACTGTTTTCAAACAGTTATTTGGTTCTGTCATAGACAATCTAATTTAAAAAGATGTATTTTCTTCTGATATAACTAAAATAGACTGTATAATTTTTTTAAAGCAATTTACAACAGACATTTTATTGTTCCCCAATTTTCATAGATGCCAGCTACTATAATGGGCATGTTACTCAAAAATAGAATCTTCAAACAAACAGTTTACCCAGAAATCCTGATCCTATTCTGTCATTTAGAAAGAACTCCCATTTTTTAAGTATGTAGAAATCTTCACATTTAGCACAACATGTACACCTATGATCAGAAGATATGTTAATTTAAATGAACAGCAAGAGGTCCAGCAGACTTTGACCCTGTTCACAGATATTCCTTTGAGGATAACATAAGTAATGAATGGGGGGAGATTTAATTAAAAAATTGAACTCTTCCTGGTTATGCATGATTAAGTTCACAGACCAATAAAGATTAACACTTAACATTTGCTTGTTTTAACAATGCTCCACGGGCCTGTAGCACTGTGTGAGGACAGCATTTTCTTCTGTAAGAGCTAACAGTATTACAGTGGGGGATCCAGACTGATTCTGAAAATGGCTGCTATGTAGAGATTTCTAGGTAAAACATTATCACAGGGATTAAAAATCCTTTAAAACTTCAGGTAATTTCTTTTTATCTTTCAAATGAAAAAAACAAAACAAATACAATACAAGCTTTTCTTGTGATCCTTCCCATAACACATCACACTACCAAAGTTACTGGATGTGTAACAGTGTCAATATGATAGTGTTCATTTCTAAACATATATATGGCTAGATAATGCTATCCCCAGCACATACAAGTAAGAAAGAAAGACTTTCTACCATGTGAAATGAAATGTGTTCAAGGCCAGATTTGTTAGGGCTTTGAGAAACTTGGTCTAGTGGGAAGTGTCTCTGCACATGACAAGGGGGTTAGAACTAAATGATCCCTATGGTCCCTTCCAAATCAAACCATTCTATGGAAACAGTGTTACTAACTTTCAAATACTACACTGACACAGAATTCTGAACCTGCAGCAAAAGACCCTAAAGTTAACTCAGCATTTGTGCTCTTCAGCATCAGGGGTATGAAATGTAAGCAGATAACTTAATGCAATCATCTGATTTTCTTCTGAGTTTTTAGCTTCTTAACATCCTAACGTAGGTGTAGCAGTTAGATGTGATGAGGCCCTTGTAGAGATACTGACCTGCCTCTTGTGAATATTACAGGACTTAAACACCAGATTTTGTGCATTCAACTCCCATTATAGGAACATAGTCCTTTAAGACTCCTCAAATATGTTTGACTAATAGACTCTCAAACATCTTTTGCTGCCTAGCAGACTATAGCACAGTAATAAATAAATATCTATATGGCTTACAGATTCCAGAGAAACCCCAATTTGCTGTCCCCAATTTAAAGAATATATTTTCCAAGTATGAAACATTTGTTCAAAAACTGTTAAAGCTCCCAAATCATATTGTCTCTAAACTTATTGAGAAAGTTTGTTATACCATAAGGAAATCTGAGGAGATTAGCAAACACCTGAAAAAGTCACAGTTGTCACTCAGCAGCTTCCACAGAAAATTTCAAAGTTTATGTACAACAATAATTCAGGTATATAATGCAATGTTTGACCATCTCCAAAGCCGCAACCTCAAGTTACGAAGTAGCTCCAGGAGGAAATTTTTATGTAGCCCATGTAAGCCCAGACCCCAGACCATCCAGATCTTTCATAGTAAACAGACTTTTCTGTGGGTTGGTGAATGCAGAGCATTTATCTTCAGAAAGTATTTTGCTTCAGAAAATATTTTTGAACTGAATCTGGACCTACAGATAGCTCAAAAATTATATGCTCAGAGGAGGATTTTCCATACTTGATTTAAAATCTTACATTCGTTTCACACACTTTAAATGAAATACAAAATGTACACTAAATGCTTCAGCAGAGTTCAGTTCTAGATTAAGCCTTATCAGGATTAGAAAGCTCCTTACTTGTGTGTCTTAGAATGTTGAAAGATTCCTCACACGCAGTGCCAATGACAGAGGTATTTGTGTAGGAAGGGGCTTCTCCCTGGTAATCTCCTCTCAGGATTCACTTCCATTGTATTCAGACAGTGATAATTTTACCAATGCAACCTCCCTTGGCAACATGATCTATTGCCAAAGCATTCTCATTGTTATGAAGACATTTTTAATACCAAATCTAATATCTGAGCTGCAGCTCAAATGTATTACTTTTTCAATGTATTCAGTGGAAAATTAGAATGACTGCTTCCTCTCTCATTTCAAGGATCTCTCAGGCATACCATCCCTGAAGGGAATCAGTTCCTTTAACCATCCCCAATGGTGTCTCTTTTTTCTCCTTAATCAGATTCTACCATTTTGCTACACAACTTCCATTTTCTGCATGCATAAAATAGGGCAATCCAGATTAGATATAGTAATGCAGTAGACGCTTTCTATAAAAAATAGAGATGTACAGAATATATAAAACTACTTATATGCTGAGTTCTAGAATTCAACTAGGTTTATTGAGTATTTTGATCTGTGGGAAAATAAAACAAAACAGCAAAAAAATAATCTAAAATTCTGTGCAACTTACTGAAAATTGTGAAAATGATGATAACATTATACTAATAGAATACTAGTAATAGTACTAATGGAATATTACTAATAAAATATAGAATATATCAAATGCTTTCATATATAGTTTCTTTTCAAACCAGAGAAAGAAATCTAATATAGCATGAAAAAGAACTGATTTCATAGAATTATAGAATCATTCCAACTGCAAAAGACATTTAAATTCACTGAGTCCAACAGTAAACTTAACACTGACAAATCCACCACTAAACCATGTCCCTAAGCACCACATCTACACATCTTTCAAATACCTCCAGGGATGGTTACCCAACCACTTCCCTGGGCAGCTTGTTCCAGTGCCTGATAACCCTTTCAGTGAAGATTGTTTTCTTAATATCCAATTTAAACCTCCCCTGGTGCAACTTGAAGCCATTTCTACTTGTCTGGGAAAAAAGACTGACATCTACAACAACATTTCACAACATTTTCATTTCTCTTTGCACTACAGCAGTTGGGCAGAGATTTCATTTTAACAGTCTGAACATCTCTGTCCACATAATCTCAATGGATTAAGGCTAGGATAAGTGGAATAGACCAATTTACACATACTGAATATCTTGCACCAGTCATGAAGATCAGGCATGAATTTTGAACTCTTGAGTCTTCCTAATCTAATACAAAAGAATTCTATAACTGGTTTTATCTAACAATCACAAAAGACACTGCACGGTCATCACTTACGTGTTTGCTTGCCTCTCTGGTGAAATGAAGTGTGATCCTAAAATTATACTTCTCCAATTTAGGCTTATTTAAAAAAACAAAAAGTATAAATTTGTACAAAGTTGCTTTTAAAGGTTTAAGTTAGTATCAACACTAAATACAGTGATGGGGCATTTTTCTTTTCCTTCTGGTTTGGGATGTACAATGGCTGCTGTAATTTTAATTTACTCTCAATTTATGATCTAAAAATATTATTCAGAAGCCCTTTTAGTCTCTTGCTATAGTGCCTTCACAAAGAAAGTTAACACTGCAGATTTAAAATCTCAAGTTAAAAAAATAGATATTAATAATTCTGTCTTTTATTTTAAGGATTATCTTTTGGGATCAGACCACTGGTACAAAAATATATTATTCAAGAGAATATGTCACTTTTTGATTGAGCCCAAACAAATTTCTGAAAGCACAGAAGATTCATTACACGTCTGAAATAAATTCAGAAAAACTCCTCCCCATAAAAAACCTAAAAGAGTTGACTGATGTATATCTCCAGAGGATATATTTCTGTGGATTAATTTGAGAACCATTCCTATGATGAGAGAAGATGGTCTGTGAATGTACATACAGATCTTACATACTTGACAAGATAATTTTCTCTTTTGGATTGTTCTTCCACTGGGAATAGTGAAGCTCACAAGGAAAAAATACCATGATAAAAAAATTATCTCTGTGGGAAAATATAAGAAGTTTTCTTGAAATATTCAACAACTGCAGAGGGCACAACAGGAAAAGCTACAACCAGAACAATCTTCTCTATAGATGATTTTGATGTTACATTCCTTTAAATTAGTGTCTGCTGACAGAAAATTTAAAAAAAAAATTGCTCACTAAAACCAGTATTTAGTCAGGTGATTAGACAAAGAACTAACACATTAGAATATGTAGATCCCACAGAGAGTTGTATGTATTTAGTATCTTACACAGTTAGAACTTGACCTTCCTCTCAACTTCTAAGGTGACCCTAGGAAATTAACAACCAGAATAACACTTGTTAAAACTAAAGCAAGCTGTGGTTCTATTGATCTTAGTGGAAAGATTAGGAAACATCTTCTAAGACTATGGTGAGAGCCTGACTTTTGAAGATGCTTATGGCTACACCTGCCCCGGTATACTTATCTTCAGGATAATGCAAAGGTTTTGTTCCTCAAATCTGCACTGGTAAAGGCTTCTCATAGATCAAAGCAACAGCTCAGGCCGGGCCAAGACTTCACACCTTCTCATATCAAAGTCCTAAGCAGACTGCATATTTCATGCCAAGAGGCTTGTTACTCCTGCTCAGCAAATCAGGTAGAAAAGCACCCATCTAGAGGGAAAGCCATAATTAGCACAAAATGCAAAAGGCCATCTGCTTAACAACCATGAGAACACATTATTGCTCCTCCCAGATGAATTAAGAGATCAGCTCAATCTATCTGTTCTGATATCTAAAGCAATCTGCACTAGTTGCCTTCCTGTGGCATCTGCCATCTCTCCCCTTCTATCCTTCTGCTGCATCCTCCCCTAATAATCAGACTGTTAACACACACAAAGCCCGATGAGTGCACGTGGCCAGGGTATAATATTTCTCTTGCTAAGCTACAAGGAAGACTCTGAAGAGTAGTGCTTCCAAAACCAAAAATTCAATATTTTGAAAATGCAACTGTCCTTTCAAAATCTTCACATAGAATAAAACCCAGAGTCGTCCTCCCTGACAGAACAGATCAAATAATGAACTAATAAAGCTAATTTTATAGACTAGAGATATTTCTATTTTAAGTTCAGATACCAGAACTTTGCATAATAGAATCTGACCTCTTGCACAATACAGGCCAGAAGAATTCATTTTATTTCTTTTTACTTTAAACAAAAATTATCTTCAGCACCTGTTAAAAATAAACCCTCATTTAAATTGTAGGGGAAGAAAAGCTCTAATTGCTATTCTTTCCAATCAAAATATTTATTGTATATCTTACAGGAATTCAATGTTTTGCTAAAGCTTAGATTCACATTATTTTCTATGTCACTGCTGTACTACCAGCAAATCTGAAAAAATTTTGGTTTAAAAATATAAAGGCTAGAAATGCCTGTCCTAAAACTTTTAAATAATAAATAAAAAGGCTACAGTAAATAATTGCACCCAAATACATTAAGATGTCAAAAAATACACTTCCCCTCCAATGTCCCTGTTTTTAGACTAAAAAGTGCTTTGCTTTATTTGATTAAAACTAGAAGTTTTAGATTTTTTCAAAAAGAAACTTCAAGTCATTAGACATGACAGAGCTGCAACATGTGGTTTTCATCCTCCCTTGTATTTTTGCCTGGCAGAAAGCCCTCTATTTCCCTGTCTTGGTCCAAGGAAACTCTCCCTGATACCTGGCTCCCCATGGTCTTGGATTTTCTGGAAGCTACCCTGGCTGTGGCTTGGCTGCTTCCTCTGCCTTTTCTGCAGCAGGAACCTCAGCAAAGCCACCAGTAGCTCCTGAGACATGTTAGACCTGAGTGAAAATGCACATCCATCTAATGTCATTTACAAGATAAATAAAAATTCTGAGCAAACACTCCAAACAGGTCCTTTAGCCTGTTTGTGTGGGGTTTGTTTTGTGGGGGGATTTTTTTGCTTGGTTTTTGTGTTTAGTTCATTGGTTTGGTTTGTTGGTTTTTTAATTATTTTTATTTTTTTTTAAATACTATGCTCCTGAGAATTAAACCAATCTTTCTGTTTTTCTGTGGATTTTTTTCAGAACACTAGTATATGGTGTAGCTCAATCTAAGTAAATTGGAGAAAATATATAAATCCAGAACAAAGTAAAACTGTTTCTACATTTTCACTGTGAGGATTTAAAACTATGGAAACATCTGTTCAAGGAAGGAAATGTCCTTACTGTCTTTAAGTTATGCCCTTACTATATTTATACTATTTTCTTGTCATTAACCACAAACACAAATGAACCATGCCATTAATGAATTATTTTTCATTATATTATCAGTGTTTTCATTTTGAAGAATTTCATGATTCATTAAATCAGTCAACAGTGTGCACAGCAGAACGTCATGGAAGAGGCAATTTGTGTAAAGAGATAAAGGCTTGTCAATTACAGTAGCAACAGAAAACTCAGTATAAATGTTAGCTTCTCATTAACTATTATTTTATCTTTATGTTGACTATTAAATATTTTTCCATACACTCCATAACCACTTTTCTTTGTCAACATAGGATGCTTTACTTCTGATCCTTGGCCCATTTACAATACATGGTGTACTAAAATGTAATCCCATTTTAACTAATGAGAAAATAAATTTAAATACAAATACAGAGATATTGTGCAAACCTGAGAAGGCTTGTATTTAATTCTTGAGACAATTAATTTGCATAGTATGATTCAATCTAAGTTTTAGCAATTTGATGTAATAAAGGCTATTAGTACAAACTTCTTAGATTAATATAATGCCTGGATATCGGTAATGCAATTATCTTTGGCAATCGACTGTCATTCTTGTTTCATTTAAGATAATTAGTAAAACTTCTAATAATTTCAATTTCCACATAGTATTTGGGAAGGAAAAAGGAAAAAGCATAGATACAGAGCAAAACACAATTAAAACTGTTATATTTAATAATACCAAATATTTCTTATCTCACTAAGATCACTCCTGGTGGGAATTTATGCAGAGAGTAAGCATAATATACACCTGGGGAAAACCTTGGGGTGCAATTGATAAGAACACAGAGATATTCAGCAAAGACTAAAAGTTTGTTATACATAAGCATATGTTTATTGTAATTAATGCAGCCTTGAAGAAGTCTTAAAAAGAAGCACACTCATTTAACTTAGTTTAGGAAAAACATTATTTGTGCAAGAGATTACTTGGAGGAAAATATTTTGTATTTCCAGATTGATGCTGTGCCTAGGATTCAAAAAGGATAAATTGTACTATGAGACATAAACTAAGTTTTCATTGGAATCACTTGAAAATGCAGATCTTAAAAGAAGAAAAATAAATGTTAGTTATAACTATCATGTGTGGCAGACACTTGGTGTTCTAGTGGATTTCTATATACTAAAGTAATTTCTGCTTAAATGGTAAATGGAGAGTTTTGTGGAGATCATGGTATTGTTAAAACTTCTCTTTTCTCTCCTTGTTTTTCCTAATAGAAAAATCTAGATTTATCTAGTTGTGGTTTCTAAATTTGCTGGTACATATCTGAGATATAGCCAAATAGCCACTTTCATTCAGTCGGCATGGTTTGGTCAAACTTTTGGCAGATTAATAGCATCAGTCACAATCTTAAAGGCCATAGATATTTTTCCCAATATTTTTAAATTATAATGAAAAAAAAGTCAACGAGTAATTCCTGTACATTGAACAAAAATAACAGAAGTGGTCATTACATCTGCACTACTGCAAGTAATGCAGACAGATGCAAGAAGACCTGTGAAAACAGCTGATGCTTAAGATATACTCAAGGGTGACTGGTCTTTTTTAAAAAACAAACAAAATCCTTCAAACTAGCATGTTTTTGATCTGATAGATTGAATGGCCACTTACAGTTTCTAGAGATGCAGTGCATCAACACAAGCAATATAATGTGAAAACTGAGGTTTATTAGCTAAACGCCATAGTTTTAGCCAATAACTGGGTTTGTGATGCTCTCTGTTATTCACCCACTACCCTCCCAGGGGAAGATAAAGAAGAGGAATAAGGGAGAGAGACTTCAGGATTAGGAAAAAAAAAACTGGAATACATATAATAACGTCAATAATAATAATTGCGGTGAAATACATAGAAATATGGAACCCATGGTCCTCAGCTGGTAATTACTTCCCAACCAGAAAATCCCCAATCTGGATTCAGCAGCAGATGGGGGTGGCTGAGCCCAGGGTCCCAGTGACATCCCAACAAAAAAGCCTTAGAGCTGCTGAGCTGCTCCTAATCCAGAGAGGCAGGAGAAAGCGACCTGACATGATGAACAATGTTCTCCTCCAGCAAGGAACCAGGATGCAGGAGCAGCACAGGGAGAGATGACAGAACAAAGAGACACCCAACCCAACCCAACCCAACATGACCCAACACAACACAACGTA
Source organism: Florisuga fusca (assembly GCA_038090715.1). Taxonomy (NCBI): domain Eukaryota; kingdom Metazoa; phylum Chordata; class Aves; order Apodiformes; family Trochilidae; genus Florisuga; species Florisuga fusca. Next base: position 15,681,054 of record JAAWXA010000004.1, on the reverse strand, counting down.
ACCCAGCCCAGTCTGAGGGCCCAGGGCCAGGCTCCCTGAGGAGCCATTTTGCAGTGGGTGCCCGGGGTAGGAGTGCTGTGATTGGTCCATGTGGGTCACCTGACCCACCCTCTCCTCCCCACAGCCACAGCCCCGGCACCTCCTGGGGCAGAGGGCAGCTTGGGCATCGGCCTCGCAAAACGGGGCATCGGAAGTCTGAAATTCAATGGTCCTCAAGTATTTTTTGTAATCTTTTTTAGTCAGCAGGGTAGCATTTAAATTAGGTAGGTAACAGTGGAATTCCCTTCCGGCTTGCTTAGACTAAGATGTTTTGGACATTTTGGTCCCAATTCTGTATGATTGCCCAGACTTCAAGATTGCTGTTTGATCAGTCTCTGTTTAACAACCCCAGCATAAAACCAAAAATGATGTTACATTGACACAGGGCTGAGGACAATGTCTCTGCTTCTCTAGGCCTATATAGATTTTAAAGAGTCATGAAAACTTTTAGGCTACTGTAGTCTACATATGGAAAAACACTATGGCATTTTTATTCACACAGCATTTTTAGTCCAGTGCATACTGAGTGAATTATCAGTGTGTGAATTTCTATTTTCAATTTAAAAAAGAAGAAGGAAATTACTATTATACTTATGGCTAACTTTACATTTCACCATAATGAAAATATACTTTCAGTTCATTATGTCATACAGGTATATTTGCAGTGATAAACTTTATTCCCAAACAAATTACTGAACTTGAGATTTAAAAAATACTGGAGAATAATATAAACAAATTGTTACAGAAGAGGGAAAAAAAAAAAAAAAAAAAAAAAAGCCCTGGTTGTTTATAAATCTTTAATACTATATAAATATGCGTTCCAGATGGCAGTTTAAAAATTTATAACAGATATGACTCTGTAACACATGAAACACTTATGGAGAAAACTACCCTTTAACCCACTAATTATAATTGTAATGTATCGAAACTGTGGGGCATGTTAATTAGTTAACTTAGTATGCTGTAAAATTAGTATTTTTTAAAAGAAGAAGAAATGGAAAGAGATTCGGTATTATTTTTAGTGTTATTATGTTTAGTATTGTGCTATACCTGTATGCATTACGATTTTTTTTGTTGTTGTTCATACTGGGTATTATAGGGACACAGCAAAATAATAAGTAATGCTGATCTAAAACCAAGCACATAATCCTTTCCCTCCCTTCTTTCAAAAGACACTTTTTAAATGTAGTATCTAAATCTTCCCCTCATCTTATCTAAAAACTTTACAGTAATCCAGCAGACAGTTATTTTGAAGATGATACTGTACTCTACCCAGGGTTTACAGGTTTCTACTGGTATGTTTTGTGAAAAGAAAGAAAAAGCAAGAGTTAATCAATGTAATATTTTGAAATGGCACTGATGAGTGCTGCACAAGAAGCATAACTAACACATAGTAGCAGTCCCCCAAAACCAAAGTTTTCTGAATGCATAAAGAAAAATACTGGAGTGATACGGAGAAGTTTAATATGACCTACGTATGATAAAAAAGGGGGAAATAATCTGATTTATAAGAGCAAATACCTGAAAGACTGCAAAATATAATACTCTGTTGACAAACAGAATGGGGTTTGAACCAGGTGATCTCTAAGGCCCCTTCCAGCCCTAGCCATTCTGTGATTCTATGGAAATGTAATTATCTGTGTTGGCTTAATCACTTAATATTCCTGTTGTCACTAGCTATTACTATTATCACTAAATAACACTGAAGTACTATTATTTCAAATAACTTAATAAAAGTTAATTGAATCACATTAGTTTGTCATTTGGGGAATAGTGTGGACTGTATTTTATTTTTTAATTCTGACTACATATAATAAGTACTTTATGCCAAAGTGCAAATGTTACTTGATCTTATCTCATTACAAGCTGTACTGTCACAGAAGCGTCTGCTTTTAACTTGTTCCCGATTAGATTTATTCAGTGATCAATTCTGTCATGTCAAGAATCACAATATGTTAATGGTATATTCCAAAATTATTCTTGCTGTAATTTCTGAAGGTTATTACAGTGAGCTACAATCTTTAGTCTGAATTTCTTGACAAGCATTGCACATCAGTACCTAGGAAAACCACTAAAGCAATGAGAACTGTATTTTAAAAAATAAAAATATTTTTTAAAAATTATTTTATATTTATACTAATTTTAACTTCAGCCATTCAACTATGTGTTCCTCGTAAGTTATTAGAAACTATATATTCAGTTTTGCAAAATGGAATGAAAATTCAAGTGTACATTTAAAAACTTTGAGTACAGTAGAAATTATCCTTCAAACTTTATGAACTTAGATGTGCTTTTTTGCAGTCTCCCAGCTGAAATAAATAAAGCACTCAGTCAAGAGCAGATGTGTAATGCTGCAATGGCAGTGGGGGCAGGGGAGCTGAGAAGTAACATTATTTAGTCAGTTTTCTTGTTCATAGTCTAAAGAATAAAGTCTTTCATTGACTGCAGTGCTCATTAATCCTTCAGAATTTTCAAGGCTAGTTATTTTCCAAATGATTTAATAAGTTATTCAGACAGTAGGTTGTACAATATATTCAAAATGCAAGGATGGGAGAAGCAAGATCTTCTAAAACATAGAAAAATGTCTAAGTAACAACATCAGTTTCAATGTAGTTCCATGAAAATGTGTTTCTGTATGTACATTCAGTAATCCGTATCCAGAGAAATACAGCAGTCCTCATTACAAAAAAAAAAAAAAAAAAAAAATCTGCTTATGCTGCAAATCTTATTCTTGAGACTGTAGTTTACCAAAACATTTTACAGAAATTGTTCTAGAAAAAAATACCATCCTTGCCTCAAGTATGAACATTTTCAATTTAAGTTTGAAGGTAACAGAGCCTCCATTCAGGGTTACAATAGCTCATCCACCAGCAGGTGTTATCTGTTTGACAGGATGCTTATACTCCAAATACGACTGCTTGGAGAGAAAGAGAGAATGCACAGTGCTTTTAGTGCATCCGAAGACTGGAAACCAAATTAATTCATTTGGGTTTACGCCCTGTGTTGGAGATGTATTTTTAAAGGGAAATTGGAAGTTACTAATAGGGGGCTGAAAGACAACAAAGATCCACTGTATGCCACTGCTTAATAACGAATTATTAAATCAAATTATATATATATATGTGTGTGTGTGTGTGTGTGTGTGTATAACCATTTAAAAAGTAATGACACACCCATTTCAGAACAGAAAATCGCTTGTGTTTACTCTTGGAAGTTTAAGTCAAAATCCCTGATTTAAATTTCTACCATGCCTTTTAGTCAAGCAATTTATTTTCAGGAAATCTTGTCCCACCCCTGGGGTTCTTCAGCGCGGCTACTTTCCAGGGGGTGCTAAACTGAAATTAAACATCTTTAGTCTTCCCCAGGTTTAATTTTCTCATCTTTTTCCTGATGTGTTTCTAAGTTTCTAATCTGTCCTGGAGCATAGGACCACTCCTTGACTTTGTTCATTCTTTTTTTATTTCCTGTCTATTTTAAATGAACACAAAGGTGGCAGATAGTAATATTTTCATTATCTGTCTATATTCTTGTTCTTCTGAGAAAGCTTTTTTGGCTCCCATTAGCCTTTCCACTCCCAGATGGGGGATTAAGCACTAACTCTAACACATATTGCTTCAGCTCTGTTGCATGCTTATTTATATTTTTTAACATTTTGCTAGCAGCAAAATCAATAAAAAATGGCCACAGAAAAGGTCCTAAAATGGCTGTGTTTAAGTAAACTTGTACTAACCATCTTTATCATTTGGAGGTGGAAAGGCTATAATAAAACATAACTGCTGGGTTGGCAAAAAAGTAAGATTTCACATGGTTTATAATAACTTGTTATACAAAATGCATTTTGCTGTCATTCCTTTTAAACATCTACTATGCTGGTTCACTAGTCATTTTGTCTGATTTTCATACTGGAAAAAAAATTCAGTAATCATATGTTTTCTGAGGTTTCTTCCAGAACAAATGTACTCTGTTGAATTAAGAATCTGCTTGAAGATCAGTGAACTACAGTGAAGGAAAAGGAAATAAAGCAAGCTTGACTAAATGTGTTTCCTTAGTCAGAATCTCATGGCTTTTCTAGAAAGCTGACTGGAAAATAAAGTCACACTGTAAACTCAAAATATCTGTAATGTGAAGATATTTACATATTTTGTACATTTAAATGAGTATCTCTTCTGTAAAATATTGAAATATGTTCTTCCAACCTGAAATTTTTAAAAATATGTCTAAGTAGGTATTTTGTGCTATAGACTAGATTGCACTACAGCCAGACCAAGTCAGCCAGAATTTCTGGGCCCATCAACTATATTGAACTGCATTTCAGGAAGATGATGGCTACCAGTAAGCTCATGTGAGATTCCATTCAGACGAATTGTCTTTGCCACAAATGAAAAACTTTCCAGATGACTGTTGGGTAATTGACTCCTGATAAGAATGGAGACTGAGAAGATCAGGTGAGGGGTCTCGCCCAGATAAAACCAGCAGCAGAGAATGTAGATAAAAACCCTGTAGAGACTGACTAGTGACTGTTGGGCTGTAGAAAGTACAGTAGGAAAACTTGGGCCATGGAGACTCCAGGAGTGTATAAGAAACTCCAGTGTTTACATTCTTGGATGACTTCTGACCTGCCTAGGACTGGCCCACCACCCAGGAGGAAGGATTATTGGTCTCCTCAGGTGGTGATACTCTTATCTCTCTCTCCTCCCCTCTCTCCAGACTTGCCAAATCTTTGCCAGGTTACTTTATATTGTTTGTGCTATTTGCTGTCTACCAAATAAAATTTTCTGGTTGCACCCAACCCTTCGTGGTTGGACTTTGTTCTTGCAGGATCTGAATAATAAGTTACTTAGACCACAGGGTGGAGCAGATCATAATAGCTCATCTTTCTCATTTTGAAGACACATTAGATAAGGATATTTCTTATGTGAATCAGTATTATTACATCTTTTATTATTATTATTATTAAAAATTAATAAGACAGTTGAAACAAGCTAATATCTTGGTGCTTCCCATCTTCCTCACATGTCCATGAGACCAAGGAAGTGTACCAAGTTCAAGGAGCAGTTAAGCTGTTACCTATTACACATATAGAGGTATAAATGCCTCCCTACATTTCTCTTTTAATTTCCACTCTCAATTTGTTCTTAAAAAGCATAAGGAAATGTCTGTATCAAAACAATGTTGCATCTGGCTTAGTGGCAGCCTGGTATCTAGATCAGCAGCAACCACAGATGTGATTCAGAGCCTTGCCACTTTCTACAAACCATTTTCCCAGAGTTTATCACACTTTGTACCCTTCTATGTTAGAGCATAAACATGCTCAAGTCCCTCCAATTTTCTAAAGAAAAAGGCATTTGACTCTCCTTTTCAGAAACTGTTTATTTCTTCTTTCTCTTCAGTTTCTATGGGCAGAGAATTAATATATCTAGCACTAACTGGGTTTCCTTATATTATCCAGAAAGTATTAAAAAAAAGTCCTTCATATCTTCTCTGTATTCTAATATTAAGAAAAGTGGCCCATTTTCCTTCTTTCACTGACTAGCTTCCTTAAGCCAGCTTTCTACTCTTGCCTTTGTTTTTCCTCTACTATTCCATCCTTTTGTAACTTTCTTTTTTTCCTCACCAGAATAAGTCTTTACGTCTATCCTAAACATAAAAATACTACCTCAAATCCCATGGTAATTTTCTCCATGGTTACCAGAGTCATTCTGGCCTTGTGCATTTTCTGTTTAAATTATTTCTTTCACAAAACCTTTCCACAGAAAACAAATTTTCCTTCTATTGTTACATGACAACACTTGTATCCAATTTGTATTTCTTTCTGAAAATTTACCACCTGTAACTTCAGGCATCTGAAGTTTACATATTTTAGATTTTTACTGGTAAACTTCACCTCTCCTAAAAGTTGTTTCATAAAAAAACAAACCAAAACAAAACAATGGAACAAATTCACACTATTTTTAGGCCCTGATCTGTTTCAGGTCACTATTTCAGAGAGAATGGCTTCCTAGATGTGTCTTATTTCTATCAGTTATATAAAAAAGTCCCACTCCGACTGCTAAAGCTCTGTTTGGCTTTTTGCTACTTTTTACTGGATGCCCATACGTAAGCTTAAGTTCAATTGCCTATAAAAAAACCCAATTTTTTTTCCTGCTTTTTTTCCTTGCTACCTGTAGTAGCAATCTCTTTCTGTCTCCATCAAACCAGGCTTTTAACTTGAAAATCATATTGGAGTCATATCTCTTACTGGAGTCATCACATGAAGGATATTTACATCTTAACAAATTTGGGTTTCACAACTGATTTTGAGTTTTTATCATTTTCACCTTTCTTAGAATAAACTTTTTTTTTCCTACCTCAAATGCAAAGGTATTCAAGATGTTTCTCCAAAATTAATAATTCACTCTCCTAACTCTGACAATATAAATTCCCTCTTTTTGTTTCTCTGTTAAATTCCCTTCTCTAACGTATCATAAATGAAAGTGGAGACAAAAGTTTCACTGCATGTCAACAATCTTACAATTTCTTGTAATTTTTCCTTAAGTATCAAGGATTAACCTTGCATTTCCCACTTAAAAGCACTTCCTTCTTCATGTTCCCAAGGGCAGCTTACTATTTATAGTTAAAAATAACTTACTGTTTCCTTCCAATTGATTATGTATTAATCATGATGCTATTATAGATTCTTTTCACCTTTACATGGCAAGCTATCCAGAGAAAGAAGTGATTTTCTTCATTATACAAACACCTGTTAAGTAGTATTTGGAAAAGACCTATTGTGACAATAGAATATATATTTTTAATCATATCATAAAATTATATTTTGCCTTGAAGCATTATTTTTTGTGTGCATATTTTGTATAACAGAAAAGATTCATATCAAAAGGTCATTCCAAATCAAGGGGAGCCGTTAGATCTCTTCCACAATGGATGTTCTGTGGCACACAGTTGAGTGGATTAGTCTTACTACATTCATAAGGCCCACTCCTGTATATTACATTCTCAATCACTATCTAAAAACTACTTGTAGTAACGCTTACAGAATACAGTCCATAGATATTATGTGAGTTGTACTATAATATTACGGAAATTACTTGAATATAAATATTACCTAATTTTATAGCCATGAAAAGGACTTAATTATTTTTCTAACATGAATGTAATAGTTTTACTTTCTAGGGCTGTTCTTCTTACTTGCTGGAAATGAGGTCATTCCAGTATTCTGAAAGTAAAATGAAATATGTTGTTTTGTTTGGGGTTTTTTTTCCAATATTGTGATGTAATTTTGAATATTAACGCAAAGGGTGAAGTAGGTGGAAAACACTGAATGATTTTATGCATTGAATGAAATCAGACTAAACCGTCCAGAGGGATAAAACAATACCAAAAGGTGAAGAAACTTGTTATAAGCTCTTTTGCCTGTCACTGTGATGGTACTGTAACGAGTGTGATATCAATAGGCTGAAATCATGGGAAGGATTGAAACTACTTCTATCACCTTTCACCAAAGCCATCCCCTTGGGAATGCAAATCAAAGAGCCATCATGCAGGTCAGTTATTAACATTCTGAGAGCAACTTTATCTAGCTTTCAACTAGCTTTTTTTAAACTTTATCTACCTAGCTTTAAATTCACAACTCAACTGAGTGTCAGGGTGCTCGCTACAGACTATGAGGAAACACTGACAAGACTGCCAGCCCGGCTTTCAGTACGACAGTACCACATGAGGAACAAGTCCATGAGCCACTGCCACGTTTCACAGCAACAGAGGAGGAAAGGAGACTTCAACTAAGAGCTCAGGTACAAATCCTGAGAGGGAATCTTGATGGATGTTTCTATTTTCTGAATCTCGGTTAAAAATATTATCTGCTAAGAGCTGAGGAAAAGGGCACCTATGCCAATCAGATCAATCTTTATACTTATGTTCTCTGGGAGATATAATTAATGACTCAGTTAATACCATTAATGAATCAATTAATATTTTGCCCCTACAATTTCCTGAGTAGCTGGTATTATGTAGAAAAGCTGGCTCTGGGGATAGATGGTGGAGGCAGGAGGTGTATCAGATTTGACATACAAGTTTCAGAGCTTTCAGAAAAACTGAAAAATAAAACTGATGATTGATTATAGATATTTCCTTGCAACTTGGTGGTTTGGAACACCTTAGTATATTAAAAATATGAGGATGTTCCTTAAAACTTATGTCTATTAACAGCCTGAGATTGAAATTAAGAAAATTATTACTTCCTATGGAATGTTTTTTTACTATACATATAAATAAACTTTAATCCCCATCACAATTGATTTTCACAGCTGGTCTTTTGACTTCTAGTCCTCAATTTGGCTCCTGAACAGAGGATACGCTTCAAGACTTTTATTTAATATTCAATTCCCTTCCCTGGCCCTTGTCAGAAAACAGCCCTTGAGAAGTAGGAGTGTATAAAAAAGAGTATTTTTATTGTTCATTAAAAGCTGTCAGTGCAATTTTTTTTTCCCTAGAGTTTTCAGGAACATTTGCCAACTGTAAATAGTCTGTACTTAAGACACTGTATAAGTGAATTTGTTTTCTTCGTAAGTACTTAATTTTCATAAACTGCATTGCATCTTTCTCAAAACAGATTAAGCAGAGCAAATAAGTGCAAGATGACAAAATAGTCTCAACCAATACTTATACATTAAGTTCATAAAACAAAGATGTGCAACGTTTTCTTTTTTTTTTCTTTTTGTCAGAGCCTAGTTATCAATATTTATAAGAAACTAAACCATGAAAATAGCCATTCTTTAAAAGCCTGTGTTGCAAGGAAAATTACTTTAAAATCTCAGATTTAAAAATAAGCTTAATTATAAACATTCTTGATTTGTGGCAAGTAGACATTAATCAGAAATAAAATAAGAACAATGCATAAGAGAGATTTTTTGGCTCACAGACTTAATAAATCTCTCTTTTACATTTTATATAACAATGTATAAATACAAGACATTGTGTTAATTTGATGAGTTTTATAACAACCAATTTTGATAAGACACATGAAATTCAGCTGTTGTTTCAATTTCTTCCTTTTGTTTTCAGTGTTCTTCCTTTCCATGAACAATTACCATCTAGAGCAATAACACAAATGCATCATGTTACTTTACCCTCTGTGAAATATATATGTAACTGTAAACTTCTTTCAGATGGTGAAGAGAGACCCAGTAGAAGTGAATATTTTCCTGAGTTATTAATTATTTTAATGTAATTTTTCTCTTTTAGCAGATAAAAAAGAAGAAGAAAAAAAAGAAAACACAAGAAGAAAAAACAGATGTTCATCTTTATATATATAACTTGATTTAATTTTTCATCTTTATGTTCAAGTTGCTTTGTTCAGGTCGTTTGTTTGTTTATTGATTGTTTTTAAGCATAGCTATTGAACAAGCATAATAACTACAGCATTTCGCTTTTGCCTCTCCAAAAGAAGTATGGGAGCTGAAGCTTAATCATGAAAGGATTATACTTTATGTATTGATGCTGGACATACCAGCCCCTAGTTGAACAAAGGGGGCATTTAACTCAGTTTTAGGTCCAGAAATAAAAAATGTATATTATCCAGAGAAGGCTAAAACTTCATGTCAGGAAAACAGATTGTATGAAGAAGTGTAAAATTAAAGTAGACCTACCTTCTGACATGGATGCAATAGCTTCAGACAAGAGGAAAAGTGTGGAATAACAGTTATGGAAACCTCATTTATTGACTGAAAACACTGTAGCCCAAATTTCCCATCTTAGTGAGATATCACATAGTAACAATCTTGAGATGCAATAGACCTGGGAGAATTTACACTCATCACCTGAAGATGACAGATCACAGATCACACTATGAGTTCTCAGAGATGCCAAACAGGTCTTAGGAATTACTATTTTGAAATAATAATTATAATAATCCTTGCATAGCATAAACAGGAATCATATAATGAATGATAAAAGCTTTGTAAAATGTTGATTTTCAGCAACTTTTTTTTGATAAAAAGATTCACAGTCTGATAAATATCTATCATATAACAAAACTGTTAGATATTTTGTTATGCAAGCTACAAGGAGCAGACAAGTTGAGAAGCATCCATAAAGCCACCAGCTAACTTCCAATTATTTCTATTATGAAGCTGCTCAGAAATCATTTAATGATTCAAAGCAAAATAATTTTTTTAAAAAGTAATCCAATGCAAACAGTCTGAATGAGAGGCTGAATGATGATGGATCATCATTTCAGAATGATTTTATACATCTCTGCAAATCATAAAAAAAAAGAGTCATGAAAGAGGACTAGCCTCCCTGTCTCTTTTCACCTCTCTTTTTACCTTTTTGTTGCTACTATATCCTGGATTTCCTTGGGTGCAGGTCTGTGCAGACTCCTGTTTCATCCAGATTACCATTATATTATTCTTCTATTAATGCTATTCAAAATGATTGTACAGATTATAAGAAAATAACAAAATTTGGATTGAATTTATTAAACTGAGTTATAGGAGCTGCATTTGTTACCTTATTGGATGTTTCTCCTCAGCATCTTTAGCATGATGTAGCAAATGTAAATGCAAAAAACAAAATCCAAACAAAAAAACTTGCAGCTACCATCCTTGCACTTCTAATTCTATAAATAACTATGTCAAAATACTAAGTATTATGTTGTACATCTATTTTAATAAGTAAAAGTAATTATATTAATACATCTCTTGCAGAAAAAGTTCCAAACTTAGGGACACTGTGAGGAGAAAGCCTTTTTGGCTGTGCTTTTCATTTAACATAAAGGCACTTCCAGCATAATTACTTTCAGGACTTTAAAGAGGCTAAAAAATTGATTTTGGAGGTGGGCAGGTATCAGGGTTCAGAAGGACATTGTCAAGCACATAGCTTAACTCTTTATTTTGATCTGGCAGTATCCACTCTTCTACTGGCAAAGTCTAGACAGTGTCTCACAGAGGCAGTCCAGGTCTTCAAGTCATGCCTTGAACAATGTTGCCAGAATCATAGAATGGTTTGGGTTAGAATAAGCCTTAAAGATCATCCAGTTCCAGCCCTGCTGCCATGGACAGGGACACCTCCCACTAGACCAAGTTGCTCAATCTCTCATCCAACCTGTCCTTGAGCACCTAATGGAGGGTCCATCCACAACTTCCTGGGGCAGTCTGTTACCCTCACAGTAAAGACTGTCGTCCTAACATCTAATCTAAATCTATCCTCTCTCAGTTGAAATAGTTTATTCCTTGTTCCATCACAACTGTCTCCAATAAGGTGTCCGTCCCTAACTTCCATGTAGGCCCCCTTTAAGTAATGGAAGGCTGCCATAAGGTCTCCCTGGAGACTTCTCCAAGTTTTACAACTCAGACTCTCTCAGCCTGTCCTGAAAAGGGACATGCTCCATCTCCCTCATCATCTTCATTACAAAACCTCTGGTTCCATGTCATTCTGGGAATGCATTTTATGGTACTGAGTCATGCTTGTTATCTACCACATTACAAGTCGGATGCCTTGCATGGAGTAATGTTAGAAGATGGTTTCTTGCCTATATTGACACCCAAAGGGAGCTTGGGAGAGCAAGTGGCCAGGTGGGCACTGTCAACATGATGAAACACTCTTGATGCACTTTGCAGGGCCAAGTTATTACCAAGGTGATCAGCAGAAAGTCAGTGCAGGTCACACCAGTGCAATATCCCTCTTACAAAGAAGGCTTCAAAACTAAATAATTCTGGGTCCACTATGGTTTTACTGACTAAATGAAAACAAAGTAACCCACTTTCTGTAATTTTGCCTAATTAATGTTCTCTAGATGTGTGTTACAAAAAAAAAACAAAGAAACCCTGAAAACCTAAAATTTAAATACTAAGTTATATATATATATGTTATATATAGAAATTAATCTTTTCTCATCTTTCTCATCACCTGCTTTCATTTATCAGTCCTCTTCTTATAACTATACCTTCAAAGCTTTATTATGCTACATATAGAAAAGAGTTACAGAAATAACTGACTTTATTCCAGTCTTTTTGGTCATTGTATAGTACAGAAATTTCCAACATTAGAAACAAGTATTTGAGAGAGCCATGCTTCTGCCTTCTAACCACGATTAAAGCTGATCAATTTCTTTTCTTGTGCAGTCCTCATTCTTTGCCAAATTTCAGTGCTTGACCTCTCATGCCATGGCTGACAAGCTTGCCAAATTTTTTTCAGTGTTTTACTGAAGGATAGCTGAGATGATCATTAACTTGGTCTCATTATATTGAATTAGTCTACTTCAGCATGACCAACCCTTCTACAATTTCACTTTTTATATTCTTACATCCAATTTCTTTAATTGGCTAAAATGGAAAGAAATTGACCTTTTCATCCTCCAGAGAACATTGAGCATTCCAATTGACTTAGTCTTCTTCCTTAATGAAAAATTGATGGTACCAGCTGCACAGGTAGCTCATATTTAAACAAAGAAACAAATAAACAGATCTCTTCAGGAAGGTTTGCATGTACAACTAGTAAGAATACCAGAAAAATCTGAGATTAAAATACACACATAGTAAATATGTGGGGCATAACCTATGTTATATATACATATATATATTTCTATTTGTCTTTAGAAAATTTTTACTAATTCTTTCCCATACATGGGAAAATCAACACTTGGCCTCTCTAGATTTTCTCAGATTGTCTGATTATTCTTGTTTATATTTTCTGTCTGTATCACTATTTTTCATTGATAAGGAGGTAAAACATCCTTTTCTAGGTCACAAGCAGTACTTAAAAAGCATGAATACTGAATAGTATTCTTCTGTCCTTCAAGAATGCAGGCTGTCCTCTTGTAAATTTTTAATAGAAAATTCATCTGAAAATCTCCAGTCTCTTTTTCCATCTAATTTTATTTCAAATTGCTAATTTCTTGTTTCAGTTTATTTGACATACAATGACTGACTTTGTTGCCTGTAAAAACCCTGATCAAACCTCACCCAGGATGGCTGAACCCCTTTCTCTTCTTTGTCTCTTCCAGACTTATGCATAATAAGACAAAACTTGATGCCTTCCAGCATTTTCCTATAACTCACCCTTTTCATTTGCTCAGAGAAATTGCCTTGGTAATGAATTGTCACTTTTTCAATTTATGTAACAGTAAAAGAATAAGAAAAACTGGGTGTGGGGTTTTTTTGTGACTGTGGGTGAAATGACACCCTAGGATAATCAAAAGGCTTTGTAAAAAGCTTCTGATAGAGCATTAGGGAGAAAGAAACAGACACTTGAGTAGGCCTTTGCTTTCAGAGAGCATTTTAATTTGGCAAACCAGTAAACTCTCTTCTCTGATATTACCATACCCTGTAATCTCAAATAAAAAACAGTGATCTTTTCAGCCAGTGTTCAGAGCACATTATCACACGAGATGTGCTGTGGCTTTACCAAAGCTCTGAAAGTCACCCAGGGTACCTTTAGGTATCCTCTGCTCTGCCTGTGCTTTACAAACATAAAGCACTCTTTTAGTGTACAGCAAACAATAAAAGAAAAAAGTTATAAACTCATATGGTTAGCACTTTTCTGCACTTCATCACTGTCTCTAGAATCAGGAGAGTTTCACAGAAGTTTAATAATTCCTGCATTAAAACAGGCACTATATTTTTTCTCCAGAATTTCTTGCAGCTTATAAGATGTTTCCAATATTATTATAATTTAATTTCCATATAAGTAATTTACATCCTTAGGATATAGATCTAGAGATGTAAATATTGAGAAAATGTTCTCAAATAAAATATCTTTACATGATAAATTGATGAACATATAGAGTTCAGCCAAAGCTCAACAATAATAACATTAATGTTTCAGCTGTGCTGAAAATTAGTAATTGCTTCACCTTCCCAAGCCATGGGAGACATTTCATGAAGTCTCATATACCTATAGAATAAAGCCATGCACATATCCCTCATATATATGGAATTTATCTCTAAATTAATTCCAAAGTTACAATCTCTCAGTAGCCATTCATTTACGTAATGGTTGCTGTCACATTAATTTTTACAAACCACCAACAAAGGAGCCACACTGGCATCCAGAGGGAGAAAACATGTTCTTGCAGTCATTACTAATGAAAGGTCAAATGAAGTGCATGTCCAAATTCTCTTTTGTGGGGGACTGAAGAATATGGTGTATGATTCTCCATTTATATTATAGTGTGTGCCCTGTGGTGTATTTGTTTAATAGAGTTATTTTTTCTTTGTTTAAAAAACAAGTGTTTCTCAAAAAAGCCATTATATTATACTTTATTACTTAAAGGATTCTGGTTCACAGAACATGAATAGTACTAAATTCATCAGTGTCTCCCTATCATCTTTAAGCAGAAGGATTACAGTGAAGAAATATTTTTTTTTCTGTGCCTTATCTGCAGCCTCACAGGGAGAGGACTATGGAAGACCTAATTACATTTACAATGAACTGAGGGGAAAGTGGTTCAGAGGTGAAATTTTCATTAAAACAATTATTCATATCTCCTTATGCTAATTCATATAAAAATGCTGAACTGTAGAACTTGGGGTTCCTAAAATATGTATCAACAAGATTTGAGTGTTAATGAGCTTTCTGAATACTTGTGAGAAGTTGTGTTCTTAGAAATTTGAGAAGTCCCAGTGACAGGAAGGAATAGACCCACTCAGACAACAAACCTTCAAATTATATTCAAAGCATTATATTTTTCTCTATGAGTTATCTGAATTTCCCATTAACCAAGGTAAGTGGAAACAATCTGACACCAAATATCATCAGCAATATTAGCTTGTTAAAGTTATACTTAGCACTTGTACAACATAGGATGATCTTGCTTGCATTGAGGGGTTTTTATATATGTTTTGTATGAACTGATGCAGAACAAGAAAACATGATTTAAGCACAGCTGCGAGTGTTGAATAGCAGGTAAGAGAATGACAATAATCATTCTTCATGATTATTTAGAAGTTTAGAAGTTAGAATTTAAGACACCTTTTTTGACATTAAAGATCTGCAACTTGAAATTCAAAACTTCTTAGCATTTTCTTCATTGCTCTCTTAAGGAGTATTAATTGATATCGAATATTGTGTGGTGGAACAAATAGGTTTTTTATCACAGCTCAGGTCTAATGGTAATTTCCCATTGACATGACTAGGACATTATGAAGTTTAGCATCTCTCTTCAAATCAAGTAATCCCTTCAGCATGGTTGATCTTGCAAAATGTGCTCAAGGCATTTTCTTTTTAGCACCATAAATGAGATGGTGTTTGGCTCTCTTGCATACTTATGCTGCCTAAGAAAGTGAGGAACATTTACAACTATTTATGAAATAAAGGGATACTAAGAAGTTTAAATTTAATATTATGAAAAGTGAAAAGCAATGCATCTATTTCTATATTCTAGATGAGATTAAAGATACTTACAAAATACAGAGTCTGTTTGAGTTCAGAGAAACATTTAAAAGTCCTTATGTCCTTAGCTTTGTGTCTCTGACCAAAGTCATAAATGACATCAGATTACCAAGAGGCAGGAAAGTAGGAAATTCATACATTTTTGAAGTTTTTTTTAGTTATTATTGAGTGCATATAAGATTATTGGAAAATAATCTTATATTAAAAGAAAAATATTTCTTTTAAAATAAGACAATAGTTTATGTTTTATTTATTATACAACCATTTATGTTCAGATCCTTAAAGGTAATAGGCATCTAATATTAAATTCAGTTTTAGCAACTGACTCAGAGTAAATATCAACTGAAGTGGAAGTTAGGAATCTCAGTGTGTCTGGAGACTTCAGTCAGGGTAAGCAACTACAAAGCAAACTAAATGAGGTTCACAATGTCAATTGGAGACAGCTATTTCAGAGAAATTAAAAAAAAATCAAACCACTGTTTATTGTGATAAATACTGTTATTTTTTCCACCAAAATCAGTATTCTTACTTCAGGGACTCTGTTGTGATAACTTACACACAAGCTCAAACTGAAATATGTGGTTTCCATTAGTGATTTTTATCTTTGGGAGGAAGCATACAGGTAAGTTTCAGAGCAGACTTGCAAGCTTAGAATACGTAGTAATTTTTCTCTGTACTCATCTGTGTTGGAAGAATATTGCTTCAATCTTGTTTGAAAACACAAATTCTCCCCACCAGCCTCCCCTACATGTACTCCTGCAAATCAGCGGTTTATATCTATGTCCTCTCTGCCATTTTGGTTTAATATTATTTTATTTAAAAATGTACATTGTCTGAAAGTGTTCTACAGAGGTACATGGTTATCCTAGATTTCTGCCACATTGCTGAGGTTGTGCCCTTCAAATATCAATTTCATCAGCACAGATTTAAAAGACTGAAGCATCCAGTGAGATAGCCAAATGGTGCAACATATTTGCATTTTCCAACAAAGCTGCTATAACTGTGCTGTAACACAGTTAAAGTATACCTCTCATATCACTGAATACAACTGAAAACATGCCATGTTTTCCTCAGCTGGAGAGCTGAGGAATTAGCTATTCTATTTGCCACTTTCTAATTCTCTTTGAAATAGTTGGGAATGCAGTGAATCTGAAAATGATTAAACTATGTATGATAAATAATTGATAAGCTGTACTACAGGTTTTATTTAATAATAGTTTGTAATAAGAATAACCAATTGTGGTAATAAATATGCCCACATGTACATCCAGAGTGAGATGAGAGGGGAAAGGCAGGAAGGGAGGGAAGGATCATTTAATTTTCCACTAAAACACGGCATTGTCTGGCATAAATAGATGCAATTAATGACAGTTCACAAAAGTGCATGAGACCGGAAGTGAATACCACAGCAAATTGCAAATTCAGGAGATAATTACATTCAGCAGACTATAATTACCCCTCCTGGAATCTGTCCAGTACTCGTGGGTCCAACTCAACAGCTCAGTCAGACTGAGAACTGGCTCCGAAGAGCAAATGCCCAGAATGACTGTGTTGAACACTGTATTTCATGTGGGCAGCTACTTACTCACAAGCTCAGAAATAGCCCCATAAAGCAAATGAAACCTGTCACAAGAATAGTGCAGCAAAAAGAGACCATCAGCATCTATCAGACAATGATAAAACCTTATTTTTTGAGGCACACACTTCCTTTCTGTGCATCAGCTAACTGGTAACTGTCACAATTAAAAAATTGCTTCAGTTAATAGACATTGCAGCTGTTTGATAAATTCACTCAAGCTACAAAAGGCTGCCACTGGCATAAGTTTCTCTTTTTCTTACTGGTGTCATCAGAATGCTGGAAGCTAGTATATTGACAGCCAAGTTCAGCCTGATATTTTTTTAATGCAACTGTCAGATATTGACTTTTTTGTTATGACATTTACATCTGATTTGCCCTGTGTCTACCTAATGTCTGTGAAAGTAAAAAAAAGTACAAAAGGAAAGTAAAAAGTAAAAAAGGATCATCAAGTAAAAAAGGAACACAAAAAATTCAGACAAAACCTAAAGTCAGAACTCTTGTGCTATTCTGCCTCATGCATTTGCTTGCACCTGGCCTCAGCAGCCTCTCATTAGCAAAATGAAGAGGATACGGCAAGAAATATGGCAGAGCACAATGCTCAACTAAGGCATAATCCTTGGATTGGCACTTTATATCTATTAATTTTTCCATTTTTAGTTCATTAACATATATTCAAATATCCACAGACTGGCTAAAAATGGGAGATACTAGAAAATTGACTGCTCCGAGCCCCTGCTCAGAGCAGGGCCATGACAGCAGGTATTTCCAAGGATATGTCCAGTTGAGTCTAGAGTATCTCAATGGATGGATACTTCACAACATCTCTGGACAACCTGTACCTCTGTGTAACCACCTGTGTGGCAAAGAAGTTTCTTCTTACATTTAAGTGAAATTTCCTGTGTTTTTGCTTGAGGTTTTTGGTTGTTTTTTTTCTTCTTTTCTTTTGGTTTGTTCTTTAATGGAAAAGGTACTTTTGGAACTGCTGATTTTGTATATGCCACTACATATTTAATAAGTTATTCAAAGTTACCTGATTAATTTTTTCCATGTAAAAAATATTTATAAAACAAAAGGCTTAGAGGGTATTCAGTCTCAAGGTCTATTAAATTGTAACAATTTTATGAGTATTCCTCCAATTGTTTTCTGAGGTAGAAGTATATTTGTAATGAACAATGAACTGCTTTGTCACAGGAAAAATATATTGATTATATGGTACCTGACATTCTATTAATGTGTTTAGAGTTTGCATTCTCTAGTTAATACATAAAATCATAATGTACCTACATCATCTTCTCATCTAAGCCCCAGTGTTTGATTTGCCTTTAATCTCAGAAAATTAGGTGCTTACAGGAAAAGAAACGGATTCAAGGAGTAATGAAAAAGGTAAACGGACAGAAATGCTTGTTATAAAGCAACAATGCCAATTTGTTCTAAAGTATGAAGGAATAATATAGTTATAGTCATGTCTTCTTTTGATCGTGTGTATTAAAAACAATGACAGAATTACCGTAAGACCTATAGGTTCCTATAAGAGTAACCCTACAGGAAATCAGGTGGTTAATTGAATAAACTATGTGAAGTTTTTCTTTCCATTCCAAGATGGCTTTGACAAAGACTGTTTTGGAAAAGACATTAGGTATAAAGGTGTTTGCTGTCCTGTGTCAGCCTCTTTGACCTACATATGTGAATGTATTTATAAGAAAATGAAGTGTTGCAGAACTGGAGTAACGGTGTCTATTTTGTGCCCTTCCAAATGCCATTATCTGTATGACAAGGCATAAGGAAAGACAGATACACTGAAGGATTTCAGGGAGTTAAGATGTTTATCAGAAAGTTTATCATCTTAAAAAGATGAAGAAAAAATGGGGGGCTGGAGCGGCGAAAAATATACACAAAGGAAAAGTAGATAAAGAATTTGGAAACTGATACTATGAATTTTGCTGCTGAATGTATCAGCAACATTTACGGAAATCTTCTCCGCTGCAGTAAAAATTAGTTCACATGGCAAATTCAAGCAGGACTACTAAAGACTTTCTGCAATGTTTCAGGATGATATGGAAACAGCTTAAAAATATACCAGAAAGCTCTGGGTAGATTTTACCCCTGCTATGTTTTATGACTATCTGGGAACTGTTGCAAGCATTTATCAAGTCATCATTCCAGCTACAAGACCCTTATCAGAGACTGCATACCCTTTGTGGGAGCAGGAACAGAGTTATGTTGCTCTGTATGAAAAAGAACCCA
This sequence comes from Florisuga fusca, assembly GCA_038090715.1. Classification (NCBI taxonomy): domain Eukaryota; kingdom Metazoa; phylum Chordata; class Aves; order Apodiformes; family Trochilidae; genus Florisuga; species Florisuga fusca. The sequence continues at coordinate 15,661,805 of JAAWXA010000004.1, read as the reverse complement.
TTTTCTGTTGATGATTCTAGAGTATCATCAAAAAAGACAACTTCCATCTAAAATCCTGATGTGATTCACGTATTTAACCATGTTTTATAACAGATCCATATAAATACAATCCTGTTACTATATAATCTGTTGTATTCACTTTTACCTTCTCTGAAAATCATGTACAATTCCATTTGGTATTGCTGATTTGATCATATTTTCAGTGTTGTGGTTTAATGCTGGGCTGGCAATTAAACAACTGACAGATGCTCTCTATTAGCCCCTCTCCCCTTCCCTGTAGGAAAAGGAGAGAGAATAAGGGAGAGACACTTACAAGTTGGAAACTAAACTACACAGCTTTAATGTAGTGATAAAAAAGAAAATTAGTAAATATATACAAATATATACAAAAGCAATATCACATTCCCCCTTCACTTAATGATGATCAGGTCAGCACCAAGGCTGCAAAGCAGCCCTAGAATAGTCCCAGGCTGGGCTGCTGGAGTCACTGGCAGATGGGAGCTGGAGGCAGGAACACACAAGCTCAGGAGGGCATGGATTGGGATCAAAGGCAGTTGAACAGACGGAATACTCCCAGTGTGTCTGCCATGGATGAAGAGGACTTGACCCTCACAATTCCTCAAATCTATTGAGATCCCTCAAATATGTAGAAACCAAGTAAGAGACCTCAAAATCCTTTTTGTTTGTTTGGGTGGGGTTTTTTTGTTTGTTTTGTTTTTTTTTGTTTTTTGGGTTTTTCTGTCTTTTTTCTGGAAATGTCTTATTCCTTATTGGGAAAAAGGAAAATGTGTATACTGCTTAACTGATTTAAACACGAGTTGAAAATAATTCAGCAAATAGAATTATAGCTGAGAGTTACTATAAACTTTTAAGAAACTCTTTTTCTGGTAACCATGACACTCTTAAGTATTCATGACAGTACTTGAACGCAGATTTTGCAATTTCGTCGATCCCACTAAGAGATATACAAAATTTTAAATAGAAGTTCATGATAGAAGATAATGTTAACTGGATAAAATTCAAATTTTTGTGCTCATATGAATTCATAGTATTTGCTAACTTCTTTATCCTACCAGTTTATTTTATTTTTAAATTCTACTGAAAGAAAAAGCACAGTTTTTATATATCATCTGATCCTTATAAAGGAGGATAACTAAAATTTAAATAAAAATATTGCATAATGGAAAAGTCCATCTAAACATCTTTAAGAGTGACAAAGGTAAGAAGCAGGGTTCACAACAAAGATGCTTTGAAATCTTCAGATACTTGATCTTCTGCTCCTGGTACGTTTTCAAAGCCGTGGTTTCATTACATTCTCTGTGGATGAAAAATTTCATCACATACAACTAACTGTAACAAAGGAAGACAGTGAAGAGGGAGAGGAATTTGACCATGGTTCTTAACACCACCTTTTATTTGTGAAAGCCTTTTAGCTTCCAACAAGGCTGCATGTTTCTGTACAGATCGCAATTTTTTTAGCTGGAAAACACTGAGACAGCGTTACAGCTTGAAAAGATGATCAGGGAGAGCTGGTAAGAAAATATTCATTCATTCCAACTGCAATTTTTATTCTTAATTCCACATGAATTAGTCAACAAAAATAATATGAGAAAATTATTTGGATGTCAAGTACTCAAGTAGAATCATAGAATAATTTGGGTAAGAAGGGACCCCTAAAGGTCATCTAGTCCAACCCCCCTGCAGTAAGCAGAGACACACTCAGCTGGATCAGGTTGCTCAGAGCCTTGTTGAGCCTCACCTTGAATATCTCCAGGGATGAGGCCTCAACTACCTCCCTGCGCAACCTGTTCCATTTTTCCACCAGCCTCATGGTAAAGAACTTTTTCCTAACACACAGTCTAAATCTACTCTTCTCTAATTTAAAACCATTGCCCCTTGTCCTATCACTCCAGGCCCTTGCAAACAGTCCATCTCCAGCCTTCCTGTAGGTCCTCTTCAGATAGTGGAAAGTTGCTGCTAGGTCTCCCTGGAGTCTTCTTTTCTCCAGGCTGAACAACCCCCATCTGCCTCATATGTCTTCATAGGAGAGGTGTTGAACCCCCTGATCATTTTTATGGCCCTCCTCTGGACCTGCTAAATATGTCAAAGTTTTAATCTTTGAAGTTCTTATTGTCTTATTGTCTCTATTTTTATTTTAAACAGATTTAAAATTTCTATGACAGAAATTCTCCAGTATTAGATGTGCCAAGTAGCATCTTTTGTAGGCATCAATGTTTAATATCCCATTCACTGAGTGTCTGATGAGGTTAAGATACATATTAGCAGATGGGAGTATTTCTTATTAGCATTTTCCTCATAATTGCGTTGTACAACAGCAAAATTATAAATTGTTAATCAGTTTCAAATCCTGGACTAATATATTCTTTTTGACTAGAAATCTTATGTGACTTGTTTCTTGATACCAAGAAGGTCTTGATCAAGCTTTAATTACTCTTATGGCATGGCACCACTACATGGGAAGTGCATGGGCTAAATCTCTCCAGGGTGCTGCTATACTTTAAACTGGTATAGATATACGAATGAGAGTAAAGGTAGGATGAAAAAGGAGGAAATTGATAAAATAGGAAAACTTGTTCCAGTCTTACTACGTGCTGGTGAACCTCTTTTGTCTTGTTTACTGACAAGTATACTTTGGTCATTTTTACTAAATATTAAAAAAAACAAAGGTTCTTCATTTTTCTTCATTTGCTGCTGACAAATTGTGAATCCTTTCACAAAAGCAGCAGTGAAAACAGATTATTTTGTGAATTTGGACATTCAGATATTTGAATAATCTGCTGTGGTCAACTTAGCATGTAGTTTGCTGTTCTGTCCCCTTCTGATTAGGAAACAAAAAGGAAGGAAGGCTTCACAAAATACTGAATATTTCTGAGAAAGGTGATGTATTATTAATCCACCCTATCTAATAGAGACCACTGTCATTTTGTATTTATGTTGCAGAACTAGCAAGAAACCTCAATACACAGTAAAAAAGTAAAGGACAATATAAAGACATATACCATCTGACAGGCAGGAGAGGGAAAGTACAATTGTGTCCTTTTTTTCAAAGGGAAACCAAGGTACAAAGAAGGTAAATGTCAAAATGAAAAGCAATAGCAGAAAGCTGAGAGCACCCAAGTACTTCAGCCATGAGTCTGCTCTTTATCTTGTAAACAAGAGTTGTGCTGTTACCACTTTTAAGTGACAGATGATTTCTGTTTACCCTGAATGGATACAATTCCAGTAACTGCAGCCATGTAAATTGTATACAGTCTCCTCTAAGGGATATAAGAGAGAAGTGGGCACCTCTAAACGTGAATTAGTCAGTCACAGGATATTCTTCATGATGCATTGCTGCTCTGCTCATTATGGCAAGAACCTAGAGGACTACCTCAGACTAAATGTCCAGTGGTTTTCTAGCACAGTGGCTAGAAAAAGATGAGAAAAAACTACACGCTGACTACCGCCATACACATTATTTGTATTTTTCTGTACTTTTGTGGAGTTTATTTCTCCTGAAAGCCTTCAAGATAATGTCATACTGTGGGAGCATATCTCGGTGACTGTCTTATTTTAAAAGCTATACAGCACACCTATCCACACAACTCTTTGCAGTTTTATAAAAGCTCACATAAAGATCATTAATGCTCATTCTTCCTTAATAAAATGATCTAAGAGCACTTTCATTCTTCTTGATATGTACTGAAAATACTAATGTATGTCTAGGTGATACACATCTTCTGGTTGAACTCAAAAACGAAAGATCAGTAGCAGGTCAAGTGGGTGTCAGCTATTGGCAGCAGACTTTGTGATAACCCAGCTCAGTTGGATCACAGATTTATTTCCCCAGAGAGGATCAAGCTACACTGAAAGTAACTGATAAATGCAAACATTGGACAGTTCCAGTGCCAACTACCAAATAAAACAGTCTCACATCAATACAAACCTTTAAAGATTCTTTTGCACAACTGTAATTTTTTCTTAATAGAAGTTTAACAGTGTGGTCTCTGATGGAGATAAATGCCTCATGAAGGAAGCTGATAGTACTACTGAGGGTATCAGTATAAACAGGCAATTGATTTTTTTTTTCCCCCTTCCTATAGCTAAACTAAAACAAAAACTAAGTTAAAGTCACAGTCGAGACCCTGCTAGAGATCTTACATGTTGAAGCACAATTCTAATACATGGTAATATTTTCAGTCCTTACAAGGAGGCAGCAACTAATAAGTCATGATTGGATTTATAGTTAGTATGTTACATGTGAAAATCATCAACAAATAAATACTGTTGCTGAGAGCCCAAAGTAGCATGGCTAGCACCAGAAATGACCAGGAAAGATGTAAGGGAAAATTTGGGTTCATTGAAAATAGGTTTCAGGGCAGAACAACATTGTTTATTCTTGATTCCTTGTATCCATGCGTGTACCTATGGGTGCATAAATGGGTTTATGAGTCATGTGCCTATTTTCCATTGCATAAGGTAAGCAAGAGTCGGAGAGGAAAGTCTTATCTGAAGAAGGGTCCGAGTTCACAGACAGCCTGGATCCAGGCCTGGATCCAAGGGTTATCTTCTCCTTGCCTCAAAGCAGCACTAATTGCAGAGAGAGAGGTATTTGAGAAGTATTTTTTAACACAAATTCTTGACTTTCTGGGGCAGAAGAATGGTGGTATCATTTGACCAACATTTTTTTCTTCTGTGAGAGGGGCAAGGAACACTGTTCTAGAAATGGTCTGAGCATCAGAAAGGGGCTAATGAAAGTTTTCCATGAAGGAGGATTATCCAGGAATGAACTGTAGCCTGTGCTTGTGTCCAGACAATGCCTCCTGAGTAAATAAAGTTTTAACTCACTCTTCTGTAGCTCTTCATATTTCATATCTTTCCTTTTGTATACTTGCAGTTCTGAAACTGAGAGAATACTAATTCAAAATGATTTATCTTTTGAAAAAGTTTGTCTAACATTATATGATAAAAAAGGTCTTCTTTAAATCATTCACGATGAATGCTTCATTACTTTGACGTCTACAAGTTGTTTGTCACATCATAAAGTCATTAACATGGCTGGACTTAAAGAATCTGAAGTCAGTATCTGGAGAGTTTTCTTTGCCTTCAGAGTCTGATCCGAACAATTTGTGTCTGAAAAGACAAGCACTGAAAAGTGTTGCATGTCTCTATTTGTAAAAAAAACAATTGAAGAGGCTTTGGATAATTTTTTATGCATTTAACTGAGTACAAAGCTAACGGTTAGTCCTTGCACGGTCATATCCAACCTGTTCCATAAAAGCGTGCAGCTGACTAGGAAAATCTACACTAGCCAGAAATGAGTGGCCCTGACCTGCCAACAGCACTCCTTGTGGTCTGGCTCTTGCATTAACAGCATAAGGTTTGACAGTCATAGGCAAGTGTGTATTGTGCAGCTTTCACTGTCAGTTTGACAAGTTGCCCAGTCTAGAAGCAGGAGCATCTTTAGACAGAGACAGAATTAGCCAGTGGGTGCTGCAAGAAAGCATTTTGCACAGCTCGCCTCTGAGGAGCAGGGCTATGGGCAGTCTGCAGTCCCATGGGGAGAGAGACTGGGAACAGCACGGGAATATTTCAGCTGACCTTTCGGGAAAAATTCAGCATCTGTCTCAGCTTTCACAGCAAAGTTCAGTGTTTCAGTAGTGTTGATGAGACAGGAACAGTAGAAGTGCAATGCAGCCGTGACCTTAAAGGCAACAGCTTTAAATTTGGCAAAAAACTGACAGTAGAGTACAAATGTTCTGACTTCTCATTTTGGGATAGGCAGGGCAGGCTATCACTAATAGCTATCTTGTTACTTGGTGAGGTGTCCTTTGTTTGTTTGATTGTTTTGAAATAACACTGCCTTTCTAAATGCTAAGACTGATTTCCACCCTATAAAGAGCTATTTGAAAACACTTGCCTAAAACTGAGGAAAAGGAATAGCAATTTAACCAGTTTAATGCCATTAAAATATACATACACCCACACTGGTCTCATAATAACTGTCTCCACTTTAAACCTGCAAAATTACTTTGTGAAGTAGCATCCTGCAGAGCCTCCTGAGAATGCTAAGTCTAGGATCCTAATTACAGCAATTATGAGTTTCAAATGCAAATAGCAAAGACTGATCATCTCTTTAGGCCATTGTCAAGAGTTAGTGCAAAAAATAATACCTATCATCATCTGACGAACTGCAAAGTGATGTGGCTGCAAAGTATGGCTGGGCCATATAAGGTAATAGCGCAACTATTTTCTTTTTTCTCTGTGAAAAAAAAAATGAACCTAGGCAACATTTTAATAAATATCTTGATTTTACATTCAAGAGAGATTTTTCCATTTTCAAAACAGTGGGAGGCAAACTGTTGAAAAAGTTTTAGAAATAGGACACAGCCATTTTAATTTTAAATGAAGTAATTCTTCCAGAGGAGCCAACAATCAAGATATTGTGAAGCAAATTGTTTTATTTATTGACAAACCAGAGTAGAAGAGGTTTCTCCACCCTGACATGGTTAATGTACATTTGAGATTGCTTAATAGTGAGGCTGGTAGCACAGCCTCCAAAACTATTCAAATGACATATTCTCTGCTGAGATTACCAATGAGGGTGCCAATTATTGCTGACTGCAATGGTATTTCCTATGATGGAGACATTTGTCAGGGGACAGGAATCATAATGACACAAGTATGTTCATGCACAGGAGGAGACATTTTGTGTCTTTCTCCTTATCAATTTGCTACAGATGACTGAGAGACTAAGAAAGATTTTGAGTTTTGAGACTTTTGAGTTCATCAGCAGTGAAACTGAAGAATTTTTTTATTTATTTATTTTTTTAAGATCTCCAAACCTGGTATTGTCTAGACACATCCAGAAAGCTCCTGCCTATTACTCCTCTTGTAATTCAGTATTAGAGCAGCTGCCCAGAACATGTTCTTTATTTTTTTTTTTTGGTAACAAAGAATTGCTGCCAAATGGGTGATACTTAAATGACTCTAGCAGCATCACAAAAGTCATCACTTGATGGAACAACTGCCTAAGTGGCAGAATTATATCACTCAGAAAAAAGACTTTGTGAGCAGTGTGATTTTTCAGGCAGCACATCCTGATAATTAATCACCAGTAGTAAGGTTTTTTTTTTGGAGCCTCATTTGCTGCAGGATCTGACTTTTCTAACATACGACCTTCCAATTTTCCTCACTTCCACACCATTTAAGTTATCAATTATAACTTTTTTACTTCTGCATTTGTATTCCTTTGATCATTAAGACTTGACTCATGATTCTGAAAAAAAGAGTCTAATTAATTTTATCTGATATTTCCCAATGTGTTTGGCAGAAATTAGCAATGTTTAAAAACCCAATTTAAAATGTAAGCATTCACTTTCTTACAGATGACATATGAAAAAAATATTGGAAAAGTTCTAAGTGTTGCTGAGCTTCCTCAAAATCACATTTAAAATTTTTGCAGCTTGTGATTTAAGCTTTCCACATTTCAGATGTGGAAACAAAGGCCAGTGGAGGTTCTTTAAAAACAAGGTGATATGTGGATGCAAAAATCCCATCTTAGTTTTACCAGACAAAATAAAAAAAAAAATTCTCATTTTGCCTACCTAACGTGTCAGGCTCTTTTTTCATTGCAGTAGGGGAAACATAAAGGAGGGCTTACAGGTGAGGGTGTCAGGTTATTTTTATAAAAAAGCTACATTAACCATTAATTCCACCTCTACAAAGAAAGCTATTCTGGTATTCCATTTCAATATTATGTGACATTTAGCCTTTGTGCATAAGACACACAGGTATTTCTTGAATGTCTGTATAAGTAGCCAACATAATCTCAGGGAAGATGAAAAGGTTTATATATTTGACAGTGGGTTTTTTTGCTATAATGCCATTTCTAGATGAAGCAACTAAACAAGTAAACCAAAATCATGAAGTACATTATCTAGTCATAGTTTCAAAGGCAATTTTGAGCATCTCAGTTGTTATATTACTTGGAATGAAGACAATGATTATACAGCTTTTTAAACAGGAAAAGGCTGCATATTGCAGTTGAAATATTTCATGATGAAAGGCAAAGGCAAAGCTGACAGGTAAAGGCAAAACTCTTCAATGGATTTCATATAAATTCTAAAATGATTGTGAAAACTATCCTTTAGGGGAAAAAATCATTATTTATTAAATAAGTAAATGATGCCTAGCTCTGCTTTTGGCTGATGTTTTCATTAGATCAATCTACACAGACCTTGGGCAGTAAACTTACATAGAAGCAGCATTTCACTGAGATTCAGGTAGGGTACATTCTTCACCAGCTGAATACAGAAATACTTTTGGAAAAAAAATTAACTTAATATCCATCAGCTGTGAACTTCTCCCAGAATCTAACTACTTAGAATTTCAACTTAGAAAATCCTGTAAAATATCAGTTATAGAGCCTGACAATCTATAAAAAATAAATGAAAATCCTTAAATAACATTTTTTAAAGAAATTAGAATAAAAAGTCAGTGTGATATCTTTGATAATCATACTACTATCTCAATATGAAACTTTAAAAACCATTTAATAGATTAAAGAATGCCAAACAGACTTCACTGTAGTTCTCCCAGTATTTTACACTTTCTAAATATTCATATCTGTAATTATTTTTCACAGCAGTTCACCCTCTTGTTTTTCTCTCTCTCCTCTACTTCTATAAAGCAGTTAAACAGAGTAAAAAGAAATCTAAGCATAATGATTCCACTTATATTGTTTTCTTTAATGGAATGTTGACAACTGTACTTCAGAACAGCTCCTTTATACTGTGGAGTGTTTTTTCAGTAAACCTTCTTTAGAAAAAAATTCACTGTCTTCTCTATGTGTGTTTTTCTCATCTCTACTAGTGGAAGCTTCTTACTCCCATTTTTGCAAACTCATTTTCTCCCATATGCACTGACTCTTTTACAGTGCATTTCTCAAGGCTTTTCGAGCTCCTTTTTCATGGCAGAAGGAAAGATAGGTTTCTCAGATATGTTTTCTCAGACATATCTCTCCCTACTGTCATACAAACCTATAGTCTAGGTTTGAATTCACAGCAACCCTTTCCCCTGCCCTCAGCAGCAATACTGACATCTTGTTTATGACAAAGAGTTTGTATATCACTAAAGGCATCTGCCTCATCTCATAGAAGAACTTTCTAATAATATATTTGAAGGAAGATTTAAAAATTATCTTTCTCCTGTTAAAAATTTATTTTCCTCCCAGGGCAGAAATTCCCATATATTTCATAAGGACATACCACTCAAGCTTTGGTAAAGGTTAAATACAGCTAAATACTGTTAAAAAACATGCACATTTTCTCCCCACAAAACCAAGTAAATACACAAGAAAATTCCTCTCCTCTCCTCTCCTCTCCTCTCCTCTCCTCTCCTCTCCTCTCCTCTCCTCTCCTCTCCTCTCCTCTCCTCTCCTCTCCTCTCCTCTCCTCTCCTTTCCTTTCCTTTCCTTTCCTTTCTGAATGGGTATGTGCATGTGTTTAATTATTAACAAATATTTTAAATTAAAAGTAAAACAGGTGAAACTAATTTTAAAACAGTCATGTGACTATGCTTTATATTTGAATAAGTAAAAAAAATCATCAGATACCTCTGAGCTGTAGATGAAAGAACTTTTCAGACTCTTCCAAGTGTTTTAACTTTTAACTTTTAACATAACCTAGCACTGCAGTATGATTTTTTTTTTCCCAAAATCTTATACAGACTACAACAAACCTGGAAAATGCAAATACTGCCAATTAAAAGCCACTTAAGTATTTTGATTCCACGACAGACCTATTTCAACACTAGCCTATCTTCTCTTTTAATGGCTGAAGTTGAAGAAAACATTTTTTTTCTATCCTAACATGCCAAATATGCCCAATGGCCTCTAACAAAATAAATACGTTTTGTTATGTGTAGTGAAGAAACAATTCTTACCCGGAAAACTTAACAGTATTTCAGTTAATTTAACTAAATGTTATCAGCTGCCATAAACAAACAAGAATTGGGACCCTCCTCCAATTCAGTTCTTCAGCCAGAATTGCATTTTGCACTCTACTCATTTCATTTACTTCTCCATAATGAACACAAGTAGTAACAAGAAGGACCTTTTACACTTGTAGCTATTCATTCTGTAACAATTTACTTATTAAAAAAGTCTCCGTTCTGCTCACAAAATCCTTTTAAAACCCCAAGAGTAGATTCATCATTTTTCTATTGACTCCGTATAGTATTTTTAATCAAGTTAATGCAAGTTTTCTGTCCTTTGAAACTATAAAGCACTCAGTTTAATAAGGAAATTAGGTCAGCTGGCATGTTTTTTTTGAAAAGTAACTTTGCCATATGGTCAAAATTAAGTCTTTTGAATCATCCTGTAAGGCCTGAGAGCATCATTTATATTCTCTGGGAAGTACCATTTTTCAGAATTTTTACATTAAAGGCTGGCCAGGGAAAAGAAACAAGTAACACTGACATAAAAGTAATTACCATGTTTCTTACGGAATATTTGAGTAATAATAGGACCCAGAACTTGCATCTAAATGTAATATTTTCTTCCAATTTACATAAACTACAGCATAAAATAAGATATATTCAGCCCGTTATGCATTCTGCCCACACCAAAGCAAGCTTATGTAGTTGTATATCTTTGTGAGTGAAGTTTATTAAACATTGTGCTCTCAGCTTTATGTACATATTACAGAATCCCAGAATCACAAAACTGTAGGGGAAGGGATCTCTGGAAATCATTTAGATTCTGGAAACCCCCCCTGCCAGGGCAGGTTCACCCAAAGCAGGTTGCACAGGATGGTGTCTAGGCAGGTTTTGAATGTCTCCAGAGATGAAAACTCCACCACGTCTCTGAACAGCCTGTTCCAGTGTTCTGCCACCCATGAAGTCAGGAATTTCCTACTTATCTTTAGATGGATCTTCCTGTGTTTCTATCATATTCCTAGAGTACTACTGGATCTGCTATGAGAGATCACAAGGATGTTCATGAAGCACACAGACAAGAAGAGCAGAACAGTACAGAATTTAGCTTTTAAAAATATGAGATCTAGTCTGCCAACTAACATTTATAGAATTCTGGATCACAGAGTACATCTGAAAGTATTTTGAAATATTATTGACTTTTCAGAAGACAGAATAGCTCTTTCAAATATTTCTCTCCTTCGGTCTTTTGACTCTTTGTCAGAACAGTAGCTCCATAGAACTATTTACTATTTCCTAAGTGTACATCTTTTTATTTGTGCACAAGGGGAGGGAAAACCAAACACTTTTCCTGTTAAAGTCACATAATTTCCAGTAAATGCATAATTATCCACATTTTGCAAGTGTCTTTTCTTCCTTAATCTCAGTTCCTGCCTTCCCATTCATCCTAAGAAGTTCTCATTCTTCATATGTGAACAAAAAGTCTAGATATTACTAACTGTACAAAACTGGCAAACAGTTCACCTACCCTTATTTTTCTTTTCTCCTGACAGTGTCAGGATAGCTCCTCATAAAACTGAATTTGCTCAAAAAAATCTAGATTTTTTTAAAAGCCTATTCAACCCAAACAAAAGAATAAGCCTATTTCTATTTAAATTAGCTTATCACAATGCATTTTTTGCCCTTTGCCAATTTATTTATGAATGACTTCTTGAATTCTGAATGCTAGCTCAAAAATTCCAAAATATTAATAGAATTGTTTTGTAAGAGCAAAACTCCTGAAAAATCAAAACAGGATTTCCACAACACTCTGCCCCATCATGGAAGTGTGACTGCTCATACAGAGATTGTGGCTTCTCTGTTTCTTGGATGGGGCTAAGTAGTCCCTTCAGCCCTGCAGAAGCAGTGGTCCCTGCAGCCTCCATCTGCAGCAGGATGTTCTGGTGCTGCCTTCCTACCAAGACTTGGCTTACTCCCTGCTGCTGTCAGGAGTCTTGCACAGGGATGAATGTGAAAAAAGGTGGGTGGCAGGAAGGTGGGAGCAACAGTGGCAGTGTTTGTGGAGAGGCAGGGTGGCCCCTTCAGAGGTCCCTGCTGCTGCTGTGGAACATCTTTGAAGAGAAACCAAGACCTAAAGTGCATGGCTGGTCTGTGGTTCTGAAGGGCAGGCTTGGCAAAGTGAGAGAGGCTGGTTCTGGTCACTGAAATCATAAACTGTGTCAGATTCAGGAAAAGTGGCATGTTAGGACAGGTCCAGGATGGGATGTTATAAGGCAGCTTGTGTTGGCAGGCAGCTGTGGAGGAAGAAGGAGGTGTTCACAGTAATGTTTGCCTCCTGTGCTGTGGGTGAAAGAGAAAAGGCTCTCTGGCAGAGCTGTATGACAATAAAATATAAATCACGTCTCTCCTCAGGTTCTTTACCCACCTGGGTATTAATACCAGTTGATATTGACATTAAAAATGCCCTGCCAGGAGAAACTAGTAAGCAGGGAACAAAGGCAGCAGATAAAAATAAATCTGAAATATTGTAACCCACATACTTACTAAAGAAACATTTATTCTGTTTTCTTCAGCTCCCAAACCAAATCTTTGTTTTCAGAAAGGATTCAATTTTCTCATGTTTAGTTTGAGTTTTATTCAGGATAGTGAAATATAAAAGCTGTCTTGTAACCACAATCATCACTTTTAAAGAAAGCACGGAATTGAAAAGGTTACAATCTGTGTTACATGGTAAGTAGTTTATTCCACCTGCCAAAATGATTCAAAACTATACTGTTTTAATGAAAACCCCTAAACTTACTTTGTACTATTCATAGAATCATAGAATTTTCAGGGCTGGAAAGGCACCTTTAAGATCATCAAGTTCCAACCCCCCTGCCATGGGCAGGGACACCTCCCACTAGATCAGGTTGCTCAGAGGCCCATCCAGCCTGGCCTTGAACACTGCCAGGGATGGGGCTTCCACCACCTCTCTGGGCAACCTGTGCCAGTGTCTCACCACCCTCATGATGAAGAATTTCTTCCTAACATCTAGTTTGAATCAATTCCCCCTACTCCTATCACTACCTGACATCCTAAAAATCCCTAACCAGCTTTGTTGTAGGCCCCTTCAGATACTGAAAGGCTACAATAAAGTCTCCCTGGAGCCTCTTCCTCTCCAGACTGTATAACCCCAACTCTCTCGGTCTGTCTTCATAGGAGAGATGCTCCAGCATCTCCATGTGGCTCTTCTCTGGACATGCTCCAGCATGTCCATGTCTTTCTTGTAATAAGAATTGAGATAGCTTAAAGAAATGCATGCTATTATTCCATCCTAACAAAACCTAAATACTAAAAAAAACACCAAAACTAAAAAAAACCTGGACATAACGGCTTAAAAAAACAAGGTAAAAGCAATATATTTTATTAGACCATATTGAACCCCTGATATCTGAAAAGAGCATGTTGAACCCAAATCACTGCTTATTTTTTCAGCCATACACCTCAGTCTAAAACACAAAGAGCATTTCTGCTAGAGATTTGTTCCTGTCTGCCTAAAAATGCTGTTAGTTTTTGGGCTTCTTATATAACAACAGTGACTACATAGAGCAAACTTACAATTTCCAAAGATTATCAGCATAATAGTGTGAAATTTTAAAGTAGGAGTCAAATACTTTAAATACCTTTATTATAAATAAATATTTGAGCTTTTCATCTAAAGCTTCTTTGATAGTCAGGAGATGGAAGTGAGACTTTGTACAAAACAGTCCACATGTTTCACACATTGGCATTAGGAGGAGATAAGTCATGCCTTGGAATTGCTATAAAGAACAACTACTTCACATGAAGATGGCTTTAACTGTAAGTTAGGTGAGACAAATATTACCTCTAGAGGAAAACATGCAATAAATCATATATTCACCATAAAAAAACCTCCCACAAGTTGAGAAGAACTTTGCTGTGTTGACTGTATAGAGGGCTTATTCCCCCTTTTTATGGCAAAGAAAACCTTTTCATTCTGTTTTGGATGGTCACTGTGCAGCTATCATTCTTTTTGTCATGTTACTAACATGATAAAGGTATTTTAAAAATTTCTTTTTAAAAAGTAATTGATTAAATAATTGAAAAAATATGCATAAGAGAATAAACAATAAAACATCAAGGTGATTTGCAGGCTTATTTGTTTTGTTTTAAGAAGTCTCGTTTCACCTTTAAAATTGGTCGGAGTTCTGATATTTCTAAACAAAATAGTAAAAAGACGAAATATAGGCTCTGTTAAGTCAATGGGCAAACTGCCAGAGATCTCAAAGAAACCTTTTACTCTTGATTCAAACTTGTAAAAGAATTCCAAGTAAAACTTGTTTCTTGAATGAGATGTGCACTGTTCTTCCATTGTTTAAATACTAGAGTATTTTAAATGGTTAATTAATACTGTTAGGCAACAACATGAAAGAAATTCTGATCCCTTCTTTTCTTTGGGGCATGAAGGGCAGAGGATATTTGTGTTCATCTCAAGACATGGATACTCTTTAAGATATAGGGAAACACATCTCAGATACTTTCTACATAAATACTATGTTCTTAATAATGTACTTAAGCAGGTAACGTTGCAAAAAAAATGATTTATTTCTTCTTCTTTAACCAAAGTTTGTCTGCCTGTCATAACAATTGCAATGTTTTCAGATACATGCATTCCTCAAAGTTTCTTGCTGAATACAGGTACTAACATATAATTTCATTTAGTAGCTCTGAGTTAATAATTTGACTAAGCTGACTGAAAGCTATTAAAAAATGGAAAATTGCTTTCCCCTTTAAAGCTAACAATCCAGTTAGTATAATTACATTCAGACTGTTTTTAAGGACATGTACAGGTTGTTTTTTAGGATGGAAGAAACACAAGGTCCATATAACATCATACATGTTCATTTTATATTCTAGTTTATTAAAATACTATCCTGGAAGACTCCACTGTTCATATAAATCACCTAAAGCTTTCATAAAAAACCTAGGGAAATTTTAAGTGCTTGGTTAGGACAATATTGTTGGATCTAGAATACTCTAGGGAAATGTAAAATGAAGTCTTCTAATTCCATACCAATAATGAGAAACATTAACACTGGATGCCATTTAACTAGATTTTAAAAGGTTGCCTAACAAGCATCTTGGGTGCATTAAGAACAGATTTATTTCATTTTTGTAACATCTTCAGAAATTAAGAGTTTGTGATTCTTTTATGTCTTTGGTAGTCACTAATAGTTTTGTTAAAAACATTTTTTGTCTACAGTTTCCTTCTCTGTAGAACGGTGCTCACCTCATCACTAAACTGAAACAATGGGAAGGAGCACCATGGCAACAACATCTACTCAAACATTTGTATTTCAATATTCTGATATGACTCATGAAGAAAGGCAAATTGACTCACACAAAATAAACTTCAATCACACTAAGAAATGACGTTTCCCCCAGATTTTGTAAAAAACAAACCTGTTTGGTCTTATTATTTTCTTACATTTGTTTTTAACTTTATACACAAAGCCACTTTTAAAATAAAAATCTGTAGCAAAGCACAAAAAATATCTAGTACAAGTAAAAGTTATCAGGTTCCTATTAGCAACACTATAGATGGAAATAAATGTAATCATTTTAATAAAAGTATACAGAGCAACACACTGTATTTGTTACGTAATGTCTAATTTAAGTGGAAATCTTCAGGGAATAGGAAAATTTCTTCTGCTGAAAACAAGATGTACAAATGTACAGAACTCCATCAGAAGTCATTACTGCACTGTCAATCACATTGTTTCATAGCATCTGCCCAAGTAATTTTCTCCAGTACAAGGCAAGCAGAGGTAGCAACTGCCATGACAAAGAGTAAAAAATAATGATTAAAATAAGCTTGTAAATACTGAAAGTGACACACTAAACAGAAAACTTCCTATTATGTCTCCTGGTTTTTATAACCAATGTTTCATTTTTACCTTATCTACACAGAACCCCACAACATATTGATCACTTCTCTTCTGAAGACATATAATGAGGTAGAGAGGACCTTATTTATAGTAAGTGAGGCACAATATATGGTATAAAAAGCATTACTAAAAGAAGTCATCAATAGTGGCCATGCCCTGGAGCAATTTTTGATAAATAACAGAAAAATATACCAGTAGAAGTACAGAATGTTATAGAAGGTATATTATGCATGAATTAGAAATTCATCCAGAATGATAAGCATATAAATCTATCACCCAAAAGGAAAAAGTTATTAATCAGATGTAATTTTAGGCAGAGGAAACTCTGCAATTCCTGCAGCCCATAGAGATTGCCTTCTAAGTTGTGACCTCCCAGCTGTCAACTTCTTTGAATTACTATCTAGAGAAGTTTCTCTCTATCCAGTGACCACAGATAGGAATAATCTCCAATTATTAAATCTGGTTTTGTGAACACCATAATTTGGCCTGTCCAAAGGCAGGAATCTCAGAAGGTCACCAGCAGAGAGTCTGTCTCCCTTAAACTCCTGCATTGGTTCTTCTTCTAAATTCAGAAATTGTTTTTCTAATTCATAAGTTTAACCTATAACATATACTTCACATCATTACTTGCAAATACTTGGAAATGAAATACATACTAAACTCATTTACAATTAATGTGTTAAACGACCATTTATAGAGAATGTTTTAATCAAATTTCAGCATAACATTCTGATTATTATTACTCAAATGCACACAGGAGATTAATTTAAGCCCTTACTTTCAGCCATCCAAAAATGCCTGAACTATAAAAGAGGATAGCTCATTTTTAATGAGAAAAACCTTGTCCAACCTACTCTTAAACCATGATTTTGTTAAACCTACAGGATTTTACATATTATAAAAATGCTAGTTTGGTATTTTGAATATACTGCTTTCATAACGAGTCTGTTATTTGCTTTATATTTTATTAGTCTTTGCACAGAATAATGGTAAATAGAATTTCTATCTGAATATGTTCTGGAGTTGAATTAAATCCATGGTGAACAAAAGGAATGAGCATCAGATCTGATAATTACTAGGATCAGCTGAAGCAAGGAGGGGCTGGGTGCATTCAAAATCGTTCATCCCTGTTATTAACTGTAGAAACCAAGCAGAGTCTGTTCTCAAGCTCTAAATGCTTGGGGGAAAACTACCTTTGTTCTTTAATATTTTTCTCACTTAGCACCTGCTAAAAATAAAGAGGTACATGCTTATTACAGCACCTTTTTGCATTCCAATGTATTGTGGAAGCAAGAGCAGCAAAACTGGAAAGAGCTAACATTTTGCAGAAAAAGGGGTGTACATTCTGTCTTACACAGTTAGAATACAGACCACTTAAAGCAGACTAATACCTTCCAAGTTCCTGGGTTTTGGTTCTGTTTTGGTTTTTAAAATACAGTGACTGGCTGCCTATGTAAGATGCACATGTAGTGAGATGTCAGGCTAGGTATATAATTTAAATATAGTAATTTCTTCATACTATTTATTTTCACAGAGAACTTTTCAGCACTAAAAATACGTATGATACATATGAAAAATCCATATGAAAGATCTAGTAATTTAAGATTTTCTACTGTGCTAATCCAGACTAACTCTGTCAGAAAGCAAAAGAGAGAAAGCTTATTTGACAAGTCTCAGTCTTAAAGCAACACTGAGTCACCTCCTGTATAAAAGTGAAATAGGCAATTATATTCATTTTTTTGCTTAAAAAATCTAAAGGTGAAAAACTAATTGTTAGCACACAAAAAAGAATAAACGGGCACTTTCAATATTATTGCAGAAGTATTTGAAACCAAGCAGACTAAATATAAATAATAAACAATTTGTATGAATTAAAATTAATTTTATGAGTGCTAAAGATTTGTTATGAACATACTCAAATCTCTAAATCTGAAGCTGTGCTCATTCTATCAGGAGTTGTTTTCACAGAGACTTCATGAGGACAAATCAACAAATATAATAAAGGTTATCTTTAAGGAAAGGCTTGATGAATAAGAATATCTGCAAGGTATAACGGCTTCTCACTTTAAAAAGAAGTAAAAAATACTTCAGTATTTAAAACTGAAGAAGTCATGGAAGAATTGAATATGTAATGCTTGAACTGCAAGACTGATGGAATATGTTTGCTTTATGATATTCATCATGGAAAACTATCTGATATTGCAGTGAGGATACAAATATCTTGGTAATAGAAGTAGCAAAAAGAATATTGTTAAATCTAATATTTAATTAGCAGAAATCCCTGATGGAAAATATTTTTGACCCATGTTGTGCACTATAACTACAATAATACTACGTTGTTAAAATATGATTCTTTCCCAAGTCTGAATGTACATTTAATTAAGTGTGCCACAGAAAGCAGGAATGACTTAATCAAAATTCCACATTAAAAAAAAAAGCTAATCTGACCAATCTGAAGGTAGAAATGTCTACAAATGTTTTTGTACATTGCAGGAATTTTTCAAATGTGTAATTACATAACCAGTAACCAAAACCCCCCAATTATCCTGTTATGTGAATATTTTCATTAGTTACAAGGTAGAATAATCAATGCATAGTTTGTATTTTGAGAAGCAGATAATTTTTATGTTAGATCTCAGTAAGAAATTGATTTATAACACTTAGATGATAATATATTTTCAGTGTGAGACACAGATCTTCTAAGCATTAGAATCAAAGCACAAAAAATTTATCATAATTAAAACGACACATCCATATTCTAAGAAGAAATCATATTCTGGTAGAAAATTAAACTATATACTTATTCTTGGTAGAGAATAGGTACCTAACATTTGAAGATGTTGTGTATTACTTATAAATGTTAGTTTAATGTTGCTGACATTAAAAAGATTCTTTTCATAAAACCAAAAATGTAAGCACTAAATGTCACAGTCACTTTACAGGTACACCTAAGGTACCACTCAGTGCTTGAAATTTAAGCTAAGGTAGAGCAATTTTTTATCATTCTTTAAAAGCAGAATACAAGCCATTCTATACTCCACTATGAGGTGCATAGATACTTAAGGTGTGAAGCATTGGCTTTATCACAAGCATAAACAACTTCAGTATTGAAAATAATCTGTAATAGCAAGTAAAGTTTCTCTATAGACAAGAGGAAGGCTGCCAAAGTGCATTGTATGAAAAAGTAAAGGGGATCCTGAAGATAATGATCTTCCAGAGCTGCACAGGGAGGTGAGGAGGCCAGGCTGTTGCCACAACCCAGCAGTGCCATAGCTGGCTCACCCTGCCTGCTTCAGTAATCCAGCAGCTGCTACTTAATGTGCAATATTACAGTTGCTTCTACTTTTGGGCTTCTTCTTCCAACAAACTCTTGTGGATATGTTCTACCATCTACTCTAATTCCTATGTGGACTATTTTATAATTCTAGAAAGAGACCATTTTTTAATGGTTTATAAAGTAAAGAAAACATTTTCTATCCTTTATCAGGTTGTCTGAAGACATCACATCTTTTCTTCTCCAACAAGATCTGTGTTATTCTTCCTTTTTTATTAGGAGAGCAACACATTCCCACCTTAAAAACTCTGTATGTCAGTGTACTTTCAACATATTAACAGAATACGTTCTTCATATGTAGTTTTTTGTGTATGCAACCTCAGTATAGGTCTGTCATTAGAACTTAGGTAGGTCTTTGGTGTCCATGACTAGAACTGGAGATCCAAACTTGTGTGCATTTGAAACAAAGAACAGATATATTATTTGCATAAATTAACACAAGAAGTCTGTGAGACAAAGGTTTAGCATCTCTCCTGTCCCACAAATTCAACAAAGGTTAACTACCAGGAGACTCACTTTTCCATTTGATTTAATTTATTGAACACCTAGATTGCCATTTGCAAAAAAAGCCTGTTTAAATAAATGACATTGTGACGTTTGAACAAATGACTGCCTGGGCCCAAACATATTTTCCAATCCAAGGAAAAGTTTTCAGTAAAAAAACTTTTCAGAGATCTTTTCAGAGATCTTTTCAGAGATTTTCTATCCACTGAAATGATGCTACTTTTTTATTTTTGTTATGTTGAGTCCTATCTGAGTTTTGGAGAGACAAAGGAGGAAGAAAGTTTTATGTAACTGGAGAGTACCGTTGCGTAACTTCTGTTTCTCCTTGCCTCTCCTAGGTGGAAGTAAGGGAAATAATGATGCTTTAATGCAGTTCTACTCTCTGCTTACTGCACTGAATCCTATTAGGTCAATCACATACCCATGGTTTCTTAGCAAAATAATTAACCATTTGATTTCTTACTAGGCAATGGTAATAGTGCAAAAAGGCAAATCTTCAGCTTTTAGAGAATACCGCTACATACATACATATGTAACATATGGCTCATGGATTTCCAGCAGCAGAGGTAGGTTTTTTGTATTTCTATAGGAAAGATAGCATATTCCAGGAAAAAAATGTAGACAGTCAACATTCTAGTGCTGCTTAATCACATACATGGAAGCACAGAATAGAAACAATGGAAAAAAATGTGACTGTTTTTTCTGATAGATGTGTGGCAGTGGAACACCCACCATTGCCACAGAAAGTAATGAGTTATTTTTCTTAAGTCCCATTTTGATAAACACATTATGATCTGATTAACACATTACATCTTCATATGTATTCTGAAGAGTCCAAGACAAAATAGTAATGGACTTACTCATATTTTTTTAATTGTTTATTCTAATTAAAATTTTTTGGCAGAGAAATTTCAAATGTTTCAGAAAAAAATTTCTCACTCCATGTAGATCTGGGATTTATTGATGGAATTTGTTCTTTGCAACGGTTCACACAATCACCATAATTTATTAATACTGCCTGGAGAGATACTGGAGACTGTAAGTCAGAAAGTTATATAATTCTTTTGTTTCCATTACATTTTCATTAGTACCATAAAGCAATCAACTATCAAATTAATTTTCTAATTTTAATTTGACATTTGAAACATTTATTTCTCAGTTCCTCTTTAAAGTTTAATTTCTTTTTCAAAGCAAACAAACAGTCCCTTCTACCTGTCCATTTATTCTATATATTTTTAAATGTTAGTCCACGGCAACTCAAACTGTTTTCTAGTTCACAAAGAAAGTACAAAATAGGCACCTAACAAGTGAATATCATCCTATAAAGAAGCAATAAAAAGTCTTGTCACAACATGAAGATGGATGCAGTATACAATTAGTACTACTATGAGTAAATGCTTGTTCTGTTTAGTCACATATTATAAAACTGGTATGAAAAACTACCATGCTACCCAAAGGCCTTACTAATTTGGAGGTTGTCCCTACATCTTTCAGGGTTTTCAGAAATGGAATATGAATGTATTCATTTTTGGCTCATCAAAATCAGCCAAGTCTGTTTCTATCTCTATCTAGTTAAACATTAAATACTGAACTCCTACCTATACCGCTAGTGATGAATTACACTTTTTAAACTACTACTACGAATAGCAACATGCATCTAGTTCCATTACTAATTTTTTTTCTTTCTCCTCTCTGTCAGGCTGAGTCCATTTGAAATACTGCTACACAGTGAAGCACCAGCCACAGGGACAGGAGGGATCACCTGAGGACTGAGGGAACAGGTACTCTTCAGATCTATCCCTCATATATTGCAAAAGATAATTGACAACCTCCTTCTGCTACATATCAAATTCTTGAAGATGCTATCTCTTCTTTCTTCATATGAGAGTCAAACAGAGTATACGGATGTTTATTGTGAAGTTAATCACTGGACAGTAATTGCCTCTCTGTACTGACCAAATAAATCAATTCCATAAAAAAGAAAAATTGTGAAGAGATCCTGGATATTGAGCCTAAATAAATATAATTAAATACTTGAATTATCTCAAACCGACTTAAACAATACGATTTTCAAACCAGTCTGTTGGAAGAAAATTACAAACCATAATTCACTGTAATTTCTGATAATATGGAGGGACAACAGGATACATCAAAATAGAAAACAAACTTTTCACCCTAAAAGGAGACTGTTACACTTCAACCTAGTGCACGACATAAAAGCTCTCACCAGTTTTCAGTGTTTATATATTAGGTAGCAGAGAGGAACATGCCAAGGCCACAAAAATTTGAACTTTGTTTCTTCATTTATTTGGTCCTTCAAAGGTCCAAGAACTTGGATATGTAAACATCTTTGCATTTAATAAAATCTGCATTTAAAGCTACCTTTAAATATGAAAGTAGTTTACCTTCAGTTTGCCAGGAAAACCCTGTGTCATATTGAAATGAAAGCTTAAAATGCAGATTATATTAAATGCATCTTCTTCAATTGCTCTTTGCTAAATTATAGAGTTTATTTATATTACATAATTACTCCGTGGCACTTGGTACTTCAAAATGGTTTTGAAGCCTAAAATAAATGGATTTTAAAAATAATCAGACTAGGTTAATCGGTAATCAAGTCACATGACAGTTGAGATAGGAAGTTCTTGAAATATAAGCTATAAAAAGCAGAGGAAGAGCACTACTCTGCTTCAACCACGTTCTGTCAGAACACAGCCCATTACATTTGTGTCACCCGATTGCAGCGGCCACAGTGTGCTAGAGGTACCGCTGTTGGGTTGTAGCTACAGCTGGTCTTATGTCCCAAGGCACTTAACCATGTGAAAAAGTCAGATAGGCTTAATGCTCTTCTTTTCTGTTAGGGGTAGTGCTTGCTGAAGCTAACCTATTTCTTTTCCACCTTTTCCATTCAAAACCAAGACCTATCCACAAGCTTTTGAAATAGATGAAAACTTAATCTTGTTTATAATGTTACAGGTCCTGCTACAAAGTGCCCAGGACAGCTTCAGTGTATCAGCTGCTCATATCTAGGCACACAGAAAAGTTTTGTGCAAAAGTAGCTTGTGCAGGTATAAAGACTCCAATGCACACAACTCAAATCACAATACTGAATGTTTTTTTCTAAGCATAAGAGAGCAAGAGCCTGTAATTACCTGTAACTGTTAATTCCGTAGTTCTTCTGACAACAAAGAATCCATATTTTAACTCACAAGTGTAATTTCCAATGTCATCCTCTCTAACTTCCCGAATTACAAGAGTGTCCTTTTTAAAAACAATGCTTGGTCTCCACGTCTTTGCCTTGCATTCCTGTTTAAAGATAATATAACACTTCAGTTCTTACACTTCAATTGGAACACTTTTGACAATGCTTCTCAGTGTTAAGAAGGCTAGGCAAGAGCTTAGGCTATTATGAGCTTGACATACACTAAATATCCAGTTAAGTATTGATTAAAAAGAAAAAAACAGACTATAGCATTTTAACAGCTGACTTAATATTTGCCCTCTGACAAGAAAAAGGAGTTAGTTTTCTTTTGACATTAGTTTGTGAAGAGGTTCCTATTTTGTTTACTTATTTGCCATGACAGTTGTATCTGTGATCCATGACTTACATTACCAGTAGCTACACATTGCAGGGGACAATTTCTGTTTGTTTGTTTTATTTAATTTTTAAAATTTACATTATTTTTAAATAAAAGTATACTTTTAAAAAGCAGATAAACAAAAAAATGTGAGAAACACAAGTGAGATTAAGTTATATAGTTCTTTCTAAAAGCCTTTTAGAATCAAAGCTCTCTGAAATCTTAGCAAGTTTATTTTGAACCTATGAAAATCTTTTAGCATTTCCATTTTTAGTACCTAAACATTACTTTTTATGCTATAATAGAGAATGTTGATTTTGCATGCATATTTCTTAGCCCCTTAAAATTAATAATTTACTTTTACTTAATTAACCTAGTAATATTTGAAATAGATTTTAAGATTTTTAGCGTTTCAATGTTTTTTAATTATTGGTATTGCAAACCAGTATATTTATAAGGTATTAGAAAACAATTATTATTACTTTTCATAAGAAAAAATTCTTTTGATGAACTGTCACAGAATATTTTACTTTGTTACCTTAGCCTAATAATTGCTTATGAATTAAGACTTTTTAAAGAATTTTCAAGTGCAAGTTGTTTGAGCTTATTCACACTAATGCCATTAATGGCTTTTAAGAAGCCAGTCTTTTGAGCCCCTGTTTAAGAAGCCAGTCATAGTTTTAAATTCAATAAAACTTTATATATATATTGTATTACAAACAGAAAATGCAAGATAAGTATAAGGAAATAATTGATTGCTTATCTCCCATCTTAGACATAGCACCAGTTAAGTCAATCAGAATCCTTCTAGGCCACAGGTTATTAGATTGCATAGACTTGTGTGTACCATATTTAAATACATTTATGTAATCAGGAAAATTAAATTTTTAAAAAAACAATTAGAATGCATAGTAGGACAGTTAAACTAGGACTTCCTACATATACAACTGTGTCTGTGTAGATGAAATACAGTTAAACTACATTTCAGTCTTACTGAACTGTTTGGGGACTTAAGAATATGAGCATTACAGTACTGAAGTACTGAGTACTTCCTGCAGACAATAAAGAACCCAGAACTCAAGCTGTCTCTTCATGGAACCTCTAGTGAGGTGCCCACAGGCAGCATTATTTTTAAGAGTTTGGCCCTTCATTAATGATTTAGAAATTAGTACACAATATTGAAATAAATTATTAATAATAACAATGAAAACACTGTTGTTTGCAAGTAAAAGCTAATATGTAAAGACCAAGTGTTTGCTGCATTTTATTGCCACAAAATTAAATAATTCATTCAGATAACAGGATGCAGAGCTATCCTATTTACCTTTTTCCAAATAAATTTTATGTCTTGGTTTTTAAAACCCAGTCTTTAGCCTGGTACAGCATGCTCAGTTGCTACATAAGCAGCTCATGTGGCTTTGCCTGGGCATATCAAATGAGGCCAGACCAGTAGCACTTTTCTTTTTAGCCCTCTTGTTAGGAGAAAGGTGTCGATTCTTTGACATCCATAAATGGATATTAAGAAAACAATAGCTCTAAAATTAAATAAAGGAAGTATATTAACCTTTCTCTGTCACTTAGTTCATTCTTTTTTGTCCTTGATTCTGTTGCCTGTTCTTAACAAATCTTAAAACAATCCAAGCTTCATACCATATTTAGATCATGAAAATCATCAGAACATTGCATGATATGTTTTTGAAGGTGAAAATATTTTTCATTCCTTACCTTATACCACAGAATTTCAGGCTCCCTAAATGGAAATAAAAAATCCTCAATTTCAGGGCATGAGATTTCCTTGGTTTTGCTAAGTTCGGCTTTTTCAAAATATTTCATCTTTGAATTGTAGCAGAGTCCTGTGTCATTTTCACCCACCATCAGCGAAATGGACACTTTCATACAGTAAGTTGAGTTTCTGCAATGTAATAAGAATAGAAATAGAAGTCCAATATGGGAAAAAAAAAAAAAAAACAAAACAAAACCAATGAACAATACATTGGTTTAAGTCATTATTTTCATCCCAAGCAAAAGATCAGACATTGTGTTTTGTTTGTATTTTATAGTAGTTCATGGTAATTTCACTTTTCTCAGCCATTAACTGCAATATTTAGAAGGTATTTGTCTTAGCCTGTGACTAGAGTTTTATCTCTCCCTTGTGTCAAACTCCTTCTAACTTTACTGTCCTTATTGTGTATTTGAGGACAATTTCCCCAAAAGCAAATACGCTTTATATGCTCCATGTATTTACCAGTGAAACCAGACAACCAGCTTGCTGACAGATGTCACTGTGACATCTCTTGGGGTGGAACAGATCGTGTTGGAGTACCACGGACAAACATTGAATCTTGTGAGCCATCCAGTTATAGAATGAAGGATATTTTAACCTAATGGACTGCTAACCTGTGTACCTTAGCCTTCAATACCCACACTTGCAGGCCAAAATGTTGCTTCTGCATTACCTACAATGTTTATTAGCTTGGGCTCTCTCCTGAAACTTTTTGCTGCTTCTGCTGCTGTTGATAAGCCAGGCATCGTATCTAGGGAAACACTGTCTTCCTTCCCGCATTTCACAATGTACTTTAATTAGGCTCAAAGACAAAATTACTTGAAATGATTTTTCTTTCTTTTTTTCATTTGAGTTTCCAAGTGGGCCGCAAATGAGTGTGTAAAGTGCAGTACTTCCCAGGAACACACTGTGACAATGCAAGATTTCTCTCCTACTGTTTTGTAAATGCATTTGACCCCTGATCTGTGGAAAGAAGATCCTGCAGAGAGCACTGAGGAAACATTAATTTTCTTGTTTCCATTCACAGACTCTGTGAGCTGACTGCTGATTTAAAACAGTCTTGTTTGTGTTGCACATAGCAGTAGCTTAAGATGGCTACATTTTCTCCTTCTCTTTAGATTTCTTAATATGTTTCCTTTTCCTGTTCAAGAAAAGGGACAGAAGTGCTTGTGAACAAAGTATAAGAGGAACTTCATTTAAAGAACTCTATAGTTCAATTTTCTAGAGAAAATGTAAACCTAAAAACGATGACATGTAAGTAACTATCAAATTAGGGAATATTCTTAGAAATAAGAATTCTGGAATGGAATGACCCTTACCTATCCAGATAATTAATGGGCTTGTAAGGAAAAAACCCTTCATAATTACTTCCTTATAGCAAAACTAGATTTATAATTATAATTTATTACCTCAATCAAGAATCTGACTGTATTAAGCAAATTAAGTTGCTTAAACTTTATGCAAAGCAAATAATGTATCCACTCAATAGGTATCACTTTTGCTTTATTACCTGAACAAGCAATTTTAAATCTTTCAGTATTTTAAAGAACACACTTTTACTGCTGCACATTATATTATTCCTCTACTAAGGTGCTATTTAGAATATTTCTTTATTATATGGTTTTGAGATCATCATCAAAATTCACCTAAGTCATTTTTTCCAAATCGGTAATATTCTTTTTCTGTGTTTTTGAGATACTTATCCCTTGGAAATACAGTCTATCAACCTCTGAGAGTCAAGAATACATTATTTAGATGAGAAGACACTGCTGTTGAATTACCGGGAACAATACAAATACAAAGAGAGCAACTGTTGATTTAACTTGCAGATTTATCCCTCTTTTATCCCTTTTCATGTGTTTGAGGGTTATGTTATGTTCATATTACCGAACACATTGATTTTTCAATTTATAGAATGAACTTGGAGAGGAAAGAAAAACAAAACCAAACAAGCACCAAAACCCAATTTAACCATCATCCCATTCTCTGAAAATGAAAGCTAACTAGAATAGTCCTATATGGTTTTTTGTCTTCACTCAGTATTCAGAGCAATTTGGCCAAAAAATTGATGTATATTTTGGTCTACGAAGAGCTCTGTTCTGCAACAGTGGCAATGCCAAGTGCCAGAGCTGGAATTCCTTCTGAGACACATCCAAGTTTCCATCGCAACAGAAAACCCTTTACCAGATGCAGCTTAGGCTTCCTGTTCCTTGAGAAGAGAGGTATTCTGGAAATACCTCAGAATGTTTAAACTCAATGTTTGAAGAGGATGCTAGTACTTAATGAATCTAGGTTGCACATGTCAGCAATTTCAGTTATATGGATATAAGCCTCCTTCAGACAGAAGCAGAAATTGAATTTTAAGGTAATTATGTTCCAAAGTGTCAGATACAAGGTAATGAAACATTTTGGTGGATACTTTATCAACTGAGTTCCTTAACAGAATTTTATCTAAAAAACCCCAAATATCATCTAAAGAACTTATAGTTCTGGGTGTCCACGGTGACACAGACTTACTGTAACCCTAAATGCTGACTGCACTCAGTTTTATTCAGCTTGTAAGCTTCAGAAACTGGTGGCTGGGATGCAACAAAACTCAAAAAAAATTATATAAAAGCCAGAGCAACACAAACAATATGAACAATTTCATTGTTCATAAAACATTTATGGGCTCATAAAACCAAAAAAGACAAAGAAAATTAAACAGTCCCTAGGTACAAATGAAAAGAAGAAGATGAGTTTGCTGGTTACAGCTAGAGCATGATGAATACAGAATATGTGGAAACCCTCCGATAGCAGAGAACATAACAGGTAGTAGAACCCTCCAGCAAGCATGCATATACTGCAGGAAGTAAAAAACGTTTATGTATCAGAATTAAGAACATTTTTAGTACATCTGTTGCTGGAAGAACCAGATCAAACAAGCAAAGAAAGAAACAAACCGGTGTTGTGAGTTCAAGGAAAAATTATAAGCCAATGGAAACTTAATGTTACATTCAATTTGAGAGCAAATGCTCCAAACAGATTTTCTCCTTTTAGTCTCCAGTGTGGTCCAAACTGTGAATCTTTATCAGATATTAATAGGCAGTAACATCTAAAATCTTGGTAGTTTAAATATATGTTAACTCCTGATTTTAAAAAAAAAAATACTGTATATAGCCCAATGTTTTATCCCTTAATATTATACAGAAGTGTCATTGCATCTGTACAACATGAAAATACAAGTGATTACATTAGGAAATTAGAAAAAGATACATGTATTTTAATTCCTAGTGTTATATCCACCTTTGTGTATAATAAACATGTAGCACATAAAAAAAAAAAAAAAAAGTCAGTAAAAGTGCTATATAAAAACAAGCTAAAGTGAATGGAGAGGTGAAAAAATTGCAAGAAGTCTCACAGTCAGAATAGTTTGACGGTTGTTAATACACTACAAACTCAACCAAGTTGCTTATTCCTGTGTCTAGTAATAGAAGAAAGAACAATTAATCTGAATTAACTTCATTTCATTTTTGATACAAATAGATAAGGAAGACAATTATCACAGAATACTAACAATTGTTAATAATACACCACTAACAGTTCTTGTTCCATTAATTACCACTGAGAAATTATAACTACCATGTTGCTGAATGTATCTATATTTAAAGACATAACAGATCTATTTCATCTGCATTTGATAAATTTAAATGCTACAATCTTATTAATAACTTTACCATACATACACAAATTTATCCTAACTCTAATTGTACCTGACGTGGTACACTTGTGTATGACCAATACTTTCAAAAGAGCTTAAAGCAGCAATACTGACCATATGCTGATTGACAGATTTCTGTTGTAATAGTCAAGAGCCAGTGGGACAGGGAGAGTCAGAAACCATGGATCTTAATATTTAAAAAAGATTTTTTTCACCCACAATGTCTAATCTCACATTTTATCTATTCTCAATCAGTTTATCTATAATGATGTGATTGCTTTGGAAATATGGCAAACTGTATTGGCTAAACTAACTCTCCTTGAACTCACCTGCTACGTGATACTTTGGGGGAAATTCTTTTTTTTGGTTCTTTGCCTGTGATCATTGGGGGAGGGGGGGGGTATGTTTGTTTTGGTTTTGGCTTTGTTTGTTGTTTGGGTTTTGGTTTATTTTTGATTTCTTAACAGGCTAATAAGAAGAGCTGACAAGCTAGTAATTTAATTCTTCCTTAATCTCTTCAAACACAAATGTTCAGAAGTGAATCTTTTCCTGCATGTAAGTGAACTATTTATTTAACTATTTCATTTACTATTTTCATTTATCTCTTTTAATCAACGGACAAGACACTAAAGTACTAAAAGGCACTGGAAAAAACCCATACTAAGTAGAAGTAACAGGAAGCAAGAAGCTGTTAGGGGATCTTTATTTAAGACAACAAATCCATTTAGAATCAATCACAGAATCATCACAGTTGGAAAGGACCTTCAGTCCCACACCACCTTAACCATTAAATCATTTTCCAATGCATCACATCTACCCATTTTTTTAATACTTCCAGAGGTGATGACTCCACCGCCCTCATAGCCAACCTGTTCCAGTGCTTCACCACTCTTTTGGTGAAGAATTTTTTTCCTAATATCTAATCAGTCTGCACCACTTCCCTGAAGAGGGAATTTTATCCCACCTCCTGCTCTGTTTCATTTTGTTGCGGAGTGCAGCCAACCTGCTTCTGTGTGAGGAAGCAGCTCCTCTCATCAAAGATGTTCAGGGTAAGTTCTTCATCAAGTGCACAAAGGCAGCATTCAAAGAACCCACAAACAGGGCAAACAGACCTCTGTTTATCCTGGAATTGACCATCAGGCACAACATCTTTCAGCAGTTCTAAGGAAGGTGTACTGGAATTCCAGTGCAATCTTACCTGTGAATGCAGATAGACTCTCTAACAATGTTTTTCACTTGAGAGAACAATTATAAGTCTTTGTATTCCTCTGCATACCCTTTATTTCTCCTTTTTCAGGGGATGTAGTACTTGTAGTATATAGCCTGTCATAACACTGAACTTTTCCAAGGTATATTACACTGGATTTTTTCAGGGTCTATTAAACATTATAACTAATCAGAAATTTAACTGGAAGTGGAGCAGATATGTTCATGTCATGATTTTTTAATTATTTTTTTTTCCCACTTTCAGTGGCATTCATAGAAAAATTACAAGCTTTCCTTTAATAGAGCTCAGTTGTTTGTACTTAGTTATGGGTTAGTATTTACCAGAGAGAGCAAACAGCAAGGAAAAAATATCTCTTTATGCTTTTCATCATATAAGCCTAATTGGGAAAGTAAATTTATTTTCAACTCCTCCTAAACTGGACATTAAACACAAATTCTGATAAATCATTTTTTTGACAGCCTTTTAAGTTTTAGAACAAAAAATTGACACTGATGTCAATCTTCACTTTTTATAAGTGGTGGTCTATCCCATTTCAGAGGAAAATTTGTTGACTTCACAAATTACCTTTTTCATGGTTTTGTAGACACAGTTAGGTCCATTTTCAGCTCAAGTAACTTCTGCTAGAGTTACTCAGATGTCTGAAAGATGGAGAGAACACCTGAGGTTTTGGGCTGCTTGGTGAGGGAAGACCAGTGTTCCTTACTGCAGAGAGACTTTCTGCCTTTGGTGGGGGGGTCTGATGCCCTCAGCAGTCTATGGCTCCTGGACAATTTGTTCAGGATAGCAGTTTCTAAACTTTTTATGCAAGGCTCCCTTTTTGTTGTTTTGTTATGGTGGTTTGTTTTTGTTTTTTTGTTGTTTTTTTTTTTCCCCCAAACTCTGAGATGGCTGGCTCCCACACTTGATGGCTCTGGCAGCTGAAGTCCCAGACTGCCTTTTCCACAAAATTTCCAGAGCCAACAGAGCTGCAAATATGAGGCAGTGCTGCAGGAGTGGGGGAACAAAGAAAAGCAGAGGTAGATGGACAGAAGCTGGCTGAAATTTTCTCGTGTGTCTAAGAAATTATCACTTTCTTCCACACCCTAGAGGGCCAACCCAGTTTGAAAACCGCTTTTGACCTCAATTGAGTTACATAAGTACCAACTTCTTCCCTCAAGGGTCACTTAATTATGTGCTCGATACTATGAAATAACCCACTGTACATGAGCCTCCAGGACTATTTGAATATCAGTGCTCTGCAAAATACTTGTTTCAATATGTTTGAAATAGTCACACCAGAAAATCTTGTTCATTTTCAGTGCTCACTTCCATCCTTGGAAACAAAATTTTCCCGTTTTATCTTCTTCTCACATGAATGGTACAAGCAGCTACCCCAAGTTTCCCTTTCTCCTCTCCAGTGGTGCCAAAAGAGAATGTCAAAATACAAACCCTATCATCTGCATTAAAATAACACTTTCCATGTGTTAGAGAGGGCTACTGACTGATGTGGAAAGCCTTTAATCATTGTTCTGGACAATGAAAGTGAAATACAAGTTAGCATTTAGAAATGGAATTTAATTTTCTTACCCTTATATTACATTACTGATTCTTTTGTTAGTAATCTAGAAAAATAAATACATATGTGAACACTTTCATGTTATTGAATTTTCTGTATGGTCTCTGTGATCTAAGTGAAACTTATCCCTTTATGAGATCCAGAATCAATCTGACATTGATTTCCACTTTTTAATAAAACCTCACTTTCATAGTACAAAATACTTGAACAAAATAATGACAATAATCTTAATTAAAGAGTTGTACTAGAAATTCCATGGAAGACACAGTTGCACAAAATCAACTGAATTCTCCATAGAACATTTTCTCTAAAATTAAAGCTTTCTTTCAGATAAATCTAAAAAAAAAAAAAAAATTTTAAAAAAAAAAATCTATACTCTTGCAGTACAGGATATCTAAATATTCCTACGGTGTAACTCTGTATGCTTAACATATAGAAATATTAAATTTATTAAAGCTCTCTTTCAGACAAGTTTAAAATAAAACTCCCATATTCTAGCATCATATATTCATACAGACTATGCATCTTTACATATATATACATATGTATAAATCAGTGATATATTAGTGATTCTGTTAAATGTAAAACTAATCAGAGAGAGTATTTGACTTACCATATACACATATTTATGTTATTCACTTTGAGTAAGACACAATTTTTAAAAGAACTTTCAACTAAAATATTTGCTATGTTAATTCCTTCAGAGAATAACATCTATATATGGATTGCAGGTAAAAATATTAAAGATTATTAAAAGGGTGGGAGCAAACTAAAAAATTGTGGTTCTGCGCAGGGTACATAGGTGGATACAAAATGGATTGCCTCTAGTCTGAATTTAATTGTATATTTAGTATTTTAGTGCACTTTATAAATTCAGTGCTAAATTAGCTGCTCATTTCAGTCAGGCTTTCCAGGATAGTTAGTGAAGAAATTTTAGGCCAGTGAATCATGAAATGTAAAAATGGAGATGTGACAGAATGATACTAAATGTTTTTTTCTCCAGCAGATCAATGTATGTTCCCCTGTGCTAGTATACCTTTAGAAGTGAAAATCCCTTTAGCTTTCCACAAACTGCAGCAGGGAGATAATACCTTAGCATGAAATGCCTCTGGGTAGAACATCTCCTCATAATTTAGGAGATGATTGTACTCGGTTTTTCTGGGGAATCAGTGATCATGAAGAAAAGTAAATTTTATACCCTACTTTAGCACCATATGCCAGAATAGCTGAAATGCAGTACTATGGCTTCTTTCAAAAATGACAAGTTAACAGTTTTATTATCCCTCCAATTTTTTTCATTTATAGAATCACAGAATGACAAAATGTTTGAGGTTGGAAGGGACCTCCAGAGGCCACCTGGTAGAACCCTCTGGCTCAAGCAAGGCCACCTAAAGCTGATTGCCCCGGAACGTGTCCAGACAGCTTTTGAATATGGCCAAGGATGGAGACTCCATAAAATCCCTCAACAACCTTTTGACATGGCTTGGACACCCTGAAACTGTTTCCTCACGTTCAGGCAGAAAGTTCTGTGTCTCAGTTAGTGCACATTGCCTGTGGTTTTGTGACCCAGCAACATCAAAATGATCCAGGCTCCATCCTCTTCACGCTCTCCCTTCAGATACTTAAATATACAAGATCCTCCCTGAGCCTTCTTTTCTCTCTCAACAGTTCCAGCTCTCTGAGACTGTGCTCAAATGCCTTAATGATTTCTGCATGTCTTCATTTGGACTGTCTCCAGTCTATCCATGTCTGTCTTGTACTGGGAAGCCCAGAACTGGACACAGTACTCTAGGTGCAGCCTCATCAGTGCTGATTAGAGAGGAAGGATCATCTCCCTTGATCTGCCTAATGCAGTCCAGGTTGTCATTAGCCTTCTTTGCTGTAACAATACATTGCTGGCTCATGTTAAACAATTTTTTCCATCAGGACTCCCAGGTTCTCCTCTGTAAAGCTGCATAGATTGTTACTTATGGAATATCTGGTTTCTAGGTTTTGGGGTTTTTTTACTGGCAGGGGGTAGAGGGGAACTTTCAAAGGAAAATACGTTTCTTGAGGATTTATATAAAAGGGCCAGGAAAAAAAAAAAACTTGGGATGAGTATGAGCAGAAAAAAATGCTTACTTATCGAATTCAGAGGCTCTTAAAATTATGTCTACTATTTGGTGCAATATCGTGTGCTTGAGCAGCTGTGCCTATGCAAGGTTCTGTGTTCAAAAGCAACCAAGTATTACTACATCCTGATGACTCAGAAGGTCATCCAATATTGGAACATCTTTACCACCTAATCATGCCTTTTGCAAATGCAGTCCACATTCTTTTATAGTACCAAATCTGAAAGCATTATTGGAAAAAAAGATGCCGAATGGCTTCTCCCTTGTTTCCTCTCTTTGCCTGATAAATTAGCACAACTGTAACCACCAACATTACTCATCTGGAGCTACAGGAGGACAGATCCTACCATTCAGACTCAAACACTAAGTTAGATTCTTCTGTTCATCTGTTTCCCAGCTGCATAAAAAAATATCCTTTGAAGGTTTCTTTCTTGTTTCTGAATGATAGGACATTTATCTCTGGCTATGTCTGCATGATTATGTTCTTTTCTGAATAGAAAATTCTCATGTTTCATTATTAGAGTAACTCATTAAAGTTAGATATGGACAGGGATATCCAACAATTACAATATTTGTTATAGATACTAGAAGTACATTTGCACATGAATGTAATTCCTTTGAAATTCTCTCCATAGCTCTGTCCCATATCTACTCAGTAAAAATGGAAGTAAGCATGATAGGCTTTGAAAACTGACACTAAAAATAATAATAATAAAAAAAATCATATTTATTAGGTTAATGCTTCAAGGCTTACTGTTTCCTAGCATATTTATGCCACTTCTCCAAACTTCTGGAAATTCTCAAATGAACATGCATTACATCTCGCAATTTAAAAAGTAAATAATTCCTGTACTTATGACTCCTACATTTCTTAAGACACAGTTTTACTCTTATACAATTACTTTCCTATGAAGAAATAACAATTCAGAAATAATTCTTCTCTATCAGAAGCAGAATAAGAAGGAAGAAGCTCTCTCAAGTAGTATAACTTTGCACAGATGAATACAGGAGAATCACTGTTTGCAGATTCAACTAGAATTCAAGTGCAAGTATTAAGTTTCTGCAAAAAGTCAGTCTTTGGCAATGCTTACTCTACCAGCAAAGAAAACTTAAGAAAGGTGCAAGAACTGGATGAAATTCTTGAATACCTCAGGGGAATCCCTGAATTCCCAAATAAGAAATTTACATGATGAAAAGAGAGTCGGGTTAGAAGAAACATATTGATAAACAAATAAACATAATACAAATTAGTTTTGTCTTTCATCCAAGGACCATAAAAGTATACGGGAAATATATCTATTTCCTATTTTTTCTGTGTTCACAAAAACAGCTTTACCACAAAATAGCTTCCAAAACTGCCTCAGTGTGATCTGTATCGACACAATAAATATTTTTCATTCATGCTAATTTTGACCTCTAAAACATGATCCTATTCTGCTTCAGATTGTTGCTGATGATCATAATCATGGAAACTCAGAAACCAGAACTCAAATTATATTCATAAGATGTTTGTATCAACAGCATCCCTGAAGCCAAATGTAGCAAGCTATTCCTCCTACTTCAGCTACCTCTGCCCAGTGCTGAAAGCATTAGCTCTCAGTCCATCCTCTAGAGATTCTAGAGATTCTTTCCAGTCTTTACATTATATGTAATAAAAGCCATCTTTATGTCCAGCATTCAAAGGAAATGGTATAAATGCAAGCTTCATAATACTCTCAGTAGCCAAAGCCATAACAACTCTTGCCACAGAGAAAGCACATCACTGTTTCTTCTCACACCGACACCATGAGAAACTGGTGCCCCATGGAGTGCCTCCTGAAACTGTGATCGATAGTTGTCTGCATGCGTGTCCATGGTCTCCAAGACTACAAGCATTAAAAAAAAAAAACAAATACCAACAACAAAACCCAAACAAACAAACAAACAAATAAACAAACAAACAAAAAAAGAAACTTCACAGAGAAGAAACAGAGCACAGTGAGCGTTTTTACATAAATATTATTCAAGGATCCCTTCAAACTAATTTATTGGCGTGGCTATAACATCCAGGGAGGCACAATTTGAGTTGCAAGCACTTTTTGTTTAAAGCACGAGTGAGTTGAGACTCCATGTTAAAGAACTAGTAATTCCCTTCTTCTGCAGCATTCCCAAATAAATCCACTCCTGCCTTCCTGTTCTTCTTAATGTAATGTAAAACACAGCTGTGCACCTTCACTCCTGTCAATGCCAGGCTTCCGTCTCCAGTGCCTGGCCCAAAGCCACGATGAATTTGAGAATTCAGCAGAGCCTCAAGTTTCAAATACATGAAACCATGGTATTCTTTGTCTGATACTATCATCAGTCAGCAAGTAAATAACTCTGAGGTGAAAACGAGAAGGTTCCAGAGGCTTCAGCTGCCCCAGAAAGGTATGAGGATAATGCACAGACAGGTGCCAGACACCATAACTATGTATTTAATTTCTTTTAGTTTTCAAGGTTTCATCTGCCTCTCATCCTCAGAAGCATGAATCACCCAGAACACCCAGACGTGAAATTCCAAAGATTTCCAACAGTGGAAATCTGAATGTATGAAAGCATTTCTGTACAGACAGCTTTGAATAATTTTACCTAATTCAAGCATGCCTATGTAAGTTATTTTAGTTTGACAAAAATGAGTTTTGCTTTGCACATTTCAATTCATGTCTCAAATGTGAAAGGTAAACTGAACAAGTCCAAATACATTTCAGATAATTGAAAGTCACTGGCTCATGTTTTTCACTTGGACATTGTCCCAGGCTGTACGTGTCAGTGCCTTTACTAAGTGCCTTTCAGCACTGATATGTGAGGGACAGTAGCAGAGACATCTCACATACCATTTCTTGGTAGTGTTCTCACAGAAAATTTATTTGTCAGAAATTTAGAATCTCTACTTTGACGTCTGGCTGCTTCCGCCTGTAGCAGGACACAGCTTCCAGCTGGGCTGGTGCTGCCAGCTTAATCATCTGCCATTCCTTGTGTCCTAGTTTCACCCCCAAGTTCCCCACTATCTAAATATAGGAATAGCTGTTTAACACAGTTTGGTTTAGTTTATAATTACACTATGGCTCAAATCCCTGACATCAATTTGCACAATCGGTAGAGAATTGAATGAATAAATAAACTCCTTCTGAAAAGAAATATTAACCTATACTGTCACTTGTGTACCACATTTGCTATTTTATATTTTTGTTTCTAAAATCTATTTCAGTCATAATTTTCCCCACAGATTAGGAAAGAACAAAGAGAACCTGTAAATTCATGTTTTGATTAAATTTTTGTCACATATTTCATGGATGAATTAATATCTATTAGCAAATATTTTAATATTCATAACAATTTGTGTTAGATAGCTATTTTCTTGCCATTACTTCAGAAACATGACCTCTTCTGGGACTCTTAATATCTGTGCTTGAAGCAGCTGAATCCAGTAACCAGATAAATAAGAAGATGCTGCAGCTCTGTGCACCAGGTTCAGCCAGCAGCCAGGCCAAATCGTACCAATAGGTGGGTGTGCACACACACACACACACATGCACACAAACACACACGTATACACACACATCACACAAGTGGACACCTACACAAGATGCTGAAGAAACTTCAATGGCAGAGCTGGCACAGCCCAGTTCCTCCCCTCCAGTTATCAAGTAGAAATTGGTCAGTGAAACATATACATGCACACAACATGGGTGATGATCTTAGACATTCAGCCTAGCAGATGGCCGCAGGTCCACCACTCTTCCCATTTGTTGGCACTGGTAAAGGTGGCTGATAACCCAGCTGCTGGAGATCAGACATTGTACCCTAGTTATCATCCAGACCAGCTCGAAGTTCACTAGCAGGCACCAAGAATTGCTTAGTGTAGATAACACAGCCACATGGAAAATAAAAATGTCCTTTAATGAGAAGATAGGGCAGACTACAGGGCTCAGGCAAGAGTGCTCATGATCAACCTATTTCAACTGGACAGCCTTTTATTTCCTTTCCCCCTTGCCCCGTTGTCTTCTATTCTCTACTCCATTTATTTCTCTGTATACACTTGCTCTCCATATAACTTTGTCCCTTATCCACATATGATCCTTCCTCTAAACATCCTAAAATAAGTTCCATGCATCCAGGGACTGACATTGGGCCTGATGCTGTTTAACATCTTCATAAGTGACTTGGATGTGGGGATAAAGAGCAGCCTGATGAAGTTTGCTGATGACACTAATATGAGAGAAAAGGCTGACAGCCCAGAAGGGAGAGCCACCCTCCAGGATGATGTAGACTGACTGGAGAAGTGGGATAACAGGAACTTGAAGTTCAGTGCACAGAAGTGCAAGGTCTTGCACCTGGGAACACATTGCCTAGGAGTGCTGTTCAGAGTGGGACCCACTTGGCTAGAGAGCAGCTTTGTGGAAAGGGACATGGCTTTCTCAGGCTCAACATGAGTGAAGAGTGTGTTGCAGCAGCAAAGAAAGCCAACAGGATGCTGGGCTGCATCAACAAGGGCATCACAAGGAGAGACGAAGAAGTCCTCATCCTCCTCTACTCAGCTCTTGTCAGACCACACCTGGATTACTGCATCCAGTTTTGGTCCCTGCTCTACAAATAGGATGCAGACAGGCTGGAGAGGGTCCAGAGAAGAGCCATGAGGATTATCAGAGGATAGAGGCACCTGCCACATGAGGAGAGGCTGAGAAGACTGGGTTTGTTCAGCCTTGAGAATAGAAGGCTTAGAAGAGACCTTATTCCAATGTTCCAGTACTTACAGGGCAGCTACAAGGAAGATGGGAGAATCCCTGTTTACAAGGACTCACATGGATGAGGCAAGGGACAATGGGCACAAGTTGCTCCTGGGGAGATTCTGTTTGAGTACAAGAGGAAAATTTTTCTCTATGAGGACAGTAAGATATTGAAGTGGTCCCCCTGGGGAAGTGGTGGATTCCTCACTTTGGAAAGTTTTACATCTCAGCTCGACGGGGTGCTGGGGCATATCATATAAACAATAATATTAAAGGGGTGGACCAGATGATCCTTGAGGTCCCTTCCAACCTGACATTCCATGATTCGATTATTCATCCCCAGCATCATTTCAAAAACTTGTACAGAAATATTTTTTACATAAACAAGAAATGCTTTTCTTCCTTGCATCCTGTAGTAAGTCCCCATGCCCTTTAGCCCACAGACTCCCAGGAAGGAGCCTCTCTGAATGATTTTTCTGCATGGCTTTACACTCAGAAATCAGAGGGAGTTCTTACCTATCACTGCCCCTCTGACCATCATTGAGCCTTTGTTTTTTTTCACTCTTATCTTTCAGCACTAAACAATGTGATTAACTTGATACTATGCATAAGATAGAAGACAAAGTATCATCAGATTTATGTTAAAACTGCAGCCAGTCAGTGCAGTTGTCAGAAATGAGACAGGGTGATGTTCTTGACAGACCACAGGTACCTTCCAGGTCTTCCTTTTTTTCCCCAGCCGGGTCTTCCCCTGCCTTTCTAACTGGTCTCTTCTGTTCACATGGTCACTCTCCTGGAAAAAACTTCTATCATGTTTATCTGTAAGGCTTATTTTCTATAAGTGTTCACTGACTGTGCTATTTAATCTAAAGATTTTCAAATCATGGCATGTAGGTACAGTTGGTGAGTGTGATCATAACTAATTTTGCATGCAACATATTCTGGTAATCCTGTTGTCTAATAAAGTTCTGAACCTTTCCAAAACTTAAAGCAAGTTCACACAAAATCTCTAATCAGTTTCTGCATATTCCCAGAAAATCTGAAATACAATTTCTGTTTTCCTACTGTTTAATTTCAGAGTAGTATATCTTCTATCTGCTTTTCCTTTGAAAGTTATGAAAATTTTTAACCTAAAATTTTAGACCTAATCTATTCTAGTCTAATTTATTTTAATCTAATCTAATCTATTAAAAAATGTATTTTACACTGTGAATCTTTATTATAAATATACTGAGAAAGTATAAATATAACTTCCTTGAGTCCAAATATTCTCAAAACATTTATTTTTCAGTGGCCAGTAAAATAAAATAAAAGTTTATCTTCTAAGATCACCAGTTTTAGAGCTGCTACAAAAAAAACAAATATAAGATAGTAGCAAACAATTCCAGATAATGTTTCAGGATAGTACAGTTGTATAAATGTCAGAAGAAACCAAACCAAAACAAAAAAAAAATTGTACTGTGAGGAGAGAAAGGCAACATATAAGAAGTCTGTTTCTTTCTGAGCAGCTTAGGGGTTGTTTGCTTTTTAATGGGGATTGTTATGGGAAATCTTCCACCACAATTATGGATCAACAGCTCTTACTCCAAACCAGTGAAGCTTTCTATATAATTTCTCTCTTTCTTCACCCCTTTTTTTTTTTTTTTTTTAGGAGAAAAATAACTCATAAATATTTCAGTTTCCAGTTACTGGAAGAGAAAGAGTAACACTGAAATGCTGAGATCTTGAATAGGAGCACACAACGTAGTACACCAAACAATAAATTTAAGGAAAGGGTTTTGTTGAACTGTGCTAAGCATAGACACAATAGAATGGGAACGAAAAGGATTTTTAAGCTCTTGTCTTATACTCTGCTTCCTTCTCCTGCTGGCTGAAATTTATGAGAGACTTTTGCTACTATAGAGATCAATAGAAGTCTGACAGTCTTCAATCTACAGAGGCATATTTTTAAATTGTAACATGTTTGTAAAACATGTTGACAACAGAATATTTGACCCTGAAAAATTTATTTGCAGTTTAGGAGTTTAGAGTTATGTAGGGATCTACGTAAAGTTACAGACTTTTTCTGAAATTATGTTAAATTATTTGAATCTCATTCATTATAGAATATCAAAAGCTGTAGGATACCCATTAATCAAAGTCATACCTATATTTTATCAAAAGTAGAGGAGTATATGGATGTTTACTACATCATATGTACATTGAATAATGAAATAAATGATCTCATTCCTCATAACAGACAAAACGTCTACGAAATGGCAGCTTCACCTAAGAAGCCCAGAACTCAAAAATATGTTCAAATATATTGCAGTGTAAAAAAAAATCATCAATTTAACCTATAATAGTTCTGATAAAAAGAAATAATACTCCAAGAGCCCTCTAGCATGACAGCAATCTGGTCTGTAAATATGAAAACAAAGTAGTTATAAAAGCAAAGTTGTTTTCATTCAATAAGTGTTTTTTTAGTTTCTACAGTTATTTAGCAATGAATATTAATGATATTACTCTTTCACAGTAAATGTTGGAAACTAAAAACATAATAAACCAAAACCAAACTGCATCTATAAGTCTTATTAGCACATCATGGCAAGACGTAGGTTTGGTAGCAATAGAATACTTGATGATTCCTTATTCCTACAGCTTCTCATTGCAGAATACCCAGCCAAACCAAACTAATAGGTTGACTTAATTCCATAAATTGTGGGTTTTGGAAAGTGTTCTTTTACATCATACACAATTATTCAAACAAGATGTATGTTTGAAAGAAAAGCCACATCCCATGGTTATACTTCAGTTAGAAATAGCTGAGAATAACTCAGCTGTCAATATTTGCAACCTAGTCCCCTTCTTGAATTTCAAAGGACTGTCCCACCTTTTTAAAATTAATTTTAATCTATCTGTTCCAAAGAAGTAAGTCTGAACATTAAAAAGTAAGTCTTGTTTAGATAGATTTTACTCATTGGAGAAGATTTTCTCTATTTTTGTTGCAAGGTAACACAGCTTT
The DNA here is from genome assembly GCA_038090715.1 of Florisuga fusca. Taxonomy (NCBI): domain Eukaryota; kingdom Metazoa; phylum Chordata; class Aves; order Apodiformes; family Trochilidae; genus Florisuga; species Florisuga fusca. Next base: position 15,620,379 of record JAAWXA010000004.1, on the reverse strand, counting down.
GTACCAATAGTTACAAATCTTCCTGCAGAACACAGGGTTGTATTTATTTATTTATTTATTTATTTTCCCCCCTGGGAAAATACTGTGTATCAGAGTTCTGTTTTCCATATCAGTTCAGTGACAGCTCATCATTACTTTGTGACTGAAGGCTGTGCTGAACACTCAGCAGAACTGGGCTTATTCTGTTGACAAAGGAGAACTTCGCCGCAATATGCTGAAAGGCCAAACTGGAGGAGGGATAGACCTCCTCTTCCAGCACATACATTCCTCTAAGACATCTTCCTCTTGTAGTTTCCCTGAACAGCTAGACCTGTGGTTTAAATGAAAATATCAGCTGTGGTGGTTCCAGACAGCAAGATGGTACACGATAATCCACAGCAGAGGGGACTCTTTACAGTGACATGCTGCACATGCACATTATACATACATTTACTCCATGTATATATGGAGCATTTGCTTAATGCTCCAAGCTAGGAGAATTTTTACAAAATTATTTATAACAGCATTGCCTTAATTATAATGTCATTAATTAAAAAAAAAAATTGGAAGGCCCTGACTTAAATGATTACTATTTATATCTTTACCTCTACTTTTCTATGTACTTACAGTGTGAATAAGTCATTAGTAAGATGATTATACATTACTTTGCACTGTAGACTTAACTCATTTACATAACCAGTATAGACTAGAGTTTCCTAACTTTCTATTCCTTAACATTTCAAACAATAAGACATTTCTTTTAATATTTTCCCTGAAAATAAAGTTCTCAGTTACTAAATCTCATTGAACATGTTGGAATTCAAAAGATGTGGCTCTGAGGCATACCATGTAAAAGCTCATAAGCTCCTATGTATACCTTGGCTTATTTTGAGGTGTGGAAGGAAAAAAGTAATGGAGAAATGTAAAGGCAAAAGGGAAAAAGGAAAAAGGAAGAAAAAACCCCAAAAAGTAAGTTACTTCAGTGCAGAGAAAAAAAAAAATTACATTATTCTCCAGAAGTTCCCTCTGGCTACTGAGGCCCTCAAGTTAAAATAAAGGGATGGCGAAACCCTGTATATCAAGAGTATCTTGAAAGAAAAAGGAATGGTTATATAAAACCTACATCCTCTCTCCCCAACAAAAAATCCAAGAATAAGATTTCTGTGAGGTGAGTGACAGATTTGACTGCAGCAGCACTAAAATATTCTTTTATCACTTGCCCTCATTTCAGTTTTAATAAGCTCTCTTGGCTCTCTTATCTTTTTATGTTCACTTCACAGCAATTAAACAAATGCAAATGTCATACCCATTTTTAAAACAGTGCCTCTTATAAAACTGCAATAAAGTCAGCAGAAGATACATTTGGCAAATGATCCATCAGCTTTTTGTCAACAAATCTGGCTGACATGAGGACAATGCGTGTATAGGTACCATATGTGTGTTTGCTTGTCATACAAATGTAAGAAGATTATTAGTTATAATCCTAGAGCAACTTCTGATGAAGCATCAGACTTTGAAAGCTAAAATCAGTAAACAAGGCAGGAAGAAAGTTTAAGAATATCCAGCCTGGATTTCAAAATAGCTCATCTATTTGACCATTAAAAAAATTAAGCATTTTTTTATTCATGACACAAATACCTGGTTCATACAACCCTTTCCCCCCTTTAAGGGGAACTTTCATCACGGAGCAAAACAGAAACTTCAGATTTATTTTTCCTGGTTTTCTCCGAAACCAATGTAACAGTCCAATCAAGAAGCAGAGAGGACAGCACACACAATAATTCAAGAATCATCTATCTTGAATAATGAACAACATGGTCTCACAGTGATGATACTGATCACTACCACCAGTAGAAAAGAATTCTCAAAAAGGATGAGGCAAGTGCTCTGCTGCTAGACATATTCTGACACAAAACCCCATCTGTCTGCAGCTCAGGTATTTGCCTGTGACCTCAACCGAAGGCAGCCAAGTGTTTCACACTCTGTAATACATTTGCCTCATCATCCGTGAAGTGTAAAAGTGTTATTTTGCAGAGGAGGAACTGACATGGAAACACTACATCCCCACTCCTCCCAAACAGTATTATGACTAAATATCACTAAAATAATTTAAATCCAATTGTGAACACCTACTCTCTGTAATTAACTCCATTTCTGAACCAGCATGTTACAGGAGCCAGAAGGACATACAAAATAAAGAGCTCCATTCCTATTTTATTTTTAGCATGTAAATACAAGCCTTCTTTGTGACTTCAATTTTTTGTCCACTTCTTCAGCCATTACAGTAACTATTCATAAAGGTGTAAAGGCAGGGTGATAATGTTAGGAAAATGGGAGGATTAAAATCAAGACCAAGGTAGCCTAAATAGAAGTGACTGAGTATGTGTCAAACAGCAGTGTGTCAGGGTTGATTAGGAGAACCGCTCAAAATAAAGGTGTGAATTGGGTTTACACAGCAAGGTGTTGGCAGCAGAGAGCTGCAGGGGTGGTCTATGGGGGACAGGTGCTTCCCTGTGCTACACAGACCCTGTTCCAGCTGGTGCCAATAGATCCTGCAAGACACAGCTGAGCCAAGCTAGGCCAAGCTGGCTATGCTTATGACAAAGGATGTTTGAAAACACGTTTAGAAAAAAAAATGTGCATCATCTGTTATCAAGACGACTGAGAAAAAGCTGTGAAAAACAGCCTTGAAGACACTAAGCTTGGTGAAGGAGTGGGAAAATGTGCCCCAGGTGCTGGAGTGGAGTTTCCTTTGCAGCCCCTGGAGGAGACCATGGTGACGCAGATTGTTCCCCTGAAGCCCAACAGAGGATCATGCTGGAGCAGATATCCATGCTGCAGCCCTTGAAGGACCCCAAGCTGCAGCAGGTGGACATGTCATGAAGGAAGCTGCAGCTTTTGGAGGTCTTGTAGAGGATCAGATTTTCCAGCAGGAGCTGCATTCTGTGGGTATCCCATGCTAAAGCAGTCAGCACCTGATTGTGCCCTGCAGAAAGGACCCATGCTGGAACAAATCTTGCAGAGATGCAGCCATGGGCAGGACTGAAATTATAGCACCTTGTGAAGGGCTGCATTCCATGGAAGAAACCCACACTGGAGCAGGGTAAAAATGTGAGGAGAAGGCATGGCAGAGATGCACTGTTATGAACTGACTGTAACTCTCACTCCCCATCCCCATGGGCCATGCCACGTTGGTGTGGAGGAGGCAGTAGAATAGAAAATCAGTAAGTGAAGTTAAGCCTGAGGAGAAGTAGGAGACTTGGGGAAGCTGTTGTTAGTTTTGCCTTTGTTTCTCACAATCCTACTCTATTTTTACAATTTTCAATGCCTTAATTTTCCCCAAGTCAAGTCTGTTTCATCTGCGAAGGAAATTGGCAAGTGATCTCCCTGTCTTTACCTTGACCCACAGACTTTTTCATCTTATTTTTCCATCATCCTGTTGAGAAGGAGGAGGGAGAAAGAAGCTGGGTGGCTGTCTGGCAGCCACACATGGGCAAATCATTATGTTCCTCAGAGGTTACACAAAGCAATTTTGAATCCCAACAGTATAAGAAAAAAATTTGGTTTAATTTTTACTGCCACTTATTCTCTAATGATATTTTATCAGTCATAGTTTTCTCCTCAGTAATAGGCACACTAAAAAATTACTTTGTTTTATATAGGGTTTTATATATTGTAAAGTTCAAAAAGAATATTCGTTATACGTCGGTTGCATGATTTTCTGCAGAGCTACAGAAAAAAAGAGCCAGAACCAACACAGAGATGACATGGTGGGCAGGAGCATCACTTGTTTAAGCATCACTTCTGGAGACTAGACAAGAACAGGACTTTGATGTACCATATCAAGTATTCTATTATAGTTTTGAATACTAAGAGGCAGAAAAAGACCGTAAAATGTAGCATGACTGAAAAGCTGTCTTTAAAAAGACAAAAATAACACAGCTTTGCAAAAGAAAGTGTTTGAATCAAACTGGAGGGCTACTATGCAGTGAGAAAGGACTGTAAAAAATAATATTCCTACAGCTGGCCCAATCCAGAGTTCATCTTTTCTAAATTCCTAGTAATTTTTTTTCTATTAAGTTTTGAAGCTGTGTTTGCTAATTTCTCTTCATCTGGACTATAACTCAACATAGTCTTCTCTGCTTTGTTCTCACTTTTTTTTTTTCTTTTTATTTTTTTTTTTCTTTTTTTTAATCTACCCTGAATCAATAGCAGAAACAATTTGAATGCAATCCTTATCTCATATACAGTCTGATGTAAAGAAAAATCCATAATAATACAAGTTTGTCAACAATACTTATGCTTTCCAAAACACTGGTAGCACAAGTCTGAAGATTCTGTGTCTTGAGGTAGAGGAGTAGCAGTAAGTATAAAGCCATGCTTCCAGTATGCAACAAACAATAGCTCACAAACAGATGTAGTTAAAAAATGGGGCGTTTTATATAGAATGCATGGTATTTCTCATAATAGACTTTCAACAATATATATGAATAATGATAATAAACAACTAAAAGGCACAAAAATCTTTCTAATAACACCTCATTCAACATAAACCTCTTCTGAAAAATGGAGCAATCCTCCTTAGCCATTCTTTGATGTTGTTATTCAAAAACATTGCATCTCTCTGTGAAATTTCTATTTAATTTCATCATATATTCAAAGAAACACGCAAGAGTAACTGAACCAGAGTCCAAGCAGCATTACTGTACAGCAGAACTAGCACACGATAGTGACTGCTTTAGGTCCCAAGAGGTATCAGTGTTACAGTGCATGAAAACAATCTGCCCTGCTCCCTGGAGAAGAAAACTGAATGGGATGTATCATTCAGTATTTCTGAAAAGCTGAACCAAGGGCCTGGATGCTTTCATTGTCTAGCCAATTGAAGCAAATTGAATGCAGCTGCTATTTACTAAGCAGACTGGCCTTTATGATCTCTTTAATAGGTCACAGTTAGATACTCAGTGGTAGAGACATATAAATGTTTACAGCAAAACATAGATTTTACAAATCTATATCTCTCTCTACACATCAATGTTACATCCTCTCTTACAAATGCCTTTATACTGAAAATAAACCCTTATGCTTTTCCTGTAATTCAAGTCTTCAAATTGTAACACATTATTTGTATTCTAGTAGTGTCAAAATGTTCCAGTCAAATTTAATGCCTCCCTGTTTTAGGTTTTGTGTATAAACATTGAAAAGGAATCTTACATTAGTGTGAAAATCTTACATTAGAAAAGAATCAACCATTCAAAAAGAGAAGGAAGATACAAATCCATGTGGCTTTTTGTTGTTCTGTATTTCCTTGTTCTTTCTAAACTTTTACCTTTTTTTTTTTTTTTTTTTTTTTTTCCTGGAAGTGCAATATAAGTTAAGATTAATGGACTTAGACTAACTGGAGACAGATCACTGAGGAAAAAAATAAATAGAGCACTAAAAAAGTGTTTCAAACTAACTCTATCCTGAGGAGAAGCAGAATGTAGGCACAGCTGGCAGGAAGAGAGGCGTGGAGGATCCCCAGCACTGAGATGAGTGATCTCTTAAGCATCACAGAAAAGGATTAAGGTCACTTTGTTCCTGATATAAAGTTGGTTGCAGTGAACAGAAACTTTTCCATTTAGTTCAACAGCCTTGGAGCAGGACTGTTTTTTGGCACATTTCCTTCCTGTCTGAGGAGTAAAAAAAAGCTGGAATAAATCCTTTAAGAAGTCAGTTAGCTCACAACCATTTGCCTTCAGAAAAGCTTAATTAGACTTGAGGTACCCTCAGCTCAGCCTGCAAAAGCCAACATCAGAAAGAGAAGCATGAAGTCTCCTGAGACAGCTCTGTGCATCTCTCCTTGCAGGTGTCAAAAAGTCTGTCTCCTGGTGCTGCTCTGAGACCAGGATCCTACTGGCAAGCACCCCACAGAGGAGCCCGCGCTACCTCATGGAAACACAACAAACAGGGAGGCTGTTTCTCAGGATGCCTTTCTGAGGCTTACAGCATCCCACAGGGAAATAAATCTTTTTACAATTGGTACACTGATAAGGAACTATTTCTTAAGGAAACTATTTCTGTAACCCAAGTAGTTAAGAGAAGCTGATGGATAATATATTGATTTCCAACACCGTTTTTGTCTGAAGAGATGACGACATAAAAATGAAAACCCTTAACATAATATTAAATTTGTTTAAAAGACAAATCCATGTAGAGTTGCTGCAGAGCTTAAAGACCCACACGCCACTTACATATTTTAAGTACACAGGAACATGATCAGTTTAATATGCAGCAGGAAGCATGTTTTAGAAACAAGAAGGAAAATGTGTATTTTTTTGGGTACTTTATAAAAGTCAGCATCTCATAAGACACAGGTTAAAGAGATATTTACAGTTCCAGGTAGTATATTTATAATATAGGAGAGAGAACACAGGGAAGATATGACAAAGGCATCCTAAGATAACCCACTTAAGTGGAATACATTTTTAAATAGCTTTCTGTATCACATTACTAAAAATGCTGTGACTGTACATTTTCTTGTTTTCAGAAAAATTAAACAAAACAGCTTTGAAAGCAGAGGCAGAGAGCAAAAACTCAGTTTGAGAATTATTGCCTGTGTCAGCAGCTGTTACTCAAAATTTCTTACATATGGTGCCAAGAAAAAATATGCTTCTTCAGACATATTATAGTACACTGTATCATTGTGTAATTTTGACAGCCTGAGAGATATTTATTTCTGGAATTTCATTTAGAAGGCTGCATATACCAAAAGTGTGCAAAATTTAGTTATTTAAAACACCCAAAGCTAAGAGATAAAAGATCCATATGGCAATATATAACTTCACCCCTCAGAACAGCAGTTATGTACACAGACACAAAATCATAGTTTGGGAAAGACATCTTATTTGCCAATAAACATATTTCCTTGTTTTGTTATGGTTTTTCATTAGCTCAACAGCTAGGTGGAAAAAAAAATGTATTAACACATAAATATCCACCATTTCTCCCCCCCACAATCCCATAAAGACATAGATTTTAATTACATTTTGAATCTTCACAAACATTTCAGAAATTATTAAAATGCAGCAGGTAAATGACAGTGTTTTGATAGTTAAGGATCATCATGCACTTTGGCATGTTGCGCTTCAATACTATTTCACTGATTCTGAAATAATGCTTCCTTCAAGGCAGGTTAAGCTAAAAACAAATATTTCTTTACAATATATAAAATAGAAATATATTCACAAAGTACTATTAATGGAGAGATTTACAGGGCTGAACACACAGACACTGATCTACATTGTACTCTTGTTAGTTCTAAACAATCCTTTCAATCCTTTCATTTTTTACCTTTTCAGATGATAATCGAAGAAATATTTCATAGTACCTTGGCTGAGGAGACTGTTTTTCTGTGGTCCACTATCTTCATGCTACTTGCATTACTAATGTCTATTTTGCAGATAAAAACAGTTTTTCAAAGCCTAAATTAATCTTTACAGTTATTCAGATACTAGATCCATACATTTCTATATAAAATTTCCTGCTTTTAAACTTTATAATCAGAAATTTCTACCTGTAGGCAGAATGTTATCTGCTCCTTCCAGCTTTAGAAGTCAGCAGGATTTTATAGGAAAATGTGCAATTATTAAGTGGCCAGAGAATAGTAAAGCTAAATGCCACAGCTTGGAGACTATTAAGAAACCATTAAAAGATGTAAGACTCATATTCTCATCAAAGGAAAAAAAAAAAATTGCTATGAAACCTCACAAAATTTAATTCAATATTTTGCATAAAGAAGGAAAATGAGATTTCATAAGCATAAAAATGAAATTAATGTCCAGAGTTAATTTATATAGAATAAGTTAAATTCAGTAAAATGATGACTGAGCATTTGAGAGGTGAGGGAGTTGGATAAGTTGACTCAAGATGAGTTAAAAAGTTTTTGACCTTCCTGAACTTCTGTGTGTATACATTTTCCAGTGTTAAAACTACAGCAGCTGAACTATGAATTAAATACTCTCTTGAACATCAATCCTTATTCTCCTCCCCAAAAGAAACCAAATAATATTTGCCCGATTAAGCAAAATGCTCAGTCATTTAAAGTCTGTATCAGAGAACCGAAATAGCCTTTAGTAGCTTTTTGAGTGGTATTATTAGATGGATAAATTTCAGAAACAGTTTCCCATATAAATTTTCAGAAAATATGCTGTTATTTTATTACAGGAAAAAAAAAATTGCAAGTTTGTTCAAAGCAGAAATCACATCTCTGGAGTTTTTCAAGCTTGGATTTTAGTAATGTTGAATTCAAATTATCTAGTCTTATGGTTGAAGAGTTTAAGAAAAGCAATCTGAATAAAGTAACTATCAGGTCACTTTGTAAACTGTATTTTGAAGTTTCATGGTATATAAAAATGGACACTTGGCTTCCAGTCTCAATATTTTCTCTACAAAAATAGTGCCCCTGTTTAAACCAGCTTATCTACATCATGCACAAGTCAAGTTTGTGAAAGAGCAGATCTTTATCAGCTTATTATTATTTAAATAGTAAATGTAAAAAATAAATTTAAATGATAATAACAATATCTTTCAGAACTACATGCTGGCATTTTCCATTAGGACAGAAGAAGGTATCAGTGAGAATCAACAAAAACCCTAAGGAAAACATGCTCACTATGTACATTAAACTGTGCTTGTGTATTGTGCTCCATGAAAACTGTTTCTTCTGTCATTATTCTTCCCTGAGCATACAGATCCTGTTGATTTTCCCTGTTAGGGACAGGAATCAGGCTGTACACAAATGAAGCAAGTCTTTACACTTTTCTTCTCATTCTTGCTTAGTTGTCTGACCACATTTATGGATAGAGAGGAAGAAAAAGGATAGACAGATACTGAAACAGCAAGATAGATTGATCAAAGATACATCATTAGCTACTTAATCTTTTTAAGGCAAAATCACCTCAACTGCTAGTCATCAAGTCTTTAAACTGGTGGGGAACAAACTGTTTCCTATTTCATCTTTATTATAACAATCCACTGAGAAGTTCCTCCACATCGACTCTTGAACATACTTCTCAATACAGGAGAGACAGAATCTGGATAATTTTGTAACTCCTCACAATAATTTCCATCATACAGGAGGGAAAAATAATCAAAAGCAAGAGTTTCCAGTGTCCATGCAGAACATGGCTGATGAATTAAAGATGAAATTTCTGCTAAACAGAACAAAACTTATAGAAACACATGCACTCTGCAAGTAAAAATACATGTAAATAGTTAATAAAAAAAATTTAAAATGTAAGAAGAATTTAACAGCCACTTTATAGATTTACTCTAAATTCCTCTATTGACTATACAGGCAAAATCATTGCAAAACAATGGAGATATCAGTATTTGCATGCTTTTTAGAGCTATTTCATGTAGCATTATGACTGGAAAAAAAGAATTAAAAATTGGGTCTTCAGAGTCCCAGTGGCAATGCTGGCACAATGAAATTTTAGAGAATTCAATTTAGATGCAGCAGCTGCTTTTCAATGAGATTTTAATGTTTACCCAATTTTGCTGCTGGGTTAATTGAGTCATATTGAGGTCAAGTGGCTTGTCTGAAATCACCCAGAAATAGGCTCAGTGAGAATTATTACTCAGGAGTATCACAGCTATAAACCTTTGTTTCCTCCAATAGGGCAAAATTGCCCTCCAATAGGGCAAAAATGCAAACAGAAATAAAATAATCAATGAAAAACTGTCAGTAGAAAACTGTCACCTGCCACAGTAGATTAGCTGATTTACTTGCTTTACTAAAGAATAACAATTAAGTAAAATGGGAGAAAATACATTAACATAAAAATGAGAGTTAAAAAAGGGATAAGTGCTCTAGAATTTATTTCAGCTTAAAAAAAAATATTTTAAAACACGTCAACAAGTTAAACTTGAGTATTAGCCCAAGCAGTGGAACTTAAAAAAAATATCTTCCTTTTTCCAGAAGACAAAACAATTTGCTACTGAGCTCATAAAATTCATACTGAGCAGACATAAAATGACTGCTCCTAGTTCTGAAAGCAATATCCAACATTGTAGGCAATATGAAAATACACATGCTCAAAGAATAACCTGAATTTCTCAAACTGCTGAATTCAGTCCAGCTGAAACTATTTTGGAAAAAGGTGTAATGGGAAATGGTCCTTTATACAGCTGAAATCTCAGCTGCAGCAAGAAATATTAAAAATTAGAAGTCTTACAGTGGTACACATAAATACACAAAGACAATTAAAATTAGCATGTTTAAACTCTGAATATCATATTCTTCCACAAAACCATATTTTAAACTGTTAAATAATTCTAGATTGGAACTTATTTATCCATGAATAAGCTGCAAGTTTCAGTATGCATTGCTAGAATATCGTTAATTATGGTGTGAGAGAGATTTTGAAAGAGTTTGTTCCCATCCACAAGCACAGATAAACAATTACCCCAGGACAGAACTGATGGTTCAATTAATAGCAAAGCTGATGGATAGATGTCATGGTTTGGGAAAAGATAAAGGTGATTTTCTGGTTTGTACTTTTGCTTTCAGAAAAGTCTCTTGTAAGTAGTTGCAGTTGCTGAAATTAACAGCAAGTTTCTCAGACAGTGTCTTCTAGGACTGATAACACTGGATGTTTATAGTTACTGCCAGGCACTGGTATGCAGACCCAAGGACACTGCTCAGCTCTGAGGAACATTTTACCCTGCAGAAGGAGTAAAGAGGTCCCACCTGAACCCCTCCTTTGGGGAGGACCTGACAAGATAGATGCCAGAACTGACCAAACAGAGTATTCCATCCCATACACGTCACATTCAGTATAAATTTGAGGGATCACAAGGGTCAAACCCCTTCCTGCTCTTCCTGCCTTTCCTGCCCTTCCTTCGCCTGTTCCCTGTTTGCTTCAGCATCCTGGGAGGATTCCATCCGTTCCTCAGCCTGTGGTCCTGATCCATGCCAGACTGAATCTGTGTGTTCCTGCCTTCAGCTCCCGACTGCTGCTGACCCCAGGAGTCCAGCCTGGACTTTCCCAGGGCTGCCCTTCAGCCTCGGTGGTGACGTGAGAGTTATTGGGGGAAAGGGGGAAGGAACGTGGTATCAATTTTTCCTGTATATTTGTATATATTTAGTAATTTTTCCTATTTATCATTCCTGTTTCATTAAAGTTGTGTAGTTTAGTTTCCAACCCATAAGTGTCTTTCCTTTATTCTCTCTCCTTTCCTTATCAGGGAGGAGAGGGGGATTAGTAGAGAGCATCTGTTATTCGGTTTAGTTGCCGGGCCAGTGTTAAACCCTGACAATAGAAGACTGCTAAAAAGTGCGAAGTCAGATAAGCAGAAGCAGTATAGTACTTAGAGGAAGAAAAGATAAGTAGGTTGTAGTGTCATCAAGACAACAAAGATATAGTATTTCAGAATATTCAAACAGCACTTGACACTGTCCTGAATGGCAGTGTGGTCCCTATAATGGAACAAGATGGATTCAATGGATGGACCACTCATTGGATAAGGAACTGGCTGGATGGTCACACCCAAAGAATTGGGATCAATGGTTCGGTGTTCAAGTGGAGAGGTGTGGTAAGTGTTGTTCCTCAAGGGTGGGTACTCAGAACACAGCTATTTAACAACTTTATCGGCAACACGGACAATGGAATTGAATGCACCCTCAGCAAGTTTGCTGATGACACCAAACTGTGGGGTGAGGTCAACATGCTGGAGGGAAAGGATGCCAAGGGATGCTTCACCTGGACAGGCCCAAGAAGTGGACTTGTGCAAACTGCATTAAGATCAACAAGGCCAAGTACAGGGTCCTACACCTGGGTCAAGGCAATCCCGTGCACAAATACAGGCTGGGAGGAGAAAGGATTGTGGCCAGCCCTGAGGAGAAGGACTTGGGGGTGATGCTGGACCAGAAGCTCAACATGAGCCATCAATGTGTCCTTGCAGCCTAGAAAGCCAACCGGGTCCTGGGCTTGGGCTGCATCAAAAGAAACATGGATAGCCAGTCAAGGCAGATGATTCTCCTCCTCTGCTCAGCTCTTGTGAGTCCCCACACAATTGTCAATTGAGCAGTTTGTTCTGTTCTGGAGTCCCCAACATAAGAAGGACATAGAGATCCTGGAATGTGTTCAGAGGAGTTACTAAAATGATCAGAGGGCTGGAGCACCTCCCCTATGAAGACAGGCTGATAAAGTTGGGGCTGTTCAGCCTGGAGAAGAGGATCTGAGATGACCTTATAACAGCTTTCCAGTACCTGAAGGGGGCCTACAGGAAACCTGGGGTAGGGCTTTTTGCATGGGTGTGTAATGAGAGGACAAGGGGCGATATTTGAAAACTTGAGGGGAGATTTAGGTTACATATTAGGAAAAAAGTCTTTCCTGTGAGGGTGGTGAGACACTGGCACAAGATGCCCAAGGAAGTTGTGACTGCTACCTCCCTGGCAGTGTTCAAGGCCAGGTTGGATGGGGCTCTAAGCAACCTGATCTAGTGGTAGGTGTCCCTGCTCACGGCAGGGAGGTTGGAACTAGGTCATCTTTAAGGTCCCTTCCAACCCAACCATTCTATGGTTCTGTAAAAAGCCCTTAAGATAGGTAATACAGTTAACATAAAAATGAGGAAAAGAAGTAGCAGAGATGAGCAAAGGAGAAAAGCAGCACTAGCATTTTAACTTGAATCAGGAATGCTCTTTCAAAGATAACTTCTTGATCTTGCCTGTTGAAGTCTCATAGTGTACATACCAGGCTCTTTCAGGGAAAAATAAACTATTATTGCTCCAAGGTCACACAGTGTGCTCCAACCAGCACTGACAGAAGTTCAGTCCAAGAGGTGGGACTGAATCTAGGCTAAAATGAAATGCCAGAAATGTAGGTAATATAAATCTCAGATCCACTGCAGCAATTGCTGCATTATTTGCAGTCAGATGCAATTCTTTAAGAGAATTTAGAAGTAGGGAGAACCCAAATTTCTTGCATTTGAGGGAAAATAAAGAAGAGCAAGACAAAAAATCCTTTCCATCTTTTGATGACCATCATGTTTTTAAAAATAGAAAAGGAGATATATTCATTATACTGTCAATGGATTAATCTAATCATAACTTAGGTTAACCTTCAGAGGTCATAAAATCTAAATCCCTGCTCAAAGTGAAATTATTAATGGACAAATTTGCACAGATTTTTCCGTCTCATTTATTTCTGAGTACAATAAAAGCCTATTAGTCCATCATAGCCTACTCTGACAGTTTGATTTTTCATGAGTAATGTTGATGCTATGTACATTATCAGTCCATTTTACCCCTGTATGTACATTCTTCAACACTTACTGAAAGTTGTGGGGTTTATTTCTTTTTAAGAAAAAGGAAAAAACTTTGTTTAAGAATTATCTAATCACCCCAAATACACTTTAACCTTTACATTTCAATTAATAATTGGGAATACAAAACTATACTCAAGAGGCAAGGAACTACCTACTTATTAGCATATATATATGAAAGCACACAAGCACATACGTATACATGCATATATATATGAAACACTATTGGTATTTAATTTCAATAATTATTTGTTTTCCATCAAAAAGATTTTTCTTAAAGGTAAAAATATATAATATGCCAATATATTTCTTTTTGGGCTAAGAGAAAAAAGTAAAGATATAAGGTGACTCATTCTTCATATACTATCTCATCTTGAATTGAAACTTGTGTGTTTGGCACAATCCTTTAATTTGAACCAATACTTCTGTGAAAAAACCTAACAGACTAGTACTAGATTTCCTTCTGTTATTATCAGTTGCTGACAATTACTGAAAATTCACCCAGTCAAAAATATTTTATATATTTTATAGAGCTGCTTTTATAATCCTATAATAAAGTCTGCTTTTATAATCCTTTTTACAACACTAAGTCAAAGGTGGTATATTCAAATTTATATAATCAGGAACGCATGAGAACTGCTCTTGTATGTGACTAAAAACAAGCAAACAAACAAAAATGAACAAGCAAACAAACCCCCCCTAACCTGTTTTACACTGACTATTTTACACTGATACTGTAACTTTTTAGGTTTAGATGTTTGACTTGTTGTCATGAGAAGATCACATTTTAGGAGCTGGTCTCTCTCTACAGCATTTCAGCTGGTTCACCAAATTATTTCTCCAGAGTTATTCTTAACATGATATATCACCAAAAGAACTGAACATACTCTATTTTCTGAATAAGGTATTAAAAATGACATTTATATTTAATGACGGTGGGAATATGATAAATATTATCTTGCAGTTTTGGTGGAAATCACAAACTACTCTATGTAAAACAACCCACTGTTTGCTATTTAGTTATTTGGCAAGAAAAAAGGATAGGAGAATGACAGATAGATGACAAGTAGAAAAGAAAGTTATTTATTCTGGTCACATTAAAGTTAAAGCGGGAATAGAAGACTTAAAATTCATTAATCAGACAAAAAAAAGTAATGAATAAAATAAATGTGGTTTCTGATTCATTTCCTGAAACTAATATTTCATCAGTTAAACTATTCTTAATCATGGTTTTTAACATTTACTTGTAAGCATGAATAAAAAGACAATTGCATTCCTGAATTTTCTACTTTATTTTAGAAGTTATTTTAAGACTTATAATGAGGTTTTAGGGACAACTGGTGCACATGAGAACTGGCAACTCATAGAACCAGGTTCAGCGATTTCCAACTTGTCAAACAAACTAAAGTGTGTAGAGAATAAACAGCCATTTCTTTTGAAAATATTTTAACTATTTTAAACTATTTTTAAAATTATAGAATTTTAGAAATTGCAACCTTCTGTACTATTAAAACTCTAAAATACTTCTACCACGAAAATAGATGCTGTAATGCCACACTATCAGGAAATATCACTTAGACTGACAATATCATGACTCTATACATTGGGGAGAAGAAGTTTCAAAAACTTCCCATTTGCAATTACATTGGTTAGTATTAGTTTTAGCATTTAGTGAATCATTTTTTTAATCACTCAAGTATTGCCTAAACTGAGCCTGAAATGTCTTGTTCCTCTGAACAGAGAATTTCTTTTTTATTGTTTCTACTCTTGAAAAGCCTTCCAAAAAGCTTTATGGTAAGGTAATGAAAGTCCTTATTTGGAAACACAGACCAAAGACAGAGGCAAGATCAGAGATGATGTTACAAGCTTGAGATCAGAGACCAATGATGCACAAGCAGAATTATTAGAGCATGATCATTATTTCACCAGAACTTTATGATTGTAAAACTGATAGTAAAGCATTTCAAAAATAATGACCCAGTTTCATTTTTCAAAAATCCTCTGTGTTTCTGTTGCTGACAGAGGAGTGTCTAAATTTTGTTGTTAGAAAAACATAAGAAAAAAGAAAAGTACTTGTATAAGAAGGGCTTGTTGATTGATAGGGTGTTGTTTACTTACTTCTTTGGCACAGAGTTAAGCTTTCATGACAGAGGTAAATAAGAAGACTAAAAAAAATATAGCCCCTTTGTTTAACAACAGAGTGAAGAAGAGCCCCTTAAGAAAATATTGGAAAACAGAAGACTAAAGTAACAGACAGGTGTTAGGAGAAGGATGGTAAGTTTTCAGTATTTTGTTTAACAAATGGGCAATCTGCCAGAATACCCTTCAGTCAGTTAAAATCTCCAACAAAATCAAACAAACTGAGATGTTTCATTCTAGGCAACCTTCTGTTGCTTTGAGTGGAGATTTCAGCAAACTATTCCCATGTACTTAACTGTGTGACATCTCTTCCCTGGAGAAGGTCTGATAAGACGATTAAAGGAATGGAGCATCCCTTCTATGAGATTGATGAGGCTCAGAGAGCTGTGACTGCTCAGCTTAGAGAAGAGAAGGCTCAGGCAGGATCCCACTGGTATATATAAATAACCACAGGGAGGATACAAAAAGGATGGATCCAGGCCCTTTTCAGTGATGCTCAGTCACAGAAAAAGAGACAACGCAAACTGAAGTACAGGAGATTGAACATGAGGAAACACTTTGACCAAGCACTGGCACAGGTTGTCCAGGGAGATTGTGGATTCTCTGTTCTTGGAGATTTTCATAAGTCATCTGGAAATAGTCCTGGGCAGACATCTCTAGATGGCCTTGCTTGAGCAGAGCAGTTGGGCACAGTGACCTCCAGAGCATCCTCCAACCTCAGCCAGTTTAATCAGATGTAGGGAAAACATGGTCACATTTAAGCCTGCATTGCTCAATATGCTCTTGGGAGTCTCCAGAACATCTCTTCTATGTTAACAGAAGAACTTCACTCTCTGTTTTCTTTCCTGGTGCAATTGTAGAACTATATGCAGTATATCAAGCTGCATCACCAGGATTCAGGAAACATGGCTTCTATTAACCTTCCTCCACCTGCTCTCTGATCTTGTAGAAGTCAGGGTACTTCTGTTCTAAATTCTAACCTTTCATTATCTCATTTCTTGTGTCCTATGCTCTTGAGATCAAGCTTGTCTTTATGAGTCAGCACCCCATTTGGTATAACTTGGCAGCTGCTGCAGAGTTCTGTTACAGTGGATTAGGATCTTTTGCTTGCAAACAGCTCAATGTCAGCAATTTGTAAGTGTAGCTGCAAAATAAACAAACTCTAACATTAAATGCTTCTTCTTAGCACATCACAGATGCTAATTTCCATGATACTGATGTGTGCTTTATATCTTTTGGGGGATATTTTGATGTGGTTGAAGAAGTTCAGTTATTCTCTATGAGTGAGGGTAAGCTTTAATTTTTTCCCTGCTAGCTGATGGTTCAAGACTTGGATTATTGCAACTGAACTCCTACTATTTCCTTGTTAAAACCAGTAATAATCAAGTAACTACATATTTATAGACTTTACTACGCACTTAAGTTTTTTGGAAAACAAAATTTTCAAATTCATTGTAATATTCTTCTCTGCTAATTTTTCAAATTTGCATTTGTGGTAGTTATAGAAATGTTTGCATGATAAAGGAAAGAAGAAAACATCACAGTATGGTCTTGTAATTTTTGTGTTACACTACTTTTAGCTTAATATATTGCATTCTTGATTTCACTTGGACTCAAAGAAGGAGTATATAGTTTATCAGGCTTTGTTTTCTATGATGTATTACTAGAGGTTTAGCTAAATATTTTTGTTTTCTTTATTGAAAATCAAATTATTCTGAAGGCATGATTAAGATATAGTTGCAGTATGTTTTTAAGTTCCCTAAAGCTCATTCAAAATAATTACAATTAAATAAGACAATGATCTCTAAAGTGCTTAAATCACTTAATTCACCGACTACATCTTCTTTCTTCTAGGAGAATACTACATCCTAGAAGAAGTGAGGGACTAAGAACTAGAAGAGAATACCTTCAACTGTCCCTATTTCCTTGTGTATTAAGAACTTATTAATTCTAGAAAGAACTCTAAATGTGTATATCCTCCTCCCTCTACTTCCTTATGTACACCCCAGACAGCTGGAAATATTTTATGTTACTATTTGAAGATGATCAGTTCTCAAGTTGAAGCCATTTGTTCCTAACATGATGTTAGCCTGTCAAATTTACAAAAGATAATCATGCCTATGCATACTGCCTGTTCTCTGAGTCATAAAAGATTAAAAAGTGGAGGCATCATTTTCATTGTCTCTGAGGAGAAAATACATATTTTCAAGGTTCAAAAAAAAAATCCACATAGATCATAGAATTCGTCAAGTTTGAAGGGACTTAATAATGATTAAGTCCAACTCACTGCTTCTCTCAGGACTACCTAAAACTAAATCATATAGAGATGCAGTGGTAAACAGGAATTATCAGTAAATATAAATACCATAAATTATATGAATAATGATATCCTATTTTTTTTTAATCTTTGGAACTTTGGCTCTTTTTTTAGATGGTGTAATTATTATTTGCATAATTTTCACTTCCATCATTTCTCTAAATGCATTAATTCATTGAAAGTTCATGACCTAGCCAGAATCACAAATGTTGGAAATGTTGAAAGACCTTTTTGCCATACTCTGCATGGCAGAACCTTTAAATTTATTTTAACTGAAGTGGTAATCTGATGATTAATTTAGCTGAAATGACTGAAGAAAATGGACCCTCTAAGCATTAAAATAAGAAAAATAAACTGTGACAATTCTGAGAATGTAGCACACGTTGAGCAAATCACCCACATTTTATTCTGGCTGCTAACTATATCACAACAGCAATATCACTCTAAACACATTAAAATTACTCTCTATCAATTGTGTAACAGTTATTCAGTAGCTCATGATGGTCCCCTTGCACTAAATATTTTCTCCTATTTTGGTGACAGAAAATTAAAACCAACATCCTACTCACAGAAACAATTTATATTTTTTAAAGAAATAGCATCCGTGATGCTATTTTGATTACACAAATACAAAGATGTATTGTTTCTATATTGTAATTTGCAAAATTTACAAATTTGATATGCAGTGCTCCAAACAACAAATTTGGCTCTCATACATCTTTCAGATGCGACTATTTGATTCCACCAGATGTCTTATGTAAAATGATGGTTTAAATTAGTCTTTCAGAAGAGAGACTGACAGTAAGATTCAAAGTAGCTGAATTTCCCTGAGTTAAGGTTTCCATGTAAAATTTGCTATTGTTTCATGTAAGAATGTTATGCCACAGCCTGCTAGAAAGCCTCACTCACATTTTCATTTTCATTCTTTCCCTCTCAGCTTTTTAGAGGGAAGACATACATGCTTGAACACTCCTGATATCCCATGCATGACACCAGCTGTCCCTGTCAAGTCTTACATGTGAGACACAGTAGAGACACACTGTCCAGCACACCTAGCTCATCCAGCAGTCAGCCATGCCTGCTCTATTCTTATGCAACTGGGACACTTGTTTTTTCAGTGCTTGAAGATTATCTCCGGAAAATCTGGATCACAACTTTTTTTTTTTTCTTCTCCTATTATTTTGTCCATGCAATTGCTTTTTTCTCACTGACAAAATGTAACTGTCATGAAAGCTGCTGCAAGTCACATTTTCAAACCACATCAAGTCCTCAGAAACAGCATTTACTGATTAATCTCATTAGTTTTATTATTTTAAATACAAGCACATTAGAAAAAGGGAGGAAAAAGATAATCCAAACTTCTATTTTAGCTGCTTTCATTTCATTTGGCCTTTGCCAATTTTCCTTGTGCACTGAACACCCACAAGATTTGCAGATGTGTGGGAGGATTTTTCTCCTAGGGATTAGGAAAGTACATCTTAAAAATACCACCCTAAACAAATTGCGCATTATTACATACACTGCTGGTTTATTGCTCTAATAAAAAAACAAGGTATTTTCTCTCTGGTGAACAAAGCAAGAGGCTAAGAGAGTTCCTGTTTTCATTCATTCCCTGATGAAGTCTCCCTGTGACCAGAAAGTATAATGCTGGGACCTGTGGAGTTTTAGAATGAATCCCTAAATAAATAAACTTTCCCACAAAAAAATAGACCAGGATATTTAATATGCAATATTTACTTCTTTTGATTTCTTCCCTATTGCATGAGAGATTAGGTGCCAGTTGTTTGATCAGCTTAAACTTCTTTGAAACTGAAGGGCCTAATTGACAACTTTCATTTAAAGGAAAGTGTAAGAACACTTAAAGATGGTCCTTTTGTCCACTGGGATGTTTAATCAAGGGGCAATATTTCAGGCCAGACAACTAATATAAAAAACATCATGAACAGCCTTGAGCTTTAGAGGGTGTCCCGTAAAGGAGTCTGCATTCTGTTTTCCCTTCATCACGTGAGAGCCAAATGGAAAATTTTAGTTATTCCAATAAGCATAAATGGAGTATTTACTTTTCAATGTATTGTATCAGTCAAGTAGATCTCTCACGGCTCTGAGGCCATTCTTCCCATGTCAAATCATGCATGGTTCAATGCAGTATTGCTGTATTGCAGCATGAACAGTGGCTGACACTTTCCAAACTTAAAAGCAATGCTACTGTGAAGGAAATCTTTGGGGAAGTGGGTGTTTGGCCGTGTAGTATTCATTGTTCTGCATCGGGCTGATCAGATGCACCCTCAGTGTCACTACTGGCTTCAAACGTGCCTGCCTGGGGACACTTGCTCTGCTCATTCCTATGTCTTGGCCTAAGAGAACAACATAGAAATGGGTAAGCTGCATGTGTCGCTAATAAATCTCATCAATATCTTATAGAAGTTTTTAAGAAGGACAAGGAATCAATATAATTTTTTACTAAATTAAATCTATCCAATTTCTTAATAACTTTTCTAAATACAGTACTATAGAGCCTGGGGTAAAATTCACAGATATGTCAGAGATGACATATTAATTTTAACAAGGTATATACCCCCCATTATAATTAAAGCCATGCAATTCTATTGCCATGCAAACTGTAGATTTATAATGCAAGAACAAAAATTGTGAAGTAAAAAAATCAGACGTAAAGGAATACAGTAATTAAAGTTTTATTAATCCTGCAACCCCTTTGTACCAATATTACAATGCTATCTTTAAATAGCACAAGCACATTTCTTTTCCCCCAGATTTGATCTACTCAGCCACTTCCTTTTCCTATTTGGTACTCTGGTTGTAAAATGGATGTACAATCCCCAGTAAATGTGCTCTGATCTCATCTTTCTTTCTGTTTTACTTCGCAGTATGAAGGTCCCAATTTTACTTACTGAATACAAAGGATTTAATTTCCTTATAAGATCTTTTATAGGTTTATCACTATCCAAGTTTTTCATTAGCCTTCCACCTCTTAAACCAAAATATTTGACAGCAATTTCTCAGGAAAATTATTTTCCCTTTTTCTGCCCCATCCTAAAAGCTTGAACCAAATAATTAATAAAGTGCAAGTCTCTACTTGAGAGTTAACTGAATTATTCTGTTCTGTTATTAACTCCTCTCAAATAAACCTTGACTGAGTGAAAGTGACCATTAAATCACATATTCTTGGAATTACTGCATAAGCAGCTGAAAAATCTTAAGCTTACTCCATGTGCAACTTATGTAGGCTCAGTTCCTGAGTTCCAGCTGCTGCTACCTGAGTATCCCTACATGAAAGTTAAGACTCAAAGTGAATTACAAGGATATTACCAGCAACAATTTTTGAATTTTGAGAATTCAAAATCTCAGTCAGAAGTCAGACATTTTGGGAGGTAACCATTTTGTATTAAAAAGTACTTGTATTTTCTGTACTTTGGTAATAGCATAGCCACTTGCTTATTAGAGAAAGAATTTTTTCCTAAAGTAAATGAGATTCAGAACACTGGCTACAGTTATTAAACTAATGCTGCAGTAAAAAAATGGCTTTACACATTCTCAAGAGACTTTTTTTCCAGTATTTGGGAGTTGTAGCAAAAACTAATGCCAGTTAATGCTGGAATATTGCATATCCAGTACTTACTGTGGTAAATTGAGTAAAGATGCTTCTTTAGAAGCCTCTTTTTCTATTATTTTTTATTATTAATATTTTTACACATTGTTATTAGAATTATGTAGTAATATACCGTGAGACTCTGCATCCCACATGTCCCTTGTCTGTATTCAGTAGAAAAACCCAAGTTTTGCTGAAACTGAGGATTTGTGCTGTTCAAGTGCTGAACAGATACAAAGCAAAGCATCTTACACTTGTTTCCCCCAGCACTGAGTGAAAATGGCATCCAGAAGCATATTTTCAATTAAAAACAAAGGGTTTGGGTTTTATTTTTCATTTTCTTTAATGCTAAATGTTATCTTGAAATAAACTTAATTTTTATAAGACCTTGTATTTTGCCAGGGTTCCACAGACAAGAAAATAATACCAGAAAACTGTAGCCAAAAGGAAAGCTGTTACTAGCAAAGCTACATTAGTATCAAGCACAACTTAGAATGCATTTGATTCAACTGTTGACTGTAAAGTACCATATTAATAGTCATACTTTATATAACACTGAAGATCCAATGAACCACACTTATTTTAGCAAATATAATGTCACATATACATAAACTGCCTGTGACTGTCATTTGTATAATATCTGTAAAGACACACCCACGAGGGTGTATTTGACTGTATGCTCTTCATTTAATAGTGTCACAGCTGGAGGTTACTGACTGCTAGTTGTAATGTAAGAATAATGTTCATGGCATTTAGATTTAGAGTAGCTGGGAACCTGGGCCTCAAAGTCATTAATCCCATTATCATCCATATATACACATATGCATTCATGCTTTATATATAAATGTGTATTTATCTTCAAATAGTATCCATATGTGCATATTCAAATCTATGCATAAAAGAGAAGTGTTCCAGTTATTAAGGCAGCAAAAATGCAGAAGCATTTCTTCTACAAATTGTGGGGTAGACAAATAGTTCTTGCTGGATCAAGAAAAGCAGCACTAAATGAAATTCATTTTGTGAATGGGGAAGCAGAATACCGAATATGAGAATGCAGCATAACAGATGGAATAAGAACTGGAAATGGGGTCAATGACAGCTCCTATGCATAGGTGAAAACCTGCAGTTTCTTAAATTTTGCCCTCAAGCATTGAGAGGATTTGTCTTGAAGTGCTAAAGAAATCTTCACACTCCTTTCCAACTGTCGATACCAATGGCAGACTTTCCTGCCCTGTATCATATGTTTGCCTTTTCCCCCAGGTCCTGGCAGAGGCTGATCTGGCTGTAAGAAGTAAAATCACTTGTATCTTTCCTAATATCCTAAGACTACCAACACTTCTTCCTACAATTCTCCACAAGCTTTTTTTGAAATATTATCCCATCAGTTATTCAGGACATGTTTTAGATACTACAGCACACAGTGAGACTGAGAGATACAGCACTGATATCTTGTATGTTGGAATTTTAATTTATTTTCCTTTGTCCTTTATCATGTAGTTATCGTAGGTGTCTTACTTGGGCATTGATTGCATAATCTGAAACCTAACACTATCCAAAATCCCCAACCTACATGTCCTAGGCCTGAGGCTAGGTGTTGCACATGGGAAAGAAAAATTCCCTTCAGCTGTTGTATTGTCACAAAAATTCACAGAAACACACTAGAGTTAGAATTAGTACTGAGGCAGAAGTACACCTTGGGATCAAACACTAAACTGAGCTGTTTATATGGAGTGGGGTTAATTGTGTTGTCCAGAAAAGGCAGAAAGAAACTTCAGGAGGGAAAAAAACCAACCAAACAACAGAAGCGTTCAACAAAATGTGTCACAAAAATGTCACTGAAAAAGCACTGTGACTTGTGCTCATTTGAGCAATCTCTCTGTCACTTTAATAAGCCAGAGATGAAAGTGATGAACTTTAATCTGCACTTTCTGGCCCTAGAAGCCAGCCAACTTGATCTTAAAAACTCAAGAACATCACAGAAAAAAACCAGATTGTTTAGTTAATTATTCCTTGCTATTAAATCTATTTAGTTCACTTTGTGCTTGAAAGTGGAAAGACTTGTTTGAAAGTTGAAAAAATATAAACCATAACTGTTTGTTATTTGTTCTTTCACTACATATTGTAAATAATTGAATAGAGAGCACTTAAAAAACATTTTCAGTCCTTCAAGGTATGGTAAAGAAACGTAGCACGTCAAGTAAAAGCCAATGGTTTAAAATTTCCTTTTTAGACTACTTTTAGAAAATTCTATTGATTTTTATGTATGGTCCTCTAATAAAATTTCATTACATAATTGCATTAAATGTAAAACTTTAATACCTTTTTCTCTCATACAACAGGTAGAGGTATGAAAATTAAATGCCGATGAAACAGATAAGCAAACAAAAGAAAAGCTACTTTATCTCCTTCTATGTTGCCATGCATTTTAAATAGTTTATGTCAAGGTTTAGCATGCAAAAAATATATGTCAAATTCATTAAAAAGTCACACTGTAAAGATTTCCTGCTGATTGAGAAATTTAACTTGTATAGTTGTAGTTATTAATCATTATATCAAAGAAGATACTGAAATAAGGTCTTACTGGGGTTATTTTCAGTGCAGCCTGAAACAGTCCAGAATCCACAGTGTAACCCTCAAAGGAGAAAGGCCAAACTTTAGCCCTATTCACATGAGAAGGCTGTGTCAGACAAAGATTTGATCCCATTTTCAAGCATGTTCTCATCAGCTTTATCCAGACCATCCATTCTTGCCTTTAATTTTCTTTCTCAGATCCATATGCACATGTATATGGCTCTGTACGCATATGCTGCCGTGCAATTATTGTTATATGCATGTGTGCACGTACGTATGTAATGTGAGCACACATTAACTCTTGCAATAAGTGAAAACAGGAGCCCTGTTCACTGTCCAATCTTGAATAATTCTCTAAACAAATTCCAAATTAATCACTCAGAGGCTATATTAAAATGTTTCATGCATTAGAAGTCAAAATTAAGATTATAGAGACAATCTTGACATTTGATCATCATCATAGTCTCTGCAAAATTAAATACCTCAAGATCTCTTGGGTCAGTCTTGTCACCTTTGAAATTAGCAGCACCAGGCTATGTTAATTTGACAAATGGTAGCACTAAACAAGTGCCAAACATGCAAATTTCATTAGTGTTCCTCTATAATGGGATTCTCTGCACAATATTATTTTCAGTGTTACAAACAATTTTACCTGCTAAGTCTGCTTGTAAGATTTATGCCTGGAAGACATTAAAAAAACAAAATTGCAAAATCACTGATTTCAGACTACCAGGAAGTGTGTATATATTTAGTACAAAAGAACTACACTATAGCTTTTCTACAATCACCACCAGAACTGAGGAAACAATTTATTATGATGTATGGTCATTGCAAACATGACCTTTATTTATCTTATGCCTACATGTGAATTCTGACTTTATACAGAATACAACAAGAGCACTATTCTTTAGATCCAGTTGATTTGTATGTTAGATATCATTTATTACTTGTAGCACATCAAACACAAAGTCATTTTGAGGTCTCGCATGACTACTCCAAGTTCTCTACCCTCTTCACACTGAGCTATTGATTCATGTGCATCAGCACTTTTATGGAAAAATTGCTATTTGACATGGCCATACTCAGTAAGTAACTTGCTTCACCTCATGTCCCAGTTTCCAAGGCAATATTTCATTAACATACATAAATTAGTTCCTGTTGCTTTTTTCCTCCAGTTCTCTCTATGATCACTAGCAATCAGTTATCTCATAGTGACATCATGAAGTGTTTGGGTCAAAAACATCTTACCCATATGCACTTTAATGGACAGGAACATTGGAGAATGGGTGCTACTGAAACAAATTTTTTAAAAATGTCAAAACTCCCTCATTTTATTTACTGAAGTGTGGGTGCGTAGTGACATGTGGCATGCCCAAATGTATCCCACATTCAGCCTTCTCCAGATCCAGTGCCATATACATCATTCCCTTCCGAATGTCTTGTAAATGCTCCTAGTACCTCTAAAACCCTCTAAAATAGTATTAAGACACTTGTGTAACTGAATCAACTCTCAGCTATGTTTTAACATTAGCTAAATTGCTCTCTGGCCTGAGAACAGGGGAATTAAAGTATCTAGGTGATTAAACTGAGTTGGATATCCACAGACAGATCTGATGGACAGAGATTTGAAATACAATTTGAAATAAGATGTTAAGAGAAACCTGAAACAATCATATAAAATGTAGGAGGCCCATATTATTAATAGCTATACAGATTGGTTGCTTTTTATATTGTTACAGGAAACAATAAGTAAAAAAAAAAAAAAGATAACCTATAAAAGAACTTTGGGGACAAAGCAAAAATGGAAGCTATTTCCTTGAAGATATGTACAAGTCATTTTAGTTCTTTGCCTTCATATTCCATTTTCTCTAGTGCCTTGAAGAAAATAATATACTCTTGAATTAGGTAACTATTACATGGAATTAACTTTATCATATTTTCTCCTTCTCCCACAGGTATTAAAAGGGCAGCTGATAGGCCACCTCTGTGACATTACATGGCTTTGCTAATATGGATTAGGTTAGCTCGGAGGAAAGCATAAAATGGATATAATACTCTCTTTAACAAAAGAGCAACTATGTTTCTCACTGCAAACAATGCATATTAGTGCATCCTGACTACATGCTAAAACTTTTGCATCTTAAATTACAAATAAGTTACAAAAAGAAATATTATAGTCATATTTTACTATTGTACTGAAATGCCTTGAAGAAAGCTCAGACAAGCTTAAAAATTTGAGTGTAGTACTAATGGAGGCACAGTCAATTGCCTCCCATACTCTCTAAAAATCAAACCAATTCAAAGGAGGGGACCAAGGAAAGTCTATCTCCTGTGTGCAATAAATGTTCTCCTGAACTTGCACACCACTTGAAGAGGCTGTCAGAGTTGTTCATTTCTGTACCAAGACCTATAATGGTGATTCAAACATTTACATAAATCAAATGGTGCAGACATCACTTTTTTTTTTTCCTGTTTTCCTTTTACATCTCCTCCATTTTCCTGCAATAGTATTAAGAATGCCTTTTTGATAAAAGCTTACAAAACTACTGTTAAAATTATTTTGGGGAGGAGCACAATGCTCCAAACTAGGACCTCTAGGTCTCACTCAAAAGGATCCAACTAAACACAAATCATGAAAACTTGAAAATCTGCATTCCAAACTACTTTGGAATAATTTTAAATCTTCTTCTAGTGCTCTTTTTCTGTTAATTACTTTACTGCTGTGATGATGCTTTCTTAAAAGAATTGATAGAATATCAGGATCTTCTGAGAGTTATTTCTGTGTATTGTTAGCACATTTAGATGTCATTTAAGAAAGCTTCTTTCTCTCATGCATTGTCTAATTTCTTTGTTACGAAAAATTAAACGGAATCAGGGATCCCATGCAGATCTAGGGAATACCAGGGTTTGGATACTGAAAGATAGACTGCTGCAAGGCTTTAATTTCAGATATTTTCTCTGCTTAGTTTTTTTGGTTTTAATTCAGATTTAACATCTAGTTGTTTTCTGAACACTTACTCCTTTTTTTTTTTTTAAAGATAATAATTGGAAATAACTGTTTAAATATAAAAATATTTGTAAGTATATACAGTCAGGGTAAAAGTACAGATAATGTTTTACATTATTAAAGATAATGAAGAAATAGTGCTCATACTGTGTTTATGAAAAATTAATTGTACGTTTTTTACTTACCATTTCCTTTGCTTAAAACAAATATTTCCTTGTATATTCTGTATCTAAGATTTCTGATAAAGCATTTAATAATTGTGTGCATGCATCCTATGACTATGTGCAATGTATGGTTTCAAACAAACAGCATATGTATAGAAATAGATATTATTATTGAATTGAATAGAACAAGACTTTATAATATCTGAAAGAACACTGGTTATTGAAGTTCCTGAGGGGGATAGTTAAGCTCCATAGCCTCTAAAAAAAAACAAAAACAAAACCAAAAACAAAATAGACTAAGGGAATTTTGTCTCATATTATTTTTAAATGTCTTTATTGTCTAATGTTTATTTCACAAAATAACTATGTGATGATAATAATGCATCATTCATGTAACTACAACTATTTTAACCAGATGTGCATAATAAAAAAATGTTTTAATAAACTAGATCTATTCAACTACATTATTGCTTATTCTCCTACACCATGATGCTTTTCAAAAATAATATGAAGCAGTTTTAGTTGAAAGTTTTATAGACAAAATGTATGTAATTTTATTTTAAATATCTCCAAAGGCATTCTATTTTATTTCTGTCTTGAACAAACAAACAAAAAAATACCAACTGAACTATACAGCCCAGGAGTTATGCGACTCAGCAACCTAATGTCTGTGTGAAACCATAAGTGCATCTACATGTAAATATAAAAACAAAAAAAGCAGCTGCTGTGAGGTTGAGGAAAGATATTTAAAATACAGATAAACACCAAAGATTAAAGCTCTTAAAAAATGAATTAGAAACACATTTGAAGCATCTGGCTTCAGATTTGCAAGGCCATAAGAAAGGTATTGAAGCTAAATACAATTTCACAATATTCTGACTTTTCCCTTCTTTTTTTCTTCCTTCCTTACTTCTTTTTTTCCTTGATTTCTTCCAGCCTGTCTGCCTTCTTACCATCTTGCCTTCCTATCTTCCCTCATTCCTATATTCCTGCCTTTCCTCCCTCCTTTTCTCCTTCCTTCCCTCCTTCCTTCTTTCCGTTTCTCCTTTATAACAACCTATTTCTTCTTTTGCAATACAGCACATTGTTGCAATTTAGCATAAATCCCAGTCCAGTTTCCCTCTCACAGCCCCTTGGAATGGTGTTAGGTTTGGCCATTATTGAGATATGGTAAAAAGAAGTTTCCAGGCAGGGAAGGAAAAGATAGAAATATTAAGAAAATGTCAGTTTGGAAAAAATATATGAGGTTTTTTGCTACTTAGTACTTACTCTTACACCAGCTTGAGTTGGATATATACATAAACTATGTGAAGTTTATCTAGTTATATTTGCTTCCCATGCACAACAAGCAACCATGTGATGTGACATCCACTTAAAGACTTAATATTTTATATCTTATGCTTCCTTAAAATTGAGGGGCATAGAAGATGCAGCAGAATGGTACAGTACTGCACCTGGAACTGACTAAATTACTTTCTTCCTTGAAAGTGGGGTATAAGCCCATATGAGCATTTCTATCAGCTCATAGTCCTTGTACTGACTGTAGTAATCTGAGAGTTATTTCTAGCTGTCTATATCCTCATCTCCAGCTGTGGGTGTGCAGCAGTGCCTTGATAATAAGGTTAAGTCTTGATTTTCTCAGTTTCTTTATGGCAGGCAGCTTCCCATAGAAAGAAAGTAGAAATGAAAGATGAGAGTATTGTGAACACTGGTGAATAAGGATGAATGTTGTTTCTTTGTTACTGAAGGAAAAAGAGAGCAAGCCTTCACTATTATCACTAGGTTAATTTCACTGATAATGTGAATGTTTCTACTCAGTGAAACCCCACATTTCAATTTTAATGTAGTCACTGTAGAAATGAGTTTGGTCCACTAACTATCCTTTTAATCTTTTAGTGCCATACAGACTGTTCCACTATGTTTTTCTGTAACTGCCCCATGCAATAGATATATTTCTCTTCCTTACTGTTGCCACAGGTAGTAAAGGCACAGAACTGTGAAGAAAGGAGCTTCTTAGTAAAGAAAATAGTAATTTCTGGACTGTTCCTCACCTTTAAGTAAGTCTGAAATAAAAATTAGAAAGAGTCATTAATTCAGAGCGTGCTTATACTTCTGCCCATTTGCCCTTTACTGCCTGCCCTCATGACCTCACAGGTACATCTCTTCTCCCTGCTCTTCTACTCAAGTTATCTCAAACATCACACTGAATATAAGTTTTCTAAAAGGTAATTTCAAGCTCTTATCTGAGCTTCTCAACTGGGTTTTCAGAATTGAAATAGCTTATAGCATCATTCTGAAGCATCATTAAGACCTTTTGTCATTAAAATAAACAAAAACTGCAAATCCACAAGAAAAAAATACTAAATCCCATTCCAGCGCTTTGCTCCTTAAGAGAAATTACAGCTCTTGTTCATTAATTCTTCTCCAGATTCTTTGGTATATTCTACCAGTATTGAAGCATAAAGTGACAGTGAGGCTGAGTATTCCAATTTTAGTGATGAGACTGAAGAGCAGTAAAAAGCAGTAGATAGCTTTGTGGTGTGGGTATTTTTCTATTCTACAGATAATTCTGTAGCAAAAACTTTGGAACACAGAGAGTACATAATTTTGCCAGATGGTTTCAGTTCAGCCTTTTTGTCAGCTAATCACTTCATAGTCTAAGAATCTGAAGGAAGGGAAAAGAGAACCATTATATTTTTAAGTAATTAATTGTATATATTTCAGATTAAGATAACTAACACTTTATATTTGGAAGATGAAACATTAAGTTTTAAATTTCATTCTAAATGGATATTCAAAACTTTGAAAGTAACCTTTGACTGTATGGACAAAGCACTCATAAAGGGGTATATTCCTCTGATACTGAAATGAGGGTTGTGTCTCCTACCAATAACCATTTGGCCACACATTTGCAGGGTTCCATCCAACAAATCTAAAGCTGTAACACTGATGTAGCAAGATACATAGAACTTCTTAGTAACAGCTGCTTAACTGATACTTGCTCATTCTAGTGGGTGTCCTCAAGGCTCTGTCACAGTTCAGGAGTATTCAGGATCACAAACTAGTTAGTACTTTATCTTTTTTAAATCTACTGCCAATCTACAATGTATAAGCACTGACAGATGGAAATTAAGTACATGCTAAGAAAGCAGACTGTAGTTTCAAGGAGATTAGAATATGTCGTTACTGACCTCAAGTTTAAAAATAAATGTATTTAGAAAAAGCATGAATACAGGTTAACATTTTAAACATATTTTAAAGTATGACAAATTTTTAAAATATCACTGTTTATCTAAATTCAGCATTTATCAATACTTACTGGAAAGTGCAATATAAGATACTTTAGTTTTTCTTTATCCAAACAAAGAGGATTAATTATGGTATTTTAATTAACACCATTAAATAATTGAAAAAGAATTGCCATTTTAATGACTACTGTTACACATCTACTTTATAAAAAACTCAACATAACTAAATATTCTTCTTATGTAGCATAACGTGCAACAGTGTAACAATAGTTCTTCGTGCTTTTCTTTTAAAGAAAACCATCATCATCAGAACTATGTTAAAAATGCTACTGAACAAATGACGATAAAAAACATCTCACATGTTTTGTTAAGAGCTCAAAGAACAAATGTTTGTAAAAAGAAAAAAGCCATGAAGTGGTAGATACTAAACATCTCCAGGTTCTGGTAATTATCTTATTTCCCTTGCAACATCAGAAAGCTTTGCTGTGTGCTCCTTCTTTAGCTACTCAGTTGCCTTACTCTTTCCTTATGACTCGTTCTGTTGAATAATTAGCAACACCCTTTTTATAGATTTGCAGAGAACACTGCTTCATATCTGCTCAACTAAATGCAATTATCAATTGTTTCATATCTTTGAACAATTAGTAGCAACTTTTCTTTTTTTGTGTCCAAATTCGAATTTGCAAAATCACATGTAGTATAAGGCTGTGAGAAAATTTTGACTGGAAACGGATAGTAAAAAATATCTCAGTGCAAATCATTACAAATATTCATAAAGAAGGTGAACACCTACTTTGTAAAGGAGAAAGGAGAATCTAGTCCTTTTTTTGGTGATAAAGCGTGATGTATCAAGGTAAATATCTTTAAAATTGCAAAATATGTCTATTATCAGGTTAAGACAGATGTGATTCTAGAGGATGTCTGTAAAAATGATGAAATTTCAGCTTCTGATTTCCTTAATGCAACTACTTTACATCAAAAAATATTTTTGTACAGAACAGAAGTTATTTAAATTTAACCGTTACATAAAAAACATATAAAAATTAATCTGAATGTGCAAAAGAGCCTTTTTACTCTAGGACAGTGATTGTAACAGCTAACCCAGAATTAGAAGCAGGAACACATGACTTGTGTATCCAGTCTCACCGATCTCATAATTTTTTTTTTTCTATAATTTATGTAAATTTAGAGTAGTTACCACTTAAGATGAAACACTTCAGGGAAGGGAGTACCAGGTGGAGGAGAAGAACACAGTCAGAAAACATATTTCTTTGGCACAAAAGACTCTTTAGTCATTTTTCATATCTGGTTAATTAAAATACAGTATAGTTAAATACAGTACCTTATCACACATGCATAAAGCCCGCTGTCTTGTACCACTGTAGGTCGGAACCAAATGGAGTCTTCTTCTTTGCTCATTCTGGTTCCATCAAAAGCTATAGGTTCTTCAAAATCTCCAGGTCCAGAGCTTTTGTACCACATCAAACTAAGTCCAGCACTCTGCGCTAAGGAGTAATTAGCTCTAATATATCCATAAAAGAGTGCACATTTTATACGAACAGGTTCTCCCACTAGAACTTGATATTTCTTGTAGTCCACAGACCAGTCAGTGCATCCATCAGCTAAAAGAGAAGAAAAAATTGCAAGATTATCAAAGGCTTCAGAAAGCACAATTCACACAGCAACAATCATTGTGAGAAAGCTCGGCATTTGAGAAAAGGCCCATTGAGTGACTACAGATACTCTTTTGATCCCTGAAAAATTAACTGCATTTTCACACCATTGACATTATGTACTTGTCTATCTATCTAGAACAGACCTATTATGAGATTTTGTTTTAAATGTTGATCATTTCTGAGATAACTGAGCAATTGTTCTTTTTTCTTTTGTGGAACTCCACTATGACCAGTTATAAAATACTGGAGTGAAATTAATGCAAAACAGAGGCCATTAGGTATGTGCACACAGTATCACAGTCTGTGAGCTGATTTAATCAAATCCCTTCAGATTAGCCATGTACATGAAAGAAGGCATTAGTTTCAGAAAACATCAGAACAAGGAACTGTATTTCAAACCAAAAAGTGTGACAGTACAAATTAAATTTAAAGGAGGAGGAGAGACTTAATAAGAGCAAAAAAGAATCAAAGTGCAAAAAGACAGTGATGGAAAATTACCATCGGTGATTCCAATGGATTATTCAAAAACAAAATAAGGAGATATTTCTGTAATTACTGACTTTCTAGATCTATATTTAAATTACTACATTTGAATTATTTTGTTTGGTTGTTTGGTTGGTTGTTTTTTTACTGCCCTAATTGGCAGTAGATTTAGAATAATTTTTATAATCTTGAACTGTTGAATAGTGTCAGCCAGTACCAATAGTGGCCCACAATAATTGTTCCTCAGAATGAAGTATGAGATTTGTTTCACCTTCAGAAAAAACCCAAAAACTAACTGCCCCTTCCTTTTTTACTTAAGAATGCAAAACCAATAAAAGGTATATGGATACAATGGCTTCCTTAACAAAAGCTTATGGGCTTATATCATGGAAATTCATCATTAGGCTCATTCACTTAAAAACTCTATCTCTATCCTCAGCTCCTCCAATCAGGCCCCCACTCCAGTCAGTAGGAAGCAATCAGTACATCCAAAGAAGAACATATTTAATCTTAAAATTAATATCTATGACTCATATAAATATTTGGTCTTTGGATTTTCCACATTTAATTTTCAATGAATTTGGGCAGCTAACTAGCTTAGACAACCAACTTTTGCACAGT
The DNA here is from genome assembly GCA_038090715.1 of Florisuga fusca. Taxonomy (NCBI): domain Eukaryota; kingdom Metazoa; phylum Chordata; class Aves; order Apodiformes; family Trochilidae; genus Florisuga; species Florisuga fusca. The sequence goes on along the minus strand of JAAWXA010000004.1, from coordinate 15,587,262 downwards.
TAAATTCAAATGCCTCTCATCCAAGAGTTGGTTGAATATTGACTTTAAGGGTGAATTCACTCTACAGTGCAAGAAAAAAGTGTTAAGGCTAAATATGGACAATGTTTTCATCTCTGTTTTTGCAAGAATAGCATGTGAGTTAGTGATTGTTAAGATTAACATCTGGATAATACCACAGTACTTATTATACACACCAAATCAAGGACACAAACATCTCCACACATCACAGAAGAATCAATTTTCAATATGAACAAAATTCACACAGTTAAATATTTTGTGTATCTTTGGATTGTCTCTTCCTATGCTTCCTTTCAAGACCAGGAAGGGATAATAATATGACCCTGTTCCAAGTTTTCTTCTCAACAGCCTGTAAAAATTAACAATCTTTACCAGGCCCTAAGAAGATAGATATGTAGTCTTGAAGAAATTGAAGTGAAAGGAGACAAGGCTGCGCTATTAGCTTCCCCATAGGACATAAGAAACTAGCTTCCAAGCATTTCAGAATTCATTTACGTCTTTGATCATGTCATTTTTAACATTTCTGAAAGAGCATTCTCTCTGATATGATTCTATTTCATTCTGGTTCTAAATCCTTATGTCAAAAATGGATTAACATGCACCTCTAAGCAGTGTTAATTCCATTATGTAAGTTACCACGCAATAGCTTCTTCATCATACTTGATTATCGAATGGTAATCTTGCCTTTCATTGTCTAATAAATTGTCTAAACTCTTTAGTTTAGAATATTAATCTCTTTGCCATGTTTTCTCTCTCAGGATATTTAATTCTAATGGTTCTCTGTTCCTTGAGTTATGCGAATCCATGAGAACGTATTGGGTATTAACACAGTCTGTTTGAAGCCTTTGTGCCGAATGGCATCCTTGGTATCTCTGTGATTTCAAAGTATCCTTGACTTAATTTCCTCATTCTATTTCCCATTAAAAAGTGCTAAGGATCACTCACAGTTTAGTTGAGCAGGTTTAGATGAACATGTTAGAAGATATACTATACTTCCATGCAAAAACTGAGAGAACATCAGCAAACTTTTAGAATTTAATATTATCAGAGTACAGGTCCTGAGTTTTAAGGAGAGCATTAACAATAGATTGAATATGTAGGCATTGTATTTACACTATTGCTCTGAAACAGTTATTTCAAGTCTATAAATTGGATTACACTTCTTTGAAAAAAGAATACAAATCAATACCTCCTAAATGCATAGGACTGTCTAAGTTTCACACTATGATTTCATATCACAAAGTTCAACCAACATTACATTTTAGGGTACCTATCTACCAAACTATTTGGTCATTTGTTGGCATTAGCCACAATAACCAGACAGCTTAAGGGAACATTAACTCAAGGAAATATGAATAGTGGAATGCTCATAACATTATGGATTTTTATTTTATGTTTTAGTTAGTGGGGTACCCCTGGACTCAATAGTGTGTCCAGTAACGATCTGGATTATGGAACGGAATGTAACTGAAGCAAGTTTGCTGATGACATAACACTGTCATGGTTGCCAGTAAACCAGAGGGTTGTGCTATCCATAAGGACATTGACAATCTGGAGAAATGAGCTGACAGGAACCTCATGATGTTCAACAAGGGGAAGAGCTAATTCCTGCATCTAGGGAGGAACAAGCCAATGCACCATGATATTCTGTACAACAAGCTGGAAAGCAACTTGACAGAAAAGGATCTACTCTCCTGGTGGACACCAAGTTCAACAAGAACCAGCAATGTACCATTGTGGAAAAAAAGACCAATGGTATGCTGAGCTGCATTAGTCAGTCTACTAAGCACTGGTGAGGCCACACGTGGAGTAGGGCACCAGTCCTCAGCTCCTCAATGCGAGAGACATGAACAGATTGGAGAGTGTCCAACAGAGGGTCATGAAGATTGTTAAGAGACTGGGGCATCTCTTCTATGAGCACAGGCTGAGAACTGAGGCTCTTTAGCCTGAAGAAGTGAAGGCTCAGACTGGATCTGACCAATTATATTTATCGAAAGAAGAGCACAGGGGACTGAGCCAGGCTATTTCCAGTGGTGCACAGAGACAGGAGAAGAGCCAATGGTCACAAACTGAAACACAGGAAGTTCTCTCAGAACATTAGGAAAATGTTTTTCACTGTGAGAGTGACTGATCCCTGACAACAGTGTATCAGTGATGTTGTTGAGTCTCCATCCTTGGACACAATCAAAAGCCAGATAGACTTTTCATCAACAAGCAGCCCTAGGTGTCCCTGCTTGTGCAGGAGTTTGGAACAGATGACCTCCAAAGGTCCCTTCCAGCTTCAGCCATTCTGTGATGTACATTCTATGATGTATTACAGTTACACTCAGTGACAACCTTAAGAAAACACTCTGTTTAGAGTGTTCTTTCCGTGAAGCGAACATGACAGTGTTTGTCTTGCTTACAGAAATATCATACCAGTTAAACTCTGCCAGCACTGTCACTCCTGGAACTGTGATAACTTTATTACAGCTGTAAGCTTTAATACCTTAAAAATCTTCTAGAAAATAACTCACACTACTTGCTCAGCCAATGTGCCTCCATCATTATGAAGGTGCTAATGCAATTTTGACAGATGTAATGGAAGTTCATCATTCTCATCATAAGACCCTTCTGTGATACTTTGTGATAACAGTAATATTTCAGAAGATAACTGTCTATCTGAGCTTGAAATGCTCCTATTGCACTGTAACTGTGGAGTATAAACAGAGGCTTAAAAGCAAATAATGGAAATAATGGAAAGAAAAATAGACTATCATGTCCTTAAAAATTAGATTACTGTGAACACTCAGACAGATGATAGAACGCATGCACTGTAACTGGCACTTCTATGGAGTATAGAGTATATGTTCATTTTTCAGTCTAGGAAAACTTGGATTTATCAAAAAACAAATTAAAATCCCAATTTCCAAATTCCTTGAAGCACACAAAGATCTATTTTGAAAAACCCAAAGACTAATTGTATTAATGGTGCTTTTTTACATTCATAGAAATCTTCAGATTTCTCTATTGATTTTGGCACCTTTAAAATGTTATAGATTATCTTGTTGAACATTTGTGTTACTCCTTCATAAGCAGGCACAGAGAAGAGTAAAAGCTTCTTGTTCATCTAGACATATTAATATTAAATAGATTGAGGATTTCTACTCAGATTTGTATTCTAACAGCAGTCCATTTCTATTTTGAATGGATTTTCTTTGTTTTCTTTGTGTATGAATACGATATTGACTAAAGAAAGTAGTGTTTCCCTTCCTAGTTATGGCTGCTACAGACACCTACATTTACATTGTCACAAAAAAATGGTAGGGAAAAAAAATGTCTCTGGACTTATGTTTCTACTATGTTCACATCATAAAGCAGTCAAACATTTTTCTTTTCATTTTATAGATTGGAAAATTCTTGAATAACTCAACAGCTTTGAAATTTCATAATTGAAAATGAGTAAGACCCATCTGGATGCATTTCTGAGAGACCTGCTCTAGTTTTGGCCTTGCTCTGGCAGGGGTGTTGGACCTGATGATTCTCAATGGTGCCTTCCAATCCCTGATATTCTATGATTCTGCGAGTACATGAGGGACCAAGCACTGGGTCTTGTTCCTAAAGCTGTAAACTTGCTGAGGGCATTAGTGTATGCAGATATAAGATGATACTATGTTGGGAGAGTAAATAGTATGGTAGAGAAAGGGAACAAAGGATATTGTAGCATCACAGCTAAGATTTATGGGTAAATATGGGCCATAATCTGTCAAGAAAATGGGCTTCCCTTAACTAGGTGTACATTTAAAACATTTCAAAAGTTTAGCAACTGTAAGGATTGTAAGGATTACTTCCTTTAAACAATTTTCACAAAATATTTTGCTATCCTAGTGAAAAAAATTAAAATATCAATCTATTTTTGTTATATATTTAATGTTTTTATTCTTTTTACTTTTGCTTTGACAGGCAAACAAAAAGCAAAAAGAAATAAAGAAAAAAGAAATCAAGATTTCATACTTTAGAGCACACTTGTTACAGTGCCTGAGCCAATTAGCTCTATGCAACTTAAGACATGGCATTCTCATGTGCATTCTCATTAGGAAGAAATGCAAAGACTGTCTATTTTTGGTTTGCGGATCCTTTTATTTGCTATAAAAATTAGCTATAAAAAGCATGAAGAAGCAGAGCTTAGAAATTAATCACACTATGGAGATGAGAAAGAGAACATGGTCAGTTCTACTCTCAGACCACTTAGATTTTGTACTTTCAGAAAATACCAGTATAAAATGGAAAGATTAAAGAAAGAAAGAGAAAAGAAAAGAAAAGAAAAGAAAAGAAAAGAAAAGAAAAGAAAAGAAAAGAAAAGAAAAGAAAAGAAAAGAAAAGATCAAATTATTTTATACATGATTAAATTTTATTTTGCACTAGTACTACTACTGTAGTTTTGCACATTATCATGCTGCACTTCTGTTTGAGTTAACACTTTAATTTTGAAATCCCATTTTTCATTCTCTTAAAAATTAGCGTAAGGATTATACTGTAGGCTAAACTTACATATTTCATTCTCACTCTAGAAGTGTGTGATGGTTGGTATGGAGAAATGTCAGTAAGGGAAAAAGAAGATGCTGAAGAAAATGTGAGGGAGACAGGAAAAATTTTTTGGATACCATAATCTATTAAATAAGTTAGCTCCTAAAAAATTGGAGAAAAAGATTGGAGAAGAGAAGACCAGATGTGGTTCAAGTGCTAACTAGCAATAGTCAAAACATTGGTTTGTTATCAACACTGTTCTAGTCACAAATAGAAAACACAGCAGCATAAGGTCTGCTATGAATAAAAATAATTCCATCCCAGATAGTACACAAGTACCTAACCTTTTGACTGCTTCTATGTGCTATCTTCTTTCAGTTATTCATTTTCAGCTCAGACACTTAAAGAGGTTAAGGTTGTCTAGTCTGGAGAAGAGGAACTGTGAGGTGACCTTATAGCAGCTTTCCAACATCTGAAGAGGGCCTACAAGAAAGCTGGGGTAGGGCTTTTTACACAGGTGTGTAATGAGAGGGCAAGGGGAAATGTTTTCAACCTTGAAGAGGGGAGATTTAGGAAGAAATTATTTTCTGAGAGTGGTGAGACACTGGCATAGGATGCCCAAGGAAGCTGTGGCTGCTATCTCCCTGGCAGTGCTAAAAGCCAGGTTGGATGGGGCCTTGAGCAACCTGATCAGGTGTCCCTTCCCACGCAGGGAGGTTGGACTAGATGATCTTTCAAGGTCCCTTCCAACCCCTAACTTTCTGTGATTTCTGTGATAACAGATATTGCTAGATTTTTGACGTAGTACTTTGTGTACAGGTATACAAGCATCCAAGATTAAGAAAGGGAAAATTTTCCCTTTTCATTTACATTTATTTTTAATCCCAAGAGTCCTTTGAAACTGTCTGTGTGAATGAAGTGAAAGAAAAGGAAAGTATTGCTATTACTCTGAGGGTGGCTACCAGCACACAGTGGAGCACCCAGCACCATAAAAATTAGAAAACACAAGCTAACTAAATATGAAACTTCAGCATTCTCAATTTGGAATTTTTCAATTTAAGTATATCCCCTTTATATAAAAAATGATGTTCAAAAGTGGAATATAGCTGACTGGGGGAAAAAACAAACAAACAAAAAAAAGAAACTCAAAAAGGAAAATGTATTCAAGGAAATCTTCCATATGTACGCAACACTGGAATAATTTCTCATCAGACTGCTAAAGAAGGAATATATTTGCTTATGAAATAGAAATTAATTTTTAATTGAAGAAGTTTTTATGATCTATGCTCTTTTCCTGCAGATGCTATTAGGTACAAAACATGGTAGTTTAAAGCCAATACGAAACTCATGAAAGACTTGGCAAGGAACAACAATATTAGCTGAACTTTAAAAAGAAAATATTAACTACAGTAAATCTTCACTCCATGGATTACAAAAAGTCATTATAAATCTGTTTGTGCACCTATTTTCTGTTTTAGAAGAACCCATATTATTATAGTATCTGGCATTTCCCTTCCTCTTTTTTTGTCCATATTAAGTCTAGAAGCTAAAGCTTATAAAAGATATTAAATTTTGTAAATCTTTGCTCCCTAGTTTGACATTTCCTCTGTTCTCATATGCCACATGTTTGACACACTCGAGACAGCTTACCAAAGAGAAAGAGGTCACCAGAGTAATACAATAGTTCAGTACTTTAATCTCATTAGGCAAAGGAAATGAAAATCTTTACTGTTTGAGTTTGAGAAGAAAACTTTGCTTCTTTAACCAAAGCTTGCTTTAAAGCTTAGCATGAATGTTTTGGCTGAAGCAATACTAAAGAAATAAAATAGATTTAATTGAGTTAGGAATCCAAATCCCACAAGACTCAGATAAAAAGTTTCCTCAGGTACCTTTATGGATGAGTCTAGATGCATTGAATTTCAAAGGCTAAATCAGATATCAGAGCATTTCCTTTTCCCTCCTTATGCTCTATCCAAGCATACATCCAAAACAAATTTAAGAGTTTTCAGATAAACCAAGCAACATCCATTCCTATATTCAAATACATTTTTGAATCCTCGTTCAATTGACTACAAATATTTTTGGAATTGGATACTTCATTCAGAAAATAATTCACATCTGAAATTGGAAGAGAAATTTTTTATGCATTATGAAATAAATTTTCACTCTAGTTTAACGAAGGGACACAGAACATTTATTTGAGTGAGGAACAGCTTTTTCCTACAGTGCCACTGGGACTCCTGATCAGGTCAGATGATTCAGATTTACCCTAGCAGCAGTGCTTCTTAGTGATTATCACATACAAAATCCTTGCAGCCATAAAACCTCTTGATAACTGATGAAAACCAAATTATGCTACTAGATTGAGAAGATATATCACCAAAGTTGTATAAGAGAAAGGATTTGGACTTTGGACACCCAAATCACAACTCCTAAGGTAAAGAAATAACGCAATTTTTTTCTTATTTACTTCAAGATTTGTTTCAATTTACATCAAAATGCAACTCCACAGATTGGTTCAAACCAGCTTCAACTGCTTTTCACTCTAAAGCTATGCAATTTAGCAGACACTCATTGAAAACTTAAACACTGTAAATTCTACTGAACATAAAAGAAATCTATATTACAGGAATAATAATCATAATAATAATAATAATTTTTTAAATCTTGCACTGTCTCTTTAGATATGTTTGCATGCCAGACAGGCAAAGTGCCACTTGACTCTTCTCAAGGCAGAAAGTAATGAATTCTGCTCTGTAGTGTTCTCCAACTTCAGACTCTTTCCTGAGTGTTTAACATATGCAACTAGGGCATTTGTATGATATTTAATTGGAACGCATTACATTCCTGTATTTGTTGCTAATCATCAAGAGGGTGAACATCAAGAAGGGCTTTCTTTCCTGATGCAACAATTTGGTTGGGGGAAGAGACACTATTTGTTAGGAAAGCAGTTGCAATTAACTATAGCACAACTTAAAATTAGAGGAAAAATGAAAACTATGACTTCAGAATACCCCTTTGCTTTGAATAAATTTAATTTCAAGGTTCATTCTTTTCCACGGGTTAGACAGATTCCTTAGCTGACCAGTAACTATTTTCTGTAAGGAGCTAGTCCATGCTTTCTTAGCCATCAGATGGCTTTGCCTTCATCCAAAGAAGCCTGGCACACAAAGCCAACAGGACTAGGGATTATGGCATCATGTAGGATGGTAGTGATATTCTCTGCCCATCCCATTTTTTCCTTTCGTTAAAGAAAGTTTATTTTTTCCTATGAAATGAAAACCAAACAAAACTAGATATACTAAAATATGTTTTCCATTAAGCCAAGTACTGACATGCCTGTCTGAACGATGAAGATATTTCATTAATCCAGAGTAAGCACTCTACGTGACTGCACTGGATTAAAAAAAAATTCTTACTCTATATTTGAGTTTAGAGTATAGCATATGTTCATACTTGAGTTATATGAAAAAATGAGCTACAATTATTCTGCATTTGTTCAAAAACCCACTAGTGTAAAAAAATTCAATAGAAATGTCTAGAATTTAAATTAAAGAAATTGGCCTAACAAACTCCTTTCCAGTCACTGAAGGAATGAACATTTTTATAAAGGAATTCAATAAAATTAGAAATGGTTGTAAGAGCACCTTATAACCCAAATATTCCATTGAGAGTAACTTTTATTGAGTGATGCTTCACTGTTTGATCTCTGAGCAGCCTTTTTACTACCTCAAATGCACCGAGGTAAAGAAAACGCTAGTATATTCTTCAAGATAAGGTCACAGACCTGAAATAGATTTTGATCTGTGATTATCTAAAATTTCCTCAGGGACTGTTCAATTTAGTAACAAATTCACCTTCTATCTATCTTTACTGTCCCTCTCTGAACATATATGCACACTAAAATACACAATTTAATTATTAATGATGAATTCAGCTGCACAGTGTAAGGAATAATGATGAAACTAAAATATGAGTGCAAATGTGAGCTGTGCAATTTGAGGGTCACTGGTTTCATAGCCGGCTGCTGATACCTGCTGATACCCGTGTTGCCTGCGAAGGCAACACGGACTTTGAAAACAGCTGAGATTTATGTCATAAGAGAGGATATGTGACTGAAGTAGTCAAATAGACATAGATGCCATCATCTGTACATCCAAAGATGAATTTGTGTTTATACATCCAGACTGAGAGGAAAAAAGGATTTAGGACTTTTTTTGTCAGGAAAAGGAAACTGCTCCTCTTTTTTTTTTTTTTTTTTTTTTTCCCCAAACTAAAGGGAATCAAACTAGGGGAATTAAGTAGAAAAAAAGAGTACATTAAAGGTTTCAGAAAGAACCAAGACTTGATAAACCCAAGAGGCAGAGAAGAAGACATATGAAGAAACAACACAGTTCATAACTTTCATGTATTTATGAACACCAGTGCTTATACTGCTCTTTGTTTTGTCATGTTTTGGGTTTTTTTCAAGTCTTTTTTCATATAAATTCAACAACAAATAAGGGAAGTTTCTGCAAGAGTTCACATTATGTCCCCAAATCTCCTTTTTCCGAGGTAAATAATATATATTTATTTTTAAAATGTTCCAAGATTAAGTTTATGCATGAATGTGTTTGAGTGCTCTATCATGTTAAGCTCTATGAGATTTTCCTTCTGGAGAGGACTCCAATTTCTGGTAGAAAGATGTAAGATATAGAAGAGACTAAATTTGCAACATTCATTTCTGAATTTCTAGTAATTTAAATATGTGGAGGAAATTTCAGCTGAATACAAGATTCTTTTTGATAATCAAGGCATTAACCTTTCTTGGACTTCCTACAATTTCTGTGCTATTGAATAAAAATAACTGGGAAATTTTCATTTCTTCGGTGGTTGTTTAGATACCAGGTTAACACCCTGATATGAAGATTCAGCTGGAGACTGATTTTTGGTTTTGTTTATTTTTATTTCCTTCACCTACATAATCTATTCTGAGTTAAAAAAAAAACAAAAAACAAACAGCACTGATAATATATTTATAAGGCACGGTGAGATTACCCTTTAGGCTCACCTGAGTTTACTGATCAAGAAACAGCCCAACATTAACACAGCAGAGTGCACAATATTTTAAGTTTTGTACTTGGGGTGGGGAGCAACTCTGTGCTAATGAGACTGCACAGTTTCCAGTCTGAAGAGCAGAGAGCTGCAATGCTCAGAACTGTCAGTGCAGACATCTCCAAGTAATGTATAATTCCTGCTTTCCTTTCAAAGGTCAGCTCAGCCTCTGAAAGCAGTCAGAGAAATTACATTAACCTCTCATTCATTTTTTTCACATACCTCCGCCAGCGTTTTATAGCTAGTGCCATTCATTTTTCCATTTTATAGTAATAAATTAATGTCAGTCCAGTAGCTCAGGATGACTGTTCACATGGTATTTTTCAGCACATTAGCCAAACAGCAGGAAAAGTTGTATGTGTCAACCATTTGTCACTCGAGTCTAATTGTATACTTGGGTTTGTAACCAGCTTAAGAAATAATATTTATCAAGCTTCTCCTCTTAATACAAAGGAGAACTTCTCTTTGAGAGTAAAATTGTCTCCAGCTAAGCAATGTTTTCTACACTGATGTTTTGCACTCTGTAGGTAAACTTAGTTGTTACATGGGTCATCAGCAGTTTAATTACTCCAGTTCTCTAAGGCTTGATCTTTAGTGGCAATAGGCATACCTGAGGATAAGGTTTTATATTGTTTGTGCTTAACCACTGTCTTAACAAATGTCTTTGTGGCTTAACAAAGCATGAACATAAAGATTATAGCTTGAGAGACAAGATTTGATTAATTAATTGATTAATTACAGAAGATTTTTATATAAATCTTTTTTCTTTCCATTAACCTTTTAAATTAAAGCCAATATTTTTCTAAAGGATTACTTTTATTTAAATTAATTCATGTTATGCTACCCAGAGCTACAACCAGAAAACAGAATAAAGAAGATCTAAGGTAGGATAATGTGCTTCCCGAAAAGGCAATTGCAAATCAGTAAATCAACCAAGAAATGTAGGCAATGAAAAAACCCAACAAAATAAACAATAAAAAAACCCTCTATAACAAATCCACTGTGTAGTATGTACGAAATTTGATGGGATTAAACCTTTTTGTGTGGCACATGGTGTATTATTTCACACATTTAATAAAGCAAATAAATGGGATGAGGCATTTAAGCACTAATTGCAAGATTCTCATAGCCTTCCTTCTCCTGAGCTGTTTTCTGTTTCCTGAGAAGTGATTTTGTAAATGGTGACTGAAGAAAAAAAAAGATGATATTTTCACCTGTAGGAATTAAATGATCAAATTCAAAATCCATGTTTCATAATTAATTTGAAACACCTTACATGATCATACATGAACTCTAGATGATACAACTTTATATTATAGTAAAAATGCTATTAGAAGCTCCATTGCTAAGGCCACATCTACAGAAAGCGGGATTAAAATTTCTCCTTTTCACAGAATCTCTTTTACAGAGTTAACATGGTATCTGCAAAACAGAACTTTTTTTTTTTTTTTTCTAAAAGAGAAAAAATATAATACTAAACTGATCCATTGATCCATTCTGTATTTCACTTTCATCTTCAAGATGACTGCTATTTTTCTTCTCAAAATCAAAATAATCATGCAGTTCAAGCTTAGCATTCTATTTGTATGTAAATAGCCACATTTTAGACAGGTCATATTTCAAAACACATTGTATTCCACTTGTGCATTATAACCTCCACAAAGAATGGAAAAAGCAACCTAAGAGCTTCTTTTCTCTTTCTAACTTTTCATCATCTCAACCTATCTCAATGACTCACTTGTATCTTCAGCTTTTTGAAAAATAGCTAACTGCAGGAGCTTAAGAAGAATTATCTGTTCAATTCAGACAAATCAGGTTGCTTGCAAAATTGTGTCAATCTTAAAAAAAATATTTTTAGAAAGAAACTTGGAAAAGAAAGCAAGGGGACAATATTAAACATTAAACTCAAAGAAAAATTTCATTTTTCCTTTTGAAGCTGTTAAATTTTTTGTTCATAATTTTGTGTTTTTTATTTCCTTCACCTATGTAATCTATTCTGAGTTAATAGATTACACACATAAATTTTGTGTTCATGGAACAACATAGAATTTAATATAAATATTAGCTCTTGAAATAAAGATTTTACTAGACTTAGAATTTTTATCCTTTGTGATAAAATGGTCAGAAATTGTTTTTCATAGGAAATACAGGTTTTTAAATGAACCCTCCTTCAACAAATTGTACTTATACAATACTTATACAATTTCAGAGTCTACTTATAGTCTCTGAAACTGCCTTATCTAGTAAAAAATTTTTTTCCTTTCCTTGAGAAGATCTTCCTCTATAAAGAAGTTTCCTGACTCAACCCTCAGTCAGGAGCCACTCAACTAAGTGCATATGGTCTGCACAAGAAACCAGCCAGTCTCTAAGGAAATGTCTTCTTCTTTCCCTTTCAGCACACTGGTAACAACAGGACTGTCATATCTGGGTTTGAGTTTCTGCTTAGTGGGAAAAAATACCTTCAGGTTTTGAATCTAAATTGTAACAGAGATGCCAGGTATACGTCTCCTCTGCTGTCTTACATTTTGCTTTTTCTGATGGCGATGAAAGGGATCAGCAGAAGAGAAAATTACAGCCCATGTAGCTGATTAATTCAATATATGTATCAAAAGATGTATTTGTTTAAAAAAGAGAAAATCCCACTGCAGCCAAGTATAGCAAAACTGTGAGAAAAGGGCAAATCAGTTAGTGCCAGATGCACTCATGAGAGACTGGGGCTTAGCAAAAACCTTTTAGAAATAGAATGCTTTTCTGTGCTTTGTTTTCCAAGTGCATTGGAAACTTCCAACTCGACAAGAAAATTATTTAATGCATAAGTTTTTCCCTTCATCTTTGATTTCTCCGTTCATTATAATATATATAAAAAATTAAAAAAATAAACAAATCTGTTACAATACTAATAAATACCTTGACAAGGAGATAGAAAAAACTGTTTACAACTAACAGCCTTATGTGCCAGACATTTTGTTTCCAGCCTGAAATATCCTGAAAATCTATTGTGGAAAGCATGTTTAAAAGATCCATTTGAATAGATGGTCCCATCAAGGCACTCTAACATGTAGAATTACTAATTCCTTCGTGAACTGGGTCCTATTGAATAAGTGACTAATAATCTAATAGTAAAACCAACTCAGATAAAGGACAACAAAATTGACGTCTAAAATGTTAGAATTAAAAAAGATGCGCAGTAAATATATGGTAATGAAAAGTCATCCAAAAATAAATAAGAAACTGAAGATTTCATAAATTGATATTGTGATCTTTTTCTTGACTTGCCAACAGCTTCTTAGCTTTTAATTTAATCTGCATATAAATGCATTTTTCTATCTTTTATTAGACAATTATTGCCATAATAGGATCCATTTCACCAAAATGAATGTGTAGAGATACTAGACGTTAATGAAAATAACCCTTCACATGAAAATATGCAATATCTAGTTGAATACTAAATGAAAGGAAGTATACAGAAATAAAAATGGAATCCACCATGTTCTATCAGAGAGTAAAATTAGTCCTAGACATTGCAAAGTCTACATTTATTGTAAAGTGTGCCTACTAAGTACAGACTTTGAGAGAAGAAAAAAATTCCCAGTTTTTCCTTTTCATAGTAAAATAACCCACTGTTTTTTTTGCAGGATCTGGCTAGATCTTCTGATTGTTGTCTATAAGCTAAATCAATGGAGGAAATAGGGGTTCTAATATAAATTCTTATCTCAAGACCAATTACTTTTTTTTTTACAATCCTGCTGGAAATCACTTCATAATCTCCTACCACTCATGCTTAGAAACCATCTTGTAATTCGTAGCCCAAATATAATTTATGCCTTACCTTTACCTACTCAATTTAAATGTGTACTTCTTTGTGTAAGGGTGCCTTATTTATTTTCTCTTATTTGTAACTAGGTATTTTTTATAGCCCTACAACCACCTTATGGTCATTTCTTATGCTTATCTGAAATGCAGTGGGGAAAATAAAATTGACTCATCAACGTATGTCTTGATCACTTCTAGTACATATGTAGGACATCCCACCTCTTATGAATAGCTGGGATATTACTAGTAGCATCAAAAAGCATATTTGTAGCATAAAATTATATTAACAAAACAGTGTTTTGCCTTTTGAAACTACATTAAAAATTACAAAACAAAAGCACTGAAAATAACTGCTTCAGCTACTGATACGACAGGTTTGCCTGTATCAGATGATAGAGATGACCTTAGTAATTTTAATAAATCCTTAAAGAAATATTTGTCAATAACTTTTCAGTCCTCAAAATGGTCACATCAGACTATATTCAGTTACTTCCTTTAAGGGTTTCAATTTGATTAAAACAATTCAATTTTATCCTACAGTCCCCAGAAAAAAAATATTGTCTCTCCTTTGTTAAGTTTTCCCTTGCGTTTCTTATGAAACAGATTCACAACTACAGATTCATAACTGAAAAATGGTTATGCTGCCTGGCAGAATTTGAGATCCCTCCAAGAGAACAATCACATACAATTTTGATTATCTGTTTGGTCATTATGATATATTATTGACATTTTAGACCTATTACAAAAGTACACACCCTGAAGCAGTGGATCTCAATACAGCAATCTGAATGAACAGAGAGATGTACTTTTAAGAGAGAGAAAACATTGTCATAAGCAATATATTTACTTAATTTTACCAAGAGATAACTTTTAAGAATGATCCAATTCATATATTATAGCACATATGGAAAAGTAACACTTTGAACTTGTTTTCCTATCTACTCAATAGAGAAAGAGGCATGAGGGGGCAACCTGGAATGTATAAACACTTAAAATTAGGTGGCGACTAAACTGCCTGTGTATGCAGATGGAGACCCTGAGAACCGATTCGTGGGAGGAGAGACCTCATCTTGGGCTGGTAACAGCAGCACCTGCCCCTGATCTCCTGTGCACCTCTGCTGCAGGGACAGACCATCTGCCTGCACACAAGCTGTGAAAAACAACAAATTGCAACAGCACGACAGAGTAACTAAAATCAAGCTCATTGCCAATTTATCTAATTATATGATATTATGAATTCTGATGGGTCCTGAAACAAGGGTGGGAAAATGCAAAGGGACATTGTGTTGAGTAGCCACAGATTATAAACACTACAATGTCTCAGGCAGAGCACCAGCACTTGTGTAGAACCATAGAATCATCACCATCATGGTTGGAAAGGACTTCCAAAACCAAGTCCAACCATCAGCCCTACACCCTTGTAACCACTAAATCATCTGAAGCACCACGTGTACCCTTTTTTTGAATACCCCCAGGGATGGTGATGCCACCACTTCCCTGGGGAAACAATCCCAAAGCTTCACCACTCTTTCAGTGAAGAAATTTTTCCTAACATCCAATCTGAGAGCAGAGCACATACCCATGATCACAAATGAACTTGTACTTTTTTTTGCTAAAAGGACAGAATGAGGCCCAGTTTCCTAGTGAAAGGAAATCATATCTCAGCATTTTAATTTTGTGTCATTAACAATATACTTTCTCATTAAAGAAAGTATATTCATATACCTGCCCACATGCCTGCCAAAAAGTTGGAAGGGAATAGACAAAACCAAGGTGGCATTGCTTCTGAGAACCACTGTTTCAGTGTATTTCCTCTCCTTCTAGCAAAACACAAAATGACTCCCTTCTATGAATAGGAGTCTCAAAAAAAATCTGCTCTGAGCCACTATCATGCACATTTCAAGCTAGCTAGCCTGTGTGAAGAAAACAGGCAACTGAACCAACCAAAGGGCTGAAGTCAACCTTCAGTGTTCCACAGCTCAAAAACATTTCAAAATCCACACACATGTATTACAGCAGATTGGTTTCACCCACCCAGTGATAAACAAATTAACATCCATCTAGGAAAACAATGCTCTGTTGTACACTTTGTCCTTCTCTGCAACTCCCCCTCCAGTGTTCATTCAATTTTAATTCCTTCTCAATTATGCTTTTCTGAAGAATGAACAACTCAGGGATTGCAACTCTGAACTGCATGTTTTCTAGCTAGTGAAAAATGTATGTGTTCTAGTAGGTGTTCTTGCCAAGACAAATACAATGTAAAAACATAATGATTTTCATTATTAAGCCTGCTTTGTTGGATATGGGATTTTCAGAGTCCTTGAATTGAGTAACAATATTACCTGCTATAAGAGATTAGGTAAGCAAGTGCTAATTAAATGGCTGGACAACAGCCAAGCTATCATAGCTAAACAAGAGTTACCTGAACAGATGCATCTCAAACTAAGGCAAGAGACACTATAAAAGTATGTCTGTTTTTTCAGCTCAGCAAACCTTCCAGGTGATACAGTCATGAAACTTGCAAAAATAATTGGTTTTGTCTTTTGGTTTTGGAAACAATGAAAAAGTTGAATTTAAAAAACACCTAACAAAACAAAACTCTCAGTGGCATAAAAACTGCAACACAAAAAATGTGACTGTTATAAAGTCTCTGTTTCTGAAGACAGTTCCAGTACCTTCCCCCTTTCAGCTGCAGGAAAAGTTTATCTTTCACCCATCCACAGATCAATGTAATAAAATTAGAGACTCAGAATGTTATTTGCTAATTCTAGTACTGAATATTATTATTAATAATAAAAATAATAATAATAAATTCAAAGATTGGAAGATTAAAAGTAGAATGGTGAAAGCAAAAAATTCACACATTCACAGACCTTGAAACTACCTACTTTATCTTATTTCACAAGGATAATCTGCTCAGAGGGATTCAAACTCTAAAGATACCAGTGAGTAAAGTGTTATGAGCCGTTTCCTGTTACCCACTGTGAAAATCAGAAATGGGATTTCAGCACTAGTATCATTTTACAATTCTTTGAAGGTCTTTACAATATTCTACTGGATCTTCACTTTGACATCTAGATCAGTTAAGCACTTATAAATGCTTTTTTATAATTTTGATGCAGTGCTTGTATTGATGAAAAGGAGTACTACAAATGTGTGATATTCTCTCAAAGAGTAAAGCTACTATACACAATTTTTTTAAGATGGAAGCATTATTTACAATTGCACCAATGGAACCTGAACCCAAAGTATAAAATAGTATTTAATTGAAAAAAGTAGGAGATATTAATTAGGTGGGTTTGAATTCCTCCTTAAAATGTGTAAATACAAATAAAGCAAACTAATGTAAAGACAAAGTGTAATAAAAACCACATACAATAATCAGAGTTGTTCTGAAGTGTGCTGACAGTTGCCTGAACTACAGAATTACAAATAGTTGCAAAAAATGAAAGTAATCTGAAAGCAGGACAGACATGAACAGAGTGGAAAAAATGTGTGCCGAAATGGACGTTTCTCTGTTTTCTAACTGGCAACCATCAGTGGAAAAGCAGCATAGGGATTAAGTTATCAGTGTAGCTATGGAGATCAGTAAATACAAAATCACAGATGAGCTGAGGCTGGAGAACACCTCTGGAGACCTAGACCAACCCCCCTTCTTAGAGCAGGGACAGTGAGAGCAGGCTGTTCATGGTCAGGTGCATTTGAATTTTGAATATACCTAAGGATGGAGAGCCTTACAGTAAAGAAATGTTTTTAGGTTGAAGAATTTCCTGCTTCATCTTGCACCCATTGGCTCCTCTTCTGTTACTGGGCACCACTGAGATGATGCTGTCCTGTTGCCTCTACTTCTACCATCAGTGAGAAGTAGATGGACTAGATTCCAATGAGCCTTCTCAAAAAAGATTTCCTTTAAGATCTGATGGTTAAGAATTTAATTGTTCTAGGCTTTGTTCTTGGTTTACATATGATGAGCAGTCCCCTTTTGGCCCCTAGCTAACAGACCACTGGAGGTGGCAGGAAGATTTTGATTGTAAAATCAGATGGTTTTAAAATGAAAAATTGGCTAAATCATGAATCATGCACTGTTGAAATCACTCTGATATCTATATGACTTCAAAAGAGAAACATTTAGGTTATTCGTGAGCTACAGCTGCTCTTTTGTCTTGAGAACTCACTTCACGGTCACTAGTTTATATGTTGCTATCGAAGACTTTATTATGTGCAGTGATGTTTACTACTTCACACAGCAGAAATTGCCACGTTCATGCAGTTAGTTTTGGTATAAAATCAACTCTTCCTATTGGTCACCTCCAAGCATTCAGTCCACTTACAACAAAATATACAGTTCACCAAGGAAGAAAAAAAAAAGTATAATAGTTTTTTAAAACAAAATTGTTCCATATATATATGTGTGTGTAATATTAATCACAATATTAATTATTAAAATGTAAATACTACAATATACTAACCATACAGCAGATTAAGTATCACAAAGCAGTGGTAATTCCAAAACACACTTTCACACCTTTGACAGAGAGGTTGAACTTCACAGTTATGCTACTTTGGGTGGACTAATAAAAGGACCCAAAATCTCACAGATTCTCCTTATTATCTTCACTTATCTCATCATTCCCTTTGTCTTCTGTGGGTTCAGAAATCCCTAAACTGAGAACTTCTAATCTCTCAGTTCCAACAAGTTATTACTTAAAGATAAGTGACCACTTACAGCTTGGTCTACTTTCCTGGTTTTTAAACAATAAAAATAAAAATAACAATGCCTGTAAACAAGCTTTTGTCTGTATTGAGTTCCCCTTTCACACTCAAACAAGAAACTCAGTTTTCATAATATCATATGACAAGGTGTCAAAAAAAAAATCACTACCTCTCTCCTATGAAATTCTTCAAAATCACTCACAAGAATATTTTCTGTGCTGTGTATGATGTGTATGTGTTTACACAAAAGTGCTGTTTCTCTTCTCCCAAGCACCTGATCAACTACTGCATATATATGATATCAGAACTCTCAAAGGGTAATAAAAGAGTATTATAGAGATGAGGTGAAATATGTTTAGAAACCCTAAGCACTGCTTTATAAATCCAGTAAAATAAATCAGTGAAGTATCTATTTCTTGAAATAATACTGATCTTGCTTCTTTCCCACACATCCTAAAAACACATTTCAGTTATTAGATAAGGCACTGTGAAATGCTGGTATTCATGTAGGGAAAACCCCAGTATATTCCCACTTCAACTGTACAGTGCTGGTAGTTCAGGAGGCATACAAATACTTGTTTTTTATATAAGTTTTTCTTCCACATTTCTTTCAGTTCACTAGCAAGTGCATTTCTTCTTCTTGAGTTATATACATTTTTATTAAAGTTTGTGGCCTAGCTTTGCCACTTTTAAGGGTTTGCTGAGACTTCTTCCAGTGGGACCTGAACCTGATAAGAAGGAGGAGTAAGAGATGTATGTGTAGCTGTCATTGAGTGCCTCTTTGTGCTAACTGCCATAGTCTTGGCAGGGCTTCTCTAGATATTAAAAATTTGATCCTGAAGTCCTTGCACAAAAGATAATTTTAAAGAATTTAAATGCCTAAAGTTAATAAGAGCTGCCATATCTTAAAAGGTTACTCAGATGTCAAATATTTGCAAAGCTGAGACCGAACAGGCTCTCCTCATCTTCTTTTTCTTTCCTGCTTTTCCACCCTCCCTTCTACCATTTTAAGCAGGTAAGAAGCTGGAAAGCAGATTTGATACAGAGAAGCACACGAATACAGACAGTATGTTCATGAAAGGTGTCTAAAATTTAAATTTTAAAGGCAGAAGGTGATCTTTCTCTATTGTATTTTTGGCTTGCTGAAACACGCTATATAAGGATGCCTTCCCATACGTTGGTGAAGAGTCCTATTTTCTGAAGCTTTTGCCAAAATAGGCACAAATAAGGCAGCATCGTGCAGCATAGAGGCTCTCAAAATCTTTTAATGTCTTAGACATCAGTAATTATTTAGTCAGGAAGCACACAGAGGAATTAATCCCTACCTGTGAATCATTTGTTGTTGCAGCAATAAAACCCCTTATATCAGCATGAGTTGTCTATACTTTCATAATAGAGTTCTTTTTTTTCCCTCTAAGCTTCATGTAATTGCATACTCAGAAAAAAATCAATGCAGCAGACTTCAGATTTACCTATTATATGCTTTACATATCTCAAAAAAAAAGAAAAAAAGAAAAAAAAGAATTGGGTGAAAATACTCATTAATTTAAGGTTTCGAATACATTAAATTTACAGGTCAAAGATTTTTCTCTGGCATATATATTCATTGTGTCGATGTAAGTGTACGTATAAGCATAAGTATGTGTATGACACAGCTTAATGACTGTTAAGGATGCTTATAACCTGGTAACAATGAATATTAAGGCTAACAAAGTTTCCCTGTTTTTGTCTATTTACTTCCTAATTTCCTAAAAGAAACAAGAAAAACTCCTCAGAAAAATATACAAAGAAGCATATACACAAAACCCCTCATCACCGGCTCGGAGATTAAGAAATTAAGATTCCCCTGCAAAGAACATAAAATAGAAAATATCTCATATATAAGCCTGCCCTTTCTTGAAGCTGTTTCACACCCATACGTTGGTTTCATGATTTGTATTACGATTCTGTAAGTATATGTGTTACACAACCACATTCCTTCCTTTGTTTCTTCTTCCTATTATATTTAAACTGTCTCATTTTGTACTATTAGTTTTAATCACAGTCATGAAAAATCCACAGAATTCTCACAGTCTGAGCAAACACAGCTCACTGAATTTGAAATACTTGATTAACTTGTCCAGCACCTTTTGTCAGTGAGAGTTACTGAGATGTGCACTTAAAGCAGGATTAGAATTCTCTAATTTCATTCTTGGATGATTAAAATTAGACACCAAATGATGTAGCAACTCTATAAAATATGTGCCAGGCAATTTACAGATGAACATTTGAAAATACATTAAACAACCGTCTTAAAAGTGCTGTCATAATCTTAATATCAGAAAAAGTTCTGTGATAATATCACAAAAAATCACCTCTCAACCTATCAAACACCACTGATTCTGAATACAGCAAAAAACTCCACTGTGAAATACTGCCATGAATTGACCTTACATGATTCCTAAAGTACTTAGCTACCACAAGGAAGTATTTTGGTTTATTTTGCTACATTTAGGCATTCATGCTGCCAATAAACAAATGGCTCTGTTGGAAAGCATATAACATTCCACAGAGATGGGAAGCTTTTTAGATTTTATTTAGAGAGAAGTAATTGCAGAGGCTGCTCTGCTTTCCAAAAATAGATATCTGCAAAACAAATTAATTTTACATTTGCATTTTATAGCTTCTTCACTGAAGTATTTTCCCTCAAAATATGTGAGTTCAAGAAAAATAACACATTGTCACTTTTTCAAAACACCAAACATGCAATACATATTATCTAAAAGTCTCTGCTTTATTTCATAGCTTGTTTCTTCTTTAAAATGTTATATATGAAACATATGACAGAATTGTCACCTCATTTTGGAGTTTATGATACAAACAAGGTCATTGCATAATTCAGAGCATAAATACTCTTTTTCTGATGGGAAAAAAAAAATTGAGTGCTAGTGCCACACTGTAAAGTTAATTGGATGACTGGGAAAAGATATTCTGGGTAAGTAGCTAGAGTAGATACTTCTTTGCCACCAAGAATATATATTTTTTCCTAAATCTGTGAGTTTGCTTACATTTTCTCTGAGAGCAACTTAAATGAAGCATACAACTTTTTTCTAACCTGTTTTACACTAATACGCAACATGTCAATCTTCAATGGTATATTTCTGGGAAATGAAGTTCCCTGCAAAACCCAAAGTTTACAAGGAGTTTGGAAGGCCTATTTGTTGCTTTGTGGATCTATTCTTAACACTGTTCGCTTGAATCTTTGTTCATTTTCACTATGCTGGGACAGGATAACTTCTAAAGCATGCTGACATGAAGTGTTTTGCCTTTGTTCTTTGAACAAGAACAGAGGTTACAATCACATCAGTCCAGCCCAGAGTGATTGCTCCATGATTACTACTTTCAATAATGAGAATGTTCCACTTTAAGCAGAATTATTGATTATTGGTCATGGCTTCTGGTTAAGTTCTGGCACTTTACTTCTGGTAAAGTTGAAAATAGAAAAAGAATTAACTCAAACTAAGACAACAGGTGACTGAATCCTTACCATATATGACTTATCCATGGATTGCTCTTGTAAATAGGACTAAAACTTACAGCAGTGACATCATCAAATGACTCTGATGTTTCTTCTGATTCATATTTAAAGTGGGAAGTGCTCACTTCAGCTTCAGGCACATAGCTGAGCTGTTGATCTGAATCTCACCTAAGGTAGCCAGTTTACCTTCTCAACCTACAGATGTAAATAATTTCCTGAAGAATGAAGAGAAACACAAGCTTTATGTTTTCAGCAGACTAAAGCAGAAGACTGAAATAGGTATAAGAGATTCTACACATACTGTAAGAGAACTGGGAGAACAGATTACTTAAATGGATTTTTTCCAAAACACTGACATGGCTATTGTTTTACCAAATATACCTTTGACAATATACCTTTGACAGTTTAAAAATGTTTATACTCTCCTTTAAGAAATTATACAACACTATGAGCAAATACATGTTACCTATGTAGCACTCCTGGTGCTAATTGTTTGAACTAGTTTTTTCAATTGTAATATTGGTATAATATTATGAGGTACAATCTGCAATAAAAAGAAGGACTTTAAAATTGCATATTAAGTTGCATTAAAAAATAATTCCAGGTGGCAACGCTTTGCCTCAAGTGACTCCTTAAAAATGCAATATAATTTTAAAGGCCAGCTTGTGTAACAGGACTTGATACTACTTCATTGATATTTTTTAATAGAAAAATTCCTGTCTGTTGGAGAGTTTTTTGGAATAAAAGGGACATGTGAGCAATCCTGACTATTTAGCATTAGCTAGAGTGAGCTAAGGGCCTTGAGGCCCAGCTGCAAGGTTACTAAAAGTTCAGCTACGTGCAAAAGATAAGGGAGTTGGCAGCAGAAAAGAAGAATAACAGGATGGGTAAGCATCTCAGAGACAACACATAAAGAGTTGTATTTAACCAGTTAGATAGTGCACTGTGGCATATGAAAAATGTGCTGTACCAATCAGCAATATGCTTATGTTATCAGCCTGACTGTGTATAAAAGGGCTAGCGCTACTCTCAATAAACGGCAACACTTTGATGATATCAATCTGCATGCTGTCCACTGATCTCCCACACCTGTCTATGAGAGCTCTTATGTAAACAACTGTTTTTAGACAAACATAGTCATGCATCTTCACAACTATAAAAATTAAAGAAAAAAACCCATTGCCATCATGGATATAAATCGATTTACATTCCACTTTCTACACATATATGGGAAAACCACACACCATTTTATACAGGACCGCCCTCTTTATTTGTGTGCACATATAAGAATAGTCTCAATATCTTTTCAGCTGTTTTCCCTCTCTTCACTGTAAGGACAACTTTCAGTGTTAAGACTGACATATCAGGCAGTGATGATCTGGGTGTATTGCTCGGGCTGAGATACATAAAACCCACAGATGGGCTGTAAGTATCTTCTATATAAATAGCATTTATAATGTACCTTTTAACTTTTCATCAGCATTATAATCATTAATATATCTTTCCTCACAATTATTTTAGCCATACCAGCCTCTCTGCATCTGTTAGAGAGCATCTTCTTACCAAACTATTATGGTTTTTTTTTTCTTTTTAAATGTTGATTTTTTTCCTCCCACCTGTTCATCTTATTGTGATTTCTAGTACAGGCATTACTCAGTCCTCAGCCTGAAAAAAAACAGAGCATCTCTTGATCCTGCTGAGTCAGAAAAGGTTTCTTTATGCCACAGGAAGGGAGTAACTGACAGCTGTATTATAGGATTCACTATAAGGGATAAACACAAAGCAGAGCAGTTACTTCATTCTAGGTACACGAGTTTGCCAATTTTGATTATATAATGTTACTGGCACATAAAGAAAGAAACTTTCATAAGCATAGACATACAGGGTGAAACAAATCCCTTCAAGATGAATTAAGAATGTATTTATAGAATTAATTATCTGATTACTTAAACTACATTCCCATAAAAAAATTAAGCATTAGTCCCATTTAATTCACTGTTTAGGTAATATATAATTAAATCATGTAATGTCAAGCACCTCAGGGTTGGGGTGGAGAAAAAATAATTTTATTTTATGTTTGATGGTAAATAAAACAAATAATAAGGGTACTTTCAGCATTATTACTTTCAAAATATGTTACTGGTGTCATTCTGTAGTGTCCAACTACTACAACCTAACATTAAAACCTTCATCAAAGTATTCCCTACGTCAATGCTTCAGATTGAAAATCCTTCTCTCATACTTTTGTTTCATTTTCTTCCACATGATTTGGGAGGTATCTAGGGCTGGGACAGCTTCTTTATGTCTATGTTTACAGTGTCAGATTCTGCATACAGACTGCCATTTTCTAAGCTGTAGCAGACATTGTAGTAATTCTATAAGTATAACTTACCATACTTTAATTCATAACAATGTGAAAATGACTTGAAGTTATTTTTGCTTTTGATGCCCTGGCTCTGTATTATGACAAATATGAGAAAATACATGCAACCTGGTGTCTTGAGACACCAAACTTGCCTCTTGAGACATAAAAAACCCCCCTGAAAACCCAAAAGACATGACAGAATAGTGTTTAATGAAAAAAAGAACACAAGTACAGAATTACAAGGAATTTAAACTCCCCTCTGTCAAAACCAAGAATTATTTTTATTTATCTAGGGTACACAGATGAGAACTATTATTCCAGTTAGAATTGAATGCCTATAAAATTATATTTCTGTGAAAATACAGCCTAGCTAAAAGAACATTATTGGAAGAAATGTTGTGTAATATGACTTTTGAGAAAAATAACTTATATTGTCTCCCTCCTTTATTTTCAGTAACGTAAAAAAACCATTCGACAGGCTTCAGCACTTAGCTGGGTTGGTAAATTTGACCTAGAACTGGTTTTCAACTGAAAAATAATGTTGGATCACAGTCGTCCTATTGTTCTCTTCTTACCTATAGAGATTATCTATTTCCAGAAATCAAGCTGTACATAACCTGTGATGTGTCAGAAAACACACTCGTGCACTCCCTGTGCCACACAGATGAAGAAGAGCAGTTGCAATACCAGTACTGCAAGACACCACCACTTCCTAATATTTCAGCTTCTCCGTTGATTTGCCTTAAAAGAAGGGGAAAGCCCCACATCAGCTATTTTCTCACACTGTGATCATATGACTTTAGACTCTCAGGTTCTGCAACACCTTATTTCAGAGGCAGATTTTACTGTTATACAGCCCAACAGTGTTATAAAAATTTCTGCTTATCGCAGTATGTATTTTGGCTTATCTCAATATGTATTTCTATAATCTCTGACCTCCTAGTGCTCCGAGCCCAAAGTAGTCCCATATCCTTCAGCAGCAAATCCGTACTTTATTTCACCATGTATGACTGTGATATACCTTCCTGTCAGCTCCTGGCAGGCTGCTCAGTTGCAATTTTCATTTGAATGATAATTTTTTTTTTCTTTTCTTTTTTTCCTTTTTTTAAAATAGTTATTTGCTACATATTCAACAAGTTGGTGGGGTTTTTTGGTTTTTTTCTTTCTTCCTCCCACCAAAATATTCCTGAATGTGTAAAATTTCTCTTATTTTTGTTCTTGTTTGTTTGTTTGCTTGTTTTTTTATTTGAAGCTGTGAATTGTGAAAACATTGCTGACAAACATGAGACATTGAGACAGCTTTTTTTTTTTTCTTCTTTACTAACATGCTGCTCTCATATTTTGGACTTTTAAGCCTGTGTACATGTTCATTCCACAGTTACCTGTAACTCTGGATATACTAACACAATATAAGCATCAAAGTGTAACAGTAATGCTTAAGCATCTCCATGTGTCGATCCTACATGTCTGTATACATCCAGTAAAGAATATGGTTTATAAAGCACCTAAATTATGATCTTTACCACCTGCTATTTTTCACAAGTATAATAAAAAACGCTAATAAAATTACTTATCATCAGTAATCTTCTAGAAAATTAGTGTTAATTTTCTTCAAAAAGTGAATTCCATCCTCTCCCTTGTATTTCTTTAAGAACTCAGCTTCAAGATCATTTAAAAAGCCCTAATAAACCTTTCTTTGGTAGTTTGAGAGACATTGACAAGAACTGAAATTTGACTGGGTATTTTCAGAAAGTTTTGGAGGTGTCTCTTCATAGCACTTGGAACTGGGTTGCTGAAACAAATGTACAAAAATCTAATTTGAAATGCAAAGCACTTTTCAGACCAAAGTTAATTTAACAGCACAAAAACTAAGGTCAAAAGGAAACTACCTTCCCTCCTTAAGTCTCAGACAACCAGAAAACACAATGTTTATAGTCTTTTCTCCACTTCAGCTGACTACAAAGCTTTTCATCACAAATCAGGTATTTTTACCATAATGTCAACCCTGCAAACCATAAAAACAGACATCTTAGTAAATATGTACAATTCCCCAGATTTCCAGTTCTTTTCACCCAAGACTAAGAAGTAATGTTAGAATAACATATCTGTAACTTCTAAGAGTCTCACTGGACTATTTATGTAAGAATAATATGTACTGGGGAAAAAAATCAGCAGGTGGAGGATTTTAAGATACAGCCTAGTTACCTGCTTGTAAAGGATCTTTCCCAAAGAAATAAACTTCTTGGGTTTATTCACTTTACATAGTATGATTTCCTTTCCTGATCATTTGTACTTTCTCAGATAGTTTGCAATTTATCTACAGCTTTTTTTTTTTTTTTTTTTTTTTTTTTTTTTTTTTTTTTTCCTCCCTTTCCTAGGGTCTCTTCACAAGGCACCAAAAGTTTTATAATAAGACACACCATGCTTCATCTTCTCTCAGCCTTCTGGCTATGACTTTCAAAACTAACATCCATCAGAAAAAGAGATTGATGATGCAAAACATGTACTTGCAGTAAGAGATATGTACATACAGGAATACCTGCATAGTTTACTCAAGTCCTATATATCACTGTCAAAATTCTATAAAAATTTAGAGGGACAAAATTCTTGCCTGACATCCTCTTGCATAAATCCTCATTTCCTGCTAAACCCTTTGATGTTACCAAAATTTTGCACACAGATTAAATATAAATAATTGAATTTTCCATACTGTATCCATAAGCTAAATACATGAATATGGGCAAAATCAATGCAGGAAAGTGAAATTTTAATGATAAACTCCAAGCTTTATTTCTATGACAATATGGAATCATAAGATACAGGTCATTCAGATTAACCTGTGCAAAAGGTTCCTTTTCCACAGTAGTGTAGGTATACTATAGGGAAGAAAATTCCCCCATTTGTATTCCTTGTATAAATTACCTTGAGTATTACCTTCTGTAAAGAAAGATCAGGACAATTAAAAGCTCTTAACAGAAAAGTGATAAAACATACACTTTATATTTAGGAGGGATCAAATTTACCTTTTCTCTGGAGGGAGAAACTAAAAGAGTCTAGGAAGTGATGTAACATTATGCATGCATAGAGATATCCAATGGGATGCTCGTAAAAAAACCTGCTAAAGAACAACTTGTCCTATGCAGATAAATAAAAGAGCATAAATAGACTCTCATGATGAATCACAGCCATCTGTGCAGGCCAGTGTATGTGGAATTGAAAGGTGGTTTTAAAACTATTATATCTCATCTTTAATCTAAGAAAAAAAAAGAGAGAGATCTACTTCAGTCTTTCCCTTGGTGGATTAGATGTGTTTTTTAATTAAAAAACTGGAAAAGATACAAAGACGTTAAAAATAACATTAGACAAAGGTTTTTCTGATTTTTAAGATCATGTATAAAAGATCATAACTCTCTCCCTCCACCCAAATGAGTCTGGATACCTGCCACTCTTACCCAGTTTTTTATTATACTTTCAGCCTGCGTGTTGCTGCATAACCTTAACCCAAGACTGTTCTTGCCAGAGGAAAGCATTAAGGCTTTGAAGAAAAAATTTTAGTATTTTATTTACATTTATACTTATTTAACTTGGTCAGTGGGTGAGAATTAGCTTTCATTCATTATTTCTCTTCAACTATGTTAGGCTAAGACCAAATTACATTCTTTTCTGTTTGACAAAACCTCACATAATTTTTGTTGGTTTTTTTATGTTTGGTTTTTTTTTTTTTTAAGTAAAAAACCTAAGTCCTGGTGGATTCTGAGAAGCCATCCAAAGAGGACAAACAGATCAGAAGTTTGGCAACTCAGAAACGAGCTACAATTTCTTAAATTCAAGCACCTGTTCACAGTTTAAGGTTATCAGTACTGGTCTGGGGGCCAACTTTATTCTCATCAAGTTCTTCTGATTCAGCCTCTTCAGCGCTCAGAACTCTCCACATGATGGCACCACAAATATCTGCAACATCTTTTTTGACTGTGAAATAAGGTGGTAAGTCTGGTGCCAGTGTATGGAAGTGCTGAGATCATTGCTACACAATACCTGTACTCCATAAAGGTGTTTCTGCCTGCTGGTTAGTAGCTAACATTCTAACATTTGAAAGTTTCACTCTAGTCAAGAGGCAGAGTATGATCTTGTTAATGTTTTTTGTTCTTTGACCAAAATATTTGACAAGCAAAATGTTTCATTTTCTTAATCATCAAATAATCTAACTTCAGTAATTAAGCTGAAGAAATTTTTATTCAACAACTCTTACTAGCCACAACATTTTTGATAAAATGAACCCAGGCAGAATAGCTTAGAGGTAAAGTTGTTATTTGCTTTGTTATTTGCAAAGAAGCAAGAAGATTGTTTCATGTTGTTTTAAGATAGACAAGTTGCTAAAAAATTTAATTTCCTCCAAAACGCTGAATTCAGCTGCAAACTGACAAGTACCTTTGTAACTGTTTCAAGCAATAAGGAAGAAATGGTTATCCTTTTACCTAAGAAACATGAAAACTTGTTAATTTTTGTTTGGTTAGTTGTTACTTTACTTCTGATAGCAAATTTTGCCTTACCTAAACTATATTTAAAAGTTCCATTAGTAAGAAATTATCTTAAGAAAAGCTTTTTCTTGACAAGTTTGAGAATTTCAATGTAGAAAAAAATAGATAATAGATTGGCAAAATAAATCATGAAAGATTCATATATTTATAGCAGGCTACAGACAACTTCAGAGAACTTCCATAACAAGAGAAAGGGTAACTATCAGTGAAGTTGCTTAGTCAGTTTTACTTCCTTAATTCTCCCAAATACAGCCCACCTTCTATGCTTGTCTTAGAAATGTAAAAGGTGATTGAGGAAAATATTTTTTAAGATTGCATTAAGAAAAACGTCATCAATGGCTTCATATGATGCTACTGTAACAAAGTCTGTCTGCTTCAGAAATTTAAAGCGTGCAGTTTGCTTTACTGAAATTAGATGGTTTGAAATAAACCCAGTAGTCTCTTCTAATCCAGTGATAGAGCATTTGATCCAGAATTAACATGTGGTTTACTCTTTTCCTTCTATTTTGTTTGTTGTTTTGGTTTGGGTTTGAGTCTGTTTTGTTTGTGTATTTGTTTGTTTGATTGATTTGGTTTGGTGTTTTTTCTTGGTTTGGTTTTTTTTTGTTGTTTTGTTTTTGTTGTTGTTGTTTTTTTGTTGTTGTTGGGGTTTTTTGTTTGTTTTGGTTTGGTTTGGGTTTTTGGGGTTTTTTTGTTTTTTTGGTTTTTGTGTGTGTAACCTTTGCTGGGCTCTGTGATATTCTATTGTATTCTTCCTAGCAGGAAGACTAGCTTTATTTAGTATCAGTATATATTACAAGAAGGAAGCACCTTACAAAGAAGTTGAATAGTGCAGTTCCTCAAGCTTACCCATTTGCCCATTTGTATCATCTCTAAAATCATGAAGATGATCAGAGGAATGGAGTACCTTTTCTGTGAAGGCAGTCTGAGAGAGTTGGGCTTGTTCAATATGAAGAAGAGGCTCTGGGGAGATCTTATAACTTCCTTCCAGTATCTGAAGGGGGCCTACAGGAAAGCTGGGAAGAGAATTTTTAGAAGGGTGTGTTGCAATAGTTTTAAACTGGAAGAGGGTAGATTTAGGTTAGATATTGGGAAGGCATTCTCTAGTGGGGGGGTGGTGAGACACCAGCTCACAGGTTGCCCAAGGAAGATGCACCCTCCCTACAAGTGTTCAAGGCCAGGTTGGATGGGGCTTTGAGCAACCTGGTCTGGTATCCCTGCCCATGAGAGGGGGGTTGCAACTAGATGGCCTTTAAGATCCTTTCCAACCCAAACCGTTCTGTGATTCTATGAAAATCAAACTACTCTGCCATTCTTTCACAAGGTTCAAAGAATAACTCCTACTGACCTTTAAATCTCAAATTTTTAGCCCTGTTTTTTTGTTGAATTATGTAGTTAATGTAGGAGCACCACAAAGAACAAAGTATGTTATGGTATTTATCACCACTGAGGACCATGTCAGCTCAGAGAGTTTCTGTGCATACTCAGTTTGTTTCTGAAAACTGGCCTGCAGTTGTTCTCATCAGAGAAGCAGAGCTGCTGGAGAATCTTCACATTGTGAGACAGCACAAATTTTCCCCTCATTTATGACATAACTTGGAGCTTTTTAGTATTGTCTAATTAACCACTAGAACTTCCACACAGAAAATATTTATACAGACATGTAATACCCACAACTAAACAGATATGACTTTTACAGTTTCACAGAACTGCAATAAACTCCCTGGTCCTGACTGCAATAAGCAGTAGGTCTGCCTCTTTACTAATGAGCTCTACATCTTCCGAGAGACTCATGTGAAAACAGGAAAGACCTTCATACTGTTCCAAGAAGTTATTCAATTGTTTAATTCACCTCTATTGCGTCTGTAGGGCAGTAATTAATTTGTTTAAATGCCTGCGATAATTTTGGAATATAAGAGATAAAGCCAAAATGGCAATAGGATATTCATTTACTTGTTGAATATATTTCCATTACATCAATTTGAAAGCATGTAAAATGTGTTTCTCTAGCTCAATATACAAGGAAATATCACAATATATTGTACAGAAAAGTACAAAAAGTACAGAAAGCATAGTGACAAAAGGCTGATGTCAGTAAAACCGAGTGCATATTATTATAAACTCACAGACAATTCAAAACATGAGTTTAAAATAGATTCTTTCAAACGCAGTTGCTCTTGAGTGACTTCTTTTATTTTTGTTAATGGAACAAGGTTAAAATGACAAGATGATAAGCAGTCTCAACTTCTTAATTATACATTAATCCTCTCATTTTAAGCCTCCATTCTAGTATGATTTCACTGACACACAGGCTCTGGCTAGACTGATGAAAGCAGACTCCTTCTGCTGGTGTTCATCAGCTGCATGTTCACTTTCTGTACCCAGGCATTGTAAGGCTGGTGCTACAGGAATTAGGGAATGTGGCTCAATTCTGGAAATGCAGTGCTTGTTCCAGTCATTTCAGGTTTATCTCTGCAGACATCACAGCCCTCCTCCTCACTGGACCTGAAACAAGTAACTAATGTATTCCCTTAGGTAGAAACCTCAAACAGTTCTAGCTAGAGGGTATATGAACGAAATCATCAGCCATTAAAAACCAGAAAGGGTTAAAGCAGTGCTACTTTTATGTAAAATGGGAGTATTTAATCATTATATATAGTGCCAGGACAACCCTGATTTTATACTTAAGCAAATTAGCATACTTCCAAACCATTTCTATTAAAGGAATATTTTTGAGATTTTGTGAATTGGGCACAGACTTACTCATTTATTACCAGTTCTCACTGAAATATGTCTTTTGCCAAGTGTTGAAGTTATATTTAAGTTGGAAAAAAAAGGTAGCTGACACACATATTCTGTCCTTCCCCTCAAGATGTTGAAGAAGAGGGGGAGAATGAGGGTGGCTTTGCATTCCACACTTTCCCTGCCACATTTTGAGTCTCTTGATCCCCTTGCAGTGACAAAACAGTTTCTTAAGTCAGAGAACAGTTTAAGTCAGCTTCTCTTAAGAGAAGCTCTTAAGAGTGGGAATGTAGAAATTCTGGTAAGAGGCAGCGGCAACCAACTACTTTACTTTGCAGAGGCGTGGGTTGCCCCAGGGTTGTTAATTCTAACACAGGACATAAAACAGCTCTGAGCATACGAGCAGAGACATGTGAAAATCCTTGGCTTCCCTCTCCTTTATGCCCTGCAGGGACTGTTCTGAATTTGACAGTCCTTGCCATGAAGCACCTTACCAAGTCAGTCTGTCAAAGTGTCTCCTAGGACATGTTTCTAACTTACATAAATGGGAACAAGTTCTGACCTAGAAAAAGCAAAAACAACTACCCAAGAAGACTGTAAGCTTGCAATATCCTATTAACGTATTAACTGTTAGTATGTGTGTACCAACAGTGTATTTGTTGAAGTAGTATCTGCTGACTCATGTTTTAGTCCTCTGCTGCAAATGCATTCAGTATGGTTTCTCTAGGAATCAATTAATATCTGAGAAAGTCAGAGCAGCTAAAGACAACAATATTCACATGACTGGAAGCCATATTTCCAATCTTTACAACATGATGAAATTAGTGTTTGTCGAAGGATGGTTCCACCTCCCTTTCATCTGCTCCACGGGAAATATTTTCCCTTCTGAGAATAAAGGGAAAAGCAGAAACATTGGATTTCTGATATTATTGCTATGGCTCATGGGATTTGAACTTCAGAAAACAGCCACACAGCTGTGAATCATTGTTCCCCAGACAGAAAAACATCTCTTGATTTACAATGAGTTACTGGATTCCAGTGCTAGAATAAAACTGAAATCCTTGCGTAAATTGACATGAAACCCAGAATAAATGCATATATTTCCTTTGCTCATGCTCATCTTTTCCTTTTAAAAAAAAAAAAAAAGTTTTACTCTAAATCTAGTTCTTTGTCAAATATCAATGCAACATGAAAAAATATCTCTGTTTTAAACATTTCATATTTTATTTCCACGCACCTCTAAATATCTTGTACAGTGATGTAATTATGACACATGTGAGAATTAAGTTGCTTCAATGCAAAAAAAAATCCCAACATATAACTTAAGATTCATAAAAAATAAACTTTTATTCTGTCTTCAACAATGTATTTAGAGCTTTTAAGGTAAGTTATTATATTTAAAATGTTTTCTACTATTGAGCAGTAATCTTAATCTTGACAGGGAAAAAAACCACCCCTAACAATAACAGTAATAGCAGTTCTACTGATGTCAACAGCTGTATTATATAGCTGTATTATTAGCTGTATATACAATTCCTGTTATTTAAGTTCAGGTGGTTTTGAACTAGGTTCTTTTTTATTTTTAAACCTAATAACTCCAATATCTATGAAAAGGCTGAAATGTTTCTGTAAAGATTGACGACACTGAGCATATGATGATATGAATGTTACATACATATATTTGTTTATATGTTACCACCCTTCTTAAATATAGAAAGCTGAATCAAATGGGGAAGTTTTGAAAAAGACAAAGCAATGTCAAAGATGACATTCCCCAAACTGCTTCATGAGGTACATTAAATAAATAAATCTCAGCCTGGCACCAAGTCAGCCAATCATTTTTACTGAAATGGAAAGAAATTCTACAACTATAAAGATGCTAAGTCTGCAAAGCAATGGAAGAAAAGAGAGGTGCACCAGGGCTGAGTTACAAACAGCCTATTGGAAGACAAAGCCAATCTATCCAAGAAAGAAATTAGGTTAAATGGGCTAAAAGGAATTGTCAAAAACAGTCAAGGAAATACCTCATTTTATGTAAAATTTGTAAGTATTCTATATTTGTGTTAAATCTTCTTGTTATACAACTTGGCCTTAATGAATAAACCATACTTCATGTGGGAAAATCTTGTGGTTGGCTATCTGTTGAATATATGTTTCATCACACATTCATTTTTTGAAGACTCATGGGCCAAACCTGATTTGGCCTTAGGCTAATGGGTTTTAAAACCAGCAAAATTTTGGCCTAATGATGCATTCAAAAGCAGCTAGCTGCTATGGCTTCTACTCAGAAAGAAGAGCAGTAAACAAGAGTGGTCATTAGGAGGTGCACTCAAGAGTAATTAAAATGAATTTGAAGCATAACCCTCTTTGGTACTATAACATCTGGTTTTTATTACCAAGTGTTTGGAGTAACAGTTGGTCTTTGCTCTTTATGGCTTTTGTAATGAAGTGAACCTTAAGAACTAATTCATAAAACTTACTGGTTTGGATTTGCAAGCATGTTAAACTCTTCTCATGCCCAGAGAGGATTATTTATTTCTTATTATGGCTAAAATATAAATACAGAGGGTGCTACCAATTATTTCCAAGAAAGAATGTTTTAAGAGAGGTTTATATATAATTTGCACTTCATGCCATAGCTGCAACTTAATTGCAGCAATAAATATTTCAGTCCTAAATGCTGTGTCTTTTGCTAACATCAGGTGGGAATAAGCTGCCATTCATTCACACAAGTTAGAGTGGAATATATTCAGGTAAAGCTTAATAGTCTGAAATAATGTTAGTTATCCGATGGATGTATATTGATATACGTTTTTTAACCGGTTCTAAGCAGCATTTGATTTGCATCTTTTTGTCTGATGTGAAAATGACAAATGGGATTTCTTAAACTATGAAAAATTGCTGAATAGATGGTTCTTTGTAAAAAGCTTTTGTTTTTAGAATACGCTGGACATCCTCCATATAACTAAAAAACAGTGTTTCACACAACTTTTCTTAAAACTGACTGAATGCAAAGGCAACTTACTGAAATACAGGAGACATTATGATGTTTCTGCTTCACAAGTCACAGTTCAGTTGCCAAAACACATACCATTTAAAGAAAAGAAAGGTAAGAAAAGGAAAATTAA
Organism: Florisuga fusca; assembly: GCA_038090715.1. Classification (NCBI taxonomy): domain Eukaryota; kingdom Metazoa; phylum Chordata; class Aves; order Apodiformes; family Trochilidae; genus Florisuga; species Florisuga fusca. The sequence continues at coordinate 15,552,828 of JAAWXA010000004.1, read as the reverse complement.
GTCATCATTTTAAACTTATTTAGTTAGAACTTAATTTTATATTTATTGAACTGTATAGCAAAGTCGCAGTGGCATTAGTTTGACTGAATTAGATACTAAGTGAAACCTCTACACTACGCAGTTAGACTGCCAAAGCCAGTGTGGTTTCTTACACCGCATTAATCTTTATTTCATTATTTCTGACCACTTTTTATTGATATTCCTTAACACCAGTAATAGTTTCCTGATTTTTAAATTGCTGAGGTCACAGTGGCCTAGTTTTAAGTAATATTACTCTGCATCATTTACTAGCTCATCTGTTCCTCTTTTTTGATTACATTCAGTACATCCAGAACATGCCATCATCATACATTTTTAGGAGCTTCAGACAAATTTTTATTTCTTGCCTTGCTTTGATTTTTTAATTTAGATTTAAAATTTGTATTTGGATGTAATTTCACAATGATAAATTGAGCTAAAGACAAAATAAGCTACATAACAAAATCAGTTTCAGTGGAGCCTCTTCTTACATTCAATACTTCCACTGAGACATTCTGATAGATATCCTCATTAGTAATGTAAAAAAGAAAAACAACAAAAAAATCTGATAATAAAATTTATACATCATGTAATTCAAAGATGTTACAACCTAGCTTTTGTTCATTCTATTCATTCAGGTGTAGGAGAAGATCAGCTTCAAGACCACCTAAGGAACCTGAAGGTGCACAGATCCATGGGACCTGATGAGATGCATCAAGGGTCCTGAGGGAAGAGGCAGATTAAATTAATAAGCCACTTCTCATCGTATTTGAAAAGCTGAAGCAGAGTGGAAAGTTCTCAGTGGCTGGAAAAGGGGAAACATAATCCTATTTTCTAAAAGTGGAAAAAAAGCAAATTCAGGAAACTACAGGCCGGTCAGTCTCACCTGTGTACCTAGTAAGATCATAAAGCAGATACTCCTGGAAACTATGTTAAAGGCACATGGAAAATAGAGAGGTGATTGGTGACAGACAAAATGGCTTTACTAAGGGCATGTCATGCATGCCTGACAGAATTGGTAGCCTTTTACAGCAGGATTACAGCTTGGTGGATAGGGGAAGAGCAACTGAGCATCAACTACCTGGACTCATACAAAGAATTTGATACTGTCCCTTGTCTCTTAAATAGAGAGAAATGGATTTGATGGATGGACCACTTGGTGAAAGAATTGGCTGGATGGTCTCACTCAAAGAGCTGCAATCAACAGCTTGATGTCCAAATGGAGATCAGTGATAGGTGGTACTCCACTGGGTTGATACTGGGGATCGGTATTATTTAACATCTTTGGCGGGGGCCATGAACAGTGTGATTGAGTGTATCCTCAGCAAGCTGATACTCTAGAGGGAAGGGAGGCCATCCAGAAGGACCTTGACAGGCTTGAGAGGTGGTCCCCTATGAACTACATGAAGTTCAAATAGGCCGAGGACCTGCATCTGGGTTGGGGAAATCTCAGACATGTTTAAAGTCTGGGTGATGAGTAGATTCAGAGCATCCCAGTGGAAAAGAACTTGGTGGACTAAAAAGCGAAATGATGTGGCAATGTGCAATTGCACCCTAGAAAGCCAACCATACCTCAGGCTGCATCAGAAGAAGTGAGACCAGCAGGTTGAAGTCCTTCTACTTCACACTTGTGAAACCTTACCTGGAGTACTATGTTCAGTTCTGGGGTTCCCAACATAAGAAAGACCTGCTGAAGAAGACCTACTGAAGTAGGTCCAGAGGAGGGCCACAAAGATGATCAGAGGTTGGAGAACCTCTCCTACGAAGACACGTTAAGAGACTTAGGATTGTTCAGACTGGAGAAGAGAAGGCTCTAGGGAGACCTTATAGCAGCCTTCCAGTACCTGGAGGGGCCTACAAGAAAGCTGGGGTAGGACTTTTTGCACAGGCATGTAGTGAGAGAATAAGGGACAATAGTTTAAAACTGGAACTAGATGGACCAGATGATCTTGGACTAGGTCATCTCTAGAGGTGCCTTCCAACTGATAATGCTGTGGAAGAAGGTTGATTTAGGATAGACACTAGTGTGAGTTGGGTGATGCACTGGAGCAGGTTGCCCAGGGAAGTTGTGTATGCTTCATCACTGGATGTTTTCAAGACAATGTTGGAGGGGGCTTTTGGCAACCTGGCCTAGTGGGAGGTGTCTCTGCTCAAGCAGGGGGCTTGGAACTAGATGATCTTTGAGATCTCTTTCAACCTAAAACATTCTGTGATTCTGGGATTCTACGAAGATATTCAGTATTAAGATTGTATCAGAAATCATAAAGGGAACATAGACATAATTACTTACTGCTGTTATAGCACCTTCTCTGGAAATCCAACACCCAGTCACTACCACTGCATTAGACTTGTTAAAACAAAACATCTAATGGATGTAGAAAGTAGATTGTAGAAAATACTTTGATAATTATTTTGTTAAATAAACCCATTAATTCACATCTCTTAGTTTTGTATAGAACTCCCAAAATGAAGACATCATACAAGTATCCCAAAGACTCTTTTGCATTTCACTTACTATTGTGAGCTGTGATTTACTGCAGTGATCATGGTCATAAAAATCAAAAATTCTTAAAAGTCTTGCAAGTCATGGCTTCTTGCATGAATAAATCTCAAGATATTTTAATTAGTTTTCATTGCCATACTTAGCAGTAAAGACTAATACAAAATGCTTTCCTCCATAATGCCTTCACCAACTCAGAAAGTGCTTTTATGACAAAAAAATCTCTTTCCGCTGCCAAATACTTGGTGCTTCAAAATGTTGTCTGCTTAAGATATCAACAGTACAAGGGAATAAAACCCCAAACTTTTCAGGAAGAATATTAAAAAACAGCTCTTCAGGAGCTAGAAAGTTTGCAGCATATATTATTTGTATATACATGCTTCAATTAATTGCCAAATATATTGATGTAAGTTCTGAGACCTTATTTTTTGCTTTTTGTTTTAGCATGTTCTACAAAAATCTCTTTACTGAGGAGATTGCAAGTGACCTGACAAATGGAGTCATGAATAAACATACCGTATTTAAGAAACTGATATTTATATACTGAAGTCAGAGAAAGATGTCTGGATGTGTGCTATAACGTTACAGATTTGCATATGACTTGTGTAGAACTGGGTCAAACTTGATGGAGGTCAACGAGTTGCTACATGGCTTTTAGGGGAATATTTTTAATGTGCAGGAAATATTAATAGCAGCCTTCAAATGATGCAGATAGCCAGAAATTACCTAATAGAGATGCATGTGGCTCCTTGTTGTAGCTCAGCAGAAAAAAAATTATCTAAATTCAGCAGAAATATTCAGTTTCCTCTGCAAAGAGAGGCATCCCTTTTCTTCTCAAGTTCCACAACTGTGGGACAAACATAGGGAGCTTACTTCCTTCTATGACAGTTGGATGCAGTGATCTCAGAGGCCTTTTCCAACCATGACAATTCTGTGAGTCTGTGATTTTCTGATTGTGAAAATATCTTTTACTAATTTGATTTTTTTTTACATAAATTTCTTTGCAACCCGTATTTTTTATTCCAATAGCATTAAAATATGCTAATATAGGGGTGAAGATAAAGAGAATAAAAATAAAAAAACATTCTACAGAATGCCATGATGTCCGGACACTTATATGATTCCACAAACTTCAATTTCTATCTGTTCTGCTGAATTCTGTGGATGGTTTTTAAAAATGAGAAACTTTTCTTACATATGTCTCTGTAAGAAGGCAATAACACCCATCCTAAATCTCCAATTGTTTATAGATGCAGGTCTGTCCCACACTTGCTTGGAGCTCCCTTGACTCTAAGAAGTGCTCAGCATGGATATAGCATCTTATACATGCTCAGTTAACTACAAGTCCAGAGCCTTGCCAGTACAAATCTTCAAGGATGTCAAGAAAAAAATCGTCTTATTTTAAGCGCTTGCAGAAGAATCACCAGCTTGGCTTGAAACAAGATTTTACCCCAAGTATGGCAGTTAGCATGTTGAAGAGCGATGGTTGAACTGTCACTCACATCATCCTGTCTTGCTAGCATGCTAATCCAAAACAGCTGCATCAGCAGAAGTTAAATGCTTCTACTTCCTGATACCAAAACACAGTATGTCCTTTGAAATCTCAACTTTTGCTCTAATGGTCTGATATCACTCTTGTTTGAAAAGTATAAAAGAGGAAAGAAGTAAAATAGGCATACTAAAATTACTGTGTCATAGTATTTTATTCACCATAACATCTTTATACCTAAACACCTTGTAATTCTGATGCTGAAAAATGGAAACATCTTTGCAATTACTTCCTCTGGAGAAGAGTTTCAAACTTGACATGATCATTTAGTCTTCCCTCTAGCCATTAATGAGTATAAGAGTTCTTAGGATGAAATAATTTTAATAAAACTTTTGTCTTTTCCCAGGGGAAAAGGTAATACTGTGTTTTGCTGTGTCAGGAAAAAGTCACATTGGTGATGTTCAGCAAAGAAAGAAAAGCATTTCTTAATTCAAAAGGAAACGCCATGATTAATCAGTGATTAAGCCTGAAGAAAAGAAACATTGGGGAATATGAAAAAAATGGGTTAGGAAAGATTTCTAAATGTCTTTCATGAAAGAAGAGTTCTTGATTGATGTTTTAACTCCTCAGTTCTCAGCCATAGTGTTTTTAACATTACTAAATGTTCAGCTTTTTAGAAGAATAGTCTTAGTGAGGTCAAATTTGGCTTTGAAATCTGTGAATTAATTTTTTAACCCCAATTTGATTTAATTTTCAGAATGGGGAGAATAGTTATGCTATAGTTTTTAAGGTTATGATAATTTTTATTTGTTTTGAACGTAGTACATAATGACATGTCTTTAGTTTTAAAAAGGATTATGAATGATTCCACAAAGAAAAATGACCAGTCTCCAAACCCTGTTGTTACATGAAAAGAAACAAAAGTTAAAGTAGCAGTAAAGGTCTTCCTGCTTCAGTTGTTTTGCTTAAAGATCTAGGCAAAGATGAAAATTTATTATACAGCACAAATAGATGTGAATAAGTTCTCCAATTGCTGTACATATAAAAGTTTCTTTCAGGTTAATTCTAGAAAGGAAGTTGAGGAGCACAAAAATCTTCCATGAAATCCATATGGATAGTCAATATATTTGTATATTTTAAATTGTAGAACAAATCAGCAAATTAGGCCATGTTACAAAACTGACAGTGAAAGACATACAAGGTCTTAAATACAGGTGATGTATGTTCTATAATGAATGATGATGGATCAGATTTTCTCTTACAATGTAAAACATCTGAACTCAATACAGTAATTTTAAGAAAAGCACAAACACTGCTCTTCAAACAAAACAGGACATGAGAAGTAGTTTATCAACATTGTATAGTCAAAAAACACTATGGGACCAAAAATTACCACAGGAAAACACATCAGCAGCATTTCATCTCCAAAAACCTTTACGTTGAATAGTTTTATGTTTAAGACCCTGCAGAACACTGCTACTTGAAAATTCTCGCTAAATTTTATTAAACACTAAAAATATTTCTCTTCTGCTTTATCAATTGAATTTTCTTCTACATTTTCTCCAGGACTATTATAGATTGATCACACGTGCAAAACCAAACTTGAAGTAATAGTGATGATAAACCCTCCTATTAAAGTAAGTAAGTTTCATTTTTCTTAAAGTACAACGAAGTAAGCACAAAAATTCTGAAATGAATTTCATGGAGAAGGGTTTTATAAATAGGAGTGCCTTCTTAACAGCAGAAACAAAGTTTTTCATTTAAATAATCCACCTCATCAAAGACATTTTTGTTAGCAGCTCTCTCCAGGTTTTACTGAGAAAATGTGGTTAAAATCTAAACATAATTTAACATTTTATTTTCACCCCCGAAAACCCCACAAAATAGGCATTTCACTGCCTCTTTCTGAGGTAAATAGCGCAAAGAACTCAGCCCTACAGATATGTAACATGATGGAGCCAGCAACCTTTGGGACCAGCCCTTCAGGGAGCCCCTGCTCAGTGACCCAGTTGCCCAAAGTCTCTTTGAAGCTCAGTGAGACTGCAGCTTACGTGTGCCTGGGGATCCTTAGGCTCTCTCATGCTGGGAGCAGAGACAGGCAAGTTATTTGCTTACCTGACAGGACTGAATGATTGCTGTGGAAATGAGTTGTGGGGAGGCATTTGGCTCTGGCTGTGTGTTTCCTGCCTGAGAGCAACTGGATGAGGCTGGAAACAGACTCCTGGCTGCCACAGAAACCCTGAATGGAGACAACACGAGGCAAGAGACTTCCTAACTGCAGTGACTGTTTTCTGCGAGGGTGATCTTGTATTTTGCCAGATATTCCAATTACTTCTTTGCAGAATAAATCCAGATTCTTTGCATTTCACATGTAACCAAATATTCTGCTTCGCCTCCAGTCCCTAACAGACACCGCTGGTGCTGCACTACGCTTTACACACCAGGATCTCCTCTAGGTGTGACTGTACAGTCCCCCTCAAGTAAAATATGAATACCTTGTGATACAGCTAAAGACTTAATGGTCCAACAAACTTTACCAAACTGAAAACTCAGAATGTTCTGTTTACTAAAAAAACCACAAAAAATCCAAAATGATGACAAAAAACAAACAAAAAAACAAACAAAAAACCAACCCACAAATAAATCAGAGTGATTATGAGTGGAGCTGTGATATAACCACATAATCCTACCACATTTTTAGTATGAAGTGGCTCAATCTGAAATTCAGAAAAAAAAAACCCAAAACTTTAAAACTCTAGAATGCTTGCTTTAGTAAGCTAGATGTTACCTATGATCATAATTTCCAAATTAGTAGTAGGTGTCTATGACATGTCAAAAATCCCAAAAGTAGAACACAGTTGTTCACTTCTAGTCCTTGTAGCTTACAGGAAATCTGTCTGCTCACCACCAACTCATTAGCTGCAACTTGATGAGTTTTTCAAGGGCTCAGAACTTTTCTCCACAGTATACCAGAAAGATGATACACAGACCAATGCTACTGACATGATATAAAAATTATCAGTTGCCTGAGGAATAGCATATTAAAATAAGTTATGAATTTCACCATCACAAATATAACAGAAAATAGACTCATCAGATTTTCAATTTACTTTCAGTTTTCTTCTAAAAAGGACATATGGTTGATCAACAGAAACTAAATATTGAGGAAAGTAAGAAGACTAGAAGGCTTTATTGCCCTAGAGATTTTCTAAGTAGAGAGAGCAGTACAGGCATGACCTCATCCTGCATACATATGCTGAGGTCTTCATTTTACCTATTGAAATATTAGTTTTACCACATAGAAAGTATAGTGTTTGGCAACCATTTTTTAGTAAATATTGTTTAACATGCTAAACATTCTTGAAACACTAACAGAGATGTCAGTTTTAAAATAACATTTGAAACCCAGGAAGTCAATCCAGATTTCAGATATGTAAAATGGAAAAACACAGCCAGCAAGAGATGTAGTAAGTATTGCCAAATATTTTAACACAAATTAAACCAACAATAAATCTGTCTCATAAAAAATTAAAATTTGAATTGTAATCTTAGCAACAGTTGCATGTAATTTGCATATACATTACTCATTTCCCAGGGAAGTTCTATTACCTAAAGGTAGAGGCGTTTTAATGTTAACGTGTGTGTATATATATATATGTGTATGTATACTTTATACGTTCTTAAGAGAAATATGTTAGAAAAAAGTATATGAAAATTGGTAATTAAACCAGTTTAGTATTAGGAATATAATCATGTAACAAATCCCTAAAAGTAGTACTGCAAGTATCATTCAATAGAAATCTCTAACTATCTAAAAGAGAAATGTTAGCTATATTTACAAGATTACAAATTAATTTATTCTGGTAATGCCGTATTATTCTCATCAAGTTATAGTTATATGTATTTTTTAGAACAAAGTCAATACAAAGTTACTGAATTGGCTATGTTATATTCTTCCCCTTCCTGCATTAGATCTTGTTTCTTACAATATTCTAGCTAGAGCCTTAAAACACAGAGCTCTCTGCAATGAGAGTGTCAGCTGGAAGTTATTTGAGAGAAGCAGATAATCCTGGTTCACTTCCATTACAGCCTAAAATCTTTTTTTTTTTTTTTTTTCTCTCTCCAATCATATGCTCTGTGTCATTTTAAGAAAACAATTTGATCACATAGGAACCAAAGTCACTATGAAATGTAAGGCATGACAAATGAAACAGACAAGTTCCTCACTTATGAAGATTTTAAAACAGCGTGACTATCCAAGCAACGTCTTCCATGATTTCCATGACTTTTCTCAGTTTTCCTTTTTCTCTGTATGTTTTCTTCTCTTTCTTGCTTTACTTAAGCAAGGCCCACCTAAACCCCAAAAAACCTAACCCAGAACCAAAACTGTATTTTTGTAAGCAGGGCTGGTATTTAGTGCACTTCTTAAATTCTGCTTAATAGAACTGGGTGCTTGTTGGTGAGTTATGTTGTTGGTGAGTATGCAGTATAGAGGCAAGAGAATTCCCACAATTAATCTTCCTCTGAAGTGCCACCTGTGTAAGACAAATGTCAACTATTTAGACACAATGTGTAAATCCATGCATTTTATGGGTGATGCCTGAAGTAAAATTTTCCAGGGGTCATCAAGCCAGTCACTTTTGTCCCTCTAATGTTAGGACTGACACACTGTAGTCTTCTGACATTGATTAGGTTGAAACTGCTGATAAAAATGTTCTGTTGAAGTCACAGAATTTTCAGTATTAAATATCCAATAACTTAAACATTGTACTTTCATCTGCTGCCTGAGATGGAAAATAATCTTGTGACCTTCAGACCCTCAGCAATGTAATGGTACTGCAAGACAAGTGTATTTGTACAAAACAGAAGAGAAGCACATACTCTTTCTTCCATAAAGTTATTTTAGTACATAGCTCCTTGTTACTTGGAGACAAGTTTTCTCTGTTAATGTATATAACTTTTCTGAAGTGCTTTTCTAGAAAACGGAAAGATATTTTATACAGCAAGCGACATAATAATGCAAGTACCTTACAAATCACAACATAATAGTATGTGTTGTTAGTCACAAGATTAACAAAAGAAATTGTGCAGTTCTCTGGTATAACACAACTAGCTATAAACTTTCTAGAAATAAATGAGATGACACAAAACCTGTCTGGAAAAGGACTCAAACTTGACTTCAAATTTTCTGACAATGAAGAGAAAGAAAATTTCAGTAACAGTCTAATCTGAAAATTAGATTATATTAATCAACTTTAACCCTTTTATCAAGTGTCTCTAAAACATGCAGTGTGCAAAGGTGTCATGAAAGGAAGCAATCAGAAATAGCAATGTGAAGTTCATTACAGCTTAACTCATCATGTTTCCCAGGGTGAGTGTTCAGCTAAATCAGGAAGTCCACTGGTATTCATGAAATCAGTGCAATCTTGGTCTCATATACTTCTATATAAGTTAATATATATGTAATCAATATAAAGGTCTTTATATCACGAAAAACTTTACCAAATGCGTGCAATTTTTTAAAAAAACAAAGAAATATCCCATCCTAGTGAATTCAATATCATTGAAATTGAGGTTTAGTAATGTATATCCAATATAGACAGAGTTCTGGAAGTAATAAATTGACATACTTTGTTAAATGCTTAAAAGACAGGTATGATAGAGAGGATTTGCTTAATTTTTTCAAGAACATTTAAGGCAATCTACTGCCATCAAGCCTTCCACAATAGAGAATATATATTTCTTCCCCTCCCCTCCATCATAATTGAGGAAATGTTAAGGCCTAGGAGTATAAACTTAATGCTACAATCTAAATGCTTTTAAATTACTTTCTGCCACTGCGAAAATATACTGGGATGACATTTATCTAGAGGACAGATATAAATGTAGGTTGAATGCAATCTGTTGCAGAAGCAAACCTGACATTCAGTGGGGGATAATACAATAAAAAAGGATGCTGAAGAAGCAAGAAAGCCAAAATATTTTATGTGGTGGATTGACAGAAAAACACACAAGAAGTCTACAAATGGTAATGTCAGCCTATTTTTAGAGCACAATTAGTACCTTTGTTTCATTTCCATTGTGGTTTGATTATGAAAACCCATGTTTTGAGATAGCTGTGTGTTAGTTGTGATTCTTACTGATGAATTTGTCCAGTGAAAGAAAATGTGAAGGTTCAGAGAAACTTTTAGATTATTTTTTTTTTTAATACAAAGGAATTATATTAAATTTTCAAGTTTAATTTTTAATTCAGTACATTTGCCCTACAACTATTCTCAGAACACTGTTCCAAAACATTCTAAAGCTTAAAAAACCTTCAGTTCTAATATATTTGTGATCAAATTATAGCCACTCGATCCTCTACAAGTTAATATTATTCCCCACCTGCCTTGATGTTTACCTTTTGGACAACAAATCATATAAATACCTAATCTTTAAGAATGCTGATGACTTGACTATTTTCTCTCATATGAAAAGCTCTGATCTTAACCTATGCAGTTTAAGTTACTAATTTTGATTCTGAAAACCTGTAATTTTACATAGTGTTCCAGATAAGACTTTGTTAAATTTAAACTTATTCTCTCTAGACTTCCACAGTGTCCTTCTTTCTATCATGGCAAAATATAGCAACACCTACACTACAAAAGAAATCTGTATAGCTTATCGACTTCACAATTTAGTATCTTCAAAGAAAACTGTAAAGAAATCTCAAAGAACTGTGTAAGAAAGTGCTGGTTTCTCACTGGATGCCATCTTCTCTGAACATGCAAAGTTGTGTCTTGTACTTTTATTTTCACCTTAACTCAGAAACCATAGGAGATATTATGAAGAGCAAGTATTTATTTTTGGTTTAAGCTGTCAAAAAAGTATTTGGTTGCAATTTAAAATCTAGACACAACATATTCCATGTTATAATACAAGGTAAAGTTCTTGGGTTTTTGTATCACAAGAATATAAAATTAAGTGACCTAATTTAGTACTGTAAAATTGTCACTTCTGTCCAGACATTAAAATAGATTAAATAATGTTTGGTTACTTACTTATGACATAGTAGGCAGTTACATACCTAAGGTATGGGGAAGGGCTTCCTAATTTACCAGTTTATTTTATTTTGAAGCAAAGTACATTTTCATAGGCAGACCACAGCAGAACCCACAATACAAATAAAATGAACTACTAGTAATATTTAACGTCATGTACACAGATGAAACAAGTGCAGAAGGTTTTTAATCCTCTTGTATATTTTTAACATTATTACAATTAACAGCAGTTCTCTTTCCAAATGGATATTAAAGGTTTATAATGTGTTTCTACTAACCAAGCATTTTAGTTTGATTTAAAAACATTAGCTTCTGAAAGACTCAATAAATCTATCTCTAAATGACTATTTGCTCTTCTTTATAACTGAGTAAGGTTATATTACTAGGAACAAGATTTTTTTTCTGCAGAGAAGGAGCTCCACTGGATTTAATCTGATCCCTCGCTTAATACTACTAAAAATGTTCTAAAAAGATCGAGCCCAAAGTTACCCAGATCATGTTTTCATACCACAGTACCCAAGAGACACTTTATTATAACAATCAAGGATATTATTGAATTGAGGCAAGATTTAATTTAGAGCTCTGACTTAAGGAATAATGCTAATAATACTAGTTTACTGTCTTTAATGATACTCAACATTAATAACCAAGAATATGTCTAAAGACATTAAAATATATTAGCCATACAAATTACAATAAAATTTAGCTGAAGGTTTCAAAGCTAAGATTTCATTAGCTATCAAATACAAATAAAGGCACTTCAATTACTTCGGAAATATAATCAGTGACATAAAATACGCAATGTACTGGATTAAAGTCTCTAAACTTAAACCGATTCTTCTCTTTCTACCTCTTCTAGTGATTAGAATCTGCAGAATATATTGAAGTCAAGAGGATATATTTAATTTTCATGCCTGTAATAATTTTGTGCCAAATTACAGTGGTCACCTTGAATGTTAGAATTCTAATTAAATTAAGTAAGTTCTTTTAATAAATTAAATGTCTAAGTTCTCAAGCAATAGTTTCATCTTATAGCTGGGGGGGAGATGATAGCATTCTGCTGGATTTCTCTAGTCATATTTTTAAGTGACATCTGGTTTGAATTCTAGTTGTGACAGGGACATTAGGATTAACTTATAAGTTGATGCTGAATCATTTTCATTTGCTATAAAGTTAGAATATATTTTATTTTGTTTGAATGTTCCTTGTTCCAAGCAAACCTTGAAAAGTATTCGCACCTAAGACCCAAGTTGCACCAAAATCATTTCACCTCAGATGATTCTACACTTATAAGTATGGAATTAATATACATGAAACATTGGACTTATAGTAAGCCATAGTTGCTACGGGATAATTCCAGAGAAGTCAAGAAAAATAGCTTAACAGTGTTTTTCTCTGAAAAATATTATTTGTCAGCAAGCTCAACTACAGGAATAGTTCCGTAAGTGTCAGAAAACACAGATGGTGTAATAGAGTGGCTTGATATAAATAAGTTATCTTGCTTTTCTGCATTGATTTTGCTGAGTTTCCAGAATTACAGTTCCTTTGTGAGATCTATTAATAAATTGTCTCTGGTGATTCTAAAATTTCACTTGTTTGCATAACTAACAGTACAGTTAAGTTTGATAATCATGACTGGCAGTTGGTCAATTGATATCTATTCCTGCAATGACTGTCATCACAGGGAAAAAAAAAACATTCCCCCTCTCCTGCATCTCTCATTTGCCCAATTATTTTAATCTGTACTGTAGGATCACACGTCATATTTTACAACACAAAACCAGTAGTTCATAATTACACTATCTGTCATGTATCAAATATCTTCTTTAAGTATATAAAAACACCTTCAAGCAGAAAAAATAAGGAACTTATTAAACAAGAACATGCAAGAGAATGTTGCATGTGTATACAAACACATTTCATCCTTCTACTTATGTTTTATGGAGCATTTTTGCTATTAATCTGATGGCATAAACCAGCTTGAAAATACACTGTTAAACACAAAGATAAAGACAAGGCTTTAAAAGAAATGCATATACAGTCGTGAATTTATCTCTGCTTCAAGTATTTCAGTGAATGTATTCAAATGATTTAGGTAAAAGGAGCATGACAAGATTCAATTCAATTAAATTACATTAGACTAATGAGGATTTAATTTTCATAAACACTTCAGAATTTTTAATAGATATTTGGATTTCACTACCCTATCAACTCTTGACATTGCCCAGTCTCCACCAAAATTCTGTCTAGCAGAGTCTCTATTTCTTGTCTTTACTTGCCACACTTCCTGCATTTTATACCTTCCAAATTTTGCTTGAACCAATACTTCCAAAGATAAAACTTTCAGTTTGACAGCCTATGAAAATCTCTCAGATTTTTAATTTCTCAGAGAATCTCAGAATTTTAATTTCTCTTAGTTAAGATAACCTAATTAGGACAGAAGTTAGAGAGAAAACACTTCACTTTTTGAAATGCCTTTAGACACATTAGAACTGACCTGGTATTTTACTAAGACATTACTGATGAACTCAGGTATTTAAGCCCACCCTAACAATTCAGGATATTTTAGGAGCTTAACATCTAAGCACAAACTAGTTAATTCTCATGGAATTAGTTATTTTATAAAAGCCCTTTGGCTAACATTTTTTCAGTTTAAGGCTTTTTTTTTTTTTTTTTTTTAAATTAAATTATTTCTTGGGTATTTAAAGTAGTTTATTTTTTCAGATTTTGGGAAGTTCAAACTCAAGTTTCTTTTAATAGCAATTATTGTAAATTGCAGAGAAAGCTTGATATATAATTCAAAGTAGTTACACCTCTGGTTCTATTAATATTAAATAAAAGAAAATAATTATCCCCACCTCCTCTCATGATTAACCTGCTCTGTACCCACAAATGCAAAGCCTATTGATTTCTCTCTACACCTGTGGAACTACAGGAAAACCTTTCAGGAACACCACATCAGGACAGCCTGCAAACAGAGAACCTTGTTAACAATGCCTAGAGAAATAAGGTGATTCATGAGCAAAAAGAAAATTTTTATCCCTAGCTAGATCTATAGAGTTGACTAAGTGACAACTAATAGTAACATTTGAATTCTTTCTCAAAGAAATGAGATGTGCTAGAACATAAACAAGGAGTCAATGTGATACTGCTTATGTAGGACTTCCTTAATTAGGTCCCAGATTATGTATCACTTTAATTTAACATGGTGAAAATCAATTAAGCTGTTTTAACTCAGCCAAGGCCTTAAAAGAGTTTAAGTTCTTAAAATGGTGTATGATTTGCTTTGAAAGTTTAATGAGTTATAAGGTAGTGATTCAACTTCTAAAATGTGTCTAACGACATATGGCTTTTTTTTTTTTTTCTTTTAAATAGATGTTACAAATATAGAGTAATTATATATCTACTCCTTTTACTGACTAAACTAGTTTTTTTTGGTTGGTTGGTTGGTTGTTTTTTTTTCCTTCTGATGGCCTTGCATAGCTACTTTGCTGTTGGGAAAGCCACCTGGAATCTCTTATGTTTTATGACTGGTAAGGCAAAACTCTGACCTCAGTTTAAAATATATAGGATCACTGATATCAGCAAGAAAAGGGGGAACAAAATTTAAAGACAAGTGTTCTGTGGTTGAGGGAGCAGAGATAGTGTGGTTTGGTTATCTGCTTCTGTCATTTCATAGTTTCCAACACAAAACGAAGTCCTGAAATTTATTTAGAATTATACCCCCAAAAAAACCTTAAATCCAGAAAAAAATTGAAGCTCTTGTAGGAGAACATTAGCTAGTTTGAACAAAAACCCACCATAATCTGCATCTATAAATAGTTAATAAATGTGAAACCAGCAGTTTTAGGTTTGCACAATGAAATCCATTGCAAACAAAGACAGAAAACAGCAGAAATTTTTGCTTGGATTCTCTGCATTTTAAATCTTCATAATATGAAGTACAAATTCAAAGAGCTTTGAGCTGAAAGTCAATGACATGCAGCAAATATGCAATCTGAAAAATGCCGAATTAGGAAACACTTTCAGAAGAGAGCCACTTGTGATCAGGAAATGCTGTCTTAGCAGCTAAAAAAGGACTTCTGAGGACGTAACAAAAGTCGGACCACATCACTTCAGATATAATGCAAAATACTTATGCATAAAAAGGTTGAACAGAATTTCTCCAGTCTTCATTTTTTCCATATGAAAACTCAGAATTTTCTGATTTTTTTTTTCAATTTTTTTCACTTATAAACCTCACGTGTACCTTGTATATTTCTCACAAGTCAATACCTGAAGAAGACTTATGCTTATGCTCATTACAAACTAATTTGTGCTGTCTGTCTCTGTTCTCCTCTCCTAATCTCAGCCCACCGAGAACTTTCCATTCAACTGTGGAAAGAGTGGACTGGGGAGCTATGTGCAGGAATGCACACAATTCTAGCCCCATTAAGAAATTTCAGTGAAAGCCACAGCTTATATAAACACCATTCATAACTGAAGCAGTACAGGGATCAAGTCTCTAATAACAGTTACAAACTGAAGCACTGGGAGGGATCAGCTGCCTCTACAACCTGGCACATTCTTCAGGCTCATGAAGACCCGTAAGGCCTTCCTAAGCTTGTCACACTAAGTAGAGATCTGTAGGAAATAGTAGGAAGGTTTTTTAACCATTCATTGTTACACCTTAGGCCACAGCTAGAAAGCTTTACTAATTTTCTGAGCTGAGGCTAAGAAAAATCAGACCCAGACTTTCACAGTAAAGTATCAGCATTTTTAAAAAAGGCTTACAGTAGTAAGGGCTAAAAGTCATAGATTTTTGACATGTTCTTGAGCTTTAAATATTTTTTTTCATATAATTTTGAGTTACAGTTACAACACAACACTGAGTGTCTCCAATGTCAAAAATTCCAAATTTGTAAGATTTCCCCCACAGGTGAACAAATTCTTACTGAATATGCTATATAGCTGAATAACATGATCTCTGAAGGAAATTGAAAATTTTAGAGAGATATTTTACCAGAAGCAGAAGGGAAGATAACAGATTGCATTAGAAGAGTTCAATAAAGATAAATCTGGTTTATTATTTGGATAATCCCTTAATTTTGTGTGACGATCATGGGAGAGAAGAAAATACCCTCAGGACTTCACTAACATCCAGAATGCTTCTTCAGTTTACTTTAGTAATTAGTAGTCCTGTTAACAAATCTCTAATATGCAAAAAAACCCCCATGACTTATTAACCCAGTAAGAAGCTTCAGACAGAGATGTAATTGTACAATATGAAAATTATATTCCTTGAAAAATCAGAGCTGTGAAAGTAAGTTATGCTATCTGTAACGTCTGCAAAACAAGAGTGGCACTCTTATTAGCCAGCATTTTAACTACCAACTTTACATGATGAAAGTGTCAAACAAAAGTTATTCATGATTCACATATTTGCATTAAGTATTTAACCTGTGTAAGTATAGCAAACTTACAGTAGAAAGACAAGCCTACTGAGGAGGAAGACCTACAGTCACTCCTACCTGTTAACTCTTAACTCTTGTGGCATGCTTCCTTTCGTAAGCTTTTTTTCTTATTAGTAATTTGAAGAAATAATGCTCCAATAAAGGGTCTCATTTTCAAGTCTTTTCTCATACTCTGATGATTAAAACATCTTCAGGGAGATTAAAGGAGGTTTAAGAGACTTTCTTACAGATGAGAACAAATGCACAGTACAGCATATGCTTTAGCTGATATGAGGATGCAGTAAATGAGATTCTTGAGGTATTTGGATCCTTTGGAAACAGAAGGTCTACAAACTCATAAATTGCTGCAGCAAATAATGCTCCACCTCTGTCAGTGGATGCTGTGTCTTGTGATCACACATTCCTCCAGGAAATTTCAGGGGAAAACAGGCAGTTTAATGAAACAAACCAGGTCATATTTATTTTTACAGTTTCTAGTGTCCAGAATCATGTGAACAATTCTGAAAGTCTCTTAGTATGTAGTACGAATTTCTAGTTTCCATGCAAAATACTTAAGATATCATGTTGTGGCTTGATAAAAATGCATTTCATATCTTCTATTTTGCTATTTCTTTTATAACCTATGCCCTAAATAATTTTTCAGTTACTGTGTTCTAGCAATAACTGTTAAAGAGTTCTATGTATAAGCAACTTACTAACATGAAAAAGAAAACCTATCCTGACAAAATTTGATTTGAGTATCTGAAAGGCAAACAGAAAGATAGGCACAGCATGTGGAATTCCATTTCTTCCCTTAAGTTTGGAAAGAGTTTCTGTTGTTTCCCTTTTGCTATATTCATGCCTTTATTCATTGTTGAAAACCTTGAATAGCTTTCCCTCTCCCACTCTTAGTGAGTTTTATAAACCATTGTGTATATTTCTAATTGTCATTTAAACATATCTCAGAAGCATTATGACAAAATATTCTGGTCTTTTAGATTAATGCAAACAAGTACTGGGAAAAAAATTAAAAGGAATGCAAAATGCTTCCTGTAAATATAATTATGATCTTAATCCTGAACACCTATTTTCATGGATATTTACATTCCCTTTTCTTAAAAATCACTAATCATTCATACTTGAGAGGAACTGAGGATTGGTGGATCAAATTTTATGCCAGACTAACAAAACAAACAAACAAAAAAGTAAGAAATAAAAATAGCCATATTCTAAAACCCAGCTCTTTCACTCTATTCATTGTCACCTTGCTCACTTCTTCCAAGTCATTTATAAGTGTCTCCCCAAAGCAGAAAACCTGGCATCTTTAACTCTGTTCATGCTGAGCTAAGATGCAGAAGAGAGAGAAGACAAACTGCAAATGATGCTTACAACAATACTGCTTAAAGCAGTTTTCCTGCTTTGGGTTTTTTTTTCTAAGTAAACTAGCAAGTGTGATGCTAGAAGTTACATTATTTTTGAACATGCAGGTGCATGATAAGGGACTGGAAAGAGTGGAGATGTTTTGGGGACCACTACCAGGAGGCTGGTGAAGGGAACAACAACCATCACCCACCTCTTGGTGCTCTACTCCACCACAAGCTCCAGTGGAAACTGAAAAAGTTTCTTTTTCTACTAGACACTTTGCTTGCTAATAAGATCCACCATATCCAAGTTAGTACAGAGCATCCTCTCACCCTTACTTCTCACAGTCACCTGCCTGAGCTTCTGTTGGAGCTCAGTGGCTGAGTCTCTGAAAACCAAGTCCATTTTCTTTGTGGAAAAGACTGTGCTTGTGTATTTCTTTTCCCTTGCCATGCTTGAAGGCAGCTGCAACAACCAATGTGTAATTCGTATTCTCATGGATTCCCAAATCACCACAAACAACAAATAAAAAAGTGGCTTTTCTTAAAAAAAAGACTAATTCTGTAGTGTTATTTCTGGCCTGAGAAATCACTGGGGACTGCAGAAAAACAAGAGACCAATTTTTTCCTTCAAGTTGCATTTCAAAAATCCTACTTATTGAAGGAATGAATCCTTAATTTTGTCCTTTATCCCTCTGTTTATTTGACAATGAGGCATATAGAGAAATAGGAAAATGTATCAGTGCTGGCCTTCAAACAAAATCTAACTCTGTTATCTAAAAGTTTGATGTAGAAAAGTTCTAAAATTGGAGATTAAACCTAAGTTGTATAAAGAAGAAATTGAAAAGGGCACCTATGTTTTTGTACTTTTTTTTTAAGACATGAAATAGTTACTAAACATCTGCAGTTAAGCTACTTTCAAATATTTTTCACCAAGTTCAGGTTTGAGCTTTAAGATGTATTTACTCTGCCCAAATTCTAAAGCAACATGTTCTTACTTTGCAAAAAGATATGCAAAAGAGCTCCCATAGTACATGATATTAGCAATGTCAATTTCTGTTTTCAGGCTAACAATGCCTTCAGAAAACTAGCTAATAAAAACCACCCAGAGTTTTTTTTCCAATCCATTAAATCATCAACTTATGTTTTTTTGGTGATAAATAAGTTTTACTTCAGACACAAGCAAAGAGATGTTTATAAATTAATTTTATATATGCATTCACCGAATAGTAAATTCTAAAATGATGATATATGCTGCCCATAATTTAATAAGGTGACCTTGTGTTTATGCTCTCTGAAGGGACAAAAGGTTGAAAATTGCACTTTAAGCAAGAAAATATATGAATACCCTTTTATAAACCATAATTCCAATACAATTCCCATTTAACTAATTGTGAAAGTTGTTCATGCTTTAAAAATTTTAGAATATTCTACATATATATATTACTTCTTCATGCCTTGTTTGTGGACTATATTCTTTGGAAGAGACGAAAGAGAATTTGTTCTCTGTTCTTTTCTCACCAGCATTGCAAGTCATGAGGAAAGATCACTTTTGCTTTTTCCCTTACACATAGGGGCATCACAATACCCACATCAGAGAGTTTTCAATATGAACAAAAAAAGTGTTAGTCTTACCACTACTGCCAACAGGACAAGTTTGTAATTTATGCTCCTTTTGGTTGGCCTTACTGGCATCCTACATGCTCTTTGTCCACGTGGTTCCAATCAGTTCATAATTTTGCACAACCACCTTAGTTACACCTTACAAACTCAACATAAACTTAAATGCTTAAGGGATTTGTTTATGTATTTGTAGCTTTTATTTGTCTTTGAGTGCACATATTCAATTAAGCCACAGCAAGCTGCATTCAGCATGGTTAAACAAAGAAAAATTAGCTTCTGACTGATGAAAAGATCAAACGCTTTCATTGGGTTATATGACAACATGAAGGAGGCCAGAGGCACATGAGCAAGGAGGGAACTCTGCACTTTACCAGGTCAAGGAAAGGCTCCAAGGCACCTTTGAGACTAAGAGTGGTTTGGGAAGGAACAATAGTAGGAAAATAGAGGGATAAAGTGGTAAAAGGAGCTGGTAACATGGAAACAGGGCCTTGTCACTGTACTTGTCTGGTCTAACCTGTTCCTGGTCTTATAAAACTGAATTTCTGTGTATTTTCCAGTGTGAGGAACTCTCTATCTGTGTGCATGTAGGTGTGGGGGTGTCTGAGTGACAGCAGCTGGAGTGGGATCAAGGTTTACAGGGGCCATGTGCCTGTGGGCCACTGCTGAAGCACATGAGGGGGGGGGGTGTCAAGTGCATGTCACCAGCAAGCATCAGGCTGGACTGACTGGTGAGTTGGGTAAGTCACCTGGGATCCAGGGATCAAAGAGGCCATAAATCTGGGTAAAGTGGTGGAAAGATGAGAGTCTGAGAGGTCTGTAGGGACCAGGGGCTCTGTGCCAGCTGCTGGAGAGTCCTGAGAAAGAAGTGTGTGTGTACATGGTTGTGTACGTGTAAAGCAACTGGGGTTGAGAAAACCCAGGGCCTACTACTGGGTAGACTGAATCTGAGTCTACATTTAAAGGCCAGGTACTAGGTGTACATGTTAATCCAAGTGTGAGCTCATCCTTGCTAGTGGCTGAACCTGGGGGCATGGAGCTGCAGCAGCTCCAACTCTTATCAGACTCAGATTTTGCATAATTTATGCACATCTTCCGTGTTTAAGACATGTTTGCTATTGCAGCCTTGGAATATTAGCTTTGTTTTTAAATCTTTTGAAACTGAGAAGTTCACCTTTGCACACAAATAATTGAAATAATTCATTACACTCTTGACCTCAATCAACACAAAATTATTCCTGCTTCTTCCTCAATATAGCTTTTCTAATCTTCAGACATATCACTAGATCATGTGTTACAGAGAGGAATGAGGATGAATAAGCTCAGACACAACACCAGTCTTAAATAACACATCTTAAAATAAGGGACAGATGGCCTTCCAGAACACAGGATACACAATTTTCTCTCACAGTTCTTTCTTGTGAAAAAATCCTCAAGCCTCAAAAATGAGTATAGACGATTCTCCATTCAAATCATTGTCAATGGAATGAAAAAAATACTAATAACTCAGAAGAGGCACCCTACCTTACAGGTTAAATTGCATGTTACTGCTGTTCCGCTACATCTGCAACTTAACTTTCTCACTTGCAACACAATCATAGAAAACAAACAAAAAAAAGGAGACACAGCCAGGGTGGCTGGCCCAAACCAACCAAAGGCTTATGCCATACAATTACGATGTCATGCTCAGCAAATAAAGGCGGGAGAAGAAGGAAGGGGGGGCATTCAGAATGATGGCATTTGTCTCCCCAAATAACTGCTACGCGTGAAGGAGTCGCGCTGTCCCGGGTATGGCTGAACACCTGTCTGCCCATGGGAAGTGCTGAATGAATTCCTTGCTTTGCTTTATTTGCACGCATAGCTTTTTCCTTACCTGTTAAACAGTCTTGATCTCAACCCACGAGTCCTCTTACTTTTACCCTTTTGATTCTCTCCCCCATTCCACTGAAAAGGAGTGAGTGAACACCTGTGTGGGGCTTAACTGTTGTCTGAGGTTAAACCACATTTATTTGTGCATATACATATATATGTATACACACACACATCCTGTAAGATTGCAGGCAATCTATGGGAAACATTACTAGTAAGCCTATTAAGGAATAAAGATACAATTTTAGATTTATATCATCAATGATTACATATCTACCTCTGCTTAGCAGTAAGTAGGCTGCATGAATTAACTTTTAATAATGATCCCATTTTGTGTTTTCCTTTTCTGTTTGTTCAGATCAATATGTCAGATCCATATAAAGACAAACCAATGCATTGAATCTCAGATCACAAAAATGCAACTGCATAAAATTGGTCCCAGCAGGAAAAAAAATATTTGAATTTTCTTATGGATTCAGGCAGGATTCCATATTAAAAGTTTCTGTGCTAGGGAGGGCAGCAATGATCTGAGGAGAGTGAGAACTTCCAAGAGACCCGAAACAAGATTTTAATCAATAGGAAGTACTACCTTCAGCTCCTGACTGTTGCTGGCAAATAAAAATGAAAGGATCCATTGCAACTTGAGGAAAGATGACATGGTCTCCTTTCTTTCATCAGAGACTGTCCACTATCTCCAGGTCTCTAAAGTTCTTATTAAAACAAATGAGAGAGAAAGACGAACCTCTTGTTCTTCTGGATGTGCTCTCTTATTCATTATTAGTAACTGAACAAACTAATTCTCTCCCTTATTTATTCTTCCCTTCAGTTGTGGGAAGAATAGTGGAATATAGGAGATGTGAAATCGGATAAGCTGACAATGGAACATCTAAATATTCACAAATGATACACAGAAATTATGTCTGACAAAGTATAAGTGCCTACATATGCAACACAAAGAGTGTAAAAGTGAAGCTGATTTTACTGTGAATTAATTCAAAAGGGCAAAGAAGATAATAAAACCAGATGGATATTAAGAACATTTTAGATTCTCCTATTATTAAAACAATTATATTTGATATAATATAATAGTAGTAGTCAGATAACTGATCCCTTTTTAGATAAGACTACATACTACCACTGCAATTTAAAGCAGAGTTGCTTTGCATATCTCCTGGGATCTATAGCGTTGAACTGTTTGTCTTCAGAGGATAAAGTGAACTTCTTTCTCTGAACTTTTTCTGCTGCAACAAGGATACTCTAGTATTCTCTTTTTACTTTAAAAACTAGGTCTTCACGCTGTATTTAATATAAACAGAATTCCACATCTCTACATTATTTTTTTTTCTTAAATAATATTGCTTCTAAACCATTTGAGGAATATATAGCTGTATTGTTCCACATGAAACTAACTACAGGAAAGCAGAAACAATTACATGTCTGCCATGAGAGTTTCTATCTATCTGAATAACTTTTTAAAATCTAAAAATAAAATACATAAGTTTTGGTATAAGCAATCACAAGGTTTTATCAATTCTGGGAGGCATAGTTTCGAATGTGTCTCGCTTACGTCATAGAATCACAGAATCGGAATAATTTGGGTTGGGAGGGATGTCTAAAGGTCACGTAATCCAATCCCCCTGCAGTAAGCAGGGACATCCTCAACTAGATCAGGTCTATACACTGATCAGGTCTAAATACCCTATACTTTAATTTCTAGCATTTTTCTTCAGTAATACTTGCTCAGAAATGCTCAAGATGATGTGCATTTTTAGCCAGCATTCTCTATAGTATCTTTGCAAGAGAGAGAGTGTGTTTATGTGTGTGTATATATAAAACTGAGAACCCATAACATGGTCTCACTTCTATACCACCGCTACGTCTGGTGTCACCTTCAAGCTCTACTCTAGTTTAGAAGGTGCCACTAGAGTCTTTCCAGACATAGCAGACTGAGCACAGCAATAGCAGAGAAAGACACTAAATTCCAGTCATTCTTCAGTTGGCTGCCACGTCACAAATGGATGAGTACAGCGAGAAATTTTCCAAAAATGAGTTAAAACATTTGTTGCTGTTCGCAACCTTTTATCACGTCACACTAACTCCTTCCCTTTGAGGGAACAATTCTCTACCTCCATCATAGTAAGTATAGGCCCCTAATCTACAGAGATACTGCTGAGGGTCAAGGCCTGTGATATGGCCAAAATCCATGCCAGTACACCACTAAAAAGAAGTTGAATTGTGAGTGGATAAGCAGTGCAGATGGCACATTTGTATATCAGAACATGATAGTTTTAGAAATTCTGTTCTGCTTTAGAGCACAGGTAGGTTTTACTACTGTCCCAGATGACCTGTTGTAATTTCCTATATGCATATTTTTTATACAAAAGAGAAAACTGTTGTATTGTAAATTTAAAAAAAAAGCAGCCTACAAATTGAATTTTATGGTTGTAAAATTTGTTCTCACAAATACTTAGGTGTTGTTTATTTGCAATTGTTCCTTACTAATATCATATAGATATTTACTGACTTGATTTACATGCCATCAGTAGCCAACCTGAAATGACTTGACTGCAAATCTGGAGGGAGGCTATAAAGTTTGTTTTCAAAAAATGGAGTTCAGTTTTTCTCTCTTCAATCTTTTCAACTTTTTGACCACAAGGAATGCTTAAAAATGTAACACACTTATTTCTGCCAGGTCTATTACTCTATCTCTTTGCAAATTACTTTCACTCAGACTTTGCAGAATCACTGAATCATAGAATTGTTTAGGTTGGAAAAGATCTTTATGATCATCAAGACCAAACATTAACCCAGCACTGCCAAGTCCACCACTAAACCATGTCCCTAAGCACCACATTTACACGTCTTTTAAATATCTCCAGGGATGGTTACTCTACCACTTCCCTGTTCCAGTGCTTGACAGCCCTTTTGGTGAAGAAATCTTTTCTTAATATCCAATCTAAACATCCTCTGGCACAAATTGAGGTAATTTCCTCTCATTCTATCGCTTTTTGCTTGGGAGACTAACCCCTGCCTCATTACAACCTCCTTTCAGGTAGCTGTAGACAGTGATAAGGTCTCTCCTCAGCCTCCTTTTCTCCAGGATAAACAACAACCCAGTTCCTTCAGACACTCCTTGTGAGATTTGTGCTCCAGACCCTTCACCAGCTTTGTTGCCCTTCTCTGGACACACTCCAGCACCAAAAAGTCCTTCTTGTAGTGAGGGGCCCAACACTGAACGCAGTATTTGAGGTGTGGCCTCACCAGTGCCTAGCACAAGAGGACAATCACTTCCCTATTCCTGCTGGCCACACTATTCCTGACACAAGCCAGGATGCCATTGGCCTTTTGGGACAACTGGGCATACTGCTGGCTCGTGTTCAGCTTGCTGTCAACCAACAGCCCCAGGTCCTCTTCTGCTGGGCAGCTTTCCAGCCACTGTTAAGAACAGTCATCCCTTTCAGCAAAAATTTTAATGAAAAATAAATTAAAAATAAAAAATCAGATGCATTATCACCACTCAGTTTCCTCTGTCACTGTTTTGGAGATATTCGGAAGCATTTTGTTACTCACATCTATCTGTGCAATCATTACATTTGTAAACAATAATTTTCTGATCATATCTCTATATATGTGTATGCACAGAAACAGAGAAATAATTATTAAAGAAAATTGATAAACTAAGATGGAGAAATTATATTCTAGAAGCAACAGTCCATGTGTTTTCTAACTTGTCAGCCCCGTTTTACATCTACACTGCAGCTGGACTGTGAAAGGTTTATGGTCACACTGTTGACAAATTAGACCTGCCAACAGATACAAAGAGAAAAAAAATGGGGATTTCACTACACACTACTGTCTTTTTTGAACTGAATTTAAATAGAAACCTAGAGAGTAGTTTAAAAAAATGTATGTAAATAGAGTGCTTTACAGAAAACAGTCCTCAGACAGAAACCCTTCATAACAATAGAATACTGAATGGAAAACTGAACCAGCCTGAGTACAGAAAGCCTACCATCACTTTCTTTTCCTTCTGACCCAATGAAGCAGAATAATACGTTGCCGCCTGTACTGTATTTCTGTTCTAGGCTAGGAAAAACATATACTACCTGACAGAGCACCAGATTCCCTGGTGCCAACCTTCAATTTAATTATACAGACAGAAAGGATTCTGAAAAGTCTGATGTGTCAGTAGCTATCAAGATCATTAAATCCAATCCCTCTGAACAAAATGTTGAGTCATTTTCAAGATGCTGAAATGGAATGACTCCTGGCCTTTTATCGAACTCATTTTGAACCAGTGCCCAGTCTAACTCTGCTTATCGCATGCAGAATCTACTTTTATAAAAATTCAAGCTCAAGAAAAGTGTTTGGGCCCCTTGTGAAGTAAAGGCTCCGGGGCTGCAGCCTGCAGGCTGGCAACTTATTCACCAGTTTTGCTCTATTTGCATCCCACGCTTAGATGAGCTCATTTTCTAGCAGAGCTCCCAGGTGTACATTTCTTTGATTTCTGGACCCTGTGACTAACTCACATGCATCTTCTAAAATAAATTAAAGTCTGATTCTATTTCCTGACTTTAACATTTCCAAAACTAATGCAAATTCATTATTGATTAAGTTAAGGTAATGAAAAAGTTTTAAGTTCTGATTGTAGTTTCAATCTGGTTTCTCCAGTGTGTGGCCATTAAAGCTATTGGAGTCATTCCTGATTTATATAGACACATATGAGAAGATCTCTGACACTATGTTAAGAACAGAAGTGAGTATTGGCCAGAAAAAAAAAAATATTTTAATGCACAAAATTTAATGGAAGGCATCCAACAACTTATTGGTATTTATTCATCCATTCAATTATATGCATCCATATAATAGATACAGCTTTTTATTTCAGTGAAAAACTGAGTACCTCATAATATCACAGAATTTGGTAGACCATATCTTTATTTCAAGCTTTAAAATACTTTCACCTGACATAGCAACAGAAAAGACAGTACAAGGAAGAACACAGGAATATTCTCTGACATGTGAGAAGACACTAATAATTTGTTATATTATGAAATACACTTTTTCTTACAGCTTTTCATACTGTTTTGCTGCAGTTTCACATATTTTTAAAGAGCATGGCCCTGAATATATTTAAACACGTCTTCTTGTCACAGTAATTCTAACCAAGATTTCACAGTTTTCACCTTGAAATCTACAGACTTAAATGCAGCACGTACCTAACTTGAATGAAAATCTCTCCAGAATGGCTCTAGAAGATTCAGAGCTGAGTCAGGAAAATATAACCAATATTCACACGTATTGCTTGAGCCTGGCTTGATCTGCCTGCTTCAGCCCTATGCTCTAACATCTGCAGACAACATAAGGATAGAGCATGATCAGATCATACACCCTCTTTCTCCTCATGTGAAATATTTTGCTCCAATCACAAACCACTAACATGAATTAAAATGGAGGTTAGATAGTCTTTCTTTCCTATGGTATCCATCTACTAAATATGGCAAGCAGAGATCCTTATTCTAATAGAACAATAAAGATTTTTGAATGTTAATCTACAACTAAAACTATAATAATTTTTAAAATTTTGATAACTGCAAGGGAAGAAAGTTTAGTGAATGCTCCTCACTGCTACTGTTTCTGTAATGCATTTGTGTCCACAACTTCTGATCTATTTATCCCTGCAATAAAGCACAAGATGATTTTCATTTGTTATGAAGACTGTAAAAGGCATAGAATTACATCTGAGCTAGGGGATTTGGGAGCTTTCAGACACATTCTCTTTTCATATCAGAGTAAGCCCATGTGTGCATAACTTCCTCTACCTGTCAGCTGAATCAGGATTGCTTTGAAAGGGAAGTGCAAATGTATACTTTGGATAGATACCTCATAAGGTACATGGAGATGCTGATAAGGATGCTAAATAGCATACCCTAAGTATCTCTAAGTACTGCAAAAGGAAGCTGGTTACATCAAAACCAAGTTCCAAGTATATTCTTAGAGTTGATGAAGAGTAACTTGAAGCAAATGGAACTTCTCCAGAATTAAAAATGTGAGAGAGCACAATTAGACATTATTGGTTCTTTGTAGTGACTATAACTATAGTTTTCATTTTAAATTCAGCCAGCTGAGATTACAAAGTGTACTACACTTTTCCCCTATGGAGCAGAATCACACATGAATGGAAATAAGGTCAAGAAACAACTTTGCAAAGCTCCTGAAATCTCATATATTACAGGAAATTATATTTCAACAGTTTACTAAATACAAGAACTGGTAGTTTCTCAAGAAGGAAAACATAGTCAATATTAAAAATTGGGCCTTAGTTTTTGTTGGAATTTGGTGCTGGTAGGTGGTGACTCTTTCTATAGCTTTGTCCTTTGTTTTTTCTCTATATTCCTTATCTTCATAAAAGGCTTTTTATATCATTAAATAAAATTACTAATTCGTTCGTTTATTTTGTTTTTAAAAGCTGAATAGACAGTGCCCGTTCTCAATGGCATTTTCACCAGGTCTGTTTACCTCTTATTGGTTTGTTTAGCCTCTAGTTTTCTAAATCCTTCAAGCAAACTGATAGTCAAAAAAGTGGAAATATTGGCTCTACTTATGTTCTGCAGAGACAGAGAACAGGGTGTGTATTGGAAAGTTTGCTTTTGATTTAAAGGTTATTTTTCAGTTTGAGGTTGAAAACGTTATTTTCAGTAGTATCTTTAGATATTACTGTTACTGTTATTTATGGTTCTTTTTATGTTATGGTGGATGTAATCATCTATGTTGCAAAAAGGGTATCAAGTCAGGGTTGTATAATATGAAAAATAAAGTAGCTTGCACCTGGTATGATTCTCCCCTTATTTTTTACTTAAAATTATCTACAATTTTAAAGTCATTAATTATTAAAACACATTCAGCAAAGTGAAAATGTGCTGAGGGGACTAAGAATGGAAGAAATAGTTTTCAACAGGCAAGAAAATAATCCAGGTTAATATAGGTATATTGACAACATCTGTTCTCCTAATTAGTCTATTTAGTGATTCTTCTGCTTCACTGTGGAAAGTGTCAAGATGTCAGAACAATTTCACACCCAGTTCCAGTAGCTAAATGCCTTGCATGTGAGGTCTGCAGTCTTCTGTGAACTGCCTCTGGATCCTTTTTCGTCTTCATCTCTCCTCATCATAAACCTCTTTGTATTTCCTAACCGTCTGGTGGAAATAAAGGGGATACACGTGAATTCCCCATGGAAAGGAAAATACTACTACACAAAATTTGAGTTCTATTGCTTATTGCACTCCATCCCAGGTTTTCTCAATTGTTGAATGTCTTGCTGAAACCAAAATTTATTTTGATTGTCCTGGCCAATTAATGTTAAAAGCAGAGCTTCAGAATACAATGCACTATTAATATGATAGAAGGCATCTGTGTATGCTTACTGACTTCAAATCAAGCATCACCAGTTAAATTGGTGAAGAAAAAAGAAAAAAATTAAAGACAAGAGATAAATTTCCAACTATGTTGTAGAAGAAATGCTGATCTAGATATTAATGCCTCTTGTCAAACAGCTAATTAGAAATTTTCCACCTCTGCAGTACTTATACAGCATTGCTATTCCCATGAAGTAAACAGAATTTATGATGTATGTGGTGGTGTGACCTGTTTTGAGAGGCTGATGCCCAAGCTGCCCCATGCCCCATGCCCCATGCCTGTTCCCAGCTGGGCCCCCCAGCAGGTATTGGGGCTGTGGTTGTGGCTGTGGGGAGGAGAGGGTGGGTCAGGTGACCCACATGGACCAATCACAGCGCTCCTGCTGGGGCACCCACTGCAAAATGGCTCCTCAGGGAGCCTGGCCCTGGGCCCTTGGGCTGGGTTGGGTTGGGTTGGGTTGGGTTGGGTTGGGTCTGTTTGGCTTGGCTTGGGCTGGGTTGGGCTGGTTCCTTGCTGGAGGAGAACACTGTTCATCAAGTCAGGTCACCTTCTCTTGCTTCCCCGGCTTCTCCTGCCCACCAACTCCGCTGCTCCAAGGCTTTTTGTTGGGCTGTCAATGGGACCCTGGACTCAGGCAACCACACCTGCTGCCAAGTCCATTTTGGATTTTTTCTGGTAGGGAAATAATTACCAACTGAGGAATGTGGGTTCTGTATCTAAAAAATCATTTATATCTTTGAATTTCTGTACGTATTTACATATATTTGTATGTAATTCATAATTGTTTCTATTACTATTTATTATTTTGTTAAACTTATTCTAATTGGTTTTTTGTTTGTTTTTCAACCTTAAAGTCTCTCTTATTCCTCTTTTTTATCTTCCCCTGGGAGGCTAGTGTAGGGATTACAGAGTGCATCTGTTGCTGGTTATTGACTAAAACTGACATTGTGAAAAAATCTGAGTAATGGACTGCTGTTTGAATCAGAAAAAGAACTCCCTATCCATCAGATTTTTGTCTGTTTTAGCATTCTCTGTTATTAGTTAATTACACTATACGTTAACAAACCAACAAACTGGAAATTATTAAAAGAAAAAAAATGCAGGCAACTTTATTGTTGAGTGAATTTATTTCATTATAGCCAGGCAATTGTAACAGTAACAAAGTATATTTTGTTATATAGCCTATTGTACAGATCCCTCAAGAGGCCTACACTCCTCTGGTTTTCAAAACTTCATAACTTGGTTGTCTTTCATTATTGCAAAACAAAGTTTCACTTCTTGGTTTACTTTCTTTGTTGTTTGAGTCTAGTGAAACTTTGCTTCATTAAATTGTAATCTCACAATAAAAGTTTCAAAAAATGGTGTTTCCTTAATGGCAAAAAGACCTGTGGGAGTTTCTAAAAAACAAATACAAAACTGAGGCCATTTCCATGGTTTTAAGAGTTGTGGAATTATTCTGTTGCAAAGAGGAAGAGAATACAGGAATTGCTTCAAAAAGGTAACTAAAAATTAAAGGTGTGCTTTCTCCTTCTGACACAAGGAAGAACTTGGTATTAGTTTTGTAATCCATGTGTTAGTGATCTAATTTCTAAAACAAAATTCTAAGGTAATGAACATTACAGACCTAGATTTTGTTTTATGCTGTGTTCTCTTTCTTCTTATTCAAGTAGCTCTATTGGCTGTGATATGTTGACATGCTGACCTCAGACAATTTTGGACAACCTAACTAGAATGTTACAGCACCCTATGCGGAAATGACTTTTCTTTTTTATCCACTAAATATTTTAACTTAAGAATAGACGCGTTTGAATTCCCACATAACTCCCTTTTTCAAACATGGTTAAGATAAAATATGTGTAATTTTATACCTTCTATATTTCAGGCAAATGTATCTTTCTTCCTTGATTTTTGGGGGGGCAGAAGTGGGCAGGGCAGGAATGACAGAATGAAGAAATTATTATTTTAACTGTGCTTTTCTTGTGATGGATTTGAGCAAACAGATGCAAGTAGCAACAGCACTGCTTATTTCATTTCTCCTGGACAGCATACCTTATTTTCTGTTATCTGTGGCTATGGCAAAGTTCATTTTCATGCTGGCCTGTTTCATAAACATACCAAACAAAAATGAAAGGTATCAACTATATTCATATAAACTATTTTGAACTGATTACACATATGAATAAGTAAGTAGATACCAAAGATATTAAAAAAATGGAAAAATTAAAAAAAAAAGGAAGAAAACTATTAGGCTGTTCAGTTTTTACTGTGAAAACAGCATATCCACATTTTATCTCTTGGAAATGGTATGTCTGATTTAGAGATAATCATATTATTTAAAAATACACTGACATTTTGCTTCTATTTCATATGAGCTACTTAATTGCTTCAGTAAACTTATACGATGTTTGATGACGAGAAAATAACATGCTAAAAAATGCTCCAAAAACACCTTGCTAAAAAAATATGATTTGATTGCACTAACACTGGCTATATGTAATATGTTAAAAGAAACTATCCTGGAAAAATTTTCATTTTAAGATGCTTTGACAATATTGTGCATTTCCAGCTGAAATGCTCAACTGAAGAACAGTAAAAATGAATACAGAGTTTTAACTAACTCATGAAGTCATTTTCATTTTCATGTTGTTCATAAGTTAATTTCTTGCTCTGTTTCATAAATTAAAACTTTTTTTAGACTAATTTTATTCTTTTTTTGAGCCTTAATGCACATAACATTAATGTCATTTTACTTTCAGATAAAATTCAAAGCAAGAGGATAGACATTTTTAAAAAGAAAAGTGCACTTATGACAGATGACTTAATATAATATTACATTATGAAAAATATTAATTGACTATAAAACAATATTTATCATTATTATTAAACAAGCTGCATTAATTTGATAGTGTTAATTATATTTATTATTTTGTTAAAATTAATAAAGCCAGGGCATGCAGCAAAATCTGAAGTTCATACACATTCAGGTAACAATATGGTTCTGATTATCACAGACTTGCACGTCTAACAAAATAATTTTTCTACCTGCAATGAAAGTACTTCTTTGAATAACTTAACTGAATGAGGAATTACCTTTTTCTTCTACACTGTGGATGGTATACCCATATTAACTGGAGGATCCTTCATGACTTTTGACATTTACATGGAGTCTGTCCTTTTGATCCTCCAGGAAGCTGAGTGGATAGGTCATGAACATCCCTGTGCTGTCAGAACATGCTATGTATACTATAAAAGTACCTCCAGCAATACTTATTTTTGTTACTAATCTTTTATGTAATTTTTTTTTCAGTATGCTTTGGTGAAGATATTTGGCTTAATCTGCTCCTGTCTCTACAAAGTCTATCTCAGAGTGAAAGAAAACAGTAACTTCTATTTTTCTGAGAACCACCTAGTTCTGGGGTTTTTGCACGCACTCCATTTTCATTTTGCAGTTTCCTTCCATCAAAGCATTTCATCCTTTTTGTATTTCTGCAGGGGACAGTTTTTCCCACCTTCCCTTAAAAGTCTGTTATCAGATAGAAGGGGTCAAATTCCAACAACAAATGGACAAACACACAGCTCTAATTTGAGACCAGAGCTTTGCTGACTGTCATTTACCCAGATATAAATGCTTTGCTTTCTTTCACTTTCATTCTCCTCTAGCTGCCCCTTAATGTCAGAAGGAGGATGTTTTCTTATCTCTCCCATTAATCATCTCTGACACTCAACTAGAAGCCTTATCCACAGCAATCTTGCTGTAGCATTCTATGAGCTGGGTTCACCTCACTGTAGAAGAGGATACAGCGTCTTTGACTGTGATCTACAGACATAGTGTAGGCACACTCTTGCTCTTTCAGTGTTTTTTATGTGGAATCTTCATCATACAGTGTCTGTCCAACCTACATTACCTAAGCATGACTCGATTACAGAACATCAGCCTTGAGTATGATAGACCAAAAACTATCACACTGTTGGGTGTTGACACTGACTGATAAGTGCTGTGATGAAAATTATCAATCTTTCCTCCAATTAATTTCAAGAAAAAGCTAATTGTAGCTTTAAGTGTTCCTGCATATTTTGTTCCTTCTACAAACAGGTAAATCATAGAATCATAGAATTAGCCAGGTTGGAAGGGACCTCAGAGATCATCAAGTCCAATCCTTGACCCACCGGTGCGGTTGCTAGACCATGGCACTGAGTGCCACATCCAGTCTCTTTTTAAATATCTCCAGGGACGGAGAATCCACCACCTCACCGGGCAGCCCATTCCAATGCCTGATCACCCTCTCTGTAAAGAAATTCTTTCTAATATCTAACCTAAATCTCCCCTGGCACAACTTAAGACTGTGTGTAAATAAGTTACTATATATCACATACACAGCTGCTTAGTATATTTATATATGTAAGTACAGATGTTCCTATGCAAATGTATGGATATTTGTGTATATACATACATAAGTACACAGTTACAATAGGTATACACTTTTACATAGACATTAGTACCAAGAGAAAAAAAATGTTACTAATGTATAAAATTCAGACATAATCTTACCTGTAGCAAAAGATAAAATTCATGATCAATTTCTTAGACTAAAGAATACATTGTATATGTTAATCAGATTTTCTTTACTAATTTACTTTGTACAAGTTGCAGAAGAATATTAATGAGACGCTTAATTAGTCTGAATTTCTGCAGCAACAAAAGTATTAACGTCCTTCATTGGAAAGCCATGTTAGAATGTTCATTGCTTTACAGTGTTTGAGAGTTACTTTTGCTAAACTTAAAAAAAGAAACCTGAGCTCTGAGATTTGTCTAACATAACTGATGATTAAGTGATACTTAAAGCAAGGTATAAATTACATTTTCAAAGAATGTTCGCATTCAGGTACATTTGCATATTCAATGATATGGTCGCAATTATTGTACACGGAAAGATGTGAAAGAGGCTTTCTGATCAGTAATAATGAGAACTTTCACTGGCATATATTTAGTAACTGTAGGAAAGTAATCTGCAGAGAAAGGAAATATAATGGGCTACAATGAAAATAACTTTTAGACACAGAGCATTGTGCTTTTGTGTGTCTGGTGAACAACTGAAAATTCATTGTTATTCCCAAGAGGCAGAGGAAGCATAGGGTCAGCTGACTTCTGTAATCTTGAGTCAATACATCCCATGTACCTTATGAAAACTAATAATTTTCATATCTTCACAATCAGTTTCTAATGAAAAATAGCAATTGTTGCATCAACAAATCTATTACTATGCACTGAAACAGAAAATATGTTTCTTCTGTACAGAACTAATTCTTGATAGATGGGTCGAGGCCAGTTATGTGAGTATCAATAAGGCCAAATGCAGGGTACTACACTTTGACCCCAACAATCCCCAGTAGTGGTACAGGTTTGAGGAGGAGTGTCTGGAGCTCTGCCTAGCAGAGAGGGACCTGGGTGTGTTGAAACACAGCTAAATATGAGCCAGCATTGTGTCCAGGTGGCCAAAAGGGCCAACAGCATCTTGGATTGTATCAGGAATAGTGTGGCCAGCAGGACCAGGGAGGTGAGAGTCCCCCTGTACTCAGCATTGGTGAGGCCACGCCTCAAGCACTGTGTCCAGTTCTGGGCATCTCACTACAGAAGGGACATTATGATAGTAGAGTGTGTCCAAAGAAAGACAGTGAAACTGATTAAAAATTTGGAGCACAAATCTTACAAGGAACTACTAAGGGAGCTGGAGTTCATCCTGAAGAAGAGGAGGCTGAGGGGAGACTGTATTGCTCTATGCAACTACCTGAAAGGTGGTTGTAAAGAGGTGGGAAGTGGTCTGTTCATATAAAGTGATATGACAAGAGGTAATGTGCTCAAATTGTGCCAGGGGAGGTTTAGATTGAATGTTAGGAAGAATTTCTTCACTGGAAGGGTTATTAGGAAATGGGACAGGCTGACCAGGACAGTGGTAGAGTCACAATCCCTGAAGGTATTTAAGAGTTGTATAGACAGTGCTTAGAGATATGGCTTAGTTTAGGTCTTGTCAGTGGTAGGTTAATGGCTGGACTGGTTGATGGTTAATGGATTATCTTGAATGTCTTTTCCAACCAAGGTAATTCTGCGACTCTGTAAATGTAATGGCACAATTTTTGCTAAAAATTGTCCAGCAAAGTTTAGAAAAAATTTGCTAAGTATAATTTTCAGGAAATACACCTAGATTAATTACTTAATATAATTTTTGTTTAAACCTATCTCGTTAGTCCTTCAGGATATCCAAGGCAAGTGAAAAATTAATATCAAATGGCTACTAATGGTGACATTTACACTCAGTGAAAGATGGAATACCCTTTTGGTGTATCTCAAAAAAGATGTAATTTTCTTCTGCATAGGAAAGCAAAAATCACTTTAAACTTTTTATTTCTGTGATCGTCAGGGCCCTGCTATAGTCCATGCAGAGTTTTGAAAAATACTACCCTCAGAAAAGAAAAAAAAAAAAGCAGAAAAAAGAGCACCTCTTATGAGTCTCTAGTCATTTAATAAAACATTATAAACTGTATGACAACACTAGTCCAAAATCAACCTAAAATCTTTTTCTTATGCCCTGAATCATTAAGTTAATATGACTAGTAGCCCATACTGAAAACAAAGAAATAAACAACTACCACAACCAAATCCACCTCACGATATGTATTGGCAA
This sequence comes from Florisuga fusca, assembly GCA_038090715.1. Taxonomy (NCBI): domain Eukaryota; kingdom Metazoa; phylum Chordata; class Aves; order Apodiformes; family Trochilidae; genus Florisuga; species Florisuga fusca. The sequence goes on along the minus strand of JAAWXA010000004.1, from coordinate 15,517,403 downwards.
AGAGAGGGATGGGACTGTAACTCACAACAATATTATCACTGTTGATTTCTAAAATTTATTACACCAGAGCAGCCAGACAGTTATATTTACCCTTTGAAAGACGAAAAGACATATTGCATAACAAAAAATTCTGACCCATTACGGACCCATCAAAATGTCATTAAGAAATGCAATGCCAACAAAAAATATGGCCCACAAGTTTTGCAGAAGAACACCTTGTGGAGCGTATTATATGCAAAATTAATGCTAAACAGCCATAGAGAATCTGAAAATTCAGTTTCCTACCAAGGATACAGAAAAATAAATATATACTGCCTAAGCCCTATTACTCATGCTTCAAAGAATTTCTGAAGTTCTTGCATTTTCACAATGTAGCTGAAGTGTTGTCAGTTCCTAAATTATAGTTTAGAACTAGGCATCATTTAGGAAATATGCAGTCGTTTTGAAATGTATGGACCTATGGCATATTGAATCATGAACATTTTGACCTTTGGTCTATTAAATAATACATCCTTTGTGTAATGCTTTTGGACAGTGTCTCCTGAAACTATGTATACAAGGGCATAAGTTACAGACTAGAAAACAGAGAGGCTTTTAAAATATAAGCTGCCATTATGGAGCCTATCAAATAATTAACAAAAGGATGGGGACAAGTGTCAAGTAACATAAAAACTTCTAAAGATATTATTGCCTGCAATATGGACATGTTCTAATACATTACACACTGTTTACCAAATAGAAGAACATAGGAATTAGTGCAATGCAATCCTATTGAGAACAATAAGCGGCAAACATAGGATTCAGACTTCACTTTTGAACTATTCCAAATGTCCCTGAGCTACAGAATGAGTGCTCAAGAGTCTTTAGTTTCAATAGGTTAGATGAATATTTCTGTCCAATTAATACTTTGACAAAGTATCTTTTCTCTGAATGACACTGATTGACAATAAAATCCTGTATAATACTCGCAGCTTGTACAGATTAGTTCAAACTTTCCAACCTTTCTCAAATGTGACACACGTGTCAGTTTACATGAATGGACCAAGTGACACAGTTCAGCTGGAAGCAATGTCCTCAGAAATGTTTTTCTTCTTTGTCCTGGTCAGCTGTAAGTCTAACCAACAGCAACATTCCAAATACCATGGTGTTCCAGAAAATGTTTCACATTCTGAGAGAACCTTTAAATATAATTCATCAAAACCAGATTACTTAGAAGTTGTTTCTATTGAACATAATGGCAGTGATCCTCTACTGCAGCTTGTGAGTACTGTAGCTCATACACAGCCACAGTCCCACTGACTGCTGGCCTCAGAAATTCTCTTAAAAAAAAGGTTCTCACACAACTACACTCAATGTGCTTCCAAGCTTTATTGATTTCCATTTCATGAGTTTCTTATAGAGCCCTGCAAAGTGTATTGCAGCCTGGTCTAACACAGACGGGTCTTAAATAGCTCAGTAGAAATATATTTGTGTATGCCTTTTCCAGAATTAAACTGATTTTGCTTCTTTTAACAAAGTGAATATAAAGTGTTTAGATTGCTGTATCTTAATATTTTCCATTTTCTGGTAACAATGATAAAAGAAATAACAAAGTGTGAACTGTGTTGCAGACATCAGGAAGATATAACTTCAGCATCAGAATATTTTAACAACAGAGTTGGATTTCCCAAGAAATGGAAGCAGGAGAAAAATTCAATTAAGTTAGATCTAATGCATGACTCATCTGAGCATATTAACTATTTTTCCTGTATATAAAACAGTACTCCCTTAGAGCCATAAATATAACAGTCTACAAATAGAAATGCGAACACTTAAAGTTTCCTCAGATAGCTCCAACACCTCACCCTAAACATTTCAGTAAACTGCTTCAGTAATCTCAGAGTCTGTTTTGTGTATTATAATTGTTGTATGGTAATCTATTCAGGTTATTACATGGCCGGTAGCTATACATTAATGTGAACAAGTCTGTTCATTTGGCAGAAACCAGAGAAACTGCAGAGAAAGCACCTATGTTTCAATGTGAAAATATAGTTTAAAAGTAAACTTACGCTATATTCACTGAGTTGTGAAGCCGCAAAAAGGGGCCAGAAAACTTAAGCCTTTCATGTCAAGAGGCCAAACAATAATGCAGCACCAGGGCCTGTATATCAACACTGGGTTTTCAAAATTAAATTCCCCTGGGACCACACGCCTCGCAGTCACAGGGCATGACAGTTCTGTGGGCACAGAAGCAAATTCAGATTACAAGAAGTAACACAGAAGGAAGTGGAGTGGCACTGGGCATAGACACTACTGTGTTTCTTCATCCCAAAGTCTCTGCACTGCTTACTGTCTTCAAGCAGAGACTGGAGAGTGTGGAGAAGGAAAGTCGGTGTCTCACTCTGCTGTCTCTCCTCTCCCTTGGCTAGCAGAGGTGTCAGACATGCCAGCAGGGCACACTGTACCATGCTAAAAGATAAATGATGCTCCTTATGTACCCTGAACATCTCATGGATCATGGAGACGTTCTGTGCTTCCGAAAAGCAAATCTCTTGGTGGTCCCACAAGGCACACAGACATCTGCATCACCCCTGCTTGATCCACCCCCTAAGAGCCACAGTCTGGCAGCCCAAGAACCAAGGGAGTTCAAGAATGTGACATAGGTCTTCTATTTCAGTGAAAGTATTAGGTTTATCTAATTCCTGAAGAGTAAATGAGGTGACAAAATATCACCCGAAGAGGGTTTCACTCCAAAAGCCATTGCTAACCTGTGCTCTCTGTAAGACAATCCACAATCAGGGAAATGAAGTCCAAGTCTTGTTGAAGCAACTTTATTTGAACAGCTTGATTGCTGTTACTGCAGTGTGAATTTGCCTTTTAGCATAATAGCATACTTGAAGAGTAAGAGTGGTAGCAGGGTAGTAACATTGCCAAAACTAGATATGACCATGAAGCCCATGCATCTCCCTTCAGGGCCTCATGCTTTTGAAGTTCTCTCCTTGTAGATAAGTTTTGAAACAAAATATGTTTTAATGAACTGCTATCAATGTTAGCGAGCATATCAAAAGAGTGGATATATTTGAGGTATAAAAGGGAAAGGAAAGAAAACATAAGACAGATCTCTATCTTGTGACTTAAGCAAAAGACAAACTGTCAATAAGGGGAATGAGAAGACAATGCTGTAGGATTATACAGTCTTGATATGTCAGGGCATTTGTACAGAATTACTTTTATGCTGGGGAAGAGCCACAACTGTGGGCATGAAGCTCTGCTCATTCTGCAGAATAAAAGCTTGAACAGAGAATACTATACAGGGTGCTGAAATAAGCTGCACTTCTCTGTAAAAATATGCGGGACCTCAAAATTATGAACACAGGATGTTCAGTGCAGGACATCCTGATGGACACAATGCTCACAGAGGAAAAAACAAAGGAGAAGGTTTTAAGCACATTTTGAGTCTTGCAACCCAAGAATTCTTAGAAAATTGTTTTAAGTGTCAAGATTTCCTGTTTGGTATTATGAGAGTGGTCTCAGAAAAAAGCAAGAAAAGAGATCTCTACCGATGCTGTCAAAGCATGGGTGGGTGTCAGGGTTATGATGCCAGTCTTTTTTGAGTGGTGCCCAGTGACAGAACAAGAGGTAAAGGGCACAAACTTGAACATAGGAAGTTCCATCTAAACATGAGGATGAACATTACTTTCAGGGTAGCAGAGCACTGGAACAGGATGTGCAGAGAGGTGGCAGAATCTCCATCTCTGGAGACATTCAAAACCTGCCTTGATGGCATCCCGTTCTCTAGTTGAACCTGCTCTGGTAGGTGGGTTGGTCAAGGTGATCTCCAAAGGACCCTTCCAACCCCTAACACTGTGATTTTGTGATCACAGTTTAAGGCTCTGAGAATGAGAATGCACATCCACAACTGAACACGATTTTGAAGTGAGTTAGGAAAAGAAAGATTTTTTTTATTAATATAGTAGGGATTTATTCAACCTTGGGATGGCTAAATATCGTGTAATATCTGTTCCATCCTACCACACAAACAAACAAAACCTGGTAACTTTTATGTATTTCACTTAAGCTACAAAATTTCTCTAAGGATGATGGAAACATTTTATACACCTGACACAGAGGATGGGCTTTGTCAGCCCTGCAGAGTCTTCTCCAAAAAGGCTGCTTACAAAAGATTAAGAGCCTCAAGCAAGACATCTTTATTTCTTGAGTTGTACAATCAATCACACACTGTTACACATTGTGCCCCCTTTATCACCTTTCCTTTTTCCATTATTTTTATTTACTACACAAACTTCTTCCCCTTCTGTCTTTTTCTTCTTTCATAGGATCACATGGCTGAAAAGGGTCTAAATGGGTCACCTAGTCCATCCTGTTGGGAGAGGGTCAACTAGCTAGCCCCTGTGGATCACTTTTCTCCCTTTAACTACTTTTCCTGACAACTGCTCCTTCCTTCTCTAGATAAAGTGGTTAATTTTACAGCTTTCCAAAACAATAAGACTTTGTATCACCTGTCTGCATGTTATGAAAAAACACTAAAAATCATGTTTTCAAAAATTCAGCATCCAAAGACATAATATCTTGTACTTTTATAAGCTGAAAAAACCAAACAACCCCTGAAATAAGAATCAATGTAACTAATGTATTTTGTACACATTTTTCCAGTACCAAAGAAATGGTCATTAATATATGCATCTCTGTGTTTTCTAAGTAATTATACTCCAGTCATTGCATAAAACGATTTAGAACATGCTCTGTTGTCTCAGTGTCTTCAAGCAGTAGAATAACCAATGATCTATGACTCTAGAGCTGAAGAACTTCCACAGAAAACAGAGAAGAACAAACAATGGCAGAAAAGGTTGACAATGATGTATCAGACTGGGTTTTGGGTTTTTTTCCCAGTAGACAAGGTACAGCCATTTTTCTTGTAAATAGGAATTTCATCATATCTCTAGTCAACATGGTGATATCACTCTAGCCTTGATGAAAAGTCTATAATATGCCTGAAAAATAAGTATCAGACACTAAATCGAAACTCCTTTATGGGTGCACTGGAAGGAAATGAAATATCATCAGAGCAGCATTTTCCAGTTTATTTTCCTACTTCTAGTTCTTTGAAAGAGGAACATTTTTATTTACTTGAAAAAAAAATCTAACTTGTTAATACCTGGAGTTTTCCAACAACTAAGAATTAGAATTTAAAATAAACATTTGATATTTTGTACAAGTTTCAGTTTTCATTGTCCTATATTTTGTGCAAATTTTACCTTCCTGTAACTTTATACAAATACAGTGAAATTCTAAAAGCTCACATTAAACTTAGACAGTTTTATTTCCTAAAAAAAACCCACTGATGTCAATTCACTTCCACATGCTAAGAAGCTTGATGTATGCATTGGCATTATGATAGATTAGGGCTGTGATTACTTAAAGATGCAGGTTTAGCTAATTATCTCAAAATTTTATAGCCTTCAAAATCCCTCAAACACTAATAAGTAATGTTGGAAAGAAAAGCTGAAGTTACATCCTTTTATTAATTTCCCAGTCAGCCAGAATGAAGTCCTTTTGTCAGTACTTTGGAGGTGGGGAAAACTGACAAAATGGGGAGAGTTTGGAACAGTATCAGAAAGTCAGATTTTATTAGAGAAGCCCATAGAGATGATGCTGTCCAAAGATACAAAGAGGCAGATAAAATGGGATGCTTCTGTCTTTTATGGTTCTTGGAGCCATGCTGTACTCTTCAGTCATACAAGTAGCAACAACACCCCTGATCTGTCTCTGTGTCAGCCTAGTCTGTCAGGTGGACAAGTTGAATAATATCTCTAGAAAGTGTAACAATTTGCCATACCTGATAGTTCTGAAAGTGTGTTTTTCACTTCACACATGAATGTCTGTGTTCTATGCCAGGTTAGATTTATGACTATGAATTACAACGATAACACATTTTAAAAGACCAAAGATTGTTATAATTTTGGAAAATTATATTTCGTTTAAAAAGTAGCCAAAATGTTAGAGCTACATAAGACCTAAATCCACTTTTTCACTGGATTTGATGAAAAATTCCATTTATTTAAAATTAATAGTTAAAATGTATTAATTTGCTTTGTGTTGAACCCTATTTATATCAAGCAAAAATTGGATGAGCACTCCATCTAACATACAAAACTAAAAGGGAGCAGTTTCACTGATAACCTACCATAACATTAGGGCTAATGGGCTAAAATTTACTATTTTTTAATGTAATCAGGTAATTGGAAGTTTAAAGTAGGTCTAGAGAAAAGTACTTGAACTAAACTTTTAGTTTGCTTTGATTAGCTCAGGAGGTAAAGAACAAAATCTTTCTATTTTTGGTGTACAGAAAAGGACAACAGAGAATGCAATGGCATTAAAGGAAAAATGGCCCATTCGATTTCTGCCGCATTGTTTATTTCTTGAGTCCAAACATGACTATAATTTAAGTGTCAAGTAGAATTATGTTAGGCAGGTTTTCCTTGTCCTTGTTCGTTCACATCACAAAATTGGCATGTTTTTCCAGTTCAGCTGGAAAGAAAGAAGAGACTTGAACTAAGGGACTCAGGTTTGAAATGATGACAGTAAAAAAAGTCTGAGCAGAACTTTTCTGCACCACACTTAACTGTGAGTACCTTGAAAAAATATCTACCCTATGGACAAAAGGTTAGTTTAGCATGGCAATAACTATGCCCTGAATTGCTGCATGATTGAAAACATTACCCAAATCCTTTACTTGGACTCCATATGGTAAAAAAGGACAGCAAAGCCAGGATATTTTTTATTTCTCAGATCCTACAGATATGTAGGAGAAAGCATGCAATGCTTGACAGTGGATCAATACAACATATTGTTTCTCATCCCACCTCCACATGGGCACTTTGGCAGAATTCTGATGTTACAGTTCTGGCAAGTTTCTTACTGAGAAAGGAAACTTTAATAAACCTTATTTGCTAAGTCAAATAATCTTAGAGTAACTAATCTTCTTCTTTCAGCTTTGTTTTCCCAAACAAATTTGTTTTCATTCAGGTTTTTAGAATAGCTGAAAAGGAATTCATTTGCATTTCCAGGGTTTATGACCTCTCTGAAACTATCTGAGGAGCAGCAATTGGTAAAATAATTCTGACAAATATTTTCAGTCTGAGGGACCACTGGAGGATGTATCTAGAGCTATCTAGAAATTTTTAGAGCTGTCTATGGAGAGATAAATTCCAGAGAGGTGGGAGAAGGGAAACTTAGGAGGACAAAGTGACATAATTCTTTACTTCCTGTCTCTCTCAAAGGGCCTTCCTATCACTTTCCTCTCTGGAAACACATACATAATGACACTGAGATAACAGTTATCTAAAAAAGACAGACTACATAAATAAGAGAACATACCTCTGATTGTACTGCCTTCAGCAGTAAACCTTGGAGTGACACACACCAGCCCAAAGTGATAGAACTCAGGAAACTACTGCATTCACAGTTTGCAGCACCTCCTTAAGGTGTTAATGAAATCTTTTGTAACAGTTACTGAACTACATATACAAGCAACTTGAATTTCCACCCTCTATAGTAAAAACACTTTATGTGTTCAGAAAATATTTTACTCTCCTGATGATCAACACTCTCATCTCCTTCTGCCCTGCAGCCAGTAGTGAATAATAGTGAGAAAATATGTTTTGATGTAAAAAACTGTGTGACCTATGGGGAAAACAAAGACTTATTCGTCATAAATATGCTGCCTGATGAGGCAGTTTCTTCACTTGACCAATGCCCTTTGTTTGTCTTTGCTGAAGATTACCTTGTCTTCTCAGCTACAACACAATCTGTAAAGGATATTGAAGAATATTCCGGTAATAAATATATTTCATTTATAGGCAATGTTAGTTCACAATCCCATGAAGTGAAAAAGTAATGTTTCATTACTCCCACATTAGTGGGGTGACTGATTTTTTCAAAATAATAATGAAAACCATTAAGTATTGTGTGCAAGACAATTTTGATGTCTCCATGAGTTCAAATATGTTGTGTATAAATGTCATTTCTTAATATTTTCAATGGAAAATTAATATAATAGAAATAATAATTGTTTTATCTTATCCTAGTAAACATCCTGTCTTGCATCCAGTCACTTCAGAGGAAGGTTGTCTGTATTAGACAGTCATAAAGTAGCTGTGAGAAAAGTTTCCTCTTAAATCTGCAAAATCAAAGTTTGACTTGTGCCCTACAGCTTGCTTTACACATTTTCAAAGTAACAGTATAATCTTTTAACACCAAAGAGTTTTGCATTCTACATCAATGATTTTTCTAAATACCTAATAAGAAACAGTGGCCACGGATTGCACATTTCGGGGGAAACAATCCTTTAAAGACTATTTCTTCTTTCAATTACTGTTTTTTCTGGTATTATTGTGGGAAAAAAATATTTACCTTTCCATTTTGTCTTTTTTCTTTCTAATCTAAAATAATATCATCTTCACACCCTTTATTTAATGTGCTCTTTTCTTTCTAATAATTTTATTCTCACAATTCTACTCTTCAATAACTTTGTAAAGCGAAAGATTTAATAACTACAAAACATTTGAAGCATGGGCTATGTGCCCATGCTTTGATTTATTGTTTATTCTTCTACATATTGATTGTTCAGTATGTCATCCTTGAAGTGTATTTTTTTGATGACTAAAACACTGATTAAATTTCAGCCTGATGAAGATTCTTTTCCTGGCATCTATTAAAAAAAGACGATGATGGGGAGAATTTTCTGTGTTTGATTCACAGATTCTTCATTTTCCAAAATTACTACTTAGCATGGAAAACACACTTTCGACATATCTGTTTATTAAGAGGCAATTGAAATGTTATTACAGGTAGGAATGAAAATATTTACACTGAAAGACAGTGTCTGAAAGACATCATAAGAATTGGCGGCTACATAGATGTTGATGCTAATGATACTGAGATTAATAGTGACCCCATCTGCAGTGCTGTGTCCAGCTGTGGAGCCCTAACAAAAGAAGGATGTGGAGCTTTTGGAGTAAGTCAGGAGGTGATCCACGAAGATGATGAGAGGGCTGAATCACCTCTGCTCTGGAGACAGGCTGAAGTCTGATTGTTGCTGGGTTTTAAAACTTGAAACCATAATTCATCATCTTTCAGTTCTAACACAAATGGGTAAATTATTTGTTCCTCCTCACTTTTCATCTATCAAGAGTGAAGTTTTTCATTCAGCACTGCTGATTTCATTGATTTATGATTACATAACTCAACATACTTACATCTGGATATCTGCGCGTCATGGCCAGAATGGTTCTAAGAGCTGCTGCCCCTCTTAGACAAGCCTATAGGTCATGATTTTACCATTTTGCTCAGCTTTGAATTATGATGTGCAAATTTGGATTCAGCTGTTTGAGGCATCTGTAAGGTGGGCTAAAGCCAAACAAAACTTGTCTGTATGTCTTAGAGGAGATCTCCAAGGACACATGCCTGAGACATACAGACCAAGTTCCAATCTAGATCTTTGAATGCATCAGAAATCAGTGAATAAAAATAGAAGTCAAAATTTTCAGTCCAGTTCTTTTATCAGCCTCTTTCAATGGCTTTCTTCATAGGCTTTTGAGCATATATTAACCTTTTCTAATTAATTTTCTTTATCTCTAAAATAAGGATAGCATCAGAAGTACCACAGACTGAATATAAACCTAATTCTTTGGAAGAACTTTTGAAATCCTGAGGTAGATGACATCTTAGAAATTCTCAACATTATTATAATTACAGCATAATTACATATAGTAATATGATCTTTTTGTCACTATGAAATTACCTTACTTGAGCACAATTTTCTTAATTGCCATGTAGCCTGGTGGAATCAGGGATGTGCTATTTGACCAATTTTCCTAATTATTTGAGATCCTGAGAAAAATATCACACTGCGAGATTTTTTTAAGTGCTATAAAAACAGGCTTAGGTGATGGAACAAATAACTCTCTTTAGACACGCCCAGCAACACTGTAAAAACAAATCATGCCAAAACATCAAGTCAGGAACAGTAATGCATTTTAAAAACCTGGGTTTAATTATGACCTATTCAGTCATATCAACAGAATGATACGTACTGAAGTAAAACTGAAGTATAAAAGCTGAAGTAAAATGAAGTTGAAGTAAAATAAAATAGTGAAGTAAAAAAAAAAAAAAAAGCTGAAGGAATGTTGAAGTAAAATAAACAGCCAGCAAAGTAGGGCATTTATGGTTACACAGAAAGTTGTTCCTGTTAACTTCTATGAATTCCCTTTTGCACCAGACCAGCTGTTCTGCCATTTAATTAGAGGAACCATCACCTTCCACCCACTGCTTTTAATTAAATACCTACTGCACTGTTACTTCATTTTACCTCTTCACCTTTACCTATTCCTTCTGAGTGTTTTGCCTGGACTAGGAGCTCCCTCATTTAGGTATCTTTAAAGCACTGACAGTTGCAAAACCCTGGTATATTATGTAATCCTAGAGTACCTTATTCTCTTCAAAATAGTTCTCTTTATTAGGGCATTGCACCAGCTTAATTATTTTACACCAAAGGATTGATATATTACTGTAAATAGAAGTAATAACATTTTGTTTTATTACTATCTTGCTTCTAATATACTGCTAACATTGTCCATGTCTCTCCCTCTGTCCTGCTCCCTCCCTCGTCCAACACCCTGTCCCTTCCTCCCTTCATGGCTTCTTTAGGAATTATGGAAGTACAGAAAGACAATGAATACAAAACGAAGAATGAGCACCTCAGAAATTCATTCTGATGTTTGGATTTGAAATGAGAATCATGTAGGCTAAATCCAAAACTTACGAGTTGTAGTCCCATGATGAAGAATAAAAAAACCCCAGGATTTGGTTTTGCAGTCTTACAGACATAAGGTATCCCAAAGCACTCACTAAAGTAAGGCACTAGCTACTGAATTGCCCGTGATGGTTAATCAAAGAGAGAAGCAGTTTTCCTTCACACAAATGGGGACTTAAAAAAACCTTTTTAAAAATAATAATGCTGGATAACACACAGGGACCTTCCTTGGGCTTCTTCCTTCCTTCCTTCCTCTCTGTCCCTCTCTCCCAAAAACCCCACAACAAATATTCTTCATTATTACTATTATAGACAGTAATTTTAACTGAAGAAAATTTATTCTTTTTTTCATACGATAAATTACAAAATTTCCTAAATTCTACTTGTTATGAGCTGACCCCCTCATATCAGGTGGGATGAGTGCCTGTCTCCTACCTGCAGATAGCTAAAAAATACAGAAGTAAAACTCTGGACTATGGTTTCTGTAAACCATTCAAAAAGAATAATTATTTTAAAGTTACATTTTTCTAAGAACAAATAAATGCCTGTGTTGATGAAAAGAAAAAAAAAAAAAAAAAGCCAAAGCCCATTAACTCCTGCACAAGTTGTACACTATATCACAAAGACCTTCCCATCCTGCTTCACGTGTGAAAGAATGACTATGAAAGAAAGCAGGCAAAGAACCCCTTAGAAATGAGGCTTCATATCTCTGCCTAGTGATGGGCCTTCTCCTTTCCACCTTCGGTTATGTTGTTATAAATTTCTATTTTGCCTTCAGTCGTAATGTTACAGTTTCAGTCACAAATTTGCATAACGTGGTATGATACCTGTTCTCACTGTCTAAAGGGAACACCATCCTAGAAAATATCAAAAAAAGTCCAGTTACAATAACATATGTCCACAGATTTAGGGAAACAACCTGAGATTTGAGGTCAGCATAACATACAATAAAGCATCCAAGAGTCCCATTGCCCCTCTTATGAGGAGGACAACACAGACCCTGACTGCTTCCTAAGCCAGCAACTTCCTGGGAAATCTTTATCTGGGATATCGCTTCTCCAGACAGTGTGTTTTTTGCCACACACTGCTATTTAACCAACAAAATTGAGACAATGATCAAAAGACCTAAAGTGAACTGCAGTCATCCCTATGTCTTGGCTCTTAGTCTTTCCTAGTTTCAAATCAATATTCTTGCTAGAAAATATACTTTGGTCCAAGTATCTGCATTTCATTCAGTTAGGCTCCAAGATCGGTGTGTAAAATACTGTGATTCCAGTCACACCTCAGGTCAGACAAGACATCCTTTTTCCTGGCTTTAAAAATACATTACTTTTGAACCTGTAGATATAAAGTGAGCTGCTTATGTGTTGGTGGTTTGTATGAGAACAAGAATGTCTGCAAAGAAAATTTTCATTTTGCTTCTATCAGATTTTTTATACTGTTTACCAACCACAAAAAGCATGCAAGATCAGTACCAATCTATCTCTGGCAATTTAAAAATGGGGAATATGGAGTTTCATGCTCGTTATTTAGAAGGAAGCCAAACATTCCAAATTCATATAGAAAACACGTAATTATTCCTACATTCTGAAAATAGGACACAAAAATCATGCTAGGCAAGTTTATAAAATCTGATGCCTCTTAAGAAGCCCAAGAATAAGAGAGGTGTGTTACAAGCCACTTGTGCATTACCTAGCAGAAGCCCTTTTACCTTTCTGTTTTTATTCAGGATTTTTTAGTTTCTTGTTGTAAATATGTATTTTAGCTCAATTCCAATTTGATTGCCAAAAGTGGATATTAAGGATTAAATAGATCCTAAAAAAAGCTGCATAAAATAATTGCTTTTTTTTAGGAAGCATCTGGTGAATTAGCTAGTTATATTTCTTCCATTCTAAACATTAGCTAAAATATGCAACTAGTTGGTTAATTCTAATCTACTGTCTCATACAATTAATGAATTATTCATAGGTTCATGCAGCTGCTGAAGTACTGCAAAATTTTAAATTTAGCACTCAGATGGTATATGTGGCAACTTCACAATCATTATTTTTTGGAATATGCTTTTACTTTAAATTCATGTGTGATTGATGTGATATGTCATGCCTGGAACACAATATATGGTTTAATCAACAAATGGTCCTTATGGATAATGCTGATGGTAAAAGGTCAATTCAATTTCATGTCATTTTTCTCATCCTAGAAATGAATTTCAGTTCTTGTTCAGCTCTTGACATTCAATGTGTTGTTTTCTTTCATTACAATACAACTAAGGGAGGATGGACAGAAAAATAAATAGGAAATAGATTATGATAATATTTAGTGTTTTCCATTTCCACTTCTAGTTATTTATCTTCACTGGCTTGGATGTGGTCATACCATTTCTACCAATTAAAGTAAGGTTTTATATCAGCCCCTATGATCTGAAAGATACATAGAAATATGGAATAGAGTTACCCTCATTGGCCTGGATATTTTTATCTATCAGGAGAAATTCTAATGATGGTTAGTAAAGTTTCTTAATTCATAATGGTTGAAACGTGTTGAACATGCAGATGTCATCAGTACCCCATGTCTTTACCTGAGCAATGTCATGTGATAGCTTCTTGCTCCTCATTTTAGGGTCAATTGCACGTCTCTAACAGTTATTTGCCTCTGGTTTGTTTTTTGGGTTAGAGTGGTTTTGGTTTTTGTGGTGGGTTTTTTTTGTTTGTTTTTTTGTTTGTTTTTTAAATGTCTGTAAATGCCCTGCTATATTTGCATTGGTGATATGTCAGACATCTTTCATACATTGTATACTTGTTCTTTGTTCTCCTTTCTACTTCTAAAAAACAGTGTTATCCAGCTCTGAAGGCTGAATTTCTTTATCAATAGGCAATCGACCACTGATGAGTTGTTTATAGCCCAGGGAATTCTAGCATCACCACATGCCACCTCTGTTATCATCCTAGCCCTGCACTCTCTCTACACTGCATGCTGTTTTCCCACTTCTAAGGGCTCTGCTCCACTACTGTTATTTTATTCCATTACACTACATCATTGTGCTAGGGTCATAAATAGCTCATTCTAAACAGAATAATTACTTGGTAGTACTATCTATATAAAATTAGGGTTATACTACACAGTTACACAAAGCTCAGCAAAAGTAAAACAAATTAGGAAAGAGACATCTGGTCATTTGAATATTGCTTTTATAGCTAAGCAATGTGAAACATAGCTCTGGGCAGGTCAAGAGAAGTCCTACAAAGCCTAAAAAGTTCTAAATCTTTCCAGAGCTATTATCAAGCCTGAAACCTGTTATTAGTAAGGTCAATACTTTATTTTTGGGCTTCAGACTTCATTTTTTAGGTTGTTTCATATAAACTCAGAATAGCAAGACTTGCCTAGAACATATGACGGATTTTTGTAGATCAATATAAATACATATTAATTGACTTGGCAAAGCAAGGAAATAATGCACATCAAATAATTACTGAAGGTTTACAATTTATTCTAAACCAGTGGATAGCAAGATAACTGAATGGCTCATCTAGAGTATAAACTGAGTAATCATAACTGGCAATTTTTGTACCAGAAAATGATTCTGATTAAAGGCCACGCTTTGCCCTTAGTTACTCATGCACAGCTGCTACTGATGTCAATTGTCATTATTGGGTGTGTGTATCTGAGAGAAAGATCTCATTCTGAATAGGGATAGAAATTGTATTATTTTTGCTTTCAAGAAATAATAGCATTCTGGAACCTCAGATATTTCATATGTAACAAAAGGTATTGCTTGGTAGGGCAAAAAACCAATTGGAACTGATTCTATCACCTTTACGGAGTGCTACTTTTCAATATGTATGATAAATAATCTCTCTCATTCAGCAAAATTACATCCTAGATATGAAGTATTCAACATGAATAGAAGAAAGAAAAGTAAATTTATCTTAGTAGTTGTAAATTATTCACAAAGTTTAAGATGTGTTATGATAGAAAAAGGGGATCACTTTAAAAGAAACCACAATTCTGAAACTTTTCATAAATAAAGAAAATGCAGATTCAAAACTTTGGACTTAGATAGAGGTCCTATTAAGTTAAAGCATTCCAAATCTGAAACAAAGCCACTTCGCAAATCACATCTCATAAAATTACCAGTACATACATGACTTGTATATTAGCCATTATAAACTCAAATGAACAAAAAGACAGTACCACGGATAACTCAAAAGAGCTTCCCAGTAAAAACATGATGATGTTCTTGCATTTCTGTGACAGAAATAATACACCAAAATATTTGGTGTTCTATAAAAATATTTTTTCTTTGCTGTGTAAAGGTAAACAAATAGCTGTGGAAGTACACCTAATTCATATTAATTTCAAGTCATACTTGTTTTTTTAACAATATGTTAAAAATTTAAGACTCTTCCTACTGAACATAAATTAACAGAAATATAAAAATATATTTATATACACACACATATAGGAAACATGATTTAAACATATTTTTCTGCTAGATACTGGGAAGAAAAAACACAATTTCTATAACTTTCTTTTGAGATATGCTATGTTTGCCATAAGCCTGAACTCTTCAAATTTCACCTGAAAAGTTCATCCACTCACACAGCTAAACAAAAAAGCAACATTGTAATGTGCAGCCTATATCAGTATTTTCTCTTAACTCAAATTATAATGTCAGCAACATAGGAATGCCTATTTGCAATGCATTATAATAAAACCAGTTTAATATGAAAAATTTAGATCCTCATTTTTCTTTCTTCAAATATAGACAAAATATTAAACTTCATGAATCACCACCAAAATAATTCAAACCCAAGCATTTTGGAAAATATGGAAAATTGGAAAATTTGATAAAAGGCCAAGTATACTGCCTTTATGCAAAACAATAATATATTTCAGTCAATGAGCAGAAAGTTGCTCACAGATGTACTTTATAATTCAAAGGTTCATGGATATAATTTGAGCTTTGTTAGCTTTCTAAAATATACACTTCTTTTACATGTACTTTCAAAATGGAAGTGTGGGGCTTGATTTGCTGGAAGTCTTTCTATAGAATTGAGAGGGTAAATGTGAAGGGGTAGAGGGTAAGCTTCAGTGATGCTCTACCAGTTTCTGAAATTGCACATACTCTCCTTATGCTTCTCCTGTGTTTACTATAATAAATATACAGGTTTAATATTTTTCTGTACTCATAGTGACAAAAAAATATTTATTTTTAGTTTGGTTTAAGGTCATGAGAATCAGATTAATATAAATATATTTTAATACAGAGAATTATATATATTGAGAATAGATCTGTATTCTCAATGTTGATAAGAGTAGCATTGTCTCAGGAAAAGGGGCAGGATCCTGCCCACTCCCTTCAATTTCCTACTGTCACAACTGAAGTGAGCATAGAACAGTTTTCTGGTCTTTGCCTGGCTGCTTTTTTCAAACCCAAGTTATATTTACCTCCTGTCTTTATGGGTGGAAATTTATTTTAATGGTAGCATCGAACTAGGAGAAACGAAGCAGCATTTTTGCGATGATACCAGTGAAGATGGGAGGAGCAGTAAGACTTCACTCTTAGTGGCAGTGAACCCTTCCAACAACTCAGTTGTTTGTGGAGCTAAAGCCTTAGTCAGCAGTACACCTCAGTTGACATGAAATTTGATGGAAATAATAAAAACAAAGAGTACTTGTCAAGCTGACTGACATAGCTGATTCCAGAGCTACGGCTCTTATGTCCCACTGCGCCGCCAATATTCAAGGCACTGAGACAGCTGAGTGTCATTGGCATGCAGAGTCACTCGTGTTAACAGCCACCCTTGTCTGCCTTCTGAACCCTTGAAACAATTAACAAAGGGAAGGAGATGTGACTTCAGGTTAAATGCCCGATTTTTCTGCAGTTACAGTGAAAATCTGTCCTTTGATCTTCAGCATGAGTTGAAGGAGGAGGTAATAGGCTTGGTGTGCATACTAGCGTTAGATATACAGACTGACAGGTACTTTAAAAAAAAAAAAAGTATCTGAGGGAAGGTCTCTGTGAAAGGGGAGGAAGAGGAAAGCTAAAAAGAACATGCAAAACACACCTGCCATGTTATAAAGGAAATACCATTTCTATGGTAATACCTCACTGAACTGATCCACAGCACCGGACTTCAGAGACAGTGCACTGCCAAGGATAGGGCAGTCCATTGCACACACAGTAATGGTTTTGTTTATCTCAGTTTCCTCTGGGCTTCAGAGAAGCTTCCACACAGGTGCAACCTAAATATTTTGCAACCTGTCAGCTGACAATCTCAAGCAGAAAAATTCATATTTCATCAAGTCCCCCAGTTGAAGTTTGTAGCAGCCAAAGACTGTCGATTCTTTCAAGGTATTACATCCATAAGCAACAATATGTGTTCGGATATTTGGTTGTCAGGTTTCTACTTTCTGTTTTAGACACTATGATTTATTATGATACATCCTATTTTGAAGAATATAAAAAAGAAAACAAAAAAAGTGAATCTGTGGAAAATTTGGTTCCATTTGGTTTTTCAGCCTGCCATATCTTTCTGTATCTTTTCAAGCAAATCATTTAAAAGCCAAGGTGCTGTCCGTTACTTGCTTCTGATACTTTGTAACACTGACCTTAATAAATTCACAGTAGAATAAATTTAGATATTATAAAAACAAATAATATTACTGTAATCTCACACACACACAAGATTCCCATATGTGTTTCTAAGACAATCTCAAGCTCAAAAATTACCATGCTATATTCACTGGTTTAGAAAATAGAGCAGAGAATAGGAAGTTGAGTGCCCCCTGGCAAAAAATAACATATTTTTCTGATCCTGAGAGGATAAGACTAGTGCCCCTCCATCTCTCCCCCCATCCCCAAAAACAACCCACAAAAAACCCAAAAAATCCAAACCCAAAACATTAGAAAAGAAGAGATTAAAGAATACAAAAAGATATAATTTTTTAGGAAATCTTATGGTCTGAAGAGAGCTGATGTCATTCCTTTAAACAGCAGAGGATAATCAGGCTAACACACCACTTGGTAGTAAGCCACTTAGAGATGTCAACAAATATATGTCTTGTTAGGGAGATTGCTTTGAACAACTGTGATCCTGAGATAGAGAGCAATCTCCCTGGATTAAGCTGATTTTAGAGATCCTGGAGTCATCTACACACCAGCACATATAAAACTGAGTCAAGACACATTGGACAAGATTCTTGAGTATTTAGAAGTCTAGCTTTAAAAGACACATACAAAGATAAACAACAGCTGCTGGTTTTGGAGATGGATACTAAAATACTCTAAGCAGAAGAAACAGAAATACATTCTGCCATTCTTTCTGTGAATTTGAATTGGGAAAAAAACCTTTCACATCCAGCAGTTCCTGCTTCTGGAGAAGCAACATAAAAATACCCACAGTTCAGCACAGGTCAAATCAGTCAATGATTGCAACAGCAAATGCAATTGGCAAAGCATTTTGAGAATGTTCCTTCACTCAATTCTAATAAAAATAATAATCAGGGTAGCTTTTTAAATTGTATATATTGTCCTGATGGACCACAATTATGTTACATGATGAAGTAACAGTAGTAGAAAGGGCCAGAAAGAAAGAGGAAGGGTGGGGTGGGTAAAAAAGAGCACGGTTACAGTCTTGTTTTAGTAGCAGCCTTACGTTTATCTTCCTTCATTCTCTGTGTTCAGTCCATATGTTTGTGCAACAGCCAGATGATAAACTGTGTTTTGTATTGTTCCAGTAGCCTGGCCTATTTAGCAGTCACAGTAAGAAAACACTGTTCCTCCAGATACTGACAGGAGCCATTCAAATGATTCTCTTTGGGAGTTTACAGAATCAGAATGGAAAAAAAAAAATAAAAATAAATAAATAAATAATAATAAAAAAAAAGTGAATCTAAAAATTACCATTGCCATTTTATTGACATAATTTAGAACCAAGTCTTAAGCTAATCTACTTTAATATCTTTCCAAGTTTTATTATGCTAGAGTTTTGAACGTCAAGATTGTCACAGTTTCTTGAATAATTAGTAAATAAGAAAACTCTCTTGTAAAATTCTTCAAAACAAAGGAAGAATTCTGGAAAAAGTTTTAATGTATTTTATTTTATTACAAGAAAAACTGTTTTAAATTCAATACTTTATAGACTTTCTATAATTCAGGCTTCCATGACAAAGCAAAAATTATCAGCTTCTATTGAAAGTAGTCATTATCTTGTTCCAAACTTTAACAGGTACCTTACCATGCCTAAATTCAAGAAACTTAAAATTTATTATTTCTATTGGATAACATTCTTCTTTTTCTCTAGGTAGTTTAAACTAGTTCTTTACTCCTTTATACCCTTTAAGTAAACCAATATGGAATAAAATTTCTAATTTCATAAGTAGCATCTATTTTAAAGGTGTAAAATGAAAGCTAAGTGGTCCATGTTGATCAGGCTTTTGCTTTCTTTAACCTCACTAAGCAAATCACAGCATCATAGAACCTCATGAAGGTCAGTAAGACTAAGTGCAAGAAGGTCCTGCCCATGAGCCAGCAATGTGTGCTTTCAGCCCAGAAAACAAACCATTCCCTGGGCTGCATCAAAGGAACGGTGGCAAGAAGATTGAGGGAGATGATTTTCCTCCTCTGCTCTGGTCTTCTGAGACCCCACCTGAAGACCTGGACCTGCAGTCCAGTTCTGGAGCCCCTAACACAAGAAAGAGATGGAGCTGTTGGAGCAAGTCCAGAGGACGACCACGAAGATGATCAGAGGGCTGGAAAAACTCTCCCACAAGGACAGGCTGTGAGAGTTGAGGTTGTTCAGCCTGGAGAAGAGAAGGCTCTGTGGAGACCTCATAGCAGCCTTCCAGTACCTGAAGGGGCTACAGGAAAGCTAGAGGGACACTTTAAAAGGGCATGTAGTGATAGGACAAGGAGTAATCGCTTATAACTGGAATAAGGTAGGTTTAAGTTAGACATTAGGAAGAAATTCTTCATTGTGAGCATGGTGAGACATTGGAATAGGTTGCCCAAGGAAGTTGTGGCTGCCACCTCCCTGGCAGTGTTCAGGGCTAGGTTGGATGGGGCTTTGAGCAACCTGATCTAGTGGGAGGTGTCCCTGCCCATCCAGGGGGTTGGAACTGTGTGAACTTTAAGGTCTCTTCCATGATTCTATGAGAGAATCACAAAATCATTTGTGTTGGAAGAAACCTTAAAGATCATATAATGGCAACCCACCTGCCATTGCAATGAGGAAACTTTAGCTAAAAGAAAGTTCTCCCTCTGGTAAATAATAAAGGAAAAAGAGAAACAATGATTCAGAACCCATGTATTATATGAGTTTAAAAAAAATAGTTTCTTTAAATAGTTTGATACTTAAAAATTGAGGAGAAAAAAAATCTGAGAACTTGAAAAATTTTCCCATATTTCTCATATTAAGGCTGGCAAAATTCCTTTGATGTAATGAAGAATGAGAATCAGAAAATTACACTGAGTTACTTAAATTTTTAGGCGTCGAGCCAGCTAATCATTACAATGATGACAATATTAACAAAGACTTTCTCCCCTAGAAAGAACAGACTGAGTTCTAAGATATATCTAAACCACCTTAACAATGCATAAACCTAATCCCAGCCTTTACAGAATTTAGGCACAAGGGTCTCAGAGGACCGACAGTGCAAAAACAGCTTATCAATGTTTAACAGACCTCAGCACAATGTTGAATATAGGATTAGAGACAAACAGGAACACACATCACAAGATCCTTAGGGTTTCAGGCCACCAGCATCTAAATTTGTCAGTAATTGGTGCGTATAGGAAAAACCAAAATATAACAAAAATAAATAAACAAAAAAACCCAACAAAACCAAACACAATATAAAAACAAAAAACCCACAACACAAAACAAACCAAAAAACAGTATCAGAAAACATGTTTATTCTCCTCCTTTTTCCTTCTCTCTTTCTTTAACAAAAAAGAATATTTGATATACAAATTATTTCATTCTTCATTTATTTTTCACACATTTCAGCTATATGTACATCAGGCAACAACGGACAATGGCAGAACAGCCGATCAGTTCTTGGATTAGAGAAAAAAAATTTAGCTGTACTATTTGTCATTGTTCAAGCTCAATTTCAAAGTAGTATTTATTAAAAACTCCCTCTAGCAAAGGGATATAGAATAGTGTAAAAGATTATGCCTTTGACAGCTACAAATATATTTTTAAAACATACAGATTCCTGAAAATACTAATAAAAATAAATTAAGATATTTGCTCTGAGGTGTAAAAAAAAAACCTTGTAAAGTAGCTTTGAGTTTATTTGCATCATTTTCTAAATGCTCTGTGCTACATTGTCCTGCCCCTAACTGTGCCTAAACTGTATGCATCTCTGAATTTGAAATAGAAAAGTAAAATTACAATACCCTGTCTATGCAGATTTTTCTAAATGCAGATATACATGCTTGACATTTGAAGCTCAGAAACAGATATACTCTCAAAGTAGAAAGCTTTAAAGGAGTAAAAAGGTTGAAATTACAGCAGAATTATTTCAAGTTAAATGATATCTGGAGGGCTATACGATAATATAATAAATTTCTGAACACATGAGAGAGGACTGAAGTTCCAGGAAATTTGTTTAATTCTCCTAATATACATATTTTTTCTCTGCAGGCTTTACACTTACCACTTTTGGTAGGAGGCAAAAATACTGCTGCTGCTGTAAAAAGTATTTCTACAGTATTTCAAATTTGACCCCAAGGTGGGAATACTATATATCACATGAATTAATCCTCCTTACTTTTCAGGCTACTTTGAAAACTTCATCGACCTGTGACTTTTGGGTATAATTAGTTGAATATCCAAGCTTAGGATCAATAGTCTGAATTGCCCTGCCTTTGAGATTTGCAAAATCATTGTCTTAAAATACTATAAAAAGTCTGAAGTTCTTGGTGAATAATTTATCCAAAGTAACTTCAGCAAGTCACTGTATTGTAAGTCTTATTGATCTTGACAGCATTGCATGAGACATATTTTGACTTGGCTGAACTGCCCTAAAAGATATCTCAGAAGCATGAAGTTTTCTACTTCCCACTCTTCTCCCTGGTTTGAGAAAGAGATGATGCTTGCTGTGACCTGTATTAGCTTCAGTTTCTGATGGTAAACTTGTTACATACTCAATTTTGCATATTTTAAAACGGACATTTTATGTTTATCCTACTAATGTAATTAAATAACTTAGAAAAAATTAAGAAGTACATGCTCTGTGCTTATCCTTTAAATTTACTGTGAAGTATTCCAATTACCAAAATTAAAACCTCTTTAGAAAAAAGTATTTTCACAAAATTAAGATTTAGGATTTCACTTAACATCCTCTTTCTTCAATCTTTTCTTGGGTGATTCCACTGATTGCCTCTTTAGTAATAATTATTTTGTTTCTATGTCATATTACATATTTTTAATTAGAAAGCTATTTAGTGCAAGATGAATATTGCTGGTCCCACAGACATGATGTAAAACATTGGGACTGGTAAAAATCTTGAACTTTATTCCAACTGAATTTACTTCTCATGAAATGTGAGAGATTGATAGAACCTGGAAATTTTTTTTTTTATATTTATCAACAGAAGACATTTCACAACAATAGCAGGCCTGTTGTCCTGTATATTTACTCTGAGACTGCTTATCAGAGATTGTCTCCAGTTTCTACAAAGAAAGTACAAAAGCTCAGCTGAATGGCTTGTGATCCACTGAGAAGACCATTGGGCCACAAAATAGAAACATTTGGACAATGATTTTTATAGAATGCATCAGAACCATACTGGATTTCAAATCAGATACAATCAGATAGCAGCAATTTTCAATTATAATTTTTAATGCATATGAACATGATTTAGTACTTGAAGTCTCCTAATCATTCTTATCTCTGTTTATTAATTGCAGTTAAGAGACTAAAGGAATTTATTTTTTTTTTAAATGCACAAAACTCTCAACATCATTCTGCACGTAATTCTATTGCACTGAAACTGTAATATATATAGGACGGATAGAAATTATAAATAAAAGTATAAAAGGATATATTAATTAAGTCAAAATAGTCATTGAAGTGTGGCCTTTCCCCTTAAGAATTTCCATAAATTTTCTTTATATAATTTTAATACATAGATAAATATACTCAAGTCATAAGTAGTAGAGTGAAGAGAAAGTCCAAGAGAATATATATTAGTAATCTGAGTTAGAGGGTAGAGGGTAGAGTGAAGAGAAAAAGAAAACTAGAACAGGCTTTAATGTCTTATGGGCTTAATAGAGTCTCATAAACAGATACAAGTTTGAAATTTCTTTCTCCAAACTTATCATCCAAGCAGAAAAATGAAACTAATACTTTTTAAATAAAAATGAGAGACACACAAGCTCTCTTCTGAAAGTTGGAAAAATACACTTATGGGTAAAGTTTATCAATTATTTGTGAACTATAAATTATAAGAAATCATTTGTGTTAATGTCTGTCAAAATGTTTCAAACCTGGCCCCAAAAGCCATCATTTGGGAATGCAGGATTATCTTTGGTTCTAACTTTCTAAAAGGAAACAGGAAGAATGAGCACAGTGCCTGGAAATCCATCCTCTCACATCTGCCACCTTCAAAAGAATCAGTTCTCTTAACCAGTTTTTGAACTGGTGAAAAGAAGTGATGAAGACTCAGATAAGCTGTATGAATTCTGCAGCATTGATATTGCTGGTGGCATGCAGAGTTCTTGAGTTTCTTCATCACAGCTCTTGCATGGTGTGATAGGGATGGAAGGAATAATTTGGTATGTCTGGTCGAATTTCACTCAGATGAATACGTGTACAAACACACACACAAACATCCATCTTCCGTATCACTGTTCTCTTCATTTATCTGTCTCCATAAATGAAAAAAAAAAAAAAAAAAAAAAAAAAAAGAAAGAAAAAAGAAAAATTGCTGCACTACTTCTGAAAGGTCCTTGTGGACCATCATTGATCCAGAAACCACAACTCAATAAACATTGCTATACATAGATTGATGAAAGTAGCTCTATTTTTTTCCTCTATGAAGTCTGTGCATTGCACTATTTATATCCATTCTTTGTAAGAGATCTCTCAGTTGTAGCTGCTGAATGGTATTCCTGAGTTTTAATCCAAAACATAAGCAAACTGCTTGGAAACATAACTACTATGCATGCTCTGCAGGCATTTCTCATTGTTCAGACTATGACAGAGACCATTCTCTTGTTACATAGGCAGAAGGGTAGGAAAGGAAGCTGAACTAGGGATTAGATGCAAACTGAGACCCACACGACAATGGGGACATATATTTCCTTTGGCATCTTTTGAAAATTTCTTTCAGACTTCACAGACAAATGCTATGTGACCACCACTTTATTTCCAGAAAAAACAAATGTGCTGACACCACATCTATGAATACAGAGCTATGTGGCTACATTGGGCTCTGCTGGGCTTTACTGGAACTTCACTGGATTAAATTTTTTTCATAATTGAATTTCCTTTTTTTTTTTTTTTTTTTCTCTATGCTGTTCATCTTAGAACAGGACCATAACTGTTAGCCTACAGGTGTTTTAAGAACTTGAATATACGAAAATTAGCATTAGTAATGATATTACAGTGTCTTTATTTCTCTGTAACCCCATTACCCATGTGAAGAGACACTGGCACCGTACAGAGGGGGATTTGCACGGTAATTAAAGAAACAGAAATCACTATTAATTGAAAGAAGGCTAATATTGTGGTAAAGGCTGATGTGTGGATAGCCTGGACTACAGAACCAATGCAGAAAGATGGCTTTGTAAAATTCCTTCTGGCAGGGAGTGGGAATGAGAGAGAGTGACTGAAAGGGAAGAGCAAACAGGAATTTAAAGCTGCTGTTTAAACCTAAGAACAAGACTGGCACAAAAGTAAACGGGTACAAATAGCCAGGAAGACAGGAATGTGATTTTAGACCAGTTTTGTAATAGGGTAGGTAAATGATAAAACTAAGGTGAGCCTTATTGAGCTTTATCAAAAAAGTATGATATCCCAGAGTTCAAAAGAATTGAACCTGATTACCCTGTATGTCCTCACATGCCCTGAAGAATCAAGATTATCTGAGTGTCTCTCCTATGACATGCCAATAGAAAACTTAAATACTGATGGTCTGTATACGAATTGTCTATATACCGATTTAAGTATACTTTCAGATCTATAAATAACAAGTGTATGTGAAGCATTAGAGTAGAGGTTTTCTAATAGGATTTGCTCCTTGAGCAGTTGGATCCTGCCTAGTCATAAGGCAGTACAACATACAGTACAAGAGCAACACACTGTGTGATAATACATGCAGATGAAACAACAGTATTTGTAAAAAAAGGCACATGTGAGCATCACAAGGAGCACGACTTAACTGAAGCTTGGTACTAAAACCTTCTCGGATGCTGAATTAGCATTATTTACAGATATACATAACACTTTTATATCTGTTGCGTCCTCCTTATTAACTTATTGTCTATCACTTGACAGATGGTTAAGTTTTGCTAATGTTTGATTTCCAAGTGCACAATATGAACAAAAGTAATTTGAGAAGATAGCAGCTGAATTTTAGTCTAGTGAAAGAACTCTAGCAGTCAGCACAAAGAAGTTTTGCTACTGAAGTATCGTTATATCGAATATATCAAATATATATATTCCCTTCCTACATGACAGCACAGATGATAATAAAATAAGAAAGAAGATAATGAGAAAAAGCGTCTTAGTCTAAAGAAACCTCACAAATATATAATCACATAACACAATAATACAGGAAAAGCCAAACTGGGTCACTGCACTTGGAAGGATACAGGAGAGTAGTACTAATGCACATTTATAAATGGTGGAAAAAGACAGCTGTTCCAATAAATCCTAAATGCTCTCTCCTCCTCCTGGCTCCTTCGGGAATCCATTGCTCCACCAGAACACCTAAAGCACTTTACAAACTGAGCAAAGTAAATATAAAAATCTATCAGAACTAAAAATAGGGTGACCACTGAGCTCTGAAAAGGAGACTAACGTGAACTATAATAACCTATCTCTTCATAATTTTACAACAATGTCTCTTTTATATGAACATC
Organism: Florisuga fusca; assembly: GCA_038090715.1. Classification (NCBI taxonomy): domain Eukaryota; kingdom Metazoa; phylum Chordata; class Aves; order Apodiformes; family Trochilidae; genus Florisuga; species Florisuga fusca. The sequence goes on along the minus strand of JAAWXA010000004.1, from coordinate 15,491,492 downwards.
GAATGAAAACTCATTGACTGTTGCACACTGCTGCTGAGTTAAAGGGGACTGAGGTCAAATTGTTAAGGAAGAAAAGAAGAAGGAAAAAAATCCTAAAATAAACCAGTGCAGTCCAGAACCCAGGAGAAATAAAGCAATCCTACTTAAAATCAAGGGTGAGTGCTTGTTCTGGTGATGTCAACACTATAATTTCTTAAGAGTTTGTTGGGGTTTTTTTTGTTTTTTTTGTTTTGTCTTAAAAATCAAACAAACACAGAAATAAAAACTATGAGAATATGAGCTTTTATTTTCAAACAAAAATTTATATTTTTTATTGCTTTAAATAAAAGTTTGAAATAGAGGAAGTATAAATCCTAGAAGCCCAAAACAAAGAGCATGAACAATACTATTTAAAATTTTCATAGTTTAAGATCTGTATTATGATAATTACCTTAAAAATTACTAGTTTGTGGTTTTGGGGAAGTATTTTTCTTTAATCCATTCAAAAGAGCCTTCTCAAAAATTTCAGAAATGGAAACAACAACTCTAAAATACTCCTGGAATCATCTGTATCTGATAATCAAGATGGCAAGGAAACTTAAAATCATCTGAATGTTTTTTTCATAAGCTATGAATGTTGGTTCTACAATATCACGCAGGTCTTCACACAAGAAAATACACAAGAAAATGCACTTATACTGTTCAGCATTACCATTAATGATCTGGTTGATGCCACAGAGAACATCCTCAGTAAACCTACAGATTATTCAAAACTGGGAAGAGTGGCTGTTGAAACTTGTTGGTATGCTTCTATTCAGGGGGACCTCAACAGAGAAAGGTGTCAACAAGAGCTTCATGAAGCTCAGCAAAGGGAAATGACAAGTCCTGACCTTGGGGAAGAATATCTCCAGGTTCCTGTATATGCCCCGACTGGAAAGCAGCTTGGCAGAGAAAGCCCTTGGTGTCCCTGTAGACACCAGGTTGGACATGAGTAAAGTGTGCCCCTGCAGAAGAGAAGGTTAATGGTGTCCTGGGCTGCATAAGGCAGAGCAACCTCAACAGCAACTTGAAGGAGAGGACTCTTCTCTACTCGGCACTGGCAGGACACATCTGGAGAGTTAGATCCCGTACCGGCCTCAGAACAAGGAACCTGGACATACTAGGGGGAGTTCAGCAAACGGATACAGGGATTGGAGCATCTCACATACAAGTAGAGAGGGCTGCCCAGCAAGGAGAAAAGAAGGCTGAGGAGGGATCATAAATAGCTGATGGAAGGAGTAAAGATGATGGAGCCAGACTCCTCTCAGTGATGCACAATGGCAGAGCAAGAGTCAATGACCACAAACTGAAACATAGAAAATTTTATTTAAGCACCACTTTTTTTACTATACACGTAATTCAGCACTGGAGCAGGTTGCCCAGAAAGGCTGTGGAGATGCCTGGAAATATGAAAAACTCAACTGGATGTGGCCTTGAGCAATCTGCTCTCCCACACCCCACTATGAGCAGAGGATTGGACCGTCACCAGAGGGTCCCATCTCCAGAGATGCCTTCCTTCCTCAGCCAGTCTGTGAAACTGTGACTCTGTGCTGTAATGAGCAAGCTATACAACTCTTAAACTTCTTTTCCAGGACAAATTGCATCTCTAAATTGCAACCTCTTCTTCATGCTTCCCTCTCATTAAACTTGTCACCGTGACAGATGTTTTTATGTTGCTGACAACAAATTTCTACTAATCTAACACAGACACTATTGCTTAAGTCTGGATAACCAATTCTGCTTAACAGTGGTAGCCTGCTCTCCATCATAAAAATTAATTTTGATGACTTAATATCCAGAACAATTGCTTGGTGTTTTAATGTTTTGATGCTACATACACAGTAGTCACTGGCAATGTATGTGCACATGGTAAAAGGAAAGCTCAGGTTATGCACCAGGGGGGACTTATATGCCAGGTTAGTCACTGATCTCTCTCAACAGACTTAGTTGCCAATGTACTATGAACACACATTGAGTTATTATTGTCCCTCTAATGAGTCATAAGAAAAGACTTTGGAACAATAAAACCTATATATTTTCAGAAAACTTGTTGAATATCTAAACAATTAAAAATAATTTTCAATTCATTCACAGCTAGAAATAATATACATATTTATATATGCACATATAAAAATATATACATGAAAAATACATCCAAGCTACGGCAAACTTCTGGAAATGAAATTGGGAATTTGAGATCCTCAGTAGGTGGAAGAGTTGAAAGAGAGTTTTAATGTAACATCACATTCCTGGTTTGTTTTGTTGTGGTTTTTTTTTCCCCAACTGAATACAGTATGATTAAGAAGCACTTTAAACCAGGTGTGTTTTTATCCATCTGACTGATGTGGGCAGCCAGGATGCTACTCTTGAAATCAGAACTGTTATTCCCAGAGGAGAACTCAGTTTGGTCTGAGTAGAGACTTCATGCTTACTTCGACAAGAGCAAGGTGGGTTGCTCAAGTGGACACAGTCCAAGTCTCAGATTATTGAAAGTCATCTTGTGTGTGTGCCTGTTAAAATAAAATCACCTTGTTCAACATCTGGAAACATCTGTTGCAAGTGAACAAGTAAGGTTTGGATGTCTGGCTTCTGCAACAAGCTCTAAAAATTGAGAAAAGGACAACCTAGCCACTGTATATGAGGCAAACATAGAGACAACTTGTGAGAAATCCAGGTTAGTCAGGACATGATGATTCCAACTAGTATGAAGCTTTTCATAAGATTACCTGATTGAAGAACTGCTCACAGCTTGTCAGAACTTCAGAGCTCTGTAATAGAATTGAAATGAATATGTAGCAGCTTTCATTACACAGAAGCAAAAAATAATTGACATCGACCACCTGCTGAGAGAACATCAGTACTAATGTAATGAACTTCAATTTGTAGAAGACAAAAATTGCTTTGTCACAGTGATGAACAGACGCTACTACAAACTTGACTTCGAAAAGTGCAACGAGGAGCTGCAGCCCTTGAAGAGAGCATAGAAAGGAAATTATGCTCCATGGTAGTCTCACAGAGATAGTCACCTCAGCAGCTAGGGTCTGTATGCCTCCTTATATGCCTAAATATGCTATTTGGAATATCCATGAATGCATATTCTAAATATGTTATGCATGAACGCATGAGTACACGGACATATCCATACCAATGCATACACTCGTGTGAATATATTGGTATATTGACACAAAAAATTCTGTAGCCACAGAATATATTCACCCAAGAGGGAAAGCTGGAAAGCACAATGAACAATCATGAAGAATCATCAAAAAGAGCTCATAGCTCCCAGAAAATCTTTTAAAAAGAAAGAAAATATACATGAAAATATAAGAATTTTCAAAATATGGAGGATTTCAGTAACAAATATAAAAAGAGAAAATTTTCATCAATGTTTGAAAAACTTGGTCTGCCATAATAAAGAATGGAAGAATCATGAGGATGAGTGCATTGTGTATAGTTCCTGAGAACCACCAAGCAAATGTAAAACTAGCAAAACTAAAACTCATTCTGTGGAAGACATTGAGAGAAATTACTCCAGAGAATAAAAGGTCACTGCACTACTTAAAAGTCAGTTATTTCTTAAAGCAATGACGATGAGAAGAAAGTATCTCAATATCTGTGAACACAGGTCTGAATTCTTTAGAACTGTAGATGATGGTGATGAAAAAAAATCTATGTCACAGGAGCACTTCCTGTAAAGCCAATAAGGATTTGACCCACTGAAGCTGAAAATGTCTTACTGGCAATGAACCCGTAGAATTCTACTTCCTAAGAAGTCAGAGATTTTATAAAACCATGGATTACAATATGTGTTCTTAAGAGTGTATTGTCAAAAATGCAACCCTGCAGTTCTGACTGTGGGCTCGAATGCTGCTAAGAGCCACCGGCATTCTGTTGAACTCATCTGAAAAAGACCAGGACTAAAGCAGCATGAAAATTTTTACTTTTCTCTTATTATATATCAGTAGTTTTTTCCTTCTTTTAACATGCATTTCTTACTTGACCAACACTGATTACTCTTATCTATGCATTAAAGAACATCACATCAGTGAAACCCTTTTTTTACAGGAATTTCATATAGACAGACATGTTCTGTCCTTGCACATATGCAGATAAGAGAGAATTTGGATGCAGAGGGGTTGGATCTTGATGTTTAAGGTGCCTTACAACCCAAACCATTCTATGATTCTATGATTAAAATTTATAGGCAGTTAGATGAGGTGACATAATGGTCTTTTCTAGACCTAACTCTGTAAGAACATGAATGCTAAAAAACAATTAGCAAAGTCAACATAGGAGTCAAGATTGTTTCAAACACTTTGCACCTGATTCCTAGTAGCACATCCAGAAGCATGCAAGGCAAGCTATTGATATAAAATCATTAAGAATTATTCAAAATAATAACAGCTGGCTAATGGAGAGTATGACTACACCTGAAAAATATAGTAATATGGTTGCCCCTTGCTTCTTTCTTACACTAGTGTGATTCAACTTTAAACAATTATAATTATTCTTAGGAATTTTCTGCATGGTTTGAGGGACAGTTCCCTATCATTGGTAATTACCAGATAGCTAAATAATAACAGGTGGTATGGTTATAGAATTAAGTTCTGAACTTTAATGAGACATTCATGATGTACCCTTGGTACATCAACTACTGAAATGTTAAGTGCCAGGAAAACAACTAAGAAAACCAAAATCTTCAGTCACAAGATAGTTTTGGCAAAACCTGACACTGTTCTGAAGCACAGCATTTTCCCTTACTGATCAAAAAACCAAACATGAAAGTCAAGGAAATTCTTCCAGCTCTTTGTATAAGAATTTGTCCAAAATTGTGACAGACATGCAGCAGACTTTTCTGTTTTATGATATGGTCATGGCTATGACTGATAATCTAGGCTAATATTAGAAGATACAGGTGCAAAATTGGGGTTGGTTTTGTTTTTGTTTTGTGTTTTTCAATGTAATCTGTGGGTAGAATTAAAGAAAACAGACTTATTCCATTGCCTCTAGACTTCAAAACAATCCCAAAATGTTTATTGGGAAATTTCCTCTTTCAGTCAGGTGTTCTCAGCTTGGTATATTTTTCTCTTGGAATAAAAGCTCATTTTTAAAATTAGAAACACCATACAGCTTTAATCAGATAATTCAAACTTCACATTTTCCTTATTGTTTTTCTGGTCTACGTTTTAAAATAATGCGGTGCTTATAAAAGTTGCCTGATTCATTGCTTTGGAGATTGTGTCCTAAGGCATGCTGCAATGTGCTCGTTATCCTGTTTGTGTTAATTCAAGACATGCCATTCCTGTTTTAACAAGCAGCAGTATATACTTATTTAAAAATCCATCCATACAATCTCTTTGTTATAGGCAGTGAAATTATGATCTTTACAGAATCCTATGTTTTCTGAAAGTCTGCATCCCTGGTTTTCAAAATATTTATAGAATAGTTTCTATATATTTATAAATTTTATTTTATTTTATTTTTTTACGTTCAAAAGTAATTGTAGTCCATCTTCCTAGTAACCTGGATGGCCTCTTCCTGGCTTTGATTCATCTGATTACCAATTTCCAGGGAAATTTGTATTTCATTTTATCCTAGTAAAGACTGACTGATGCTCTGTAGTCAACCCTGTGAACCCAGAATTATGCTGCTGTAGCAGAAAGGGCCACTTCTGATTTTCCAGGTGGCCTGTAGCTTTCCAATTCTCTTTACCAGCTCCAACCTAGCAGTCCAAAAAACAACTAAAAATACACTGCCAAAAGGAGTGATTAAGTTAAAAAATCGTTTATAGAATTCCAATCTAATGGATTTATTGATGGTAACATGAGAAAGTAATGGGTTAAGAAACTGTAATGCCTTCCTCTTCTCTTACCCATGCTGAATGGGTATTATATATACTAGATAGTGTGTATATATATATAGCATGCACACTATATATATATATATGCATATACTATACAAATATATATGTAATTATACCATATATATTATATATATATAGACTATATATACTTCTAAATTGACTGTTATATTCTCTACTCATAATTAACAGTGCAACTAATGCCATGGTATAGCAAGCTTTGCCTTACATTTAGCTTTAAACACCTTGATCTTTTGCTGGGCAGTTGAGGGCATCAGCATGGCCAGGGCAAAGCAAACTTCACTTTGGAAGCTTTGGTCAACTCAAAAATCAGCTTTCATGATGGCTGTTGACTATTGCTTTGCAGACTGATTTTTTTTTGTCTGATTACTGGCATGGCACTGAGGTAGAGTGCCAGAAGATTTGATGATTCCAAGTACTATTTATAGGACTCATACAAAACCAAAAAATGTTTTTCATCATCACAAAGCTAACAGCAGGAGAAAATGGACTATTAAGCAGAGAAATGCATGGATGAAATATGAATTTGAAGGTTAGGTTTGAACACTCTCAGTTCTGTCAGTGCAGCAGTTTCAAGCACAAGAATTTTTGATATTTAATACTTGTAAGTACCTGCTGCTAATTGTCTAATAAAAGTCACTGATTAGCGTGTCATGAAGGAAAAGATTAAATGTAATTTTTTTGAATCCTCACTTCCTACATAATTTCAGCATTGAGATTACAATTTTCCTTTCTAAAGTTCAATTTATGGCTCAGAATGAGAACTGTGTGAACGCATTTGTATCTACTGTCTATTTGAAAGTAATTGGTAACCTGCTATGTTGTAATTCAGCATTCAAAACCTCAATAGACACTGAAATATTTTTTGTTATTACTGTTAGGGTTTTATTAGTGGTAGCTGAAGGAATATGTGCACAGTTAACTTGCTTGGCACAAACAAGGAAGAAACTGCAGATGATGATTTATTTTTGAAACAGTTGGGAAGCTTACTTATTCAAGAACTCTCAAAAATATAACAAATAAGAGATAATTACTTAACTATGTACTCATGGTAAATGACTTCTGGGAAATGAGTATGAGCAACTCACACCAAAGATACACACTCCTTATTTTCATAATTCAGTCTGCAAGTTTTTCCATGTCAAACAAATACATTCAAATAGCAGGACAGAATTTCCACATTGGAGGGTGGGCACTATTCTTTTCATCCTGGTCATTGGGGTGTTTAAAAAAACCCACCTTCACCAAACAGAAATGTACACAGGATAAATACAAACTCCTACTTCCTTATCACAGCTACTCCCACTTCAAAAAATTAATTGGGACCTGACAGGTATGGTTTATCCCTCAGTTCATGAACCCTCCACCTCCGCCAGGCTGCTGGGAATGGGCATTGCTGCTGCTGGGGTAGAGGAGGCAGGGTAGGCTCCACTCTCCTCTCCAGTTACAGGACAGATCATACATGAGACAAAGACAGCTAATTACAAGCGAATGATAATCAGATGATTTGAACTTCTGGAAAAAAACCCAAGGTTTTTTTAATAATGTTATGAAGAGGGTCCTATGGAATCAAAAGCAAATTTTAGACTGATGATTTATCATAAGAAATAATGCTTTTTCATACACATTAATAAATCATTATATACCTTACTAAATCTTTAGAATTATCTTAAAAGGAAGATAATCAAATTTTACAAATATTCCAAATAATTAATTAAATTATCCCCAAATTAAGAGAGCCATTTCTGGAAATACCTGTCTTCCAATGCTGATGTTTTCATCTTAACTGAAATAGGCAAGCCTTGCCACCTTTAGTTACGTTTATTACTTTCAACTATATTAAAGTGAACACAAATAATGTCACCTTTGAGAGAAGGATAGGCGAAAATTCTAATGATGATACATTACATTCACATTAAATTATTTTTTTATGCTAATACAGAAATTATCTCTAGTAACTTAGAAAAACTGTAGCATGAAAAACTATCATTGCTGGAGATAGTATTTTTTTCATCATCTAATATTTTGAAGGACATTTTACAAGGACCACAATGTATTTCAGAGTTACTTATTAAAAAATCCTGTAATAATTTCTTTGGTTTAAAGACTTTATTTAGGCAAATGCTATTTCTTGTCCTTAACAAGTGCAACAACCTGCTTTAGTGACTTGTGTTAGTCAAGCAGTTATATTTGATAGAATTAAGGTCATGATATTTTGATGTAAAGCAGCCAGGCATTTATTTCCCTCCAAATTTACTGTTGTAAAAGAAAGTCATATCTTTTTATTTTTTTTCTTTTTAAGTTTCCCTGTGTGCCTTTTTTCTAGAAAGTCTTTGTATACCCTGGATTTTGAAAAAAATTGTTTATTTTACTTTATTAACTCTTCATATTTTTATCACTCTAACAAAGAGAGGAAATGAATTGACCCTAAGCCTTTCCAGAATTCTTGAGCTGCTTCATTTAGTACATGGTTTAATTATGTTTGGGAATAAATTCTGTGTATAAAACAACAACAACAACAAAAGCAGAGGCTATGTTACAAGCAAGTATATAACTTTCTAATACTGATTCTGTGATTTTTTAAGTCCATGCACAAAAAGACCAAAATAAAAATTCTCCTTAAATACCCAAGGATGCAAAGCTAATTTGTAGAAACAAAGAACAACCACTAGAAATACAGCAAAATATCTGCAAGTTGCATAGCCAATCCACAACGATATTGGAGATGCCCCCTGAATTCTGCATGAAACACATACCAAATAAAATATCCGCCACAAGCCCCCACTAATGCATTACCCATTTTTCACAAGAGTTTTCAGGCTTAAGGACAGTACCAAGAGTTTCTTCTTCCTTCACTTCAGTGTTTATGGCACACTGCAGAGAACAAAACCCTCCTAGGGAACTTGAACCTTCGGCTGGACCATAATCCAAAGAAGTAAGACAAGAGAAAAGGTTCCTTTCGCTTTTTTCTTTTTCAACTTTTTGGACCAAATAGACAAGAATTAGTTTCTTTTTCTGTAAAAGATTCTTCTTAGGACTCCCTGGTACCCAAGATGCAGCATCACAACACAATCCTCCAAGATTAGTTTTATTAATAACGCCTTTATTCATGTGAGAGCTCAACAGTTAGATGTGAGATCTCAGAGGTAGATGAGGAGAAAGAAAAAAGATTGAATGAGAAAACGAAACAAAAAAATAGGTGTTTCTTTCATCTGCAATCTTTGTTACCTTTCAACACTTATTTACGTATTCTTTACAGTTCTTCATGTATTCTCTATGACTGAATTTTTCATTCCTGAATGTTGTATTCCTCCAGTGCCCTCTCTTTTTCTATCTTCTTTTTCTCTGTCTCTTATTTCTTGGTTTGTCATTAACCTTAAAGCCTCCTTTAAGACCAACTCCTTTCCACATGTCAGCTCCCCTGTCATTGCTGAATTATCAAATAATAATTTGATAGCAAAAGAGAATGGAGAAGCAACAAATGCCACCCAATATAGCACTGGCAAGGATGGATGATACTTTTTTGTTCTTAAATGCACAAAAACAACCTCAAACAACCAGAAAGAATCAAAGAAACAATTCTCCCAAGCTACAGATAAAGCTAAGTTAATATTAAGAGCTGTATGTAGCAAAACAATTTTCTTCTTTGTTTAGCTCTAAATGTGTTTTCAACCTGATGTTGCTCTTTTCAACTTAATGTCACCCCACATGCTTGAGGCCCAACTGGTTTATTTATGTTCAGTGTTTCAAAATTTGATTATCAGGATTATTTAAAGGTTAAACCTGTGTTTGCTGCTATGCCCTTTTTTTTTTTTTTTTTTTTTTGTTTGAATCATTACATTCAGAAAGTGCTAGTTGTTTCTAAAAATGTGAGTGGTAAAAAGTTTGTCCTTAGTTTTTTGCCTTAGATTACAAGCATCAGGCAAAAATATTAATATCTCCCTCCTAATATGAGGCATTCACTCTTCCACTCTGTGCCATTAACTGTTAAAATAGTTTTTGCAACTTGATGTGTGCTGGTTTCATGAAAAAGGTTTGATTGGCTGAGAAAATAATTTTATTGCTCTTTTGAACAAAATTATACTGTTAGTACAGGGAAGAAGAGTGTTTTCAGACCCATTCCCTGTAAAATATTCTCCATTCGTTTTTTGCTTCAGTAAGATAACATGTTCATTTAAGGCATGACTTTTCTATGTTACCCTTTTTATAAGATGTAGGTTATATATATATATGTATATATACATATTTGTATGTATATATAAAAATGAAAAAGCAAAACAAAACACTGACTTTCTCATGAGAGTTTTAAAAAGTAAAGGTTGTAATGAAATTTATAGTTTTGCCCAAACTATGGTTCACACAGTGGAGAATGCTGAGATACTATATTGTCAAAGAATAACCAGGGATTATTTCGGTGATCCTTCCATTTATTTGGACAACAGGTTTTTTTGTGCTTGGCCAAGTAGTTGTTTAGTTACCTATTTCTATGTTTATCTGTAAGACTTTTTTAGAACATAATGCACTGTGGAATTTGGTGAGATGCTGAGGACTGTGATTTTTGCATCTTTCCCCACATATTGAGGAAATCATAATTGTACCCTTACATAAGGTATGCAGCCCAGGTTCTTTTTTTATAAATAATTACTATTTTAGTAGATGTCAAAAATACTACACAGTCAAATATGAACTTGTTATTCCTCTCTATTTTGAGTGCCAGGAAATATAATTCTGCAATGCTTAGCAACTCTACTGCAGTTTCATGTAGATGACACATTAATACGTATTGTGAGGATCAAGCTTAATAATAAAGGTAGTGTCTCCTCCAGAGCATGGAAAGAAGTAAATCTGGAAATGAAATGGCATTATTCCTCACTCACTCTGTGCCCAGGAAAGTCTCCTTCTAGACCTGAGTCATGCTTTCATGCATACCACACAGGCGTGAAACTAGATGATCTTTAAGGTCCCTTCCAACCCTAGCCATTCTATAACTCCATTATTCTATGATTCTATGGATCTATGATTCTACGATTATTTGTTACCACACTCTGTTACATTACATTTAATATCTCGACTAAAATTCTTCTGCATGGTGTGTTTGGTTTTACAGATCAAAAAAAAACCATTTTGTTTCACAGAAATACAATCCAACAACTTTTCTAAGCTAGATAGAATCAATGCTATTTTTCTTGCTTATGCACTATATAGATTTTTCAGATACATACAGATCCAAATGACATTCCTCTATCAAAATCGTAATCATGAGGATTCCTGCACTTTTTTATTGACTTACAATATCCTTGCCAGTGAATCCTACGCTTTAGGAGACAAAATGTCATCCAAGTACATTAGAGAATAAATCATACCAGCCTGCCCTTCTGAAAAATAGATGGCAAGTCAGTGGATTTAACAATACATTGATTAAAATGTCCTCCTGATGGAAAAGGCGTAATGTAATATATCACAAAAACACACCAATTTTTTCCATATACCCTGATAGCTCAGGCAATGTTCGGTTTCTATCATAGTTTTGTGCTAGGTTGTTTTTGGTTTTTTTTTGCAGGCAATAGGTGTCAAGAAAATCCAGTGCTGAAAATGATCTGTAAACTACGTTCATTCCTTTTAACCCTCATTTTGTGGTCCTTCTAAAGTTGGAAAACATTTTCATTATACTTAAGGGATAATGGAGAGAGAGTACAAAAAAGTTCAAAATTTTTAAACACTATTTACATTTCTAATGTAACCAAGGAAAGGAAGTCTTATATTTTTACATCATGCCTAAATATGATAAACTGAAACAAACAAGATTTCAAATGGATTTAAGTTAAAAATACTTCCTGTAAGGATAATGAATGACCAGATCAAGGTGTCCTGAGATATTGAGCAATAGCCATCCTTGGAGGCTTCCAGGACCTGATGCAACAAAGCACTGAGTGACCTGTCAGATTTGCCATTGCTTTTTGCTCCTGGTCGAGCAAAATTTGTGCTAAAGACTTCTGTTGTTACTTCCCTCTCAAGTGATCATATTATTTGTCCATGAATTAAGGAATTCAGATCATTATTTGTATCATCATACAGCAACCAGTGAGTAGCTCAGCATGACAACAAGGATGAGCTTCTGTAAATTTGGACTGCAGGAAAGTAAGCTTTTACCAATAACAACACTTTAACATTTATGTCATTCTGCACTCGTAAATTCTTGTTCCATTTTCCTAATGCTTTGACCCCAGCCTCACCTCCACCAGTAAATTTAGTATGACATTGGGGATGCTTACTATATGAACCAGAAGATTATTTGTCTGCTTAATTGTGAGTTAAAAAATTTATACACACCCTTTAAAAACTCTTTAAAAAAAACAAATCAAAATAAAAATAGAAATAAGTTAGGTACTTATCTATTATGATGACTTTTGTACTGATTCGAAATAAATTCTTAAGGTTCCTGAGATCAGAAGGTCATATTTTTTCAGATTTAAATGACTGAAACACATTTGGATAAGGAGCTGTTTTCCTAAGTACTTAATGATAACACCTAATGGGATTTATTTTCTCACCCTATTTCAGTTCTTCTGAAAAAGACATATTATTCTGAAGCAGCAGATTGTTACACAGTCATCATCTATGTCTTAATATCACAAAACAAAAAGATGAATCTGAAGGGTGGGGTTCATTTGTTTGAGCACAGATTAGGCATGTCTCACACTGTTCAGATTTCTGTAGGTATCTGGCAGACACAGCTCTGTAGCAGGAGTACCTGACCTGGGCAAGCAACTGGAGACCAGAAAAAGCACTACACTGCCTAACATAATGACAGTGATTATGTTAAGGCAAAATAATTGCTTCCTAATAGCACTTATGCAAGAGTAACTCATTAAATATGTTGGGAAATAGTGGAAAGTAAGTTGACAGACTTTATCTATGGCTTCACAACAATTTTATTTTAATCACAGGGTAAAAAAAGTCTGTTACACAGCATTATGTAACACTCCACAATAGCCCCAAGATACTATTACATTTAATTGTGTCTTTTAGCAGAGATTTTGGGGTTTTTTTACAACATTTTGCACACAAAAATATAACCAACAAGTGCGATGATGTGGGTTCATCCAATGGATAATACATTAAGTTTCATATTTTCTGAGATGGAAGATACAGCAAAGTGCTCTTTAATTAATAATTACTTCCATACTTCATGGGCTACAAGCATATGAACAGCAAGGTAGGATTTTCTCTGTAGCAGCGTTTTGAGACAGGCCACATTTTTTCCAGCATGCACTATCACAGAACATAGTATTTTAGCTACTTGACATCATCTTCATGAGTTTTATATGTCACATATTTATGTGAGCCCACCCCCCAGGATAGAACATCACATAAAATGGAATATTATATCCCATTCCAAAAGTGCACAGGGACACAGAGTGAGGTTCATCTCCCATTCGAGTAAGTCATTGAGGTTTGAGCTTTCTTTTGTAATGAAAGAGATGGAGAAACCAGTCAGTGCCCCTGCTGACCTTTGTATCCCTGAGTGGCAAGAGCCTTCTTTTAGAGGTGTCTTCTATTCCAGTGAACATCAGGTATCTGCGTCGTATTTCTAGATGATTAAACCTGGCCAAATGAATTTACCCAGACCTTCCATACCACAAGGAAGACATCACAAAACTGGCTTCTAGACTTTGTTTTGAAGCATAAATAAAATATCTAACACAGTAAAACCTGGTGGCAAACAAATTTGTATTTGAGTATGTCTGGGTTGCCCAGTATTTTTTCCTTTTTTGTTTGCTTGAGTTTTTTTGTAGTCCCTACCTTGAATTGTTTTCTGTGGTTGACACAACTGGAATATACTGCAGATTCATTACTTTCCATTCTTTCAACTAATGAGGAGTACTGAAGGTGACAGGGAAAAAGAAAGAAATTCCATGAAATTGGGCCAATTTCACACAGGGTACACACTCTTCACATACCCATCACTGAGATATGTGCGTGAATCTTTTTCTGATATTCAGGAACATAGAAAATGAAAAATTAATTTCAGAAAATGAAGTCAACAATGTCTCGCAAAATTATCTGTGCCTTCCAACTAAGACTTCACTGCTCAAATCAATTAATCTTGGGCCTCCTGTTTCCAAGAGATCTATCATAGCTTATTTACTATTTCACACGCTATAAAATCACATTTCTATAAAACCTAGAAAAACATTTCATGTTAGAAATGCAAATGCTTTTCATGATGCACAATAATGCAAATTTTGAAGTAATTTCTGTTTATTGTTTCATGAACCACCAACAAATAATAAAGTTGTCTCAGGGAAAGTAGATTGCTGCTGCCTGCAAGGAAGGTTCAGCTGAATTAAATTATACGGGCTTAACAAATAAAACGGTAACTATGTCCTTCCAAAGATAAAATAAAATCTCAACAAACTGAAGAAAACATTGCTATCCAGATTCTGAAATGTTTTAATTATCCTCTAAGGAAATAAAATTTATTTAAATTACATTATACACTTCAATTTTTTTGGTGGTGGTAGTGGTCATAGTGATGGTGATTTTACTACCAAAGCAATATGCTTTGTCTTCTAAAGGCTGATTTTTACATTAGATTCTGTGAACAGAAGGAATATTGATTTTTTCAGTGTTGTACTTTTGTACTGTATTTTAATTGATTTCACTTTCCTTCAAATAAATAAACTGCATTAATCTTAAGTTTAATCTGTATGCAAATCTCTCATCATTTGTTTAGATGTCAGAAGCTCTATTTATGTTGACATTGAGGTCTGGCTTTTAATTTTTTGTGCTGTTAAAGCTACAACTTTCTACAAGTTCCCAAGTACTCCTAACAAGAAACTGGCCTTGAAAAATATAACCCCCTCAATATTAATGTTCATTTAACATTAATGTTCAAAAGAATGAGGTCACAGTCTTTCGATGAACATCTAATCTGAAAAAAAAATTTAATCATTACTTGTTTGAATGTCAACTCATGCCTTTGAATCTGCATCTTTTATTCAAGCTTGAGAATAAAATAAAAGGGAAAAATGTGCTAATATTTTAACCACAACATAATTACATTAGCATAGGATGAAGCCAAATTTCTGTAATACAGAACTAATTTTCCCATTACTCCACCTACCTAATATAATTGATCCGATGTAGTTATTGGGTAAGTTCATGTAAGATGCTACACCTTTAAACATAACACATATTTAGGCACAAGTCTGTGGCTTTAGGAAGGAAGCTATAGCTTATTAATTAAGTAATTTATTAATTGACAATTCCCCATTTTTTGAAATGTCTTTTTTATTGAGATGACTGGTCCTTTAAGTTAGAGACATGCCATATACCACACCACATTTTCAGGGTGAACAATGAGAATGTGTTGAGATGTTAATATTCTAGCTCACCCTGGTGACAAACTCAATTCTAAAAGTACTCAAATATATTAGTGTGCAGATTCAAAGAAAAACGTCTAACTCTTGTGCTGCCTCTGGCAGACACTGGAACAACTTTTCTGAGGTGACAAGAGATGTATATCCTCCTACCATATTCTGAACTTCAGCAAATACTCCTTTCTACCAGCAAATCCTCCTTTATGTAGACACTTCAATAACCAGAAAATATTTCTGTGTTTGTTTTGGGGATGGTAATAACAATTATTTTTTGTCACAGAAGAAATATTATTTGGAAATTCAAATATTTGAACCGGGGGAGGAATGTGAAATTTGGAAGTGATCACAAAATGAGAAGAAGATTTGCAAATTACTCATGCTCCAGAGTCTGCAATATGCATTTGTGACAATGACAAGTGCAAGGGTCCACAGAAACTATTTTAGCAGGAGATCAGTTCCTTACGTTGTTTCAATGCAGTTAGGGATACGAGTTCAAATGTGTCCACTGCAGAAAGCTGGGCAGAACCCGAGACTACTAATGTTGTACTCTTAAATATTTCTTCTGAAAAATTCATTTTGCTAAAGCCAATCTAAAGGGAATTCTGCCTGTTTTATATAAGATAAAAAACATTAGACGTGTTCTACACATATGATCACTTTGCACGCTAATACTTTTCCAGCTGGGTAGCTGCTATAGCAGCGTACTAATTAATCAATTAGCTTTAATTAGCTCAGAGAGAAAACAGGAAACAAAACAGAATAATGAAAAAACAGTTCTTGCAAAATCAAATAGAAGACACAAAACCAGGGGGTTAGCAAAGGATTTTTAGCCTCTTTGTGTGTGCTTGTTGAGGGTATATAAGACTTGATGAAGATGTAGTATTTTTCACTGTAATGGAGTGGTGGAAAGTACATTATTATGCAATTAAAGATGACATTAAAATGTAGGTATAAAGAAATAAAGATTGTTAAAAAATCTTTTACTTTTAAGGGTTTCTCTTCGTAACTACCCATCCATTCTAAACCAGCTCTTTATGCCTGTACTACCTCTTCCTGACCGGATCTAGAGACACTCTTGTAACAGAAAAATAGCTTGTCATTTCTTAGCTGGGATAAAAGACTGTTCTGGTTGCTGCTCAGTAAAACAAAGCAGGAAAGAGAAATCCTGAAAACATCTTACAGAAGAAATTCAAACTCTGCTGGAGTAGGAGAAAAGACTATGACCCTAAAATGATGGACAGCTGTTTGGAAGACAGTTCAATGGAAAAAGAGAAAACAGCACTAAGACTGTACATAGTAACCTAAATACTACTCTTGAAAAACATGATATTCACATTCTTTCATTTCTTCTCATCTCCAGGTAACTTTGTTGAGAATTATTTGTACAAACACACACACATATAAAGTCCTGCAAAAGTGGCTACTGACAAGTGGTAATTTTAATCTTAGATCCCTGAGAGGAAAGGTCCTTGATGACTTCTTCTGCCTTAGATCACTTAAGGTTGGAGTACTGGTGGGTTTTCTTGTACAAAATCATAGTGCTCTGTATAACAGCTGGGAATTATTTTAAGATTTGCTAAAATATTGCTGAAGAAGTGCTAGTGTCCCTGATTTTAGCCACCAAGCTGAGGGAGAATTTTATAAAAATACCAAGCTAATTTGTGTTGTGACAAGCAGAAAGCAGTCTACACCGGAACAGTTTTTGTACATTACTCATAAGAAGGAAAGAAAAGAGGGAAAGTCCACAGTACTGTAGAGAGGATTTCAGATATAAGTGTACAGCTGCAAGCTGTCAGATAGAGTGGAACTGAGAGAGGGGGGATTTTGATAAATGAGAAATTTTCTACCTCAAGAAGCTCTTGGAGAAAGATGACTCTGCAGTTCTGTTGCCACAAATGGCATATAAGCAATGAAGTCCTGTGGCAGCTCATACATGCTGATGACAAAGATAATTTAATGCTTCAGAAATATCAGTACCTATATTTGGCCTGCAGTCCAAAAAAGATTTTGAGTAATTATTTTAAAATCAAGCATGTGCTCGATCTGATCCTTTCATTTTTTTTTTTTCTTTCCACACTGTGTATGTTCCTAAACAATTTACACTTCAGGAATATTTTTAAAGATTTAATATAAACATAGTAGATATTATAACTTTAATTGGTTATGTACAATCTAATGCTGAAATTTAAAGTTATAGCACGGCAAGCTGAAATTTCTCAGTTTAATTCATATAATATATCTTCATTAGTTCTCTATGGACAAGGACCCAACTTTCCCAAATCCGAGCACTCATATGACACATACTGCTGAATAAGTCTGGTACAGATGCGTGAGCTTTTCAGGATAAAGTTCAAATATTCAGGCTTATTTCTCATTGCATTTGGCCTACACAGCCTCCTTATAAACTACTCAAACCTAAATGTTAATGATCTTTCTCTACTGCACGGTCAGTTACTGCAGGGTTTTAGTCTTTTATATTTATATAAATATATATATATATATACACACACACACATATCTATATATTCTACTCAGTGCTCACTAGATCCTGGATAATGACAATCTTCATGCTAAGATCCTTATATTTATAAGAGACAGAAGTGAAACAGCCCACATACACATCTTTAATATGTTTCTGCAACTGTATATTTGTATATATTTAATTATTTTGCCTTTTTTATCATTACTGTTTCATTAAATCTGTGTAGTTTAGTTTCCAATGCATAAGATTCCCTTCCTTATTCTCTCTCCTTTCTTTATCAGGGAGGGGGATTAATAGAGAGCATCTGTCATTTGGTTAATTGCCAGCCCAGCGTTAAACGGTGACACAGGGGAAAGATGTCATTCCAGATATAGAATCTTCCAGAATAAATCTGTGCTTCCAATAATTTTTATATATTTTTAGAAATTGAAATTTAATAACTTCTATCCATCTAAGTTTGCAAGAAATGACAGAATTTTTATTGTAACAACATAATTTTAAAGTAATGATCAGGTTTTTAATCCACAATATGCTGAAGAAGTGGTCAAGGAGGACTTAGTCTTACAGTTTCTTCATATGACACGAGAGACCTATTTTGAGAGAGTGCTGCTGAGCACTTGATTACCTGAGAATCATTAGATAGTTATAATACTCTACCTTGTAACCATGTAAACCACTGAATAGAGTCCTTCAATGGATTTGAGAAAATCTGCAACTCTACAATTGTGATTTGCAGAATGAGAATAACTGGGGGTAAAAAAAAAATTACAATAGCTCAAAGTACCTGTTTCCAAGAAAGAGGCCAAAGAAGGCTTCCTGTTTCATGCTAACATGATGGTAAGAAGCATGTATTATTTTAACTCCACTGTCTGGATTTTGTCATACCTATGGGGATATGGATGATTCCAGATATTGGAAAACACCTGTAGAGCTGGATGAATAACCAGCCACCCTGTAGAAGAGCAGCTAGAAGGGAATTAATAGGAGCAGAGAAGGGAATTAAATTATCAGAAATTATAATAATTTAATTCTGTTTCTAAGAGATTCTTGAACATTACTATTTTCCCTTTTGGATATGATTTGTAACAGCGTAGCTCAGGCTGTGATTCCTCTTTTTAATTTGCTACCTTTTTGTAACCTTCTAATGGCTGAATTTTATAGAATGTCACTGTCATATATTAAGGAATTTAAAAAAAACAACCAAAAAACAAACCATGTTTTAAACTGGCTTACTTTAGGGCTTCACATATATTGATGTAGATGATAAAGATATAGATAAAAGTTATGTATTTTTCTTATTAAAAAATAAAATAAGAAGATTCTTATTAAAAAACAAGAAATTCCTTGTCCTGGCAATATGCAGTGATGTCTTCCCTCTTAGAATGAAATTTCACCATATAATAATGGTTTCTAAACTACGAAGAAAATGGCAGGATTCAGAATAATGAAAGAAGAATGTATGGTTCAAAGAGGAAATGTGCAACTTTTCACAGTGAATTCCTAGACCTAACTGCATCTCTGACATTACAAAATGGTCTGCTTTCAGTCTCTGTATTTATGCTCCACTTAGTTATCACAGTTTAATTTTACACAAATGGAAGAAAAGATATAGAAAGCAATACATAAGAAATATAAAGCTTCTAATTTCAACAGAAAATAAATAGAAGACTCAAAGGATGACTAAAAGAACAACTGTACAAATGAATGGCAGATTTTCTGTGAGTTGTTTACATAATTGTATCAAGGGGCAGCAACGAGCTTATAGGAAGAGCTTCTGGTCTGCAATGTTAGCTAGCAGACAGGTAGAAATAGCACCTAGAGTTACAGTAATGCCTAGAGTTACAGTAATAAAAACAAAGAGGTGGGTTTTTTGTTTTTGTTTTTTTGTTGTTGTTTTTGTTGTTGTTTTAAAGAATACACCTTTAAAAAAAAAAAAACAAACAAAACAAAACAAACAACCCAAACAACCCAAACAAACCCAAAAAACAGGAACCTGCAAGGAGAATTTTCCTAAAAAGAAGTTATCGTGTCATGAGCTATGAAAAAGACTATCCTGTAAAGACCTGATTCTCACACTGATGAGGCCGGTCGGGGATGGTGTAGACACTGGGCTAGAGAGGCCACTGGTCAGGTGGCAAGTTCCGTGTGTGTATGCTCTACAGTGAAGCTGAGAACAGAATGAAAAAGAGATTATTTTTAATTATCCCAAGGAGCAACTCCCTTTAGACAATGTGAAGAGCATCAGCAGAGAAAGCTCTCTCCTTGACTGTTAGTCATGAAAGTGTTTTGGGAATAGAGAGGAGATACTAGAATGGAATGACATCTGCCTGGAAATTTCCAGTAGCTTTATATTAATTGTAATTTGAAAATATTGCAAGAAAAAATAAAACCACTTAAGGAGAACGTTCATACTGCTAGATATTTTTGCTTTTTTTCTCCCTTATTTCTTTTTCACGTTTTACATATGACCTAAATACGAATAGATACTTTCTGAACAGTATTTCAAAAGTACTATAGGTCTTATGAAAGAAGAATGTCTTCATGATTGAAATTTTATTGCATTTTATTTAAAAGGAGTTTATTTGTAAAAAATATATAAAAATCGTGGTTTCACTATTCATGATAATTCTTCTCTAGAGAGTTTTCTACCTTATTTTTAGAGAGTTCATACTGAAAGCCTAATATCTTCTCTATAAGTCATCCAAAATCTTTGTGAAGCTGAGCTATTTTTCAAAATCCAACCAAAGCCCCAGAGACAACTTCTGAACTCCAAAACACCTACTTTCTTATCAATTTTTTTTCTTCTTGGTACAGGTTTGCACCAGTTTTTTCTCTCAGCTTGTTCCTTAGACAACCTACTGTTTGAGAAGGTTTTAGACTAAAATACAGCTCAGAAGAAAATAATGTATATTAAAAATAGCAGGGATTTATCAGACACAAAAGCCCTGCACTCACTTGTATTTTCTTGTATTTACTCTTAGAATCTCCATTGCAAGTCATAGCATACAAACTTACAAAGCACCTTTAACTGATTGATCCCTTACTATGTTTCTCTTAAAGCTATTTCTTACAGACCATAACTAGATCTTTTGCCTTAATACTCACTTGTATCCCACAGGAAAAATCAACAATGATATATTGTTCAAAAGTCATCAGATCTGAGTCTTTATCAGTAGAATAGTGAATTTCTAAATCTAGAGTACCTGACAGAAAAAAAACACGCTATCCTGAAAAGCAAATTAATATGTCACTTGAATTTAATTTGAATGCAGGATTGAAACAATACTGGTTTTACGCAGTGAGTAACAATTTACACTTAAGAGAATTCCAGCATGAGAGAGTTTTCATGTTGTAATTTCTTTTCCATTTGACATTTTGTCTCCTTTGCTTCATTAGTCAAGTTATCAAACATGTTTTTGCTTTGTTGTGCTTTAACTTCTTTGCTCTGATGTATCTTTGCATAATTTTTTCTACTCTGATGGGAGGTAGTAATTGGATTTGTGAGTATTAATAGTCATAAGAGATGTGGGATGGTCACGAAGAAAGTTCCACAGTTATGTGTAGGCCTGGACCTAATGCTGAAGAAATACAGCAGTTTAGCATTTCGTAATTAGTGTCTTTCTGAAAAAAACTCAAAACAGTTTGTAGAAAAACTGTTGGCATCTACAAGACTTTTAAAAATTACTGAGAAATAAAATATTTTTTAAATGTTATCAAGACATTACCAACACAGAAAAATAAAAGAAAAAAAGGTTGAATTGCAAGATAATGAGTAAAAGGAAAAAAATACCACAAACACGGTTATAAGAAAAATGCTGGGCTTGATATAATGCTGAATCAAGATACAATAAAACATTTGATTTGTCCAATATACTTCAAATTTGGCATTTTATAATCCGTATGGCTAAAAATGTTCAGTTTTCCTATCTATGATACACTTAAAACCATTTAGAACAACCCTGACTTGCATGTATTTTTATCGGATTTTTCTATTGTAACAATAGGAATAAGATTTTAGAAATAAATTTTTATTATAAAGGCTTTTGGTTCTAGAGATCATGGTAGAGTGAAGTAGTCCCAGCATCCTCATTCTCTTTTCTTCCCAGTGGGGGAAGGAAAAAAGGTAAAACTGTCCAGTTTAATATAATGGTTATAGAAATCTTGTCGCTGGTTGCTGCTGACAGTTGTTTTGGGACTGAGGCACCACCAAAAAGGCCCAGCTGAGCTATCAGAGCATGGCTTTGGGCAATCGGTGTCCCCAGTAAGCAATGAGATGGCATAAAGCAGATTCTCTAAACTCAGATCTTGCCCTTCTTTTATTTTTCAATCACTTGGATTAAAATAAGCTCTTGATCATTCCTGCCCTGTGGCTAGCAGAGTGCACAGTGCCACAGCTTGAGCAGCACGAGACTGCCACAGTGGTGTTGCACCAGCAACATCTGAGAAATAAATCTGTCACCTGGTCACCTTCTGACTCTTTGTGAGCATTGCTTTCTTACTCAGCAGGCCAACTCCTCTAGTGCCTTTCCAAAATCAGTGATTGAATTATTCTACCCTACTTATCAAAGATTTATCAATATTAAAATGTGGAAGTTACATTTTTATTAATACAAATCATTTGGTTCTCTCAAATTTGATCAAATTAAACAGGGAACCGGATTCACCAGTAATTAAATTAGGCAAAAAGTAAAACACACAGTAGAAATTCACACTTTATAATCAATTCTTTACACTGAGGAAAAAAAAATTTACTGTCCTTGCACAGCTGCTTTTATTTCATCAGTCCTTACTAGGACTGAAAGGAATATAAGATTTCAAGCGAGATGAAAAGTTTTCACTGTTGGTAGAACATATATATATGTACACACACATATGTATTCACCTCAGTTAAGCAGAACTATAAGCCTGGACTTAAATTTCTCTCTACTTGGTGAAGTACATAAAACTGCATTTAACTTTTAAGGCATGTAAAAGAGCTATTTCCTTTGATGTTGGCTCATTTGCTACTCACAGAAATAGCAATTAAATGACTGCTAAATCTCACAGTTCCCACTCATTTAGTACCAGTTAAAGTATGTCCAAGATGCATGAAATGGAAGTGATCATCAGTGATTGACATGGGAGTGTGTGTGCTGAGAAAACCTTGTTTGAGTTTACTCATTGATTTAGCTGAAAAAAAAATTACAAAAATCCCTGAAAAATAGGAAAGTAACAGAACCTATTTGTATTTCAAAAACTTCCTAAAACAAGGAAACTGGTGAAAGGGGTTGGTGTGGCTATCCCTTTATCCTTTGCCAGCCATCTTGGATAGAAGGGTAGAGATGGAGGGATTATCAGGTTTTAATTCTGAAAAAATGTACACTCTTCTAATTTGGACAATAGTGGATCCCCTTCTTGAGACCAGTAATCATCAGATTACTGTCTTTATGCCTCTTTGTTCTGTTTTAACATAGTCACACGGACTCTGTTTCTGGTTGTGCATCCCACATTCCTTCTGAACATGTCCTTCACCCTTTCTTGCTCTGCAAGTTTGCTCAGCATCTTAGCAAATGTTGCACCTGCCCTTTTCAAAAGGGTAAGGCTATGGCTCTGTTTATATATACCAGAGATCTCAGAAAACATACCCACCACTGTTTCAGCAGAGCTAGAAATAAATATCTTACAAACTTTATCAAAACTGTTCTCACAGATAGTAATCAAACTATTAATGTGTTGTGGTGAAGTCAAACTTTCTCCTCACACAGAACACGTTTTGCACAAATGACCTTCTTCCACAAGAGAACAACCTCTTCAGCTTTGCAAACTAAATTCTGCCCTACGGTTCTTCCTCTCATTTCTGCTATTTTACCTCTTTAAGTATTTGTTTCTATAGCATCTGCAATAATTCTGTATTTGTAGTTTGAAGGCATTTGAATATTACAGACCATGTTTATATCAAAATACAAACTTTAGTGAAAAATTCTCCAAACCCAACAAACTTGCCTCTTCCCTTCAGTTTTCCTTCCCCGGAAATGTTCATGGATCCAAGAGGTTTTTTGTTAGGTGGGTTTTCTTCTCTGTCCATGTGTTGAAGGTGGCAATGCATAATTTGGAAGTCTTTTTCATGCAACCAGAGTTGAAGTATATATGCGTGAGTGTATCCTCGTGCATGAGTATAAATATGTGTGTCAACTGAGGAAACAAAATCCAAAATTTATCTTCACAGAAGACTGCAGCTAATTAGATACTATGCTGAGCAGGAGGTCAGATGAGAAACCCATCAACTACAGGGTTAGGCCAAATATAGAATATTAAAATAAAGTAAAAGGCATTATATAATCTTGCTAATTGAGAATAAAATAAATTATCATCCTCTCAATTTTTTTCACTTTTTCTTACTTGGTACATAATCACATGAAAAAAAGAAGTCCCTCCCAAGGCATTCCAAATGATATTCAAGGAAACTAGGCCTCATACTTGGGCTTGCTTATAATTTAATTTATCACATACTTCTTTTTCCCAGCATTAAATATGCTATGACATGGTAAGGAAAACCAAACAAATAACAACAAAAAACTTTCAATGACTTCAAACCTTCAACTTTCACTGTTGACTCTTTCCTGGAATGGTCAAAGTCTAAAATACACTTAAAAGACCCCCACCTCAGGGGAGAGAGGGGGCAGGTATGGGCTTCAACTCTTGTACTGAAGAGGGCAGAGTTCAAATCTCCCACAGGATGGGTTACTGTAACACACCAGCAAGTTTTCAGGTGATAGTGGAGGAATAGAGGACTAAATTACCATTGTGGTTTAGAAGGGACATGTAATATCTGTTCAGTTCTTAAAAGAAGTCACTTAGATGCTTAAAATGAGACAATTACCCAACAGCACATGATATTTCTACACTCACAAGTTCTACATTGAAGACCCTTAAAGTCCAAATTGCATTAACCTATCTATGTATTTGATATTTCCAATTGACTGAAAATCTAGCATACAAGCTCTCTCACCTTTGTCCCTAAAATAATACTCTCCAAACTTGTGCAAGAAAGGGCATGAATAGCCTAACCAGTTCATAGATTCAGATCTCAGTTCCTCATTGCTCTGGAAGCTGTCAGGCAAAACACTCCCAAAAGACACCTTCTGAAAGCAGTAAAGGTTCACTGAATCTGTACAGAAAGTGCAGGTCTGCAGAGTCCTACAATTAAGAACTCATGTCTTTGTGTCCTTTACGTAGACACCAGGGCAAAAAGAAAAGATGGCATGCCATCCTGTCTTGCCTTTGTGGGGACAGAATGTAAACTAGACATTTTAAGAGACAGAAGCTGGAAACTTTTCCAATATACACAGTTGAAAAATAATTACAAGTATTCTAGAAATATGGCTTCATTCATAGCCTAGATAAAATTTCAGTGATGAGTATTGCCAGGTGAAATCTAAATGTTTACTTAGCTGAACTCTCTCATCCAGTTTATATAATATACTTGTAAAGCAAATGTACTGCACAGGCTAAAAGCAAGATATTGATTTGCATGCCATCAGCTTCCACTAAAAAGGAAAGTATGAATACGTTTTTCACTTTTATCTAGCTGACATTTTAGCCCCAGATTTTTACATCACAGTTTTCTTAAGAAATCTAAGTATGTCTAATACGCCATGAGGAACTTTGAGAATGTAGAAAGAAAAAACTAGGACCAGTCATAAAATCAATACTGTTCCTACAAATCCTTCTAGGCAATTACCAGCTAAGTAATTAGATATCTGACTTCTCCCACTGTTCATACTATTGAGCATTAAACTTCCCACATTACACATTACTGTTATTTTTAATTATTAGTTCATCCAGATGTACAGCATATTAACATTCTCTCCAGGAACTGAAATGTTCCTTCTTTCACCCACTCTATTTTTCATAGGTTATGAATTTACATATGACAAAGTTCTGTTTTTATAAGAAATGTCTCAAATGGTCCAAATTTGCAATAGTGCAGAAAAAAAATCCTTGTTTGCATTACTTCATTGCTGCAAGTTGTTGGATCAGATAAAAACAATTAATTTCAGATTAGTGGAAAATGTAATATAAATAAATCTTTTCAGTGTAAATTCATTACAAATTTCACTATACAACACACAAAGTTGCTTCCTTGGCTGTTTTTTTTAAGCTGAAAAAATGTTATGTACAAATAGGAAACTATTCCTATGAATAATAACATTATTCAGACAGTAGAAACTTCAATAAGAGAATTTGTGTCAGTCACTAAATAAGTATGAAGAAACATTTAGAGCGAGGAAGTACAAGCGCAATACACTTTCAATTGTGCTGAAATGTGACTTGTAATTTGCACAATGAAGGAATGTTTCCAATAGTAAAAGCTGGAAAGGAAAAATATATTGGAAATCAAAAATAAACAGGAGGTTATAAACATTCTCACAATCTATTTGGTTCTTATCCCTCAATTCCTTGTCTTTTCCAACTTTCCCCAGACAATATTGTCTACTTGATGATGTAGCTGGGGCACTGAGAACAGATTATTCCTAATGTCCAATTTGTATGACATATTGTTCAAGTTTTCTTTTATTTATGTATTTATTTTATTTATTGTGAACAGGGTTACATTGTTTAAGGTTTTCTTCATAAAGCATTACTCATGTTGACTCTGTAGACTAACATACTAAAGTGAGCAGGAAGCTTAATGAGTTTTATCCACATACAGAAGTGAATAATGATTTCCTAAATACAGTTTGACCTTCAAAGAGTATTATTCTTATATACCTACTATCTCTGAAAACATGGAACTATTTTATCTCATCTGCTTCTATGATTTTGAATATTCAATCAGTATACTCCATGAAATAGAAAATATAAATTAACAAAGCTGTATTATATTAATTCTATTTTAGTTCTTTGAGATTATGCAAGCATTCACCCACATATACAGACATACACCTTTGCATGTATTATTTTCATGGACAACCATCAAAATCAATCAGACCTAATTTTTAAAATGGATTAGTGAAACTATATTAAACTCCTGCCTGGACACTCGCAGAGGCAATCAGGTAAAGACACTGAGGTGTTGCCAGTCACGAGGAGGAAGGCCTGAGCTCCTGTTAAGCCCACCTGTGCCCAATTAGGGTTGGCCCCCACTGCACATGAGCAGAACTGGGGGACCCATAAAATGTGAGCTTCCAAACCCATGGGGAGCTCACTCTGGAGCTGCCAGAGAAGAGGTTAGTGGAGTCGGGAGCGTTAGCACTGAGACAGACTAACTGAGAGAGCTGGGGCTGTTCAGCCTGAAGAAGAGGAGGCTCAGGGGAGACCTCATCACTCTCTACAACTCCCTGAAAGGAGGCTGTAGCCAGGGCGGGGTTGGTCTCTTTTCCCAGACGACTTTCAACATGACAAGAGGACACAGTCTTAAGTTGTGCCAGGGGAGATTTAGGTTAGATATTAGAAAGAATTTCTTTACGGAGAGGGTGATCAGGCATTGGAATGGGCTGCCCGGTGAGGTGGTGGATTCTCCGTCCCTGGAGAAATTTAAAAAAAGACTGGATGTGGCACTCAGTGCCATGGTCTGGTAACTGCACCGGTGGGTCAAGGGTTGGACTTGATGATCTCTGAGGTCCCTTCCAACCCAGCTAATTCTATGATTCTATGATTCTATGATTCTATGAATATAAAGGCAACTATCAGAGTACTGCTCTTACACTTTGGCAAGAACACCTACTGGACCTCAAAACGCCCTGGTCCAGGAAAGGATTGTCTGCAACAGACACTCTCATTCAGAATTAAAAAGGCTTGCATTTAGTTTAATTTAATTTACTCAGGATGTGAATCTACTAATCCACTTTAATTATGGTGCTGTGAATTCACAACTTTAGTAAATTTGGCTTGACTTTCCTGATTGTCTTCATGTAGACTAGTCCTAACATAAAGCAGGATTACCATACAACCAATTTACATATTTTCACCATACATCCAAAATTAAAATAAATTTCATGGGTTTGTGTAGGTAGTAAGCAAATGAAAACCTTGACCTACTAAAAGCCTACTAAAGATACTACATACCTTTAAAATTGCTACTATGAACATCTTTTTTTGTTATATATGCAGCAATGATGAATGTAATGCTTCTACTCATACAGTACTTTGTAGTCTAGAGATCTGAATATATTGTACACCAATGGATAGAAAAATCTGTATTCTATTTTTAAATACAAAGCAATATTCTGCATGGAGAGTTATGGCATTTTGACCACGGTCACACTATATGTTTTTAATCTCCACCACAGAAGAGCTCAGTGGAGGCTGTAGAACTGGACAGAGGATTTCAATACACCAACAGTGTGTCATTCTCCTATGTAAGTTGTTATCGCAGAATCACAGAATGTTCGGAATGGATCTCAAGAAGTCATTGAGTCCAACCCAGTGGTCACCCAGTGTAGGTCACAGAGGAACACATCCATAAAGGTCTTAAATGTGTCTTAAACAGCCTACTGGGCAGCCTGTTCCACTGCTCTCTCACTCTCACAGTTAAAAAGTTATTTCTTGTGTTTACACATTTGGTGGAATTTTAAATTTGCCTCAAATAACAATGTGGCAAATGGAATATTAGGGCGTAGAGTCTGATGGAAAATGGAGGCTCCCGCACAGGTGGGTAATGGCCGCTAAGGACCGCTAACAGCCCAGGGCCCTCCAACAACAGCCCTTCCAGTGGGGTGAGGGGACCTTCCTTAGGGCAGAGATTCCTGGAGCGTGAATCAGCCTCGAGAGCAGTGGGAAACCTGGTGTACATGAGGAACACCCAAGTGTTCAGTCTTGGTCAACTACAACCAACCCAACACCCTGCACCAGACCTTTGCCCCTTCTGGAATCAGATCACCATCCCGAAGAAAAAAGATCGGACACCGCTGGATCCGTGGGTGGTGATATCCCTCTCTTTCTCACTCTCACTCCTTCATACTTTGCTCTCTCTCTCTCTCTACCTGCCCCATTATTCCCCACCACCCCCCTACAACCCTCCCCAAGCTCTCTCTTTTGCCTTGCAACATATTTGCTTCACAGGGTTATATCACTTTGCTTCTGTTATTTTTGTTGAATAAAACTTTATGCTTGGTGGTTGGATTTTGTCCTTGCAGATCCAAAATTATAAATTACATTAGATTATAACAACCTCTTATGCTCCAGCTTACACCCATTACCCCTTGTCCTGTCATCACTGAGAAGAACCTGGCTCCATTCTCCCAACACTCGCCCTTTACATATTTATAAACACTAATAATGTTGCCCATCATTCTCCCCTTTTCCAAGCATTCTCCTTTTTTCCAAAAGCACTAAACCATTATGTTACAAATCAATATAAGCTACAGAAGCTGAAAATCCCTGATAGTGCTGGGTCTGGTTTTAATATGCGCATATATAAGATTTTCATTATATATATTTATGTATTTAATAGACAATGCATATTCTAAACATTAATCTATTAAAGAGTAATTATGCCTTATTCAATAAACATGTCCTTACATATAACAGAGAAATATGCGTGATATTATCACCTACCTGTTGCACAGAAATGCTACTGGAAAAACAATTCCAAGTTCAAAAAGTTTACAATGCAAGTATCTTTGAAGTAAAAACTTGTGTAGAAACTGCTCTATCAGCAAAAACTCAGACAGATTATTAACTGCGGTGCTTAAGCAGGTCAGGGTCAGGTCTTGTAGGAACCTGACAAATCCTGTGCAGAACAACAAAATAGGCCCCTGTGAGAGATCAGGAGTCCATGAACACAGTGCAGAGATAACTGAGGATTTGTAATTGGACCACAGTGAAGTATTTTATGAAGTATTGTTTCAGATTTAGAGTCTATATGCAGGTCCCACTGAAGAAGCCAATGACATACAATAATGCTTAAGACCTGATATTTTGAGTCTAAATTCCCAAGATGGTGATATTGGTCTCAGAGTTTTAAAAACAACTCAGGGACCTTTTGCCTACTCTTGTCACTCTACCACTTATTTATCATTTCCTCTACCATCTGAAGGAATTATAAGAAGGTTCGCCTAAACACATTTATTTTTTTTTTCCCCCAGTATGAGGTTGCTGAGCTCTGCTGAATCTCTAGGCATTGTGTGGTGTCATTGTGGTCATGTCATCTAAATGCTTGGAGGAAACCAATACAGCTGTAACTATATCGGGCAGTGGACAGGACTTCGTAGGAGTAGTATGTGGGTTTTTCTGAACCTTTGTTATGAAGTCTGAACATATCGACCTATGGTGATATATTTTATAGATAATTAGGGATTTATTTGAGACGCCACTTGGTCTGTAAGACCCTGGAAGTAGTAACTACTTTTTCATCAGCAATTCACAGAAACTTTGGATTCCTGTATAGTAATTGCTTACCTAAGCAACCAGAACTCCCGCAAGTAGTCAAAGTAAAAACTAAGGATATTGGCGTCGATGTTTATGATTTGGTTTTGTTTGTAACTTCCAAATCTAATGGTATCACTAATATATCACTTCTTTATCAACTATCTATTTACATATTCCTTAAAAATTCTTGTATCTGTGGAACGTATGGCCTATGTGGGAGGTAAGGAATTAACAGACTTGAAGAAAAATTAACAAAAATGTCACTGCATAATATTTTTCTATTAATTAAAAAAAAATAGAAATTAATATTTTTTACTAAATTATTGTTGATGAGATTTTAAAAATCTACTTAAATCAGAGAGGAAAAGGAAAATAAGAGGTATTTGGTGCAATATTCCGATTTTTGTTTTCAGGAAAGTTTATATTTCTCCCTTTATTTATCTATTTTAACATCTGGTATTCAATGTAAACAGATCTTCAAACTACTCATCTATGAAATCATTTTTAAATAAAGAACAATGGCATATTCTAATTTCTGACTTACATGAAGTAAAAATAACTGGTTGTCCTGTGAAAATAATGAATATGCTTATTTTTGGTTAGCCTGGTCTTTTTTGAAGAAGGTCCATGAACAGCTGGAGCTGTTTATAAAGTAAAAAAGGAAATAGGGAATTAAGTTTCTGTAACAATCATGTCTATTGAGACTGTATTGCAAATTTACATATATCTATACACAATAGTAGATGAACCCATTTACAGTCTCAAAAAATAACAGATCTCTCTGATGACAAAACTTAATCACTCAGATTTTTTTTTCCATTTGCTAAAATTACCAAGGACCAGGTGAAGTAAGCTTGTTGGAACCACTGTTTGGGATATCCCAACAAGTGTTTATTGTAACACGATGCTGTCAATTATTCTTAAAAAGCCTACGACTGAAGCCCTCATAGATTGCCCACAAGGGCTTCTCAGGAGAAGTATTTCATGAAGCTCAAAAAGTACACTTTTCATTTACAGCAGCAGACAGAACGATCTGGTTGCTTAGCAATAGTAACAGAGAAGGACAAGTGTCTGGTCCTGTAAATGTAGAAATGGGTACATGTTCATTGTGTGGGTGAGTGCATGCACAGATATATGTATATATAGAGAGATATAGATTTATAGATATGGGTACAGATACACAGATATATCCCCTGTTGAAATGTACATGTTACTAATACTTTTTAAAGAGATATGCTTAATGGAAAAAGACAAAACAAAAAAAACTATGAAACCAAAAATATTAGGAAATGACCTAAAGTAATTTTGCAAACTAAAGATCCATTATGTTAAATAATACAAAAAGAGACCTTTCTTTGTGTGTGTGAGTGGGGTTTTTTTTTCCCTTAAATGCTTGTGAAATTTAATGTTATTGAAAGGTGGGGATCTTTAATTTTTAAGTTGTGAAACTATACTTGTAATACAGACAGGAGGGAATGGATTTTAGTGAATCAATTTTTTAGTTTTCTCCCAAAATGGGAAGTTTTGTTACAGCATGTGCATTCACTTCAGAGCTCATAAGCTCAAAATAACAGGTACAAATTATACCCAAAAAATACTTGCTAGTTTTGATATAGTCATATACAGGATGTTAGGGATAGTTTTTGTAGTGTTGTTACTTCTGTGCTGAAGACTCATAAATCATCACTGATGAACCCTAAATCAACAACAGCACTAACCAAATGAATTTAGGATGATCACCTACAGCAGTGCTGCACTCCAGGACCAGAACAGTAGAATGAAGAAGCAAGAAAAGAACAGTATATGCACCAGATTGAAATATGAGGAAAAAGATTTTCTCATTCACAACCACTTCAGGCAAGACAATTATTAGTCTGTCACAGGCTTTTATCAATAGTAAACGTAACAAAGTTATGGAGAGCATGGATGGCTTTTCCAATCTGTAGCTGTACAAATCCATGTCTGTTAGCGACTGGCTGCACAGACTGAGGTGGTTTATCTAATTTCCTTTGTCAGGCAGTTTATTGCTCTGCACCACAAAAAGTTTAAGATGAGCTCTGCCTTAACACTTTGAGACTGCAAAGGAGCATTCTTCACTAAATTTTAGAATTTAAGAACAGAAACCATCTCAAAGGTTAGCAGCCTCAGATTTAACTATTTTGGTTATTGTTTTGCAAAATGGATTTGCCAGTCAGCATCAGTATCCAGTTTTATATAAGTTTCTTGTAGGCATTCACTCATTAGCAGTCGATGCAGAAGGCTAGACATAAGGAGGTTGCCCAATCTCACAGGTTTTAGAGCAACCTGTTAAATGCTTACCAGTCTGAGGATAGGAGACTTTACAGAGTCGTTATTTAAATCCAGAGCTGGTTTTCAGGCATAATTTTGAGATCAAGTCTGCAAAGGAGTTCCAGTTACTTTCTCTTCACCAGCCATGTAATGAATAGTTTTGTCCTCCAGAACCATTGAGTAAATCACCTTTAAACAGCTACTGAAAAAGACTCTTTTAAAAGAACTAACCATAAAGCAAACTATGATGAACCATTTTAATACCACATGACTCAGTGATTAGTCTAAGAAATTTATTTGAGATTGAACTGGATAATTGCATCCATTCTTCAGTTCATCCACACATTGTTCAGTGCCCAGTTCTTTCACCAAAGAGATGTTCAGGTGATACAGGAAGCTAAGGATTTAGGAATGTCAGGTAGTGATAGGACTGGGGGAGTTGGATTCAAATTGGAGGAGGGTAGATATAGATTGGAAGTTAGGAAGAAATTCTTCACCATGAGAGTGGTGAGAGACTGGAACAGGTTGCCCAGAGAGGTGGTGGAAGCCCCATCCCTGGAAGTTTTTAAGGCCAGGCTGGACAGGGCTCTGAGCAACCTGATCTAGTGGGAGGTGTCCCTGCCCATGGCAGGGGGGTTGGATCTAGATGATATTAAAGGTCCCTTTCAGCCCTGAAAATTCTATAATTTTATGAGTGGTCTAGTAGTAGATAATTTTTTCCTGTAATTTCCTATGGCTTTCATTTTGACTCAGAAGCACATGATTTATAAGAAGCAAATTGACCATATGTGGAAAGCAGTGCATAAAATGATGAACATACATGTACAGTTTCCAGTATAAAACATAACTGGTACTTTGCAAATAGTAAGAAAAATATCAATGAGTATTACTTGAATCATAGAACTACCCAGGTTAGAAGGTACCTCAAAACATTATCTGGTCCAACTTTTGTTGGAAAAAGAGCCGAGATGAGATTATCTAGCACACTGTTCAATCACTTCTTGAAAACATCTAGGAATGGGAACTCTAAATATCCCTTTGGAAGATTGTTCCAGTGTATGATTGTTCCCACTGTAAAACATTTTTTCTTACGTGGAAATAAAATCCACATGATAATGACATGATAATGATAATAACAGTTTGTACCCATTGTCTCTTATCTTGTCCATGTGGTTCCCTCTGAAGGCACAGTCTCCGACCTATTTGTAGCCATTCTTTCAATATTTTGCTCCTAAGTGCACTACCCAAAGCACTTCATCCATTTTCCAAGAGTTTTGTATAAAATAGATCTACATGGTGACATCAAAGCCCATTAATATCTTACTATTTTAATTTATTTCTTTTTTAATTTTCAAACTAGAGTATTTTGTGGTTGTATTTCAACCACTTTTTCAACTTCACTTTTGTCAGCTAAAGTTAGTATCTTTTTAGTTTCAGAGACTGGAATTTACACAGTATGTTGAGGTCTTATGAACGTTTAAAATTATGACAGATTTTTTCAGGAGGTATATTATACTTGCAGTTTAGCCATCCTTAGGAGACTGATTCAACCAGAGGTGTTTCCTGAACTGCCTCCTCCAGCTGATGTCCTTTTGGTTTGTATCGGGGGTTTTTTTTCTGATTATTAGGCATGAACTGCCCCAATTCTCTTCAATGTTACCAAAGTTCCTGTTGGCATTTTTCTTATTCTTCCAGTAACCAATGCAGTAATGATAATGAGTAAAAAAATTAACCTTGAAAAATTTCATTAGCAATCCCTATATGAAGAACTCTTCTTTTAATATAAATCCTGTACTCTCTCTTGCTTAACCAGTTCTTTATCTCCTTTATGGCTCTTTATTTTCATCAAATACACATTAAGTCACTCTACTAAAGCATTTAAGTAAATTATCTATTTAAGTCTAGGTAAATTAGAAACCTTACATCATATTAATTTCAGAGGCTATTTTTGTTAGAATAAAAGCATATTTAAAAATTTGGATGTCATTCACCTTTGATATAATATTGCTTACTTTATCATATTTTCTGTTTGTTTCCCTGTCCTAACTGGCTCTACTTCAGAATCTGATAAAGGATGTTTGAAAATTTGTCAACAAAACCCATGCATTTTTCAGATTCCTGATAAATAACTGATGTCTTGATATAATAATCATCCACTTTAAAAAAATTACAGCCTACTCTGAATTTTCAAATTAAGAATACGTGCCCAAATTTGAGTACCACAGTTAATAAAGGTCTTATTCTTAAAAATAATTATTAGTAAATGTTATAGACCATTGAATAAAATGTAATAGCAAATACTTAAATTGCATTTTTTTTCTACCATCTGACTTGTTTCTACAACTGTTTTTTATGAAACTGGCTTCGAGAAACAAAGAAAAACTTCAACATGTTTTTGCTAACTTTACTTTTGCAATACACTGTATTATATTTGCCTATAGTCCTTTGCAAGTCTTGTAAACAGTAGTGACCACTTACATTTAAAACATTTTGTTCCATTGTCAAATATTAATCCAAGTTACAGAAGTGTCAGGAGAGAAAATAATTGTTTTCTAATTGCTTTATTCTGAGAAATTTGAAGCATTTTAAACATTCTAATTGGATTTTTTAATTTTTTAATTTGTTTTTTAATCATTAATACAGGTGTGAAAAAAAGAAAAAATCCACCCAATTAGTATATTTCTGTTTTTTACCATTTTCAAAACTTATAGCATTTTAAAAATAATTTTTTTAAAAAAATATTATTTCAGTATTTCAGTAATTTCAAAATTTCAAAAGTTATTTCAGTAATACTATATGTGAAAAATGGCTTATTGGAATATTTCTTTTCTTTTAAAAAAATATATGAAGTCAGAATAATAATGATAATTAAAAAAAATAATCTGGGGGGAAGCATAAAATATGGCACACAAAAACTCCATTTGGATGTCCTTAATAAATGATGAGACCAATTGACCACAAGACCATATGACCAATTCAGATATGAATTGAAACTTATTTTAAAGTTCTTCAGCTCGCTGCAGATATTGCAGCAGTAATAGGTTATTTGCAAGTTGATTTTTTTGCTTTTTTTTTCAGAGTTCGAGAGGCTAAGTTGAACAGTTGCAGAGGCAGAGAAATATTTCTGAACATTGTTGGCTTTGTGTAAGACTTTATACTCGAATAGTGATCAAAGTAAATTGAATGTTATGTACAAAGTATAATTACATATCCAGTGAGCTAACAGTGAGGAGTAAAATAAAACAAACTGTAATCCAATCACAGATGCAAAGTATGCAAATGAAACAATCAGGTCGAAGATGCTGAATTGGCAGTGTTAACAAAGATTTATAGAGAATGAGCATCATTTAGCATAGAAGAAAAAAATCTATTAGCAAATATAATCTTCCTCATGCACTTCCTTTTTAGTACATGTTAATTCTTCTATTAACAAATCTCCAAGGATTTTGCATTGAGTATTCAAGGGAACTGAGTCAATAATAGGAAACCATATTATTCCCTGCCAGAAAGGAAAGGATTCATTACAGCTATTGAAAATTTATTTATACAAATGAAATAAAAAATTACCAAGATGCCATATAAAGTGATACAAGATACAAGTGCTTCAGATCTATGGAGGTCTCAATGACCCCAGTCCCTGAATCTAGGACATATGTCTAATTTGGGAGCAGTCTGCCCCATTGCTCCTGTCTGTCTTAATTTAGATTTTTGTTTGTTTCATCCGAATAATATGTTACAGAGTACGCCCGAGATTTATGTGTACAACAAATTCAAGAGATCAACCTATTACTTATTAGATCCTCAGGAAGAAACACTTTAGAATGCTGTTCTGCATGGAGCAATACCATGTTCCTTTTCTAATCTGGGAAACTTTAGAAGATGCTTAACTACCATATAATTATATTCCTACCTCTTAAAATGAGTAAAAGTAAAGCACTTTCTTGGATGAAGTATGAGTGATTGATTGCGCACGTCTAAGATGAGCATAAGTTTACTTTTAAAATAAGTTTATTTTAGTACTTCGGACAAATACAAGAATTCAATATATATATAGACTGCCCATATTTTAGAAAATCTGGCAGAAAATCCTTTCTCTTTTTGTGTGTCTGTATGATTAGATTTTGAAGCACCACAACTAGAACAGACCTAACTAACAGTATCTAGAGTAGAATACGGGTAATTTGATTTTTTTTAATTGGCGAAAGCGAACAGACAACATTTAGATCCTATGGTGATGTCTAGAATGATTCATACACAGAATCACAGAATTGTCACAGTCGTAGAAGACCTCTAAGATCACAGTGTCCAACTGTCAATGTTCCCCCTGAGTCCTGAAGTGCCTCATCTACACTGGTTTTAAATACCTCCAGGGATGGTGGCGACTCCACCACCTCCCTGGGCAGCCCATACCGATGCCCAACTACTCTCTCAGTTAAGACACTGAGTAAAACACACTGCAATATGTTTCTCACTATTGGATATTTGCAGCTAAAGTAAGCATTAATTACATTTCAAGAACATTTATCATTCAGCTATTGGAATTCTCCACTAACAAGTGATACAGTGTTTAGGGCTTCAAAAATGCTCTTCAGTCTGTTTTAGGTAAGGGGTCTGCTCCATAAAGTATCAGCATTTGATGCCCAAGCTAATAACCACAGCGGACTTACAAAATATGATTTCCTAATATCATTCATGTCACAGTTACAGGGGGAATATAATTTTAGCTACAATTCAAATATCTGGATCTGGAACACAAACTGGCTTATAGATGGCCCAAATCCATAAGCATTTAATCTTCCTGAGGGAACAGAAATCATATTAGCTTTTCACATGGTATCCAACTCTGCCAGACTGCAGTCACTGCTGAAAGACTCAGCACAGGACCTGCGCACCTTGAAACCCAAGGGCAATACTGGGAACCAGTGCTTTGCCCAGATGGGACTTACACCCACCTGCTGCTGCTTCCAACATCTTTTCACTTCTCCCATTTCCTATCCCACACTTCAACAAAAAGAACCCTCTCTCTAGCACCCAATGACTAGGGAAAGGGGATGTTGAGGAGTAAAGATGACAACTGATAATTTTTCTAGGTCTAATACATTTTAAATATCTTCATCTGCTAAGTCAGTTATTAAAAAAGGTTCTCACTATAACCTTGTTCAGAAAAGCACTCACACATTCAAGATGTCTCTCTGAAATCTGTGGTGTTATTCACACTTTAAAGATAAGCACTTTCTCAGACAAATCTTCATGCAGATAATAAATTTAATTTTCCTACTCCATTACAGCAACTCAGGAACTTTAATCTTGGAATCAGTAAAAAAAAAAAAATAAAAAATCTAGAAGGCCTTTTTACTATAACAACAAAAATTATTTTAATTTAAAAATAGGGTACAAAATTTCTTCCTTCAGTGAAAAGTCTAGCATTTCATCAGAAAACTGAAAACAAGAACCCCAATACTGTTGTTTTCTGCTTTCATGTGCCTTTTTTTCTGTACATTAAAACAAATAAAAACATTTTAAGATGTTGGGGGGGTTTAATATTCAGCCAAAATTTACATTTCAAGGGATGGAGGGAACCAAACTATCTTATAAAGACCTACTTACTTCAATCAGTCAGAAACTGCAGAGTGGTTTTGTACTTTGAGAAAGCAAGAGGTGTAGAAGGCTTTTAGAGGAATTTATTTTCATTTTTATTATGCCAACAGTCTGAACCTCCTGTATGAATCATTGTATTGCTACCATGGTGCACGTGTTTGAGGGTCTGCAAGTACTTTTCTTTCCTGAGGAGAAAGAGGAAGTTTCTGCACTGTGACAGCTCAACTACTTAAATTCATCCTGAAGCCTCACCCAGAGAAACAGTGTACTTAGCAGTGTCAGAAACAACCTGCCTCTCCAGCAACTGGGTTGCTAAAACCAGAGTAGCAATGTGGAACCACAAAGATAGAGGATCAACAAACAATGAGATATTGTGACACTGAAGTCATTTTTCACACCTCTTGTGCAGTGAATATGTCACATTCATTCACCTGTGGAAGACTCTAATTGTCAACCTGCATTTGTGGGCTCACAGGGCTTTAAAAAATGCTTGTCACATGAGTGTGTGCACTACTACAAGGTTGCACTAAGAGCATATTTGAGACATTCAAAACTGAGGTAATGGACACCAAACTGGGTATCTGTGCACCCAGCTAAACAAATGCAAGGAAGAGTGATACAGCCACGTCTAGTCGGAAAACAAACGCATGTGGTTTTCAGTATTAATATAGTTCTGACAATACAGACCTGGTCAGTGATCAGAAAAACAAACAAACAAAAAAACCCAACAAAACCCCCTATTATCAACTCTCTATATTGGATATTGGTGTTGGGTTTTATTCCCATACAGGTATGTTTTAATAACTTCAATTCTCTGTAATGCTTAGACCTAACAGAATTGTAGTGAACTGGTGATCTTCAAAGTGTCCTTCATGGAAATATTTAGTATTTCTGCAAATAGACGTGAATTCCCGAGGCGGTACATTGTTTGCACTCATTCATTATACTGTGTTAGTACTACTGTACTGTAGTGCAGTGTACCATAGTATGGTGTTCTGCAGGTAACCAAATATTTATCAACAATCCAAAAATAGTTTCCAAAGGCAGAAACCATACAATCAGAAATAAAACTCAGGATATTTCGTTCTTATAGGTATTAACTAAGTAGTCTGCAACTGACAGTAGTCTTCACGCATAGCGTCCATGTATTCCATGTCCGTGGAGTAACCTTTCCAGCAATAAAACTCCTTTGACCTGATACTCAGACAGTGAGGTGGGAACATACCCTGTTAGTATCTGTTTCCCAGTCATAGTTATGAAAAATACCACAGATGCAATCTCATGTATGGTTTTGTAGGCAACCATTGTCTAACTGTAGGACAGATTTCAAGCCCCTTGATTTCAAGGCAAGTCTAAGCAGAGTGGAATAATTTCCTGCCTCTCTGACAGGGACACAAACTCTGCACAGAGTACAGTCACATTCTGTCTGAAAACTGTAACAGCTGCAGTAAACATATGGAGCTGCCCTGGAAGAAAAGCTGTTTGGTTTGTAGAGCGAGACCCTAATCAAAGTGATTGATGCTGGCTATGATGTAGAAACGCAGCAGATACTCCTTTTGAAGGAAGATACTCGACACATAAATACAAAATGCTCTAATAAATGGGACAGGCTGAAACACCTGTATTACCTCTAGGACAGATGTTAAAATCACTTGAAGTTATATTAGCAATGAATCACTTTCCCTAATACAAAATACAGAAAATATAAGGTAAAAATGTATCACTGGTCCGATACTAACCATGACATCCGGATTACAGTAATTCTATCGTCCCACTTTGCAGGTCTGATTTTATTGCACTATTTTATACGTTTTTCTGGTAGTTAGAACAGTTATGTTACCTATATGTTAGAAAAAAAGGTGATGTAGTAATTTATTGAAATAGGTCATAAAAGTAGGATGCAGTCCATGGATCTCATGTTAAAGGACAGATACTGGTAAACTTGCTTGCACTGAATAACACTTTCAAAGAGAACTGTATCAGAACCATTGGACCTTTGCCACTGGTTTTGGTTGGGTTTTGTTTGTTTGTTTGTTTGTTTGGGTTTTTTGTTGTTGTTGTTGTTTTGTTTTGTTTTGTTTTTTAGTAATTAGAACAACTAGAGACTAAGAAAAAAACTGGGAAAGATATTGGCTAAAGATATTTGGATAAAAATAGCATGTGTCTTCCAAAACAGTTTTCACTGGCTTTCATCCTGCTTCTCCTCCCTTCCAGTCCTTTATTTATTATCTTATGTAAGGAAACCGATAATTTGTTATTGTATATTCATTTGACTGGATAGGATGCTACCAGTTCACCAGTTCACTACATCTAATTGTTTTGTTAAGCATTTGGTGTAAATTGTTTTTTTTCTTTACAGCATTCCAGCTGTTTAATGAGGACCAAAAAGGCAAGACAAACACAGTTGTATCTGAAATATGTGAGATAAATTTGCCTTTTGGAAGTTCCAGCCTCTCTTCTTGACTTTAAGAGATGACTACACAGATAACTTAGAACATATAACTAACTTCTAAATAGCTCAATTCAGGGGAGATATTTTCCAGTTACTGTATGAGAGTTTTTAGCTGTCTTCAGGGAGTTTCCTATATGGATGAACACATTTGCTGTTAAAATAGCGTGACTGGCAATAAAAAGTGGTGCTGCCAGATACAGTAGATCTCTTTTATATATTTATGATATTTGGCAAATGTACTATTCTTAAAATCCTGAGTGCATCTATCTCCCTTTGAAGTGACTGAAAGCTAACAATTCCTAGGATCAGTACAGTCAGTACACCCTATTCCTCTAGAGAATTATTTTTTTAGTGAGGAATATGCACTTGCTAGTCATGCTCTCAGTGCACACACGCATACTCTGCCCTTACCTAAGCAGAGAGCACAGCTTCTGCTCAACTCCCCCCTTCAGATCCTAACAACAAAGGGAGCCCAATTTCATAACTGCTGGGATTGACTCATGACTTTGTGGTGTCCTTTCACTTATAGGAATGTAATCATCAACTACAAAACTGCATATAAACCCACAAAAAAAGATGAAAACCAAGTCCCACTGCACTCAAGGGTAGTTTTCAAAAGACTTCTTTTCTCCTACATGTAGTTCGTCACTTTCAAAAACTGTGAAGACAGTCTTACTGATGAATGTTGTGTTAAAAGCTTGTCTTCTGTACACTAGATAAGCTTTAAATTTAAGATATAAAAGATATACTAGAGGCTCTTAAAGGACTGGCTGCAGTATGTATATATATATCACATGAGGTGGAGAGTTGCCTCTTGGATCACTAGATGCCAAGATATTTGTCAGTGTGAAGGAAACTCATAATTTAAAAGTACATTTGTATATGAGCAAAAAACCCTTCATAGTTTTCAGTTCCTGAATCTCTGGGGATGAAGAATACAGCAGAAATCTTAATGACCTCACATACTGTCAAGGTTTAACACTGGCCCATCAATTAAACCGAGTAACAGATGCTCTCTATTAATCTCCCTTTCCTTCCTGATAAGAAAAGGAGAGAGAATAAGGGAGAGAGGCTGTATGGGTTGGAAACTAAACTACACAACTTTAATGAAACAGCAATGATAAATAGGAAAAATGATCCCTCAAATTTATACTGAGTATGACGTGTATGGGATGGAATACTCTGGTCAGTTCTGGCATCTATCTTGTCTCGGGCCTCCGAGGAGGAGGGGTTCAGGTGGGACCTCTTTACTCCTTCTGCAGGGTAAAATGTTCCTCAGAGCTGAGCAGTGTCCTTGGTTCTGCATACCAATCTCTAGCAGTAACTATAAACATCCAGTGTTATCAGTCCTAGAAGCAGACACTGAGAAACTTGCTGTTGATTTCAGCAAGTGCAACTTAGCTGAAAGCAAAAGTACAAACCAGAAAATCACCTTTATCCTGGCCCAAAGCAAGACATATACCAAATACTAGATTCTCTGAATGAATACAGTATCTACTGAGATCAGTAAAAGTGTAGCAAGATGTCCACTGTAGATCATTATAGTTATAAATTCAGTTATAAAGAAACAGAATTCAAGTGACATGGGCCACAGGAGGTAGACTCTGAGGAACTAAAATATTTGTTTTCATTTGACTTTAAAATGGCCCTTTCTCAACCAACACACAGTATGTAAATGCTTTTCTTAATGTTTTACAGAAGAAGCACTTTAGAAAACCTTCATGCCTTTTCCAAAACCTTCATGTCTGAAATAATCTTAAAAAACCTTGGTCAGTCAAGTAGTAGTCATTAATGTAAGTATGATGCTCACAGCTTGGTTTATCTTGATTATTAATAACTTAAATTAATTTTAGATAAAAAATTAAGGGTACAAGACATCTTTTAAAACAGGACATAATTCAAAAGATATAAGATGCAAAATACTTCATTATATTCTGACTGTATACTTAAAGACATAATTAGCTGCATGTGAATCTGTAAACTGCTGACTAAGCAGATGGTGGACATGACTTTCAAATGAAAGATTCATCCTTACTTACCAAAGAAAAAGAGATACTGTTACCTCAAGAGATAGTGTTTCATCAAAATGCTACTTGAAAAGGCAGTGTTTCATTTACACAGTTCAGTTTTTAGAGTGCAAGTTTGTGCAAGAACTATGTTCCAACTAAGTATTCGTAGGAATAATGGTACTGGCAGCAATCATAATAGGTTACTGGTATTCTTTTCATAACAGATAATTTACTATCAACTAATCTAGTCTTGTTTAACCTTTCTTTCCACATGAAGTTATTTTCTTTTTCACACAGGCAACAATTGCTACTAGTCTCCACTTCTCAGTGCCGAACAATATGAATATCTTACTATTTAACTCTAACAAGTCTCCTAACTGAAGGTGCATTTGTTTGCTTGTTCTTTTAGGATTTGGAATTTTTAAACTTTTTTTTTTTTTTTTTTTTTTTTTCATTGTGGCAAACACTAGAAAACTACTGTATTACAGATTTAGTCACAGGTCTGTATGAATCCACCAAGGAAATCCTGCAAAAGAAAGACAGACCAATTCTTAGATATCTTTGTTTAAGTATTTTTTTTTTTTTTATTTTTTTTTTTTTAGTAATATGTCCATAATAGGTTGTCATAGACAAATGAGGTTTTTGGAATCTGAATCAAATTCACTGACAGGTAGAAATTACATTAGTGACCCTATCTAAAGACTAATCCTTTCC
Source organism: Florisuga fusca (assembly GCA_038090715.1). NCBI lineage: Eukaryota > Metazoa > Chordata > Aves > Apodiformes > Trochilidae > Florisuga > Florisuga fusca. Next base: position 15,448,315 of record JAAWXA010000004.1, on the reverse strand, counting down.
TAAGACAGTTCCTTCGCATCCTTCTCTTATCTTTTCACTTCTTATGCAGCTCTTGTTGCTTGCATAGGATTGATTTCTTGCACCCAAGGTTTCACAGTTCTGCAATACAACTAGTCTTTAGAACTTTCTGAAGGTTTGCCATCTTGACATGTCCTCATTGCCCTCTAAACACTAATCATTAAGTCCTCTATCAAGGTTCATATATTCAGACAGAATTCCAGTTCTTTCAGACGTTATCTATCCCTGCCTAAGATATTATTTGCTGTCCCAAATGACCACAGCCAAAACATAAGATCTTGTCAACTCTTCTTCCTCTTTCCATGTCTTTGGATGATTCTTCTCCATGGCTTTATGAAGTTCACAGACAGACAAACCAGGACTTAAAGAAGTTTACAATGCTGTTTTCAACTAAATACTATTCTTTTTTTAAATACTGACATATGTGAAATATACTGACATATGATAAATATCATCCCCAGATATATGTCAGTATCTCAAAGCTTGAGAATATTTTGGTGCTAAAAATCCCAGTGGATATATTTAAACTGTGCTAGAATAAAGACTGTTTGAAGGACAGTTGAATATGGCTGACATTTCTGAATCTTGGATGGGTTTTTACACTTTGCCAGTGAGAGATATAAATTCCCAAGAAAGTCTTGAGTTAGAGTCTCCTTTTTCTCCCTACTTTTATGTCAACAACTTCCTATGCAATCTCCTCCTAATTCCTTATATTTCCCTGTTAAATAATTTTGGTAAGTTTAAATGTCACATATGAGGTGACAAATGTCACCTTCAAGTGAATATATGTTTGTCTCCCATTACTCACTTTGGTTCCAGAAACTTAGAAAGCTGAATTAGAATTCTTAAATGGTAAAATTAGAATTATACCAGGTCACGAACTGCTCTATCCCTGGGTAAGGAAAGAATGTCCTATTACCACTGATACTTTTATGAAATTTGCTTTATGTAAGATTATTACATCAAGGTAAGAAGTTTGAATTAACTGTTGTGGGTTTTTTTTAAGTAGTTATGCCTTGAATATGCTCCTGTAGAAAGCAGAGGTTACTTGCTTATTTTCAAAGGAGTTATGATCAATAGAGGAAAGTAATGTGAAACTCATAACTATCAAGATAAATGAGGAAATTTGTTTTAATTTCAGGATATTAGAGCTAGACCTTCATTTGATAAACTAGAAAATACAAGATAGGGTTGTACAGGGGGTTCTCAAAGAGCACTGAAGTTGAATGCCCAACTGTTTCCATCTGTTTTATTTACTTGGCTTCATTAGTAATTAATCCTCTTACTTTTTTTAAAGAGAAAGCAAAATCTAAGTAAAAGATCTCCTAAGCCTAGTAAAAAAACCTCAGGAATAGTGCCATATGAAAACATCCACACAATTTGGAGCTAGGCTTTTGCACACAAAAGTGAGAGGATAATCACTTACTTGCGAATTACAGCTGTATTTATTTGTCCTTACAGATTTTTCAGAAATGAGATTTACATTTATAACAGCTTTTGACAACGTGCTATCTGCACTGTAACACTACACAGATCATTAGCATTCATTTTTAGCCACAAACACAAGTCATATTGCTGACTATATCAAAACCTGTAAAGGAAATTAATTAGAAACACTGGCAGTTGTATGATATCTTATTGTCATTCATCAAACAGCTTTATTTTGGTTTAAAACAAAAGAACTACAGGGAGTTTTTCCTCCATCATGCTTCCTTTACAATCTCATGCAAGGACAAACCCACACAGACATAAACTCAAAATATGGCCTTATTAATTGAAAATGAATCTATCTGAAACATTTCTCTGCTCAAAAAAAATAATATTTTAGTGATTTGGGAAAAATAGACAAACAAACAAAAACCAAAACAGAGTAATTGCTAATCCAGCAATGCAAGATGATGTACATTTTAGAAATAAGCTACTTTAGCTGATAAATTGTTAATCCTAAATTTCTTTTGAGTAACAGTTCCAGGAGTTCTTATTATCTGTACATAAACTCCAGTAATATAGCCTGACTGAATTACAACTTTATTAAAATCAGGAAGTTTTTTCTGAATTCATTAGAAAGGTTTCCATCTGTTTTGTTTACTTGTATTCATTAGCAATTTATCATCTCACCTTTTGAAACACAAAGCTAAATCAAATTCCAAATTATTCTAAATCTCGTCAAGTAACTCAGTGGTTTTACTGTCAAGGAAAACCAGACAGGTTGTAAAGTGAGTCTCTCAGGTTTAACATGAAGACAGGAAAATAAAAGTATGCAAACATAAGAAACCAACATTTACAGATGCTGCAGTATATGCTTCTTGTAAGAACTCACTACTCGTGCTGAAGTCACAAATCTCTTTTACTTAGAGAAGAATAATCTTGTTTAACTAGAATGACAGAAGCTTCTACAACAAAACAGTCACAGACCTTTAAACAGGTGGCATTATTAACCAGTGGATAATCCTGTTGGTCCTCAGGAGACCCTGAATAGAAATCTGATTCAACTGCCTAAGCATATGCATCTGTTGCAAGATGAGAGGTATCCCTCACTGAAGTCAGGTGTTGCTCCCAGAGAAGTGTAATTCTCTGCAGGCCGTGTGTCACACACCTTGGCATCAGGATGTCTCAGATATCCCAGCAAGCCTCCAATGGCAACAGGTGGCTATACGAAAGTGTTACACCTGATCACTCCAGGAAGTGGGCTGAGGCAGAGAGTGATTTTAGTATTCACTGTACCCACTTCAGAAGGAGGGGAATTGCTCTTTAAATACACTGATTTTATATAGCAGGTCTCAGTTTCTGCTAATGAAATTCTGAACACATGGTAGAGCTGTAGTTACTCCTGGAGACATGAAGATGGGTATCTTGTTCTTAAATGGTATCTTTGCCTTAGACATGCAGCATCTCAGCAGCCTGCCTAGAGCCCCCAGAATAAATGCCAGAATAAATGAATCTTAAATGCAGTAAACATTAATGAAACATTTGCAAAGATGTGCCAAAAACATATCTGAAACTATATCAATTGGAATTTCTATTCATAATGAGTATGAAAGCCTAAGTGAAATTATCAGAAAATTAAAGGCTCCAAGAATATACGATTTCAGGCTATGGAAGAAAGATCTGTTGAGACTTACCAATGTAATGGTTCAATTGTTAAGGATCTAGGAAATTTTTTTTATTTTTATTTTTATTTTTTTTAGGTAGAAAAAAGAAGTGTTATTTTCTTATATTTATCTTCAGAAGTCTTTCAAAATGCAAGCATTTTAAGTTTGAAATGTCAAAAGTAGATTCTCCAGTGCCTTTTTCCCTCCTTATGAAGGAGACAACAGAAGTTATATTTACCATTTTAAACTTGAAGAGCAACTTAATCTTGAAATATCACATCAGAAGTTCATTACAGAAGCTCAATTCCAGAAAACCATTCTTGCTGCAATGTATCACTAACACTTCTCAAAATTACTATCTTAAAAAAAGGAAAAACTCTTTCTTCTAATGAGCAGAAAAACACAGGCTACACACAAAGTTAATTTTATACAAATCCAAATGGTGCATTCCTAGCTAAACTTCAGGTTTTGACACAAAAGCAAAAATTTGGTGAGAACATGCCTAAAAAAAGTGTCTCCATGTTGAGACAGAACTCAAAAGAGCTTTCCCTCTGTGGTGCTAAGAAAAAATTTATGCAGCGTTTCATACAAAAATTTAAGTATTTTTGTTTACCCAGTAGCTGAAAGACTCCAGTAGGAAGAGCTTTACATTGTTCAAAAATGTATACTTAAACAGTCAGGAAAATATCTGCCCCAATTAATTCGTTCTCTATGATTTGCATAATAGTTCCATAACTAACAGACTAATATTTGAGGTTTCATCACATTAAACATGTGATTTCTCTCAGGCAGCTGTTGTAATTTATACAGTGGGAAAAATTAACCAATGCCTTATGAGTCTTTATTCTACCACACTGTGCATATTCTCTAATTTCGTTATGACCTGTCAGTGTGCAAGGAGTAAAACATACTTCTTAGGATAAGTATTGCCTATGGCATGTGACGTACCCCCATTTTTACTTTCTGAGTTTTGTCACTGTGTGTAATTTTTAATATTGGACTGGAATTTCTCATAGAAAAAGACTAAATATGTTTTCTGGTACAGTGACATTATACTGGCTTATTTTCAAAGATGAGTATCTTGAACTCTATTTAAAATGAGATGATGTTCCACAGCAATCTATAACAGCCAGTCTACTGGACAGGTGAAGGAAAACGCAATCATCCATCACAATGAGATCTGACTGCTTAAAGAGAAAAGGAAAAGCAGCAGTGATACATGGATTTATGTCCACTAGTCCAAAAGCAGCAGTGGTTTTGCTCGTCACAGGCTTAGAATTTGAGTTATTCCTAAAACTAAATTATGAAGTGGAATTGAGATCCAGTGCTTTCTAAACCCAAAGTACTTCACTGTCCCCAAATATCTGTAGTTTGTTGTGAATTGCTGCAGTACATCTGTCTCTTTATTTTTGAGAGAATAGAGGCGGAGAGGCCAAAATATATTATTCTCAAAAAAGTTATTTTTAATTTTTCTACTCAAAATCACTTTACTAAAATTCTAAACATTAAAAAAGGGCAGACCGAGACTATATTCTGATGCAACTCTGCAGAAGAAAAACCTAGTCAAGAGGCACTGTCATGATACACCATAGCATGAATTCAGAATTTATTATCTTTACTTGCTGGAGAAGAGCACATTTTTATACAAAGCTCTGTTCATGTCCCATAGATATTTAGGTTCTGCAGGAGGAAATGTTGACAGTCTCTCTCTTAAGCCTTCTTGTAGCTAATACTGCCGCCACTGCCAACTTGGCATTGCTAGGCTTCTATTGGGCCTTGGATTTGTAAAGCCCAACAAATTGAGAAAAATACTTGTCTCACAGCAAATACATGATTTTCTCTTGAAAGATAAGTATTATGAAATATATGTGGCTTTAGTGCTTAACACTTTCTAGGATATAAATAGGCCATGAATCTATGGACTTACAGTGATTAAAATCTGTACTTAAAAATACATCTTTAAGTTGGAAAAATTAATTTTGTATCTTTTAATATCTCTGTTGTAAAAATAAAAAAATAAAAAATTGCAGTGACTCTCAATCAGTGAAGAAATTAGTACCATTTCAAGATGCTAAACTATTGTTTTAAATAAATTTACAATTAACATTCTAGCAGAGTTTATACTGTAGTACTAGACAAATGGGACCTTACAAAACAGAACAGGTCAGTCCTAAGTATATTAAAAGTTTTAAACATTAATCTATAGTAGAAATACAGTGTACAAATATTGCGAATAGCAGCCAGCGTTCTGCATGCATTTTTAAGCTCCAGAACATTTAATTACTTGGCATCTTGAAAAGGCAAAAGATTCATGTAGAAGCAGAAAGTGGGAAGAAATTACTGATAATTTTTTCTGCAGAATTTACTAGGTATTTTTGGATTCTCTTTTGTCTCATGAAAGATCTATTCAATCTGTATTTAACACGTTTTCCAAGGGTATAGAAGAACACAGAAATGGCAGTGCTGAATCTGATCAGAAGCCCATCAAGCCCAATTTCCTTCCTGACAGCAGATACCTAGCTAAGAAAAAAAGACACCAGAGCAGGGTACGTGTCAGCACTCTTCCAGACTCCAGCTCTGCTCTTCCGTAAGGAAAACTATGCCTCAGGTTTTATGAGAAAACATTGCTTATTGTACAGGGAAAGGAAAATAGTGAGTAAAAGTAGTGGTTTCTTGACCTTGCACATTGGAACAGTGTTATGTCTGTGGGTTTCATTTACCTGTAAAAATCCTGGGGAGGAGCTGCAGCAACCAGGGGGGAGAATAACAGTGCTTCTAAATGTGAAGACCCTTGTGGCATTCCAGGTACTGCATGCTCATTCAGATGAACTTTTATTCATTCATACATTCAGAATGTTTTACAACACTCCTGCTGATACAGGTTGGAACGGACATAAAACAAATCGCTGTAAAACTGTGACATACAGTTAAGCTGCTGATCCTGGTATTCCAGTAAAAACTAAGATGCAAATCTAATACTATTCTATATTTTCAGCTAAGAAATTGTTGTTTTAAAGTACTCTGTCTACTGCCATTCAGAGAGTAAAACAGTTTTCTGAAATGCTTACCACTTCACAGAAACATTTTCAGCTACACTGTACTCAAAGTCTTCTCAGATCATAGAATCCTGTGCTACTGATTCACCTCATAGTCCTTGCTTTTATACACTTTTTTGTTAAAGATGATCTATTATAAAAAAAACATCAAGCCTCTAGGAACACTGGGTCCTGTATATTGCATATAAATATCAGCTGCTCCTTTTGCATGACCTTGTTTCTTTGTTCAAATTGAAAACCATCACTTGCAAGAATTTACCTTGATACGTACATCTATATTCTCAGCAACATTGCTGTTTAAAAATTTAAAATGGCAATGATTTGTGAACAGCAACAGTCAGTGGAACTGATAAAGAAAACACCCTCTTTATTAGATTTGTAACTGCTCCTATCTCTCCACATAAGCTTGATGGTCTTTCTCCCAGGTATTAGATGCATCTATCACATTTGTAGCATTTAGGAGGAGGAAAAGGCAGCTTGTCATCCCCCTAAACTAGGCGCCTGAATTAGGAAGCTAAACTGAATCATCCACTTCTATCACTGCCATCATGGTAGTGATTCTATTTTTTTATTGTAGTAACCAAGTGCCCTGTTTTGAGAGGCCGATGCCCAAGCTGCCCCCTGCCCCGCTCCCGTCCGGGCCCCCCGGGACGTGCCGGGGCTGTGGCTGTGGGGAGGAGCGGATGGGTCAGGTGACCCACACGGACCAATCACAGCGCTCCTGCCTGGGGCACCCACTGCAAAATGGTTCCTCAGGGAGCCTGGCCCTGGGCCCTTGGGCTGGGTTGTGTTGGGTTGGGTTGAGTTGGGTTGGGTTGAGTTGGGCTGGGCTGGGGGTCTCTTTGTTCTGTCACTGCTCCTGTATCCTGGTTCCTTGCTGGAGAAGAACATCAAGACAGGTCTCCTTCTGCCTCCTTCCACATAGGACTATCTCATCTGCTCCAAGTTGTCTTTTTAGGCTGTCACTGGGACCCCCATCAGCTGCTGAGTCCAGTTTGGGGCTTTTCTGGTTGGGAAGCAATTACCGAGTGTGGGTTCCATATATATATATATTTGTATATATGGCATTTATATAAATATATTATATTTATATTATATAAATATTTAGATATTATTATTATAATTATTTCATTAAACCTATGCTAGGTTTTTTTCCACTCTGTCTCACTTATTTCCTGTTTTTCCATCCCCTGGGAGAGTAGTTGAGGGTTAACAGAGCGTATCTCTCACCTGGTTATTACCTAAAACTGTGACACCAAGAGTGGGGTAGTGTGATTACGTAATACTGAAACCTGCTTAAATGACCACGATGATGCTGAATAGACTGTGAAGTCCCCTGCATCGAACATTAATGTTTCTGTGCACTCAGTCTTGCTCAGTTTTCCAAATACTTGTTTACAGAAGATGATAGGCATAAATAAACTGGAAGGAGCAATTCAGCATCTACACTTACCTAAAACGGAAGTTAATACTCTGAACTGTAAATTTACCTTTATGTATATATACATATATGTATGTGATGCTTATGTTCAGTCACACTCAGAGTTATCTGATGAAACAGTTATATCAGTGTTTCTAATGCATGCTTTCATGTGGAATCAGCTCTCCACGGATTGTACTTACTTTAAGAAATGTTTTCTTCATCACCTTGTCTCCTAACTAAAACTAATTTAAGAATTCCTATGTTCAAAAACGTTGTAGACTGTCGATAATACAGAAGAGAGTTTTCTTAATGTTTGCCTAATGCTATAATTGTGTTTATTGCTTGTGTGGAAAGGAACAGGTTTAATTGTAAAAACAAAATTATACAGCTTTTAGCAAATCGCTACGTAAATTCATTAAAGAAAAAATAAAATTTAATTCAAACCCTCTTAAAATTATAAAACCTGAGTTTCCTAGTGCTACAACAAATAAATACATTATTTACTGTAAATCTTCACATTCAGTAGCAATTGATGCTGACAGTCAAACAGTTCGTGTTGTGCAACTGACATCTATGATGTCTGCTTTTCTGCAGGTATTAGTTTCGGCTGGTTCTAGTCTAACTCTGCGGGCTGAACACAAAATCATGACTGGAGATCTGGTTTAGTTTCATGCAAAAAGAAGCCCATCTGTTCATTCCAAGGCTTTCCACAGACACAAGTATGGTGAGTAGGGAAAATAAGGACACTCACTTAAACAGTTCCCTCCTAACTTGGACTGAACCACTGAGGTAAATGCAGACTAACTAATGTGAAAACTCCTATATTTATTGCTGGTTTAGTACTACTGTAAAATGAAATGTCCTCAGTAAGTAATTTAATTTAGTTGCAGTATTCTTTTAATAAAAGGGGAATTATTCTATCCAGTTAAAGTCTGCAACATTTGGTTAAACTCTTGGCTATTGAGTAAACATCATCTGCTTCAAGAGTAAATAAAATCAAGACTTCATAAATCTGGATTATCTGAAGACTTGCAAATTTTGGAAGAAAAAAAAATGCAACCATTTTGAAAAAATATGTTGAAGTGCATTTGTAATCAGAATCCTGCCTTTAAGCGGCAATCAATCAAACATGAGACTAAATGAAGACAGTATATAATAAGACTAGTTTTTCACTTACAGATTAAGAAAAGGAAGTTTAAGTCTTTTTAGAACAATTGCTGAAACCAATTATCTATTTTCAAATCCACATATAAAATATTGAAATGCTGATATTCTCCTGAATAATATTACTAAATATTCTGAAATAGTCCCAGTCAAGCATCTGTCCCAAGGCATATTCCCATATTCCCATGATGTGCTGCCCTCCCCAAGGCACATCCATGCTGTCAGTTAAGCTGTGTGGGCCTCTAATGGTGCACACATGGCCTTAAAAATGGAAAGAGCAATTTGGTGTTCCCTTTTTTATTCCACTGCAAAATAAGATCCAAGCCCTCATATTCACGTACTAAGCAAAATGACTGCATAGGCTGAATAAAATCTTTAAAATGGCCAGTTCAGCAAGACAGACCAAATTACGGTCCAAACATTTTTTGCATCCTGAGGCCATATCAAAGACTTAAGAAAATGTTTACACTTTCAATTTTCTGTTTATTTTTTACAAACTTTTTTACAACTTTAGGATATGATTTTAAGCAATTTTAGCTCAGTCTCATATAATCAAACATGTGAGTTTGTTTGGGAAGGGGGACAAAACCAGATCTCTTTTCCTGTTTCATAATATTCCACTGAACAGACAGTACCTGTTGGTAGCACTGAGAGAGACAAGCATTTTCACAGGTAAAATTAGGATCCTGTTTCTTCTCTCTGTCTAGGAAACTTTGAATGGCATGTAATTAAATGTCAACTGGAGGGATGGAGAACTGAGATCAGTTCCTTTTTATTTGACCGTGAAACATTTCAATTTTTTGCAAGTCAACATATCATTTGGGGTAACAGATACCGAGGGAAAAAAAAAAGTTATTGGCTATTGTAATTCTCATGATGCCATGAATCTATGCAATTTAGTATGTTAGGAGACTTTCAGATGAAAACAGATTTCACTAAAGCCAGAGACTGAGAGAGAGAGTCCCCAGTGAGTTAAGAGCCTTTATCAGGGCCTTTTAGGATGTCTGCAATGGAGCTGTATAAAAAGCCAAGTGTCTAGAAATTTAATATTTGACATCTATTTTGACACATCCTGAAGTGCAGCGATAGTGGACTTCCAACCTGCATGCTATGTGCTGGTAAGGCCTTCCCTCCAGCCTGATAAACTAAGACACTGAAGCCAAGATATTTAAAACCTTGGAAACACCTGGAGTTTGGGAAGCCTTACCACAAAAGGTCCCCTGCTTTATCCTTTCTTTTTTCACTTTGGTTGTGGCAAAAAAAGCACAATCAGATATTTCCATAAACAATTTCCCCTTATAGAACAAGGATGCTCAATCAGAGTATTAAAGTAGAAGAGGCAGCATGAAACTGCTCTGTACAATTAACTGAAGTATTCTTTTTTTCCTCATAAAATAGTTTACACTGCTTAAAATTTGCTGTCTGCACCTCTGGAATACAATACATTAAGACTGTGATGTGAAACATCTGGTTTGTTCTATTCTATTTACCTAGTGAAAGTACTAATAGTATTATACAGCTTAAATAAAATGTAATAAATGGACATAAATATTACAAAGGTAGTGCACACAGTAAAACATACATAAAGAAATTTTCCTTGAAACTTACATGTTCCATTTCCTAGTAATATATATCTGAAAGAAATTTTTCCATAATATAAATACATCATTCGTACACACGCATATATCTTTTGACAAAACTGCTTTCTACTTATTCAACCAACCTTCCTGGCAGAAGACTTATATATGTGACTCATTGTTAATTGGTAAAAAAGTACTAAATATAACTGTATTTGATAGTCAGATTATATCTAGGGGGAAATAACCATATACTAACACTATCATAAAACGTAACAAACTGACAAAGTGAAATTTTAATTTTCTACAGTTCTGAAATTTTTTTTTTCTGGCTAGTATCTGTATTATATGCAAAATATTATAACCCTGTATTAGACCCTTATTTAAAGAGAGATAAGAGATGCATGAAATTTTACCAGGAAGACGCATGTATGTTATATTACTAGGAGGAGGAAAAAATGAAAAGAAAGAGTTAAAAAAAAACAACCAACACTTTTCATCTGGTCTGAAAATGTCTTAAAAGCAGTTCTGATAATTAGGTCTTCTTCTACAGCTATATGAAGTATTGTTATTCTTAGAAATTTCTTTTTCATATAAGCAGTTATTTCCCTTGTGCAAGGCAGCTATGATGCATATCTTTTGGATGCATTTAATAGCTTCTTTAGTTTTGTGCTGTTTAATTCTTTTCACTTTCATCTTAGACCTATACAGATGAAGAACTTTTTAGAGTAGTCTGACTTGTACTATATTTTCTATGTTATTATATGTTAACAGGGTTTTCTTTGAACATGTATGATATAACTTAAGAGCCCCAAAAGCTAAGTTATATGCAGGAATTTTGTGAGAAAATAATTTGGTTTTTTTGTTTTGGTTTGCTTTGTTTGTGCGTTTTGGGGTTTTTTTTGTGAGATCATATTTGCCTTCCAAGTGGCTGGCTATTTGGCATAGTTCTGAAAGAGGCAGTTCCTAGAAAGCCTATTTATGTCTTTAAACTCAGTCACCTTGTGTGCTAGCAGTAATTGATAAGCAATCTCGTGATCCTATTTCATTCCAGGCAGTAGAATTCTTATGACTGACTTCAACTGGAAATGGATTGAATGCGTAATAAACATTCTGTATGAACAGATGTTATATGCACCACTGAAACTTACATAATGTTCTACCCACACACAGCTACAGAAGTTTACAGAACATTACAATCCAGTGTTTTTGGCCACAGTATTTAGAAAAATGTCACAGAGAGTTAAAAAAAACAGTTATTTTTTACTGCAGGTGTGTAATGCAAAAACCTTACATCATTTCCCTCAGTTTTCATGCATTGTACTCTGTTCTAGTACCTAATAAAAATGATATTGTTCTGAAGATGTTAAAAGAAGACACTCAGTACTTCAGTTTTTATTGGCATAGAAAAAATTAAGAGCTTGATGCTCTGTTTCTTTCCATTTGCAAATGCATAAAGCAGTCACTTCAGAAAATGAACTCTGTTAAATTTATAGCTAGTGTGTTCTCATTTAGTCTGATCTCTGCTTGCTCAGCGTAACACGCTGCCTTTACTGAGTATCTACACAAACAAATTCTGTAACAGCTAAGGAAGAAAAGGAAAATCCTCCCTTTAAATGTTAGAATACTTTATTGAAATATAATAGTTGATATTTGTGTAACAAAAGTATCATAATAAATAAAATAAGTAAAGTTATCATGTAATTTTTTTTAGTAGCCGAGCACCTGGATGAAGAATAGGTTTTTTTTTTCATAGAAGATTGATGATAATGTTTACCTTTTTTATTAACAAGGATATAATTAATTATGAAAAAAATCATTAAATAGCCAGATAGTATAGTATACTTTCAAATATCTTTTTTTCTCAGATAAATAAATTGCAAGCTTACATGAGCTGTAATCCTTGGACACTCATTTCATAGTTCTACATTGTGGCTCTGGAAAATTATCTTCATGAACTGATTAAGCTATCTAGATGTTGGATGCCAATGGTTAATATGCAAAACAAAGTTTTTCTTCCAGCCTCAGAATGTGAAGGACGTTTATATGCAAAATGGTTTTAATTGGTACGTAATGAACACCTCTGAAGAACTTCTGTCTTTTAGATGATTTTGCACACTGGAATGGTCACCTTGCCAGAATGAATGTCTAAATATACTCATCAGGCAGCAATTACATTTCAAAATAATGTCACTGGATGGATTAAAAGAAGGTATTAGTACAAAGGTCCTAAGACCACTGTTGCATGAAGATAAAAAGCTCAGCAAACATTAGATATGTAACTGGCTTGGACTTCAAAGTTTTCTGATTCCTGCCTATGTGCCTCTATACGATTAAGAACTCATATTCCTACAATTCTTTTCATACAATAAGTTACTATCAGCATTTGTGACTCAGGCCCTAGCTAAAATTACACTTCCTTCTTTATGCCCTAAGCATGCTAAACAGTCTTGGAATCTTCCTCCTTCAAAAGAAAAACCAGCAAACCCAAAACCAAGCTTCAAGATCTGATTGGGACAGCAGATCTGATAAGGAGCAGATATCTTCTCACTAACAAAAAAATGTAAATCAGAGGAAATTTGGCCCTCAGTATAAGACCGGACTTTTTTTATTCATTTGAAAATTAATGATGTACTTACAGTTCTGATGAATCACTTACATGAGTCAAAAAGTATAGTTTAAGCTTTTTCATTTTCTTTGCAATTAAAAGTGTCAAAAGATTACAATCTAGATTCAACACGTGGGTAGAAGGTTAAATTGCTTTCTCTGACTTGATCATAGATAAAAATACAATCCCAAAACAAAGAAGAAAAAAATTGACTATTCCAGATAGAAGACAAAATGCTTACTTTTTTTTCTTAGAGAACACAGACTATGAAATACATCCTGTCATATATCCTTATATTATGTATGATAGAAGATGTAGGTGACCATAGAGTTCTAGGTATACAACCAAGTAAAGCAAGCCCTTTTTCTCATCAAGAGATTCACCTGAGGGCTATTTCTTTTTGTTTTTAAAAAAAACTACAACAACAACAAAACACAACTTTCTGAACTATGGAATTACAGCTTTATAAAACAAAATGTTCTGATGTGTGTGTTCCTATTATTTTCCATACTTCTTTGTCTAAACTATATAATAAAAGCATGATCAGTTTTTGACAACCTATAGAAGGGACGCTTGACTCGGAATGGGAGGAAATATTTGGTGTAATTTTCGTATTCCTTTCAATGGACCTTGTTTCTGTAATAACTAAGTTGAATTATCATAACTATTAAAACATTAAAATAATTCTCTAATTTTGGCAAATATCCACATTAACTAATCTATGAACACTGCAACCAATTAATTTTTTTTTCTTCACTTAGCTTTATATTTTTGAAATCTGTAACAATCAGGCAATGCTTGATTAAAAATACAATATTTAATAGATGAATTATCACCACATCTGTGCTCTTACATAATCACAATTATTTAAGCCTAGGAAAAATGCATGACAAATGGCAGTGTACTATGCATATTATAAGTAGTGACATAAAAAAATCTAATTTGATTTTAAATAGCATTTGATAAGTTTAGGAGAAAATATGTACAGTTGTAGCAATCTGAACTTGATGAGCCCTTTGGAAGGGGCTTCAAATCAACTTTGACTTTTTGTCCCTGTATATTTCTCCTTCACAAAGTTAGGTAAAACTAATATAACAATAAAGCACTAGAGATTTGGGGTGATGTCAAGGAAAGTATCAAGTATGCTGGAAAAGTGAGCCCTTAAAATCTTACAATTCTCTAAGCAGGACTTAATAAAAATCTGTTTCATTGGGGTTTAGTGGTTTCTGTTCTGTACAACAGAAAGAGTAGGCAGCACCTTATGGTTAAAGGAGGAAGAGCAACTCTACAAGTGTATGCAAACATCCACTGCCTCCTTTGGGCTCCCCAACAAACCAAACAAGAAGATGGATGTTGAATCATATTCATAATTTCTTTTCTGAATTTCCTTTACTTTTGTGAGGAACATACTGTACATGTTTTTGTAACTTATCTCTGAAACAGCATCCCTGTGTCTCCAGTATGCAAAACTGATGTCCAAATTCTGTTTTACTTAATTTAAACATAAGCACACAGATTGTATTTTAAGTGGTCTTCCACCATATTTTTTTTTAAGAGTAGCACTACTGATGAAGGCTTTTAGCATGAGGTAAGTCCTTCTGCTTTTAGGAAAATAAATTTTGAATGTAAGAAAGCCATGCAGAAAGACTATCTCACACTTCTCATAGTTAGGAAGGATGAATTTGGGCAATATGTTTGGATTACATAATGAATAACTTCTAGACTGAAAATGTCTCACAGAAGAATTCAGAAAATCATTTGACAAGAATGGATTAATACTATCTTGGAATTGTACTAAAACATAACTGAATGATACTACAAATTAATTTTTTAAAAAGTCCATTTATGGTGTTTTTACATTACATTCAATATTACATTACATTTCAATATAGAAAAACTTAAGTGATAGCAGTAGTAATAGTACAGCTATCTTATTTGGTTATTCTCATCTTGAAAACAGGAACTGCAAAGAAGAAAGGCAAGCAGGATGGAAGAAACAGAGCTAGTATATGACAAACATCTCCTTATCTCAGTAATCTGTCTCAAAATAACCTGACCGCTATTCAGTTTTTAATGGGGTCTGCCCACCAATATATTATGTCTGGTTTTCTCTTGTCTTGGATACTAATATAACCATATGTATTGTGCATTGGGGATTTTTTTCCTATTATGCATATTCCTTATTTCTTGTTAATATTTAGTTATATAAATCAACAACTGAAACAGAAAACTTAAAAAAATACTAAATATATCTGTGATAGCAGACAAAGAACAAAAAGCTACTATTGTTACTCAAGTGAGATATTACTGTCATCTCATTTACCTGAACTAGATGAAAAAAGCCCTTTGAATATGAAAAATTGAGTTTCAAATCTAAGTTTCCATAGTGATTATAATATCCGCTCAAAACGTGAAGCTGGTGACAAAAAAAACAGTTAAGTCAATATTATGGTTTTGCTCAAAAAGTTCAGAATTTCAGATATTTAGGAATATTCCAGTGTCAGCAGCCAACACAGCATGATATGGGGATCCATCAGATTATCATACTTGCTCTGTGAAATAAATTTCTTGGTTCATAAATCTAGAAGAAATACTGAAGCAACTATGTTATGTTTTACAGGTAGGTTATCATTCTTTATTGTATTCAAATATTAAATGGTTAGGAAGAAAGCTTTCTACTCCTTACTAACTGGTCTCCCAGCTACCTGGGTACAGCTGATGATGACCAAATCTACAAATGATCTACAAATAATCAAATTAATTATCAATAGATAATGACCAAAACTTGCTCTAATGTTGGTTTCAGTATAATTCATTCCATCTCTTAATAGTTCAGTAATCACAAAGCTATGAGCAAGAGTATGTGTTTAAATTTAAATATATGGATCAGAATCTGCTAAGTTGTACCTCAGTACTTTTGTGAAATATGACAGTTTAGGTCCAATTCAAAATACATCAAAATTCAAGCTATGATAGTTGGACTGGCAAATACTGTGATGACTGAAAAAAGTTTGCACTTGTACAAAACAGAGCTCTCTTACTTCACTTAGTCTTCATTCATAACTTAGAGCTCATAGTAAATACTAATGATCTTATAAAATAAGCTAATAAAATGTTCATTGCTGTGGCAGAGTTACCTAAATAAAATTTCTCATATGAAAGCCTAATTTTCAAAACCACACAATAGTATCTTTATCAAAAGACAATGTGTAGTTCTAACTTTGTTCTAAAGAACAAAGTCTCTTGGCTTTGAAGGCACAAACAATATGTATAACCTCATGAACTGCTTAATTCTTCTTTGTTTCTCCTGCAGGACAAACAGGTCTTGACCTCAAACAGCGACACACAGAGATAACTATTTAGTTATCTGAATGTCTAGAAGTAATTTATTTAGATTCTCATGGGTAAGTACACCAGAGATAAGTGGCACTTGTATCGGCAAAATCGGAACTGTATTTGTGCAAAATACTAAGAATCAAGACCACTTGTCTTTTGTTGTTAGTTTTAATTTCTGCATAGCCTTGGGCAAGTAACTTCCTCATTTTACATTATGTTTACAATAAATTAAGTAATTAAAACCCGCTGAGAGAATACAGGATTCTGAGAGAATCTGAATTGTTCAGGCTGCATTCCCAAATAATCATGGTTGGGGTAGAAATAAACTCATTCTAGAAATAATGTGTTAGAATTAATGTATATTGTGAAAAAAGGTAGTCTGTTAATTAGAACCAGGTATAAATTCTGTGGAAAGTCTGTGGTATTGATGGACTCTGAGGCCTTTTACAAGCTTAATTTAGGGTATTCATACCTAAACCTACAGCTCTGCTTTGTGGCAGCTTCTTTCCTTAGGCGCTGGAGCAAAGGGAACAGTTAGAGAAATAAAACCAGATGATTTATGAATCCAGAATGTTATAACTGTTAATGGCTTTAACAGGTTTGTTTTGTTGGTTTTGTTTGTTTGTTTGTTTGTTTGTTTAGCACTGGCATTGCTGTGAGGTCACAAATTATTTGCTAGTGTTATCACTCATCTTGGAAGGATGTTCCCAGTTTGGCTGCAGGAACTGTAGAAATGTATAAACGGTGAATCCTTGGAATACAGTTTCCACAAATAAGTGTCTAAACATTATTGTTTGGGGTATGCCACCAGTTTGAGGTATATGGATATCGGACATAGCAAAATCAGAGAGTATATCAACAAACAGAGAATGAATTCAGCAATAAAACAAATAATAGCAAACAAACAAACAAAACCTCCAACAGTTTCTAGGAAGTTGCTTTTGTTCTTAAGCAAATATAGCACCATGATCCTTGAAAAAGAGGAGGTAGAATATGTGGAGGAAAAGGAAGTCTTAATGTCACTGAAAGCACTGAAGATGGGCAAAAAACCCTAAATAATCCATTTACCTCTAAATAACAGGAAAGACTTTCTCTAGCTAACACAAAATAAAAAAAATACCATGGAATGAGTCCCCTAACAAAATTGAGACTATGAAATAAATTTACAGTGTTAGTAGCTGGAGCTGGGTAAAAGATGTATGGCACATGGCTAAGCCATTACACCTATCTCAGGTCTCTCAACACTTGTGTGATCAGTTTTTACATGAAAGAGCCATCTATTTTTCTATTAAATCTTCTTAAACTTTTTTTTTTTTTTTTTTTTTTTTTTTTTTTTTAAGCAAGTTAAAAATGAAGCACGGAATGATTGATGAGAACTTCATCTTCACTTCTTAAATATTTATGAAGTTAACCACTGTTTTCCACTTTGATAAAAGAAGTTAAATGAATGCATTTGAGTTCTGGAATATAAAAACTTCATAAAAGTATTCCACAAAGGCTTCTTCAATATGACATTTACATCTGTCTTCTTTGAAATAAAAAAAATAGTAATAAAGATGTTAATTTTGTTTCTCAATTGAACAGTAGATCTTTAGTAGGGTCTGTTGCGATAGCAGAAAGAGTAAGTTTTAAACCAAAAGAGGGTAGATTCAGGCTAGATAGAAGGAAGAAATGTTTTACAACGAGCATGTTGAAGCACTGGAACAGGTTGGCCAGAGAGGTGATTGAAGCCTGTAAACATTCCTGGCCCCTGTTGTAGGGCCACAGCAACCCCATGCAGTGCTACAGGCTGGGCACAGAGTGGCTGGGGAGCAGCCAGACAGAGAGGGACCTGGGGGTTTGGATCGACAGGAAGCTGAACAGGAGCCAGCAGTGTGCCCAGGTGGCCAAGAAGGCCAATGGCATCCTGGCCTGTATCAGGAACAGCGTGGCCAGCAGGTCCAGGGAAGTGATTCTGCCCCTGTACTCAGCACTGGTGAGGCCACACCTTGAGTACTGTGTCCAGTTCTGGGCCCCTCAGTCCAGGAAGGAGATTGAGGTCCTGGAGCAGGTCCAAAGGAGGGCAACCAGGCTGGTGAAGGGACTCGAGCACAGATCCTATGAGGAGAGGCTGAGGGAGCTGGGGCTGTTCAGCCTGGAGAAGAGGAGGCTCAGGGGAGACCTCATCACTCCCTACAACTCCCTGAAAGGAGGGTGTAGCCAGGGGGGGGTTGGTCTCTTTTCCCAGGCACCTCTCAGCAAGACAAGAGGACACGGTCTTAAGTTGTGCCGGGGGAGGTTTAGGTTGGATATTAGAAAGAAATTCTTTACCAAGAGGGTGATCAGGCATTGGGATGGGCTGCCCAGGGGAGTAGTGGATTCTCCATCCCTGGAGATATTTAAAAAGAGACTGGATGTGGCACTCAGTGCCATGGTCTAGTAACTACAGAGGTAGTGGTTCAAGGGTTGGACTTGATGATCTCTGAGGTCCCTTCCAACCCAACCAATTCTATGATTCTCTGATTCGAGGTCAGATGGCCTTTAAAATGGGGCTGTGAGCAACCTGATCTAGTTGAAGATGTCCCTGCTCACTGTGGCTAAATGACCCTTAAAGGTCCCTTCCAATTAAAACTATTTTATGATTCTATAAACACAGAATTAATTGCATCACATATAGTTAGATTATTTGAAAAAAACAATCTGGTCTGCAAAAGTGAAGGTGAGACAGAAGAAGTGTGAAGTTTTCCTAAAAGTGAAGAGCAGTCAGAGTCCCAGACTTACACCTTCAACCAAGACTGCCTGCTGTGTCCCACACTGGCCTCCTCATTTTAGCACTGAATATTAGAGAAAAATAATAATTAATAAATGAATAGGTAAAACAGGTACTTATGTGATCTGAGAAGTCCTGTATTTAACACATTTATGTTTAGCACATATATATCCATACAGCAACATCAGCTATTTTATCTCTTTTTCAAAAAGATTTTATATAAAAGAGAATGTATTATCACAATGACTCCCTCCAAATTTATCTTCTTTTTTGGAGGCTGTAATAATTCTGACAGACTACAAAACATTACAGATGGAACACTGTGAATATACTTAACACTTCACTGTAAATAAAAAAACAATGTTGTAATCTGAAAAAATTGCAATATCTATGATGGTTATCTAAAATAATAAAATAAGAAGAAAAAGTAATGATATCTTTTCTAAGGACTGAATAAGATTCATTCCTAAGTAGAAAATTATACTTATCTTTATAGCTTAGTGGAATGCTCTGAATAATATATAAAAATATATTTTTTCTCAAATTGATATAGTACCACACAAGGTAGACAAGGAAAAAAGGAAATAATAAAATATTTACTGGACAAAAACTTTTTATTTCTTCTATTTCTTCCCTGAAACCATATCACAAAAATAGTCAGTCTGAAGCTATAGCAATTACTTGCATTTTGAAAAATACTGTATATGAAAAGAATCTTTGTGACCTAACCAAAATGGGCAGAATATTCCAGGCTTAAAAGATAATTAAAAAAATGTTTTTTTTTTCAGAAAATTAAATTAATCATAATTGGAAGATTTAATTAAAAATGTCTATCTTTTTAATCAAGCCTTTTATTGTAAATTATAGATAGATAAATAAAATACAATTGACTAAATAGTTTGAATCTGTTATTATTCTCTTAGCTGTGAAATAGAAAGTCACGGAGCTCGATGTAGTAATTCTTACTAAGTATCAATGACAAACAAGTGGCATCATTCCTTTCACTGCTCAGAACAGACTTTTAAAAATCAAAATCTATAATATTATTTACTGAGGTATTATGATGGTTCCACTTTCTCCTGCACCCATGATGCACAAGGACTGTATGGATAACATAGCTGAAAGTTAATGGACAGATTCTCCCCTGGACACAGCAGTATTCCAGTTTATAACAACTAATAATCTGGTAAAAATAAAGCCACGCTCTGATAAACATATAATGAGGATTATATGGAGTGCCTTTTATAAAACACATCTTAAAGTAAAAGGTATGATTCTGAGGTATTAAGATTATCTTCTAACCCTGAAATACTGCACATAGTTATCAGTATCATTACTATTACCTGAGAAACTCCATAGTATGCTCATTCTACATTTGAACTTGTTGAGAAATACTCAGGTCCTAGATCAGGAATCAATGTCAAATATAATGCAGGGACCTGAATTTTTGATACTAAGGGGATGTGCTTTGGTATTATGACAATTCATAGTATCAGATAGAGCTACATTTTAAAGCAATGCTGATAGAAATGTTTAGAATTACTTAATAGAAGTGTCCTAAAGAGGAAATCCATTATCACTTCTCTGTCTGAAATTAGAGGTGGCTCACCTTTTTGAAAAGAATTCAAGTATCAGGGTTACAATTACCGCAGAAACAGGAGTTTGACTTTGTTGCTGTGCATCAGATCTCTTTATCTAGGAGAAGGGATACATGGGATCTGCTTCCCAGACACCTGGACTAGTTTCAAATTAAAGGGCTAAATAGGTATACATTTATCAATGTCCCTGGAAGCAAGGGGGAGGACTGATAACATTCCTAACCACCTAAATGATCCAACCATTATTCTACTTGAAAAATTACTGACTTTCATCTTCTCTTTCTAGTCTATTTAAATCTTTCCTTTTTCTTCATCAGAGGAAAGCTGCACATGGGAGATGCAGAGCAACTTTTTTTGTAGATGTGGGATGTCATTGCTCCCAAATGTGTCAGACAAATAATCTGAGCCGGCTGGATGAAAACTCAAGCCATATAAAGGAGCTATCTACACTCTGTGTCTAGATATGCGACACTCCGTGTGTCTTACTGGGTATATGTAATAAACTCTGTTAGCCTTCTGGTGTTTTATGATACTACTATAACATGCTCAACCATTCCTACGCAACATATGGAAAAAATCTAAAGCAGAGCTCTGACTTTCGTTCTAGTGCTTAAACTCTGTATGTACCATTACTAGCTTTAAGGAATACAGAATTTTTAATAGACATAGTGTGTATTATTCCTGTAGTGAACATCCTTAGCCTGTTGTACCAGAACTACAGTGGCCCTATAGTGGTCCACTTAACAGTCACTGGGATACATTGGCCCAGTGGGATGGGATGTTACCCATTCTTTTACCTTTCAGCTACAGGACACAAAGGATGGGAGACTCAGAAGCTGAATATCTCCCTTATGAATATAAATCACTGTATTAATGTAGCCCTAATACCAGATCTGGCTCTTCTGAATGAAGAGTCTGTACTTCCCAATGTTGAAGCATTAAAATGTTCTTTCTGAAAATACTCATTCTTTCTCATAAAAACAAACAAGTAAACAAACACTTTTGGTTTTGTTGTTTTTTTTTTTTTTACTCTGTTCCTGATTCTTGCCACATTATGAATGAAAATACAATTGAAAACATCCCAGTTATTTGCATTCTTTACTTATTTAGGACATTCAGAATTTTATAAGGCCTTCCCATGCACATAAGCTTAAAAGTATGAATTAATGAGAATAAATTATTTTCTTTTCCACTCAATGTTTTTGCAACATGTTTAGGGGTTTTGAACTTAATTCCCAAATTTACAGTCTGCTGCTAATAGAGTTTTTGGAATAGCAAATGCTTTGTCTTCCACACTGTAAATCCTAACAGCGCAGAGCACTCCATGTTTCACACAAAACATAAAAGATACATCACAACCAT
Organism: Florisuga fusca; assembly: GCA_038090715.1. Classification (NCBI taxonomy): domain Eukaryota; kingdom Metazoa; phylum Chordata; class Aves; order Apodiformes; family Trochilidae; genus Florisuga; species Florisuga fusca. Next base: position 15,426,332 of record JAAWXA010000004.1, on the reverse strand, counting down.
TAACCTTCCCCTTAGTTGCTGATAAAGTAAAATAGGCTCATTCTTTACAGTAACAGCAATGTATCTGTTCAGATGAATATTCCTCTTGCTGCAATAAAGTGTATCTTTTTACAGCTGCACACCATCTTTGCAAATTGTAAAGTGGCAATTAAAACTGAATACGAACAGAATACTAAGAGAAAACTTGAAGGCAAAAGGGGACAAGAGAGCTTTTCCTAAGACTTCCCTCAGCAAAAACTGAAGTTAAACATAAAAATCAAATAATGTTTGCTTATGTGATTTTTGAAACTACTGCGAAGAGATAACATTAAATGAATTCCTGCTAATAATTTTCCAAAGGCTGTTAATTTGATATAGTTAAGCATCCAACATTTATGTGCTTGGTGCTTTTCTTTTGCCACGCAAGCTAGTTTCATCAGGAGACTGCAACTGATGTAGTTTAAAAAGCTGTTTTGCAAATAGATAAACATAATTATACTTAAAAATATTCATAATTTAATAAAATCTGTTATGGTTTCATAATTGTAAGTCTAGCAAGAGACAAATTGAGGAGCTCTGGCTTTGTCTTACTTACGATGTAGCCTTGTACATATCACAGTTAGCTTCTCTTGGTTTCCCACACCAACAAGATGTACTTTAGTATCTCCCAAACAAGGATACTTAGGTTCAGATCAATACTTGCTGTGAGGATCAGCTCATAGCACTCATGTAATACCTGGTTGGTAGCGTAAGACAGTGAGATCCACAAAGTTATGGATCACCTCTTTCTTCATATTTATGCATACAACACAAATTTATGCATGACTGATCCCAGACAAACACTTGTGATGCTAAAATACCTGAGGAGACAGGCAGGATTTGTACTGCATAGTACTATTAGTATTCCTGGAAAAAAATCCATTTGTGGATGTCACCATACAATCTTATAGCTACATTTATTTTTTTTTAATCTTTATGATTGTCACGAAAATAGTCACATTAGCTTGCCTCTTTCTTGCATATTTTTCTCATTACTATAACACTGATAGGCATTTTTTACTTAATTAATTAAAAGTTAAAAGAGATTCTAGAAGATAATAATTTCAGAGACAAAGTAGCATAAGGATACTTTCTATCTTGCCAGTTGGTGAAACCACTGGGAAATAAATGCTCAAATACTTTTTTCAGAAACTTTTTATTCAGATATCATTGTCAGTATAATTTTAACCTCACACATCAAGATCCACTTCAATCAGCCAGAAGATTTTTCAAAATAGTAACTTATCATAAATTACATGATTAACAGAATAAGAAGACAAATTCCAGTTTTCATGGCTCTCTGGCTGATTATCATATAAGGCCACAGACCTAATGCCACATAAAAACTCACAGTAATACATTTTACCTGAATACATGAACCAAGAAAAAATTATAGGATTAGAAACTAACAGTTTGACCATTTCTGTTTAAGATGATTGCATTAAATAGAAGGCACAAGAAAAAATGAATTAATGTAGTGAGCTTGGCTTAGTCTTGGTTTCGAAGGTGATAAAATAACCTTCTGCTTATGCCCATGTGTTTCAGTGAAACTGTGATGTTTAAAGCCACACTGAATTAACTGTGAAACAATTCTCTTCCTTCTTGCTCTCTTAAAAATTTCATTCCCAAAACTACAAAAAAAAAAAAAAAAAAAAAAAAAAAAAAAAAAATCATGAAGAACTGAAATGAGCTATACATAATTCACTTCCAGGTGAAAAGTTTACTTTTGCCAGTCAAAACTATTCAAATCACAGTGCTGCTATGCTTCTTGATGCAGCACTAGATGAAAAATAAACAAGCAATATAACAACTTTCCTTTGCCAATCCCTGCAGTTCTTAAATATTAAGATAATTTGAACTGGAATGAAAAGTATCAATATTAATTATGGCATTATTAAGAGATTCAGGCTATACATATTGGGGCACATTAAGCTGGCATGTTCCCTAAAATTATGCAGTGATTTTTAGTCTTGCAGCTAAATACACTTAAAATATATATTGAAATATACTTTAGTCAAAGTCCACCTTGCAGTTGAATTCTTCCTCCCTGGAAAATTTCAAGGCCAGGTTGGATGGGCCTTTGAGCAGCCTGATCTGGTGGGAGGTGTCCCTGATCATGCCGGGGGGTTGGAATTACATGATCTTTAAGGTCACTTCCAACCCATACAGTTCTATTATTCTATGAATGAAAAAACTCATTTAGTAAGAAATAGGAAAATGTCATCCATCAAGAAATAAGAAATTGTTAAGCATCTGAATGGAAAGTCTTGTACAGCCAAAGAGTCACGCAATATGATGCACATATATATCAATCATGATATTTCACATGTATGATAGCTATTCATATCCATGATAAATATGCAAATATATGAAATACGTGGATGATAAACATATATACAGGCTTAGTTCAGGCAGCCTCTACAGCTGTAAATTGTTCCTAATTACTGCTAATCTGATTCACAGATGTGAATCTAGCATAGCATTGGAGCTGTCTGAAAATTAATAGAGGGTCATAGGGTTTTTTATTTCACCTTGGTATTTGTTGCAGTTATGGAGTACTGTATATAGAGTAGAATATTAGGAGGAGGTGTAGATGTTACTACAGTCCATAAAAATAGTCTCATACAGTGGTTTCGATCTTAAAATATAGAGCTTTAAATACCCAAATACTTATCTACTGCTTCACCAAAGGTCTTTAGCTGATGTTTTTTCCATTGCTTTCAGGTCTCATGCACTCTTTTTTTGTTTTAATCATATCCAAGAAAAGATTTTTTACCTGAGAAAAACCCAACAAACCCAAACCATTCACAACTAGCCAAACAACCACACATTTTATTTTTAAAAAGATTTAAATAATAATAGTACCCTTATAAACAACAGGAATCTATGGCCCTGACTCCTAGAGCTTTTCACCACCCATCTTCCTTTCTGACTTTCCTAATACATCTGTAAGTTCTGTGCGAACAACTTCCTCTTTTTTGCACAGTTCTGAGCTTAATTCATTACTGTTCTTGTAATTTCAAAAATAACAGAATATACACACTAAGAATTGTAGTTCTAATAGTGAATGCTACCAGAACAACTATGAACAAGCTTCAGCTTCTGTGCATCAATTCTCACTTTTTCTTTAAAACTTAAACTATACTAGTAGTTTTCTGTTGATCATGTCCAAGAACTGCAATGGTGAATAGAATCAGATGTTGTGAATTACACAGGGAATTAAAGGTGCCAAGGATTATAATAACTATCATTCAAAATCTCACCTTTTGGCTGCGTTATACTGTTGACTGCTTGCAGCCAGTCAGCTCTGGGAACTTATTGACAGTGGTTGCCCTACTGTTGTAAAGTAATCTACACCTACAGCGTTGACCAAAATATAATAAAATCTGTCTTTCTCCCTTGTGCTGCATAGGCATTTCCACACCAGCCCACTGAATCAGATTAGAGACTTGACACAGTACCAAATTATCTTAATTTCTTTTTCATTTTTTCTTTCGTTTCCAATTTATTTTTTCTAATACGGTCTCTCAGGACAAATCAAAGTTAAAATGATAGCTAGGAATAACACAAATCTCAGACATAAAGCTTATGATGGTTTTCCTTCATTATTCGCAAGAACTGATATTTAATCTCAGAAAAAAAAAAATTAACCCAAAGAGTTAGAAACCATCACTAGCTATGATCTTTTTCTAATATTTTTATGAAAGCAACCGAAACTTCACAAACTCCTGAAATGTTTCGGGATATATTGTCTAGAGTAATTACTGGGGAAACCCTGGACATATGATTGGTAAAACACAACCTTTTAAAAGATGATGGCTGCTGCAATCATAGAAGGAAAAAGAACAAAGCAATGTTGAACAATGAAACTAAAAACAAAACAAAAGTTGTTTCTGTGGTTAGTATAGCAATTAAGATAAATGCTACCAGCACATCAAAAGATTTTTATTTTGTATTTTTTTTTATTTCAGATATGCTATTTACCTAATGTTCCAGAACAGAAAATGTAAATAGGGTATAGTAATTTCTCAGTTCTACTCCTAATAGATTTTACTTCTTCAGATCATTTTATTGTTATGATCATTCTGGCACAAGCAGGCCTGTTGCATTGCAGTTAATTCACAGAATCACACTATGCACCTGTAGGATTTAAATACTGCACAGTTACAACGTCACATCAGCATCTCTCAGTCACGCACAACAGTCTGTAACAACAGTGTCACAAGATTCAAGACTGCAAATCTTTAAAAAAAACCTTTTTTCATAATGGTAAGAAAGTAGTAGCAAACCTTTAATCTTTTTCTTTTTCTTTTTTTCTTGTTTTCTTTCTTTTTTTGTTTGGGTTTTTTTTGTTTGGTTGGTTTTTGGTGGGAGGTTAAAGAAGAAGAACAAAAAAACGAAAAATGAAAAACATGTTCTGTTCTCTATATCTGGGATTTCCAGGCAGTCTCACACCCAAATGGCAGCCAGTGGGGGAGTAATTTAGTTGAAATATCAGATGCATTTAGTTTGGTGCAGTAAGGCAATCCTCTGTTGTTTAAAATTAAAAAGTAACCATCTTTAATTTAACATCAATTATAGCTCAACTAGAAGGGAAGAAATCAAGATAGAACAATCCTCAAGAAACTCCATCAGTGGCATTTCTCTTTGTATGGTGCTCCGTTCTGTGAGGAAAGTCTTGTTAAATGCAACCACCTCTCAGTCTAGGTGTTATATATATACAGGACTGTTTTACTAGATCTGTATTAAAGGACAGATCTAGGTCCATCCCTCAATTCCACTACTGTCTCCTTGTTGACTTGTAAAACGTAAGGTCCTGATGCTGTAACCATCCTATTTCAAGATAGACTGAAAAATTTCATCTTTAGGAAGACAGTCACTTGTATGAATGAAGAATTTTTAGCCTGAAATACTACATTCCATACTCCTAAGACATGCTAAAGTCAACTCTCCACTAGGCTATTTGAGTAATCTTTTTCAACTTCTTTGACATGCATTATTTGAAAATTTTATTACAACATATTTAATGTAAGTTTATAAAATGTACTTTTACTGAGCAAGCAGGAACATCCAACCTAATTGTAAAATACAATTGGGAGTGTAATTTGTGGATTCTTTGATCACTGAAATAATTTCAGTGCTCAGAGAAACTGGAAATGACAATATTTTTTACACCTATGTTAATTCCATTTACATCTCAAATAGAAGAGTAAAATAAGTATTTGTGAAAATATACCAGTTTACACACAGTTAATTTCATGTCTCTCTCAAAGCATAAGAAGAACTGATGTAGGCCTTGTTTTTTAAAATACAACTCTTTCTGAGTCTTTTATGAAGAAAAACCTCGATACTTTTAATGATAGTGATTAATTGTACATACTATCAGAAGGAAATTTAGGAAAAACAGAAAGAATCTTCATTTATAAAGATTTACAAGATGTTGTGTCTTTAGTCATGATTTGTGTATAAAATACTTAATGATAAAGGATATCTTTTAATCTGAATTAATGTTCAGTCACCATTTGTAGGAAGTACTCCTAAACTTTTAGTAGCTTGTATGCTTACTCATTTTTCTCATTTAACAGATTCTATCCTACACTTCAAAACAAAATAATTAAAAAAACCACACCCCACCTAAGCTCTGCAGTACCCTTTTATTCCTATCACCGTTACATGGAAATATCCTAACTATCCATTGCAAGGTAATTTTGAAAACATTCCTAATACTGTACAACAGTAAGGCTGACTGGGGGAATGGAGAAATGACCAGTGGTTGATAATTGAAGAGTAACCTACTGAAAGATTTGTGGTCTGCAAATCTATTCAAGAAAAGACAAAGTTTTAATTTTACAAAGTCCAGATTAAATTTGCAGAAAATAGAAATGAAAAAATAAAAAAACAGCAGATAGATCATGCAGTCCAGTGGAAAAGTGAAGGAACTTCATGCTTACTTGTTGTGCTCTGTCAAGGTTTATGGAGTTGATGTAATTAGGGACTCCACTGTATTTTCTAATTATTTGTGAAAGTGGTATTATGGTTGGACTCAATGATTTTAAAGGTCTTTTCCAAGCAGAATGATTCTGTGATTCTGTGATTATTAGGAGCATGTATAGTTATCTTACTAAAACAACTTTTTCATCTTATTCACCTGCCAAGGGCATGACAGCATTGACACTGAAAAGCAAAAGTCTCATTTTGCAATTTTTAATCCATGAGTAACAAAACCCTGTGCCATTCTTTCAGTATTGGGAATAGACTATTGTTCATAAGTGACAGAACTATTTTATTTCAGTTAATTCAAACCATAAACAGATGTGCTGATAAGAATAACATTTGCAGAGACTGAAAATGAAAAATCCTCAACTTTGAATTTTATCACCAAAGAAAGCAAAAAACCTCTTAAAGGAGCAGCTTCCTAACTGATTTGTGAATAATGGGAACATTTACATTGTATTTATTGTTACTGTGTGCCTTTTTCACTTTTATTGTTGTGCTGCAGTATAGCCCTTTGAAGGTCTGCCAAACCACTGCGGTTTGCTCAAATGCAGGGTTGAATTTTAATTAAGCTTAGTAAAATACTCTGAATTTACTGAGCCTGATTAGGTCTGTCATCCTGATAGACGTGCAGAGGGCATCTTGCTTCGTTTTTTTTAATAGCTGACAGAGGCAATTAATAGATTTTTGTGAAATAGTTAAACATGAAAACTACAGGCTGCCATCACCTCTTTTCATTGGGACTCGGCTTCTTTATATTTCACATGGCTATAAAAGATTTCTTGAAATTACTAAATATGTAGTGCTGATGAGCAAGTCAGTATTCATATTTGTGAAGATTAGCTCTAAAAAATATGCATTTTGTTTCTCTGAAGCATTCCCCGTATTTCCTCTCCTCATTCCAGTGACAAGGAGTTTCCATGGTCTCTGCAGAAGAACATTAAATACGCATTCAAGTGGATGACTTCTGACAGACGTCTTTTTTTTGCTTTTTCATTGAAGTGATACTAGGACTTCCCTCTAGGTTATGCATCTAGAGCATCCCCTATGTATTCCTGAAGCGTGACTAATAATTGCAATACTAAATATTCTTCATTATCTCTTTTCTCTGTGACAGTGACAACTTCACTTCTTTAGATATTCAAGAGCCAGATCCATTTTAATGTAATATCTTTTTCCTTAGGACACCACTTAACAATGTTAGTTTTGCTGTTTTCTCCTACCTATTCTCACCATTACTTCAGAAGCGAAAAAGCTTGTAATATATTAAAACCACATGTGTAATAGCTGTACATCCAACCAACGAATTATCCTCAAAATACTGTAAGAAAGGAATAATACTAAATTAAAAAGGTGCAGAATATGCAGAAAACTGTTATGCATATAAGCATTTACAGCAAGTTGTTCTAAATCTTAACTCAGGTGTAAAACATTAGTTTGGTACTGAAGTACCTTAAACTTTCACATGGCAAGCAAGACCCTTGATACTATAAATTTCACTTCAGTGTTGTTGTCATGAAAGTATAAGAAAAGGACACCAAAATTAACAGAATTTAAATTAAATTTGAGGAGCTATAAGTAAACAACCTTTTAATGAGAAAACTAAAGATTCATTATTCAGTGACTGAACTTTAGTGGTAAAAAAACCCAGAGAAAATGGGAGTAAGCTGCAGCAGAAGAAAAGCAAATAAATTACCACAAACCACAACACGCAAATACTGAATGGCAGACATCTAAGAGCTGTCTTCCCTCTAACTGAAAAAATGAGAAAAACAGAAAGGGGAAGACAGACAGTGGAAACAGGGAAATTGTTCATTTAAGAGCAGGATAATAAATTCACAGGATCATAGAATCACAGCATGTTAGAGGTTGGAAGGGACCTCTAGAGGTCATCCAGTCCAATTCTTCTGCCAAAGCAGGGTTGCCTAGGGCAGGACACACAGGAATGCATCCAGGCAGGTTTTGAAAGTCTCCAGAGTAGGAAACTCCACAACCTCTCTGGGCACCCTGTGCCAGTGCTCTGTCACCCTCAAATTAAAGAAGTTTCTCATCATGTTGAAGTGGAACTTCCTATGTTCCAGTTTAAATTATCACGTTTTAATGTCCTTCAGTACAACTATCAGGTTGCCTATACACACAGACGTTTTGGTGTGCAGATTCTAAGCTGAGGGTACTAAGAATACAGAAGCACTTGGAAAAAAAGATTCTACTACTGGACTGTCTCTTTCTACAAACAAATGTCCAGGAAACAGATATATACATTTTTCAAAAATATTGCTTATTACACACTGTTCTTCAGCCTCTTGTCATTAACTTCTCTGTTATTAATCAAGAAGACACAAACCTGTCTCATCCTCACCATTCCTCTATTAATTGGAATGTTTATATGTCTTAGCAAAGGATTTCTTCCTAATAAGCATTAAAAAATTGAACAAAAACCATATTAGAAAACAAGCAAACCAAAAACTGTACTAGACAAAGCAAAGCCTTTTTACTGATTGTTTAATCTACTGACAGGGAAAAGTTATATGGCAAAGGATCATGTGAATTATAGAGAAAATTTCCGGAACCACTAGCTGACATAAAATTTTACTTGAAGTAGAGGTGTTTAAACTTATTTTCTGAAATTCTATTGCCACATAAAAGTGGAAAAAACCCACTCACATGTACTGTCATCAGCATGTTCATTACTGCTATCTATATCTTTACTTTGTCACACTTACAAGAGTCACCATATCCCTAGGTTGGTGTCTAAATTATTCAAAGGACTGGTGAAGTGCAGAAAATAATTAGCATATTCCAAACCCTGACTTTACTATGCTGTTTACAGGAATTTACTTTTGAGAGCTATATAAATGAAATGCAAAGTAATTCCTGTGTCACTGTTTAGCTTCACTGATATAAATCCAAATTTATCAAGGAAAAAACACCATTATTGGGTTTTATCAGGATATATATGCTTTCTTAATATTAATGCAGCTCATTATTACAATTTTTATTCTTATGTTACCTTGCCACAGCTATATTATATAATTTTAATAAAAGAAATCTACATGATTAAGCTAAGTTTTACATTTTATAATATAGACAGATATATATAATGAATACAGACATATATATATATTGCTATATATCTATTTATATTGATATAGACAGATCAAGGTCACACAATATATAAGGAAAGTAGAAGTAAGATTTACCTCTTCCGGAGGCTTCAAATAGGTAGCAACTATTTAACCTTATGGTTTATTTGTGGCTTTTTTTTTTTTAATGATCTGAAAATTGCTAGCAATTTTTTCTTTTGTGGAATATAGGCAACTATCAATCTATCTGTTCACAGTAGGTGCCTGCCCATCACCATCACTATAATTTTGGTAGGTTTCCAAGACAGATACCTTCCATCTGCTACAGTTTCACAGAAATGGTACCTCAAGGTCCACTTGACCTATGACCCCTCAGACTCTCCAGCAATGTAATAACAATTTTTCCTCAGTCAATTAAGTTGACAAAAACTGCTGCAAGGAAACAACTCAGGTTTTACACTTTATCCATGCACAATTCCTCAGTCCTGGCACTTTCAGGAGTTATCTAGCCAGCAAAGACTTTCTTTGCCACTTTGCCCATGTGGCAATAGAACAAAAGAAAGTGCCAAACTTTTCCCTGAACCCTATAAAAAAATTAATTAAAGGGTTGTAAAGCCAGGGGCTATCATGATCCAGGGCTGTGATCTCTAATAGGAGAATATGGAAGTGCTCAGCTTGACAGCCCAGCTGGAAGTCTAGGACTTCTGAGGTCCCTCCTATAGACCCAGAGGCTTGGAGACTGCCTTCACAAGGGGAATACATGTAGTTTCACAACCCAGGTATTTGTTGGGACTACTAGAGAATTACAATATTTTCTGAAATTTTCTGATATGTGCATTAAATACTTGTGAAAAAAAATATTCTTTTCACATTGTGTGTGCAAATGTGTCATACATGCAGAAGCCTTATGGTTTTTAATTATCAGAACAACAAAAGAACATTTTCTGTGGTGCCACATCTTAATCTCTTGCCATGCATCATCATGCCACAGGTTCAACTAAGAAACCCTAAAAGGCAATACTTTGACTTTGGAGATTCCTGTATCAGATTTCCTATTTGTTGGCAAACGCTAATTGTTTGATTGTGCTATCACTTGTCAAAAGACTTTGTCTTGAGATGTCTGGTTATCTAATGAACCTTAAAACTTCCAGTTACCTTAAAGCAAAATACTTGGAAGAAAAAGAGAATAGTAGGAATTGAGGCTGATTACTACATTCATGTTGTCACTGTACTCTAAAGGCCTGGGCAAACACATTAGATGAGAAAATGAGAAAAAGAGAAGGGAATGAAAATATGAGGAGAGAGGAGCAATAACCCAAGTCTTTAATTTCATAATTCAGAAGATATTCTGCATTCCAACCATTAGAGACAGTTCTGAAAGAGACTGTATTTTTTAGCACATCTGCTTTGTGTCTTGAGAATATCTAATGTAGCCTTATTACAGTTATATTACTGAGAAGAGAAGCAGTCACTGAAAGCCTGATATAGCCCCATATAATCAGACTTCCCAGAAAAGAAGCAAGGAGAATTTGCATTGTTTCAGGACAATATTCTCTATTGCAAACTTCTCTAAAGAACAAAGCCTTACATCTATGGAACCACCTTTTTCTCAAAGTCACTTTTCTTACAAAGTCTTATGGAAAGTTTAAATACTTTTAACAAACATTTGTAAGTGCTTATACCTACTCCAAAGTATTTTTCATAATTATGAAATACTATGAATGAGAATAAAGCTGAAGTACATATAACAAACACAAGTCAAGCTGAAGTAGAAATTACTTAGAAGTAATTTCTTAGAAGTAGAGATACTTCGGGGTATCTACCCTTTTATATGTAGTGCATGGATATGCATGTATTTGTGTACAGAGAAGGAGGAAGAGAAAAAATATGTAGCAGAAGCTTGTTTGAGGAGAGATGTGTTGAGCTTCCATTGCAATAGCCATTTAAGAACTGCACCTGGATCTAAAAATTATTCCTCCAAGGCTGACATAAACAGAAGCTGAAGTCTACTTTTCTGACGATAATTACACTGCTTTTTTTGGAGATAGCAAGGAAGAACACCGACTTTTCAAAAGTTTATATGACAAAGCAATAAAACTTATAGCTTTATTTTCAAGTATACACAGTTTTATTCAAAAGAGTTTCTTTTTGTAACATATCAAAATCCTTTTACGTTAGCTCTTATATTCAAAATTCGTCTTGATATGGAAAATACCAGTACAATAGAAAAAAGCTGAGGAATTCAATATTGTTTAGTGTGGCTGTCTGTTTACAGACTTCAAAAACAGAAGTTTGTGTTCCTGCAAGGAAATTCTGTCCTTATTCAAGTCAATTGCAAGATGCTATATGACTACCTTGTCACCCAGACTTTGTGACAAGACCCTTTTCTAAAAACATTGTGTCTAACTGATAAAACCTTACAATGGAGGAAGTCCCAGAAGAGGTGAGAAGTGATTTGTGCCCACAAAAGTTAGGGAATAATGCAGGGTTTGACTGACCCCAGCAGCTGCCAGGTATTCCTGACTTATTTCAACACCAAGGGCACTAGAAGGTGGCCTCTGTTTCACTGAAACAGCTACCAACAATTGAATGGACCAACTGCTGGTGTAAATGTGTCTCCCTAAGTTCATAAGAAAAGTGTGGATAGTTAGTTATCCAGACCAGCATGCTGGGGAGTGGATACCTGGAGCCTTGTTGGGCTGAGCCACCCAACATCAGTCTAAAACCTGAAAAAAAAGAATTTCAAGGAGAGCAACGGGCTTGATCTGGCTACAAGCCACATGTCACCATGGCAAGTAGAGATGCCTGGCACCATGATGGTAAGAATACTGTAGAGAAGGGTAATGGACTAACATTGTTGTGATTGAACTGTGTATATTGCTACATTTTACTAAGAGTAACTTCTATTTTTGTGGTGTTATACAATAAGTTTTGTATTTTTCTGCTAAACCAGAAAACCCGTGTAACATCGACTGTCTTAATATAAATAAAATTGATATCCTTCTATACATTTAATAGCTAAAAGAAACTGGTCAGAGAGTACTGGACTTTATGATAAACATATAAAGAAGATAATGCTCAAAGGAGTGAGATAGCATTTACAAAACATATATCCCTCAATTTGACATGCAGAACAACTCCAGCACATCCAGTTGTCTTAGGAATGAGCCATGGACAAGACAAACTCGTTGCCTGAAGAACATAAATCATCCTGGACAACAGAAAGCATTTCTATTCTCTTCTATGTCAGTTTCTGGACATGACTTAAACAATACACAGCAAAGTTTTGTTCATATTAAGAATCATCACAGAATGGTTCTCCTATGTTTAGGAGGACTAAACATAACTACAGAGGAGGATGTGAAGGATGTGGAACAATCCTATGATAATGGAAGGACTGTATTGAACATTCCGAGGCTTGCTAGTAGCTTGGGAAAAAAGGGGAAAAAGAAACCCTACTGTAATATTAAAGTGTCACTTTAGAAATATATTTATTTATTTTCTTCACTGTGTTATCATATTAATGCCTGGTTAAACAGAGAGTTTAAAAACCCCTGGTGTTTGAGGCCTTTCAAACAGAGGGCTCCATTCCATTTCCACTTAAATCAGGTTACAGTATTTCATCTGCCATTAATATGAACAGCACGAGTTCCTCAAAGAAAAATGATCTTGGATTGTCTTAGCATATTAGCATATGACAAGAGCCTTACTCCTTCCTACTCCTAAACCATTGCTCAGATTTGCTTTTATTTTATATAACAGTTTGAATTAAATAGAAAATAAACAAGTCACAAAAATAGCAAGTCCCTGGCTAAATTGCAGGAATTATGCTACCAGACTTCAAAAAGACATTATTTTTTAATTTATTTTTTTTTTTTAAATCCCTCTTGTCTTTCCCTTTACCTCCTCAGGATAAATATTAAGTTTCAAGAAAATATTGCTAAAGACTCTTTTTTAAATGACTTTCATGAAAATATTAATGCTTATACTGAACATTAGAAAAGAACCTTGCAAAATTGAGTGTTCTATGGTTAAAAATCTTGGGCAACACAGCAAAAATGAGACTAAATCTCCTAACATCTCATTGTTTTTCTAATCTAAACCTGTATTGATTTTTTAAACAAGAAGCTCAACAATATGTCACTAACCAGAATTCTAACTACATATATATTTTATTTGATCTTTATCTTCTAATTTTTGCTCCCTAATCTCCTATAGTTTACAAGAATTCTGTAGGCATCAGCTATGGTAGACTTTCTCTACACAATCTCAGCACTACAGAATCTAAAATATTACTTTTATTTTTTATTTTAGCTATTGAGAAATGCAAACACAATGCTGGTTTAATTGATATCAAATGTTGACATTTTAATAGCAGCTACAAAACCAGGTGAGATTAAGGCCAGAACAGATGAGCCATTACTTTTGCACCCTAAATATAAACATCATTCCTATGATTTATGAGCAAATTTAATCTTTACTTTTACTGTGCTCTACAAGTTACCAAAAGAAGTGAAAATCATAAGAAAAAAAAACCAAAACAAAATTGACACAGCACAACACTTTCAAAAAAACTAAAGCTAGAATATTCTCCTGTTCTCTTAAGAAGAATACAAATACTAAACATAATTTTATTTCAGGTTAAAATAATGACTGTTTGACTTATTCATGCTTACAATTGGATAAAACTTCCCTTGAATTTCCTTTTCTAGAAAGAAGACTTAATGAATGTATTCTATTAGCTGTTCAGTAGCTGGTCTGAAAACCTCAGGACGGTTCTGTCTTTAAATACAAAACACCCTTAGGAAAATTCTCAGGACAACTGCTTAAAAATTAATAAATGATACCCAGTGCCATCCTTGCCTGCAGCGCACTCAGTTTCTGTCCTAATACTTTCACAATGCATGGCTGTGAATTCAGAGAGTAAGAATTGTTTTTTTCTTCCTCCCTCCAGTACTTCTGTGTCTGAAGCTTCTGACATGATAATAAAAGTAATGAAAATTAATAGCATACCTTACTCCCTTTTCCAAGACAGCTTTACTTAAATGGTACTTATAACAGATGGAAAATAAAACAGTGTGGGTCAGAAGAGAAGGAAATTTTTAACAGCAAAGAATCGACCTCAGTTCTGATCAATCTTTTATAGATGTACCATGAACCTTATCTGAAGCCCATGTCACTGACTCGCAGACAGGCTGAGGCTGGAAGGAAAATCTGGAGTTTGCCTAGTTCAACCCCCTGCTCAGAGCAAGTTCAGTGAAAGCAGGTTGCTCAGGACTGTATTAAGTGGAGTTTCAAATATCTCCAGGTACAAAGACAAAGCCTGTGCCATTTTCTCCTCACAGTATAAAAAATTGTCTTTTTTGTTCACAAGGAATCTGATGAGGTTTTTTTGGCCATTATGCCTGCCCTGTCAGTGGGCACCACTAAGAGTCTGGCATCCTCTCAGTGCCCTCCCATTAGTATTTACATGCACTTATAAGATCCCTCTGAGCCTTCTCTTCTCCAGGCTATCCCATATCTCTCCGCTTCAACTTGTATATTAGATGCTCCACTCTCTTGATCACCTTTGTGGCCCTCCACTGGACAAACTCCAGTATGTCCATGTCTCATACTGGAGAGCCCAGCACTGGACCCAGAACTTCAGACACAGCCTCCCCAGGGCCAGCAAAGGAAGGATCGGCTTCCGGGACCTGCTTGCAGCACTCAGGCTCTTGAAAATTCATATCCAACTTTGTGTCCACTAGGAACCCATGGTACTTCTCTACAGAGCTGCATTCTAGACACCCCTGCTATGTACTGGTGGCTGGGGTTATTTCTTCCCACAGGAAGGACTTCGCCCTTACTTTTGTTGAAAAATTCAGCCTGACTATTCTATATAATCAACAGCCTCCTCTGAAAGAAAAAGTATGTCAAAGCATGATGGAAAAGCTCTTGGGTAGCAGATAGTTAGGCTCAGATTTGTAAAAGGATTTGTCCAGTTACTTTAGTTTGTGACTTTCCTGCTGAAGGACTCACACAACGTATTTAAGTGCTCTGATGAGCAAGAGAGCAACAATATTGTATTTTGCTTTTGTGCGTGACTGGTTGATTGCTTTTGTTTCTTCATGCATATCAGTTGCAAAATTAAAACATCTGTCTAGTTCTGATCTGTTACTCTGATCACCATTACATATGAGTGCTAGCTACTTTCCATGTTGAAGGAGACCATGTGGCTTAATATTGTATCCTTATGAATTTCTCTGGGTTTCATATGCTACATAAGGATTAAAATAAGCAAACGTATTAGTATATTATCTTTCACTGAATACGAATAATTCACTAAATAGAAATATTAAAGTAGAAAAATTTAGATAGATTTCTCTTCTAGGCTGTTTTCACAGCTTAGAGATCTCCATCCTGCATACTTGTGATCCTGAGATCTTACTAGAGGTCCTGCTAGAACTAGAAAAAGCCTTTAACCTCGGAAGGCGTAGTGTAGAAAGATTTCCTTAGGTATCAGGTCTCTACGGAGAGAGAATTTGATTTATATTGTTTTAGAAAAAATATGATTGCAGATGTGAAAAATAGAGAATTAAGTAAGAGAATACACTTGCATCAATATTTTACTCTGTAAAAAAGTGGACATGAGAATCTCATACACAAAAAAGTACTTGAAGGTAGAAAAAAGATTTTTAATAGCAAATAGGTTAGCTTTTAGTTATTTATTGAGAATATACTGGGATGAAAATACTCAGTTTAAACTTAAGTAAAACTCTCCCACACCCATCAAATACATTTTTTTCTTCAGTATTTTATACTTGAGATACATTTTCAATATACTGATATTCAGATATTTAAAATATATATTGAAACTTCGCTAAAGCACAACCATGTCAAAAATATGAGGACATACTGCATGAGTAATTAGAAAAGGGGAAAATCGTGAGAAGAGCAAAATCACATGAGCTATGAGAGAAAAAGATTCAAGAAAACAAATGTGTTCAAGTGTGCTGAATGAATAGGAATGATAAGAACGAAGTAATGGTTCTGCTACCTGGCAAACAAGAGGTGATTTGAGTGGAGTGCCAGGTACAAAAGGTAGATTGGAGAGGGACTGTGTGGCCATGAAAGCAGAGAATCTCCAGACATCCGGTAAAAACAATGTTCCATGAACTTACGAGAATAAAGCAATGAAAGGGATGATGCGGTCACTGGAGAGATAAATAAGGTCAAGTGTGTTTCTTTTTCAGCCAGGGAAACTGGGACATGTTTACCTTGCAGGAGAAGAGTACTGAGAGAAATTGATATATTGAGGAGAAAAGGGGAAGGGGAAAACAAGTAATATGACAGATCAGCTCAAAACAACCAGCAACTGTGTCCATGAAAGAAGGGTGAGGGTGGGAGCCTACGAAAGAAGACAAGGAGTCACCAATAACCTCATACTAAAAATCACAAAGAAGTCAAGGTACTGTTTCAGTTTCATTTTTACCTAGTGTTTCCATCTGCCTTGTAGCTTTAGGCTACTTCAAAGGTGGTTAGTGAGGAACAATGAAGGCAGGTGAAACACAGAATTCAGATGGTGTGAGCCAGCTGCTGACCGGGCTGAGTTCTCAACAGCCATCACGTCAGATGAGACTGATGGAAATGAGGGGTGCAGATAGCATGCAGCTATAGCAGGTCTACCTGAAGTCAGTTTAAGTCGTACAAACTTTACACTTCAAAGTGCTACAAACAAAACCCCAACAAAACACAAAGCCAAAACCAAACAGGCAAAAACAACAACAAAAAAACCCACTCTGAAACAAAGGACACCACACTAGAAATTCCAGATTCAGGCCTGAAATTTCCATTGTGCAAAAATTTTTAAAAAATGCACATCCGTGTCAAATTGCTGAATATTCACAGTATGTCCCAATGATTTTTCCTTCCTGCATGTTTTACAATCTAGATTATCCAGCAAAACACAACTCTGTATCTGTATTTTAAATATATGGAAATATATACAAAGATACCTATGTTTTTTAATGGAATCAGAATTTATTAACACTGGAAACACTAAAAACACACACAAAAAAGGATTTTTTTTTTACCTGAATAACACTCAAGATATAGTTTCATTTACCCAAAATATAAAATCTGCAAACACTGTATCTGTGTTTTCACATTCTAAAAGCAATAAGAAAAAAGAATCTCTTCGAGTGAAATCAGTATTAATAACTGACACGGAATTAGTATGTAATATAGTGTGTTTTTTCATGCACCTCTGCTGCATTCACTCATGTAATGGGTGGTCCTTGTTTAATGAAAATTACTTAACATCCTCATTCCTGTTGGACATTCAAACAATTTTCTGGAAACAAACTGCAATTGATTCTTCACAGCCATCAATACATTAATTTCTATACCACTAAGAGACAAGTACATTATTTTCCATTTTTCTCCAGAAGAAGAATAGAAAGAAAATTAGAAGTATCTTCTAATTTCAGTTGTCTAAATTTACCATAAGCACTTCATATTTTCAGTGATATGTTCCCACTGTTTACTAATCAGACTTCAATATCTGAAGATCAAAACTTACAAATAAAGAATCATTCATTAATACATAGCAAAAAAAAGTGGTCCTATGAAACTACTCACATAGTTACTGGTAGAGACGGACAAAACCTAGGTCTTCAGGGTAATATTTGATTTCTTTAACCATTTTTTGTAGTAATTTTTCAGTAATAATCACCAATAAAAAGCCATAGACCAGTAACTATCTCAGCATTTTTTTAGATAAAGGTGTGCTTTTTATTTCAGAAATTGCTTACTGAAGAGCACAAAGAGTATAATCTTTATTATAATATTATTTCATTAATAACAGTGTCAGTATATAATACACCAGATTATAATCAGCATTATGTTCACTGAAAGCAAGGATATTAACATATTGCCTGTATAATGCTGCTCACTCCTCAGGTTAGGAGGCTCTTACTTTCAGCACAGAAGGGTTTGTCTCTTTCTTTTACTTGCTTTTATTTTAATTGCCAAAATGTAGATGTAGCATGATCCAAGGAAATCTCCCTCCAGCCCAGCCAGCCACGCTCTGGGCAGCCCCCTGCTCCTGCCTCCATCAGGCAGTCCGCAGAGCCCTGGGGCAGGCCAGGAGTGATACCCTGCACAAAATCCTTGGCAAGGTTCAAGTGTCTCCTCTCTCACATGTGCTAGACCCTTCCAAAAAGTGGCTGCCAGTACTATTACTTTTAAGCAGCCTAAGGTGTATCTTTTCACCTCCTCTTTGTCTTGAAATCTGCCTACCAGTTTGGAGCAAAGAGTCAAAACAGCCTTGAGACAGATTAGCAATTGAGCTCTAATCTGTGCCACAGAATATGGAAAGAGAGAAGGTGCAGATATTATTTTTTGCATTTTATTGAATATCAAATTTCATTTTCCTTATGTATTCACTGGATACGTTACACTTGTACATCTATAAAATCTATGCATCTATTTCAACAGCATATTGGATCTGTAAGTGGTAATCTCGAGTATAAAGATCACATTGTTTTCACATCAGCTTGACAAAAAGACCCAATGTTATGGTTTTTTTTTTCTTGGTTTCCACTTAAATCACTCAGTTACAGGATTAGGGGGTGCATCTGCCTAAAATTAAGGTTTTCTTTATAGGGTTGTTTGGATTACACAGGAGAGTAAGATGAATGCCATAGATTTTACCTCCTCTACTAAAATAAAAATAATGAAGCGTAAAACACATTATCCTCAAGGCTAGCAGACTGGTGTTGGTCCTCACAGCATTATATTTTTTCTTCTTCTGACAGCATTCCCCTTTTTCAGGTACTATCAGTATGATATTTTCTGGGGCATATTTTCTTATGATCATTGCACTGACATAGACAAATAGTTCTGGTGCACATTCCTCAGTAACAAAACCCAACCTAACCTAACCTTCCATATTCATTTGGCTTCAGGTATTTTGATTTGCCTACGTGATCATGAAAAGGTAACTTAGAAATTTCTAGAAATTTCCATTATTGTCAGCAGGTGCTAAACTGTCATAGAAAAAAAAATCTAATTTCCCTCTAGCCCTATTATTCCTTTAAGATAATAGTGTATATATTTTTTAATTTAGTATTTGCATGTTGAAAAATTTAAACTACATGTCCTATGACTCACTAATGTTTAACAGTTTGAAAAGCAGTTAATTAATATTCTTCAAATTCCACTGACAATTTCAGTTACATAGCACTGTATTCTCAGGTGACATCTCAGATTATTAAATGGAAGGAAAGGCTGTACCCCTTGTTGACACTTTGTTTGGGCTCAGGAGGAATAAAAGGGTGGGTATACATTTGTATCATTGTGATTCCACGAACTGTAACTCCTTAGATGGAATGTGTAGCATCAAATTTCTAATTTCAGATTTTCTAAATTTTTGTTTACCTTCCCCATCATTCAGAATAAGGCAGGCATTTCAGGACCTCCATAGAATTTGGCAATTTCAGTTCATGTTCTCAACTGAGAAGCCACTAATGTAATTTCCACTATCGATTATGATATGCATGACCTAAATATGTTGAGAGTGGTAAAAAGTGAATTTTTGAATAAAAGTGAAAGTTTTCTGTGAGTCAAATATAAAATCTTCAATGTAAATCCAGAAATATGTTTTATTTTTTAACTATTGTCTTGACAAGTTGGTAATTATATTGCAACATATACCGTGAGCAAAAAGCATGATTCCAGTGTGTGTGTGTTTTTCAGATTACTGGATGAAGTCTTGTTGACTTTGTGAATTTACTCTTCTGCACTATGCTAATTTTTACTCAGCTGTTTGCCTTGCTCAGATGTGTTGTTTCATCAAGCAGAAGAAATCAAAAAAGTTTCCTTTCAGCATTTGATCATTATTTAAGTAAAGTTGGCAAAATTTAGAATTTGAGAACAAAACTGCTAAACTGTCAAACTTGAAAAATGTTTTACATTAGTTTATCAAATACTCATGATCGAGAACAATGTACACATTTTTATGCATTTTGAGCTATGTATTCCAGCAGAAATAAAAGTTGCCAATAAAGCCAAAAAATGGTAGATTTTTAAAAATTCCAGAGTCACTTTTTAATTTCAGAACCATTAGGCTCTCCAGTGAAGTCAGCAGAGCATTTCCAAATCTAGTTACTCAGAGATAGGCTTATGAAAAGTATTGTGCCATCCGGTGCATCTAAAACAAACATGAAAATATTTCATAATATAACAAGATCTTACAATTACTTTAATAATTTTTACAAGAATAATGTGTTTTGTGCACAATGTCACCCAAAGTTCAGTAAGAGTGCCAATGTTTTGTGGAATTTGTTGGTACTCCATTCAAAGCCAGTGATACATTATTCTGGTTTTCAAAATGTTTTCATCAAGTTCTTGTATTTGCATGAAATCCTAAGGCAGCACAAAAAGATAACAAGACCTCAAAATAAACATATATTCAAAAGTCAACTAATTCTGGGTATGTATAAACTGTCCTGAATAGTCATGAACTGCTCCTAACCTCCTATCATAATAAATACCTGTTAGAAGAAGTGATAACATTTTATATGGAGGCAACCATTTAGAGATATTGAGGAGGGAAGCAAACTCCTTAGATCAAGGCCTTTTATTGTCTTATTCATAGAACCATAGATGACAATACAATATTTCACTTTATTATGATGAGGACATCATAATAGCACATTCTGTTGGATCAAAACAATTGTTGAAAATAAGACCTAATGTAAAAATAATACTTTGAGTAGCAAGAGAGGGTTGCACCGTCATGTTTAAAAAAATCATTTTTTTCATTGGCAAGGATTTTTTTAGTATTTATGATGATTTATGGTCTAGTAGCAACCGTGTTTATTTATTCTGTATTTCACACTGTGGACAAAAAAACTAGTTTAAATAAATTATTGTCTTATTTCCCTATATAAGAAAAAATATCCAAGCTTGAATAAACCTACTGATCTTTTTAAACTATGTCATTATTTGTTTGTAAATATATCTCACTGAAATAGTAACCAAATATATTGATGCAAGAGAAATTTTTAGCTGCTATTTGCATACTCTGAAGATATTGGCAACTTTTCAGCTTTTTTTAGTGGCATGTGATTTAAAACTGCATTTAAATTAGGAAAAAAATGCACCAAAAAATTACAGAATTGTGTTCAACGTATCTCTTCCTAATAGTTTACATGCAGATCCAATGACGATGAACATAACTTCTCCTTAGGAATATGCCTCCCAGGTATCATCTCATAGTATAGATGTCAGTGCTGCTTTACACTTCCTACATAAAATTTCGATTAAAATGTTGTCTCAGAGTAGCACAGGCACTTGAAAATGCATTGCACTTTGCTTCAGAAGTCTTTTGTTGCATTTGATTAAGTTTGCTTAAAAGCCAGAGGTTGTAAATGTCATGGTTATGCATCAGTTTTTATAGAAGAGTGGTATTCCCAGTGAGGCAGAGTATCCTTAAGCTTGATTGCAGAGATTTGGGCTTTTTTGCCTGATTTTCATGAAATTTTTGCTTAGTCGCAAAGTTTAGGACAACTGCAGAAGAGTTGGACAAATACTAAGATTAGCAACAAAAAGGGATAAAAGGGAAAAATGTGTGAGGAAAATGGAGAAATCATAGAATTTTCAGGGTTGGAAGGGACCTTTATATCATTTAGGTCCAACCCCCCTGCCATGGGCAGGGACACCTCCCACTAGACCAGGTTGCTCAGAGCCCTGACCAGCCTGGCCTTAAAAACTTCCAGGGACTGGGCTTCCACCACCTCTCTGGGCAAGATAAAGGAACAGAGTGAAGTCAACAAAACCTGAAAACTCCAGAGGGTGGATCTTATCTTCAAGGTAACAATAGACTATGAAAGAAACAAATTACCCCGTTTCTGAAACAGTGGAATAAGGAACAACCACCCACAGAGGAAAAAGTGTGGACTGGGATAAACTAAAAAGCAAGAACTTCACAAATCAAAGTGTGTAAGAAGCACCATACAAAATTATTTAAACTCAGTATGGATGTAGTCATTTAAACCATAATGTTTGTTGTCCTACAGTGGCCAGGACCACAGACAAGAGACCTTCTCTCATGTTCTACAGTCAACAGATCAATCCTCTTTGGGCGCAATAACTTTCAGACAATGACAGCTCCCTCTGGGATAACAGCATCTCTAGGGAACGGGGAACTACAGCTGAGTCAGAAATACTTGAATTAATTCAGTCAGATTTCACAAGAAATAAAAATAAAATATGCACTACCAAAATGTAATGATAGCTCACCATCCTTTTAAAAAAAAACAGCTGAAAACACCTCATCATGAATAATTAAACTTGAAAAAAACTCCTCCCAATTTTATAGTGAAAAATTTTCATGGAATAAGTTTTCTAAAGACTCTTTAAAGACTAAATACTTAAATATGACCCCCAGTCTGTCTCTATTTCATCATTTCATATTTATAATACTAATGTTTCAGCAAAACTGATGCAAAAATGTCCAAGTATGGACTGCATGCTTGTTTATCACGGTGTCAGTATTTATACTATGAGAGCTACCAGGAATCAAAAAACCACAAACACATTCAAATTTTTGCATGCCTGTCTTTTGCAGAGCCAAACTTTTCTAAAGTGATACCTCAAGGGCAGCTCAATTCTGAAACCCACAAGATTCTAAAAACACGTGACAGTACAGATTTATCTGCTTGTATTTTCTCTTCCACTTCCTATTGTATTTTCTTATTTTCCTGTAGAAAAGATTTTGATCTTTTCTGACCTGTAAGTAATGCAGCAAAGAACCACAACACCTCTCCTTACAGGAAATAAAGTTTTAAGTCATATCTCTTACCATATTTGTGCAACTGTATTCTATCAAGACACCTCACCTGGACAATCTTTCAGAACATCTTAGATGGGTACTTATCAGAAAATCAGAATTAAAGGAGAACCTCATCAATGTTAAAATTATACCCAGGTTACTTTACAACTAGCTGATAGTTATCTGCCAGAAAGCAGAATAGTCTACAGAATAGTCTACAGCCTGACTACAATTTGACTTAGTGAATAGGAGCACACAGATAAACTGTGCAGGCAGGACACCGTAGAATAAAGTACAAAGTAGATTGAGAGCTCTTCTGAGTTTCCTTCAACCCTTTGTACATCCACAACAGTGCACAACTACCTCTACCAATAAATATGAGATATTTATTATGTGAAGCAACTGACCAGATGCTGTTCCCTCTGTTGAATAATAAACTGCAGCCTTCTAAAATCACTTTAATGCTGAAAGAGATATTCCATAAATGTTTAAACACGCTTAAATTTATGCATGTTCACTTCACACTTTGAGCATTTAAAACAATTTTCATTAGGTTTATTGACTTTCAGGGGGTAAAGTGTTTAATCTGATTTCTCTGAATGCTGGTCTTAGTGAGACTATGCAGTAATGTATGTTCACGTTTATTCCCCTCACAAGAGAATAAGTGCTAAAATAGTTAACCCCATAATTAGCTTCATAGGTGATGAGTAAGATACAGGTAACTTGGAAGACTGGATCTGAAGAACTATAATGACACACAGCTTAAACTACTATTAATAGAAATGCATCTATAGGAAAAAGAGCGTAATTAGGAAAAAAAAAATCAAGCAGACATACACTTTGTCTGAATTGAAAATTTAAGGCCTAAAAAATCTTGTTATTCATGAAAGGTATTTGCTTCCCAGTTTTTGTAATAAATTGCTCATTAATACTTGTTCAAGACACAATTACTACTATGTGTGCCAACTATTTTTAGGAAACCAGAAAATATATTTACTTGAGATTAAAATGTTCTAATTTTTTATCATTTTATATTATTTTTTTCTGAAAATAACACAAAATTTATTTTAGAAAATCTCCCTCTGTCAACTTTGCTGATAAAATGAGGTATCTGACAGACTAGCAATGGGAGAGTTCTGTTCTGTTTTAAGAATTCCTCTGACAACAGAAACAATGTTCAGCTGCCTATTTCAAGAGGTGGCATAAGGAGAGCTCATCATAGATGTACTCACAGTATTTTCTGTTGAAAGTATAAGGATTGTCCTCAAAGTGAGTGAAATGCCAAAAAAGCTCTGGTATTTTACTTACTACTAGTGACTGAGGGGTTGAAACCCCCTCAATTTTATGTATATTATGGTGTTTTGAAGTATGTTAGCAATCCAAGAACACTAAAAAGGGAAAAAAAAGGGACCATTGATCCACCTCCTGGGTGCTAATCACCAAACTGAGGGATTATGGATTATTGTGTCCCTCAACCAATTCGTTAGTCTTACTCCACATCCTTTTTGTACCTTTATGTTATGCATTCCAGGCCAGGTTGGATGAGGCCATAAGCAACAGTGTCTATATGAGAGGCCTCCTTGCCCATGGCTGGGAGATTGGAGTACATCATCTCTGAGGTCCCTTCCAACCTAATCCATTCTATGATTCCATGATTCTGATCTCAAACCAAAGTATCCCAGTATACAGAGAAACACATTTATATAAAACGAATTGATAAAATGGAAGTTTGGAAATTCTTGCTTAGTTCCTTACATATTGCTCACAATCCTGCTTCCAACCTCAAGTAACATCCAGCCATTTAGTAAGGCTCAAGTGAATGCAAAATAAATGGATAGTTAATCTCTGTTACAATTTAATAGTTAATGTCTGTTATAATTTAATGATTTATAAATTATTTATAGCCTGTATGTGTTTTTTTATAACAACTATAGAGAGTTGAAGGAATTTTCACCAACTCTACGGAAAGAACAGGATGTGAGAAACAAAGATTAGAAAATACGGCAAAAAAATTAAAAGAAAGGAAAACCTTATCATTAATTCCACTCTTTATTTCAGATAGAATGCATATCAATTTAAAGACTAGACCAGGGTTAGATCATAACTCTTGTCAATTTTCAGTACGTGCCTTTCAATTATTAATGTCTACACAGTGTCATGACAAAGTTTGTGAAGTATACAACTGAATGAAAGAAGGGAAAGTCTGTGCTTCATAGTTTTTTAATTACACTAGTATTCTGGATCATTCCATTTTGCTTTTGGGGTCTGCGACCATAAGAGAACTCTAATGCTGGCTCCAATGTGAGTAGCTGAAAAATCTAAAACTTGAATATTGAGATCTGCATGGTCCATTGGAATAAAATATTTTTAAAGGATTTGCAAGCAAGATTAGACTCAAAGATAGGAACATTCTATTTATTTTCCGAGAAGCACCGCAGGATAGCAATAAATATGGCATAAGATGTATGCCAACTGACCCTTTGTTTAGCATAAAAATTAACATAAAATATGTTTTTATATCTATTTTTTGCTGACATTTTTATGTGTTTATTAAATATTGCTATTTTAATTCGTGAGGGTTTTTTATATAGCAAGATGTACATATTACATCAAGTATAGATATACTAAAACTGGAACACTTACACCGCAGCTCATTTACTGGTTTAAAACACTTGCAGTCATATATTGCACCTTCTTTAGAAATTTGCCCAGTAGCCAGCCATCAGCATCAGGAAGAAAAAGGAACTCATTTCACAATGAAACAATAGGGAATAAAATATTCTTAGAGTTTTCTTCTAAGGTTTGTACTCCTTGTAAATCTTGCCTTTGATTTTACTCTTAAGAATAATTCTATAATTACAGGATTTGTGTACTTTGTGTAGTGTAATTCCATTACTTCTACTACTTGAGCTTTCTGAATTTAGTTCCTAAAGTGAAGTTATTCTCTATGCAGTATCATTGGAAAGGCTTATCACCATAGCATTTGAACATTTTTATTAAAACAAACAATGTCTTTACCTGAAATGATGCATAACTAAAAGAAAACATGTTCAAAAGTTCATATTTTATAGTAATCTCATTATGGAAGTTCACTCTCTGGGGAGCAAAAATACATAATTTTTGATTTACATTATGATTTTCTTAAAAGCCAATTCTTTTCTTGTTCTGCTTCACTTCCCAGACTTATGTTGAAAGCTCTTTTAAGTTGTATCTTGTTGTAAAAATACATTTATCTATGTCCTGGAAGAGATATAGTCTATTCAAGGGTTGGACTTGATGATCTCTGAGGTCCCTTCCAACCCAGACAATTCTATGATTCTATGATTCTAAAGGGAATCCTTCTTTGGGGAACTTTTAATAGGTACTTCCAATTGTGTCACTGATCTACTGTTTGGCCTTGGAATTCCCCATAACTAAAAGTGGATTACAGCCACCCATGTGAATGTACTTTTGTTTTTTTCTTTAGAATTTTCTGCTATTTTTGTAATGAAAGGTAAATTTTTGTAACTAGTTTCTATAGCTCTCTTGTTTTATCCTCACATGCTGCTCTAATACATAAGCAGCTCTATTGTAATTTTATTAAAGTTATAGCTTTCTAGACCTTTCAAAAATATGGTGGGTGTTTTATTAACTTATTATTATTATTATTATTAACTAAGTCAGAAAGGATACAAACTTAGACACTAAGGTATGTGATTTCAGCAACAAAAGGAGATTCACTAAATACTTATGTTTCCTGCTACTTTGATTTTTTCAGGCTAGATCTATGTCAAAATAAATGAACCATTTTAATTCATAAGTGTTCCAGGAACACACTGACCCCTCCAGAAAGAAAGTGTTTGCAGCCTGCTACGTTGCAAGCACAATAAAAAATTCAATGGAAAACAACTGAAATAGGGTAGAATCAGTAGGAGTGGGAGATCCCATTCCTAGCCTTTCTCAATTTTTGCTTTGTCTTATTAAAAAAAAAAAAGTTTTGACTGATTGAAAAAATACCAACAAGATTTTGAATTCAAAACCCTATTTCATAACACAATTTAAAATTAACATTCTCTTTTCAGTCTTGATTTACAAATTGTTGCAGCTACTATATGTTTTTCTACTCCTCCTTCATACAGTGTTTTTTATTATATTAATACATTTTGGTTTTTAACTTACTAACACAAAGACTACAGCACACTTTAAAAAAATTACTCAGAAAATGTGGCTCAGCAGTACACTAGTAAAGGTTGCCAAAACCAAGTTCTACCAGACAAACAAGGTCTTAAACATTGCTCTTTCTTCGTTCTTTCACCAAGGCACTAGAGATCTGCATAAAACAGATAAAGTACAGGCAAATCCCTACAGGAAAGAGGAACGTGAATGCTTCACAGTTCCACAGGGAAACGGTACCTTTAACTAAAAATATTTTCAGTCTGTATTGTTTTTCAAAATTGTTCAAGCATTGCAAATAAAAAGTGAATCACTGATGAGAAAATAACTCAGATCTTATCAGTTTGTAGTGATTTCTTAGTTTGATGTGTTTGTACTACCAAAATGCTACTGTTTCTTTACAGTAAGCGCTCCTAAATGACATAGGGAAGCTGTTAAAAATTATTGTTTTTTCTTCTGGTCATCATCTTTTATTATAAAATTTTTGCACAGTTAATAGACAATCGGAAGAATGTATTGTGCACATGATTTTCAAGGAATAATAGGAGTTTTCAGAGTCTTCAAAGTATTTAAGTTTCCTATTAAATATGAGGCGAGGCCCGGAAAAAAGACAAACACTAGTTAAGCTGAAGCCTGCAGTGGAACTCAGACATCTATACTTTAAGATTCAGAAAAATCCCCCGGATCCCCCCAGTTTTGAATGGGTCTGATTACTTAAAACATGTGCTATAGCACTACTTAATTTCCCACAACAAAAATGGCTCCCTGTGGAGTAGCTAGTATAAAAATGCTAAAATGACAGGTTTTATTCCAAACAGATCCTAATCCACCAATGAACACTGCAGGACCCAATATTGATAATTTGAAGTAAACAAATACGTTTAAGAACTGGTATGGAAAGGGAAAAAGTCAGAAGACATCTGAGATTACATTTAAAGTGCACACTTATTTACTACCTACCAGAAGTATGTTACAAAACCCAAATGAATTGCAGGGCTTAATCACACACAATAAAACACTCAAACTGCATGGCTTCACAAAAAACAGTGTGAGATTTAATTTTTTTTTTTTATATAACTTCCATGTTAACTTGTAGCAGTCTTAAACTAATTTCTGATAATCTCTGCTAAATATTGCATTTAACCCCCAGGGTGGTGGAGACATCTGGCTGCTCATGAACTTGTGGGCTGTGACTCAGAAGTATGATGAAGAAAAACTAGACTAAATATGCACTTTTTGTGAATACACAAAAGACAACCTTCTTTCTCCCCCCTGACTCTGGCACACTGCCTCTTTGAGACACTGTTTTGGCTGAAGAGTATAATTATTTTCTTATGACCGCTTGCCTCTGATTTATAGTTCTGACTAATCTGTTGAAACTTCCAGAACTAGGAAATATGCAAGAAGAAAAGATTTATTTTGTTCAGACGGTCTTGACTTAGGCAGGATTGAAGATAATAACATAAAATTGCTGAAATAACAAGAATCAAGCTGGTATAACTTGAACTATTCAAAGGGCGATTACCAAGAGTTAACAGCTGCTAGAGATGGAAGTGATGGCCTCCTTATCACTATATCAAGAGATATGTTTCATCTACTCAGCATCCGGGGCTTTATATCTGCAACCAAAATACATGTTAGAATTAGTCTGAAGTATCTATTTTTAAACATTTGGCCATGATTTCACTTTTAGCAATAATGCAAAGTTATTTGGTAAAGAAGTCCCATGCTCAGCTGTGTACTGGGCTTGGAGCACATGCACGGTAGCTTAAACTGGGAGCCTAAAAATCAACAAATCATAGACATTCCTGAAGCATATGGAAAACTGAAGTGCAGAAAACATGGGTGATAAGTCTGGATGCCCTGGAAACTTAACTTCTACTGAATACCCAAAAACCGGAGTGCACACATTGCTGTCCAGATAATCTCAGCTGTAATACAATACTGATATGATCCCTGTACATTCTGACTTTGAAGACAGAAGTGCCTAATATCCTGACACATATACTAAACCTCAAACCTTTCATCTCCTCTGGTTCTTCCTAACACCTTCTACCCAACACCTTAAATCAAAATGTCCAGGCCCATTCCCACCCTTGGCTTTGAAAAATCCATCCCCATGCCTCACATCCTATTCTCCCTCTTCCCTGATGAATTAGAAGTTCAGAAAGACCAAGTCCAGATGGTTTTTAAATACCCCCAAGGAGGGAGACTCCACAGTCTCCCTGGGCAATCTGTGCCAGGGCCTGGTCACCCTAATGTTCAGGTATCACCTCCTGTGTTCCAGTTTGTGACTTTAGCCTCTCGTCCTGTCACCAGGCAACATTGAAAAGAGCCTGGCTCCATCCCCTTTGCATCCTGTCTTCAGGTTTTTAGGTACTTTAATAACATCTCCCTTGACTCTTCTCTTCCCCAGGCTGCACAATCCCAATACCCTCAGCCTTTCTTCACCTGTGAGGTTCTCATGTTTCTTAATCATCTTAGTGGACTTTGGCTGAATTCTCCCCACTATGTCCATGTCCCCCTTGCACTAGAGAGCCCAGAACTGGACACAGCACTACAGGTGTAGCCTCACCAGTGCTGAGTAGAGGGAAAGGATCACCTCCCCCAGACTGATGGCAATACTTTGATTTATGCAGGATACCACTGGCCACCTTTGCTGCAAGAGCAGTTCTAGAATTGCTGATGCATGTACAACCATTCATTCACCAGAACCCTCAGGCCTTTTTCTGCCAAGCTTGCCATCTAGGTGTCCCTCAGAATATCTGGCTGCCCGTGGTTGTTCTTCTCCAGTTTCACCACTTCTCTTTGCTTTCCTTATTGTACCTATATATATTGTACCTTTGAATGGATCACTATTTTTCTAGTCCCCAGAGGTATGAGCACAAGCTACAGGCAAAGCTTTCGAACCTTCAGACATAACGTGACATCAGAGGCCCCAGAGCTATCAACACAAACCACAAATGGTCAACTACTGGTTAATAAAGGGCCTTGAGAAACTTTGTAAAAGATGTTTATAGGAATAACTGTTAAAGAAAGATAAAGAAACCAGGCTGTGCTATCAAAACACCACACTGGGTAAAATCTGGAACACCTTGCAGCTTCCCCATGCTCCTGCTGGTGAGGGGCAGGGAACACAGACTACTTGCTGAAACCACGCTCACTGCAGTTCTGCTCTTCCATGGAGCCTGTTGATACAGAGTTTTGGAACCCAAAGAATCAGAAGAGTTACTATAATAGTGTGTATGAGAAAGTTCATGAGTTTCCATTCTACAAATACGTCAAATAAACAATATTTGGACAATTTGGAATTTGTTGCTTTCATTGGAATTTGTTGTTCTAGAACAGCTTGATCTCCACCTGTCTTCTCCTAAGGCCCGTGGCATGGGGGCATTGACCTAAAGCACAGAAAATGCACACAGCAAGCAAATTCTCCACGTGCAACAGTTCAAATCTGTTTTCCTGTTCGATGTTAACCACCAGTGGAAGAACACATTAAATCAGACAAGAACACAGGAAATTGAGAAGCAATGAGAAGATGTGACTGCTTAGGAACTCCTGTGAGTTATCAAAATCAAAAAGTATTATCCTCAGAAGAGAACATGAAGGGGTAAATTAAATATACTCCAGCATATGATTTTTTCCAGCAATTTTTACTTTTCCCAAGTGTAATAGCAAAGAAGTGTGTTTTTAGGCTTCATATGTCTTTTTTTTCTCAAATGACTGTAAAAACTGAGAATAAATATAAGATTCCAGCAGAATGCAGGGTAGATTAGGTCATACTGACATCAGAGCTGAAACTCTAAGGTCTCACTCTTGCAATGAACTAAACAGACCTTGCTTTTCTTACTGGTTTTAATCACAATTTCTCAAAGAATCTGAGAAAATTCAGCATGGAAATCTCCAAAATTCTCTCTTAAGAATTTTTTTTTTTAAATGAATTGGTGAATGTTCTTTTTATGAAGAACAAAACAAGAAAACCGAAGCCAACTTTTCCAATGAAGCCTACTAAATAATTTAAAGGAGTAACACTCAAAACTTTCCTTACCTGCCACCAATTCTAATAACCCAAAGCCAAAGAAATAGAAGACTATAATATTTAATCAGGAACTACAAAATAAAACCATACATAATATTAGAGAAGGCTTTGTGCATGCCAGTTCAAATTTAGTCTTGTATATTTTATCAGAGCTTTAATTATCTTCCCTCATGCACAGTGAAATGTGGTACATATGACATCTTGATTACTTCTTGGGCTGATTAGCTATTTTATTATGTAAAGTGCTATATTGTTGTGTTTCATATATATTTATAGTTCATTAACTGATTATATATAATATGACACATCTTAATTAAATTCTCATTAATGAAAATTAATTTGATGCTATTAAAAAGTTATAATTTTGAATGAAGCTCACTATAGTTTACTTACAGATATACAAATAATTAAAATAAACTAAGAAGTCACAAGTGTTCTAACAATAGCATCTTTTTCACTGTTAAATGCACATTTATTCATTTGGTGTGGTAGTCTGAAATTCAATAACTTGAGTTGTAAATTAATTAATGATTCAAGAAATCATGGAGCAGACAGTGCCGAAAGTGCTAGAGATAAAATGTTCTGTTATAATGTACTGCTTTAAACTCTCCATATAGAAGGGAAAAAAACTGCTCTGTGTGATACATCAATTTTACAACCAGTTACTTAGAAATGGGTATTTCAAGGAACTCTCCACCTCTTATATGAACAAATTTAATAAATGAAGAAAGCATAATGGAATGTAGATAGCACTTAAGACATTCTATGCAGTCATAGTTACTGATTATTCCAGGAAAGTTGCTGACATACCATCATAATTTGTATTTATCTGTTTAGAATCTGATTCTGTTATCTTCTGAATAGAAACACATTGGTCCTCCAGTTATCTTCCTGATTTCTAAATTTGAACTAGCTCATGATCTGATTTTATAAATCAACTTTACCTAAATGAAACGACCCAAATAAATGCTTTCCCTGTATTTAATACATACTTTTTTTCTATTTATAAGGCCACAGCATTACAGATTTTCAGACCTCATTAGATCTGTAAAAGTCTTGTTGTGTGCATGCCTGCTCCAAACACTAATTCTCAAAATCCCAATTTGCAACTCACTAATTCACTTCTTTGCAGAAACAGAGATTGAAATACTACTCCAGATGATCAAATGAAGGAGAAAGGGACATTTCCCTGCTTTGGCTAATTGTACCAGGTACAATTCATGTACTATGGTCACATGTAACATTAGCCCTTAAATCTGATTAGTGGAACCCATACAAAATTAATTACTATGCAGAAAGTCACATTTCATATTTATATTGAATATGCATGATTACTGAGGTCAAGGTGACATGTAATATGAAGAGTTTCATAATAAACAGCACATATGTAATGAAACCTCACTGTCACTTCAGTAAAATTTGCATGCTTAATAAAAATACGCATACAAGCAATAAGCAGGACTCAATAGTTAATTAATAATTGTTCAGTAATCATGAATAAATGTTCAATAATCTTATTAAAGCAAACTCTTTTTACCATGAGGAACAATCAGGCAGTCATAGGTGATTTTTCCCTTCTATCAAATGCATCTCAGTGATTTTTCTTGTTTGCAGTTTCAGTTCACAAAACCAAAGAGGTTTAGTACTTTCAGAAACACTCTTGATCTACAAGGATTTAGGTTTTTATAATTTTTCAGATATTATTAAGAAACAATAGAATGTAATACATTTATGAAAAATTGTTAAAAATCAAACATATAACAGCTGCATCTCCAAAATCTTTCATTAATCACAATCTATTTGCACTAAAAAAAAAGTTATTGCAATGTTATACCACTGTTTCAATCCAAAACTTTGCCCAAGACACTTCAACAGTGCTGCAACTGAAGATGATCAGAAATTTCTGATATAAAAGAAAACTGATTGAAAACCAACAAAACAAACCCAACAAAACATCCAAAACAAAAACAAAAAACAAACAAAAAAAAAGACCCTTACCAATTTTTTTCAGTGTTAAATAGGAACAAGTGATATCTGTGTAAAAGAGAATATAGACTACAGTTCAAACATTCTTATCTAGGTTTTAATCAAATAAGGGTACCTGTGTTTGCCAGAAGAATACTTTTTTAAGCATCACTGCTTCACAGTAAAATCTTTAGTAAAATTATGCTTGCAACTTTTTAAATGAAAGAAAGTACCTATCTGTAATGATTTCATGTAAATAAGGATGCAGTCTTTTTTTCAGAAAATATTTTTAAAAGCCGTGGAAGAATTATAAATATTTTAACACTTAGTAGTAAATAAAATATTTGAATATATAAATATTTTTCCACAGTTTTCCAATTGCTACTGAACATTTTCAGATCATATAATTCAAATAGTACAAGCTAAGTAAGCCTGATGTAGTTTAGTTCTCATCTCAAACCAAATGGTCAGGTCAGAAAGGGTATTTTTCTTCCCGAATCAGTGAAAGAAGTTATTTTCACATTTTCAGAAGTCGGGACCTCTGGGCTCCCATTTTTCTTTCATAATGCAATTGAAACATCTAATTATTTTCTGCCTAACAGCTTGATGCCATGAAGTGTACTCAAGTCAGCTGAAGAATGGTTAAACAGCAGCATTGCAAACATACCAAGAAATTAAACCTGAAGAGGTCCTCCATGTAAAGAACGTGGCCATCATGACACCTGACACTGAAGAATAAACTTCATATTGTTGCAACTGTATTATGTTGAAATGTTTTTTAAAGAAAACCAAATATAATTTCTTCACATGCCACTGGCATGGCGTTTATGGCTTAATTAATTTTGCAACCCTATCAGAAGCTCTCATCTACTGTGAAAGCAAAAAAAATTCCAAACACAAAAAGACACTGGTTAAGCAGAAACCTGAATGTTGGTTATACAGAAGGTCTTAATGATCTAACAACCTGAAAGCTTCTTTGAGATCAAGAAGGTTCAGAATACTAAATAGAGCTGGAACTTTTCAGATTAAAGCAATAACACAAATTAATCCTAGGGTGACCAGTAAAGAAATACTGCTGATACTTGTATTTTAGAAAGCATAGGAATTTGGAATCTTTTTTTCCTGGACTGAATTCAGTCTTTTGTGTGACTTCTGTTAGACAACAAGGGAAAAAACCCTAATGTCATAGGTGGTTTTTTTTTTAAATACCAGCATTTGTCATCATGTATAAATTTTCTACTTCTTCCAGTCTTAAGACTAAATAAAGCTGAAGTACTTTGCAAATCCTCAGTGTATTGACTGTACTGATATTCTTCAAATGGTTTCTCAACCAGATTGAAGAGCAAAAATTCACTAGTAAGAAACAAAACAAAACAAAACAAAACAAACAAAAAAAGACATGAGGGTGGAATGGAAGTGTTAGGGGAAGTGAAGGGGGAAGAATAAAAAGATGAAATTGGTAATCATTACATTTTTCTAAATACTAAAGACTAACAATTGTTTCTGCTTCTGTATGTGTATGTTTGATAATTTGTTCATCCCTAAAGAAATTCAGATACCTCTACTGAACCCAGTTACACTTTACAGAAATCATAAGATAATCAGATCTTCATAAATGACATAACACTTTTCTGTTGGTGCTTTTTAAAGTGGAAGTTGAAAAAAAAAAAGATTACTTATCTTTTTAATGGCCTATTTATAAGTACAGGAAGACTGAGTACATAAGAACCAGTCAGTTTTCATTATACCAAACTGTTCTGGTAGAGATATGCCCTTTATCAGTTGTGAAAACACAGATAAGCAAACACACAAACTAGAGCTTTTATTGGATAGACCATTTATCATAAACCAACTTAAAGGGTTTTATAGCTCAGCAGGAAAAAAAAAAAAAGGGTTCTTTACCATATTTAAACAGGTTTGAGTAATAGAATGAAATACTGAAGATGCAGTGGAAGGGTTAAACTCTTTTCAGTCCAAATCAAAGTACTTTTGCAGAAATACTGTTGTTTGCTGATTCAAGAGAAAAAGATGGAACCACTAGGGGTAAAATGAGTAAGCAAAAACTACGATATGAAAAAGCACCTTTTTTCTACAACGGTACATTATATACAAAACATATCTTGGTCATTATAATTACATGAGGATGTGGGGTTTTTTCATATTAAAAAAATACAGATCAGGCAATTAATCTCAGTATGGCCAATTAACTTCACAACATTCTTAAATAAATTCAAAATAATTAGAAATTATAAATTAGTCAGCCAGTGAGATAATGAAATTATACTTTAGTTTGGAATTTACTCTGAGGATGTAGTGGGCTAAGAATTATTGAGCACTATTTGCAGTATAAGCATGTTCTGTCTGAAAGGCACACTTCATAAAGGCTAAAACCAGCTGTCATCAGTGGTATTGCAGTATTTTAATTAACCTTTACAGATCTGACTTTCTGCTTCAGTGCTCGTTTTATTCTTTGAACTATAGTCTGGAATGTTTATATGTTAATTTTCATATGTTTTTTCAGGTATTTTATTCATTTACTTATTTTAATATAACTATATCCGGAAAGTTTGCTTTACAGAGAAAAAAAAAGCGTGGACACATTTCTGTACCTATTTAGATTTCATGCATTGGTGATGTTTCAAATGCAGACTAAATAAAAAGGGAATACTTGAATATGAGCAATTACTGAGATAAAGTTGGAAGAACTATACTTGGTTTCTGGTGTAGAACTGATTTAGGTCTTTTTTTTTTTTTTTCTTTTCCACCCAAGTTTTCTATGGTTTATTCTCTCTTTAAGTATGTATCATTAGAGCATGACATTTTAGAAAATATGTTTATTCCTTAGAGGAATGAAAAACAGGAAGTCCCTTGAAAATAAAAAAACTTACTGCTAGTTTACTTATATTCAATGAATCTATTATCTTTTTGTTTGTAGGAATACAGAAGGAAATGTGGTGAATATATTAATCTAACTTCTGTTTTAAACTGTAAACTATAACACTGGCTCTACAATAAGATTTGGAGTATGCTGTGCTCTGAAAAACATTAAAGAAAATATTTTTTTTTTTTTAAAGATATATTATGCGTTTCATAATTTCCTTGAACTTATCAACCTGTACCCCACTGCATCTTGGACAACTTCTTTCGTGGCCAGACATATGAAAAAAAGGGGGATTTTCCTCATCCATTTCTCTTGGGGTTTTATCACCTGGTTGACAATCACTACTGTATTGTATCATATAGTGCTAGAACCTGTAGCAGAAGTCTGGACATGATTCGTGAGTTTTGGTGGTTCAGCATATTCCAGGATTAGTCCCGTGTACAAAAGAGCCCAGATCTTCCCCTAGGCACTGGCATTTTTTAGTTCAGAAATAATTGTGCCTTACAGAAATTCTGAGCAGGAGAACGAAGGGGGTTTTATGCTAAATATCTTCAAGGGCATGCACTGAACACAGATGACTTCTCATTCAGTGAATGGAAATTAATGTGTATTTGTTCATGTGTCAATAATTCTACAATTTTCACCTACATTATTTCATTCTGATCAGGTAAATTTTTGGCTATATGGAAAAAATGCAATCATGTCCCTCTGTCAGGATACTTCTTTCTGATTTATGCAGCTGTCAGAAATAAATTACACTCTTCCCAAAGTTGTTCATCTTTTGCAGGTGACTGATAGTCAGTATTTCCAATGGGACTTCAGCATTTCCCCATCAGGAATGAAATTTTATTAATTTAAATAAGCAGACCTTTTCAAGGCCTGAAAAACTGAAAGCATATACAGAGACTTTTAAAAAGTTATTGTTCTTTGAGATACTAAGAACTGATAAATCAGTGAAGATACATAAACTGGCAGTCTTTAGCCCTCACAGCAGAACTTAATTAATCCATTGAAGTAAAAGAACCCCTAATAATAATAATAGCAGCAACAATAATAATAATAATGATAATACCCCAAAGACCCCCCCCCCCCC